>OY728139.1:1469507726-1470707726 GCA_963277665.1 Viscum album | reverse complement strand
TGACATAAAAGTGTTATTAAAACAAATATTATATTATTAATTGATATTTTATTCCTAAAAATATAATTTTTGGCCGAAGGGCTTAAATAATATAAATTATGTTATTATTGAACCACTTGAGGTTCTCTTGGAATTTTATTCTATGTTTTGTTACCATATAATAAAAAAATACCAAGAGACATGGTAGATGTCAAATTATTTAACTAAGAGTTAAATCTAAAGAATAAGTTTAATATTATGACCAAAACTGGTCTAAAACCTATTGGTTGAGAGTTTTGAGACCTATACCCACCTTAGACTTTATAAAATTCATTTTGGATCCATTAAAAACCAAAAATTATTTAATTAAAAAATAATATTCCAAGATTTTACTAAAGTGACCCTCACCTCTCTTATAAAAGGAAATGCCTCATTCTCTCCAATTCACACTGTCAAAGCCATATGGATCAGCCAACCCCTACCCCAAAATCCTATAAATTTTAATCGCTTCATACTAGAGGAATTACTTTAGTCATAAATCCAACCTATGGAGCCCTTTAGATAAAATCTATTGGAAGAATCCGAAGAAGAGGTAAATATTTCCTCACCTCTTTCAAGTTGTTTTCTTCTTCCACTTCCTCTTTCTTAGTGGGGTACATTATAAAATAATAACTCTAGTATATTCTATATAATATTATGTCATTATAAAAATGTTACAACCATATTCATTATTCTATCCATCCTATAAATGACAATGTCACCATACATGTGTACGTACGGATTACCTTCTCCACGTCGTGGTGTAGTTTGTATTCAAACACTTCATCATTTTGATGAGTATAATAATGAGTATAAATGATGTAAATAATTAATATAAAATTATAAGGATTATTTATATATGATATAACATCAAATTATATACAATTTTAATATCAAAATAATGATATTTTCGCTCATGTGTACGTACGGATTATCGTCTCCACGAATGCGATGAGATTCATACCCCATCCAAATAATTCAAGAATAATTTTCGTTTTATGATTAAAATAATGTTTATGAAAAAAATATCATTCCTTATATGAATCAAATACATTCTATCCATAACAAACATGTCTTACGTAACCAATCATATAATGGAAAACAAATCAATTAACTCCGGAAATGATGATACTACTAAAATATCAGTAACAAAGCAATATTAGAAGATCATATATGATATCATATTAATGTATATGGTTCTTGTATAATTTAATAACAATTATTTCCCCATTTTATAGGATTTTAACCTACCCTTAACCAAGAAAATGTACATGTTAAGGGTTAATTTCACAATCTCATTATTATCCAAGGTTGTTTTTACATAAGTATCTATTGGGACCTCTTTATCATCCACATCCTTGTTTCTTAAAAATGTATTCCAAAACATTTTTACTATTTACTAGACTATGGGTTAAAGTAATTTATACCCTTGTTTTAATTTTTATAAAATTGTTTAAAAGGAATTTTTTCGTCATTTTCCAAATAAGGTACCTTATGACCATTTCAAAAAAATTATGTTAAGAATTTTTTTTAACATATATGGTGGGTGTGGCTATTTTCCTGCATTATAACAACGTTGAAGATTCCAATACAAACTTATAAGAATATTTTCAAAATAAAGTTTTTCTTTCATAATTATATTACATTTAAATGATTTCAAAATAGAAATAGATATTTCTCTAAAAGAAATTTGATTTCATATCTATCAACATCCTTTTGATGGATTTTAAGCTTATTTAATGTTGATTTATTATGATACAAAACATCCAAATTGTACTAATGGTTTGGTGATATTTTTGACTATAGATGTGTTATTTTAACACCATTCATGGTTTATGGATAAAATATTGACATTTTGAATGCTAGTTTTAATACGAATGTTTATGTTATGTTTAAAATTTTTCATATGAGGAATGCATTGGACTTAGTAAGTGATAGGAGGAGCCCTCTATAGCTCCTCAATGCATCGGTATATCTCAAGAGACAAACTAGTTTCCTAAAACAAGGCCTTGAAAAAATCTTATTTGTTGTCTTAGTATAAGGCCTTGACTATGTGGTTATGAAGTCTAGCATTATGCATTCAATCATTATGAAATTAGCTATTGATATTGCATGTGATTATTCAACTAGTAGAATATCCATGTTAATAAATAAATGGAATTATTTTATTTTATATTTTCCATATTATACTGAAGTTAAAGTTTAAAAAGATTTTGTTTTACTCATATACATTTCCTTAAATGTTTATTCTTATTTATGAAAGTTTCTGCTATATTTTTATCCTTACTGAGCATCAGAGCTCAACCCTTTCTATGTTTTATTATTCCCAGGATATGAAGAAGTATTTTATGGTTGACCTATAGGGGTAGACTAAATATATAAGTGTGTTCAAGAGGGGACAAAATGTTTTTGATTTTTTTATTTCATGATGTAATGTAAAACTTCTGAATGTGTCTAGTGTTTCCAAGGCTACAAAACTGGTCGTTCATTTGGCACATCATTCCTTATATCATGCCAATGTATTAAAATAATGCATCAAATCTAGGTAACTGGGGTCAGGAAGTTACAATGGATGATTGAAAATTCAATTCAGCAAGATATGATTTTCCCCTTCCCTAAGGATTTCAAGATCCATCCATTGAAAATCTATAAATATTTGATCTTTTATGATCCTCAACATGTATAATCTAGAATGATCCTTTCTCCTCAATGTATTATCCACCTTATTCACATTACAATGGGTTAAGTATTCATAATATTTAATCATCTCGAACTATATTCTTTGGAAAAATTTCAACTCCTTATTTTATAAAATATATTTTGATCATTTGTGATCAGTTTATATGTTACACTTTTATCCATAGAGATAACTCTACCATATCATTAATGTAAAATTTACCATAACTAAATCCAAATCATCTACTGGGTAATATTGCAAATGAAACATCAGTTTTCATGAGGCATAAGTTATAACCAAGACATTATGTATAATAAAACATCATAATCTATTCTTGTATGCATAACCAAAGAATACATACCCTTCCCCACTATAAGGTAATATAAGAAGATGTTTTCTAAATAACATTATCTTTGGTTCCTTGAATGTTTCCCCTATTCATATTTCAAAAAGGTAATTTCTTTTTTCGAGTCAACATGGTAATAAGATTATATATTCATGAGAAATTATCCAAAAACAAACAGTAATATACTATTGTAATTAGAAAAATATGGATCTGCATCACCGTGGTAGGTCTCGGAAAACATTTAGTTGACTATTTCTTTCAAGTATCTACTGATATATACTCTCCTGAGATTATATGTCCCAAAAATGAAAACTTTTGCAGAAGAAAAATCACACATTATAAAATATTCATATAATGTATCATTCCCAAGGTTACTTTATATAATTATCATGTGGTATTGATATATTTAACTTCTCCATGAATATATAATATTATGATTTATAAAGACTACAAAAAAATGATCACAATAATCTATAAAGACTCTAATCATTACATCTATGTATACAGTGGGGGAATTAATAAGATTTAATTGTGTAAATATATATTGATAGTGTCCATACCTTACATGGAATTCTGTCTTGGGTATATACTCCTTCTTAAACCATAATTAATAATATCAATAATGTATTTTAATCACAGTTATGTATTGATAACCAAGAATTTGATCAAGAAAATCATCAATATGAGGATAGGGATTTATTTCATAACAATGACCTTATTTAGGTTTTGATACTCAATTCATAATCGCATTTACCTACTGGTATTTTTATCAAAAATAATAGGTTCACCCCAAGGTGACACCCTTTTCTGAATAAATCACATATCAAGGATTTCATGGGGTTTATTATTTAATTCATGCAACCCATTCTATGACATTCTATAAATAGTCTTTGAAATTGGTTTGGTACTAGGTATGAGTTACGTTATGAACTAAACATCAGATTTTTGTGGAATACCAAAAAAATCTTTCAGGAAAAAAGTCTATAACTTCTATGAAAAGGGAGATCATTAATGGTGAGTTTTTTCCAACCATTTTAGAAAAAACACCATTATTGAATGAGAATTAAGACTAATATAATGTATTAAATCATCATCAAAGTTTGGGAATATCATAACAATGATAAATGATCATTGGATGTTTGGGAATATCAATTGTAACTTCACTTTCATGATAATTGATGTGAGAATTATGAAAATAAATCCAATCCATACCTATAATGACATAAAATTTAACTCGAAGATTAATGTAAACATGTGAGGGATGAAAATTACTTTCAACATAAACTAGATTGGAATCATAAACTAGGGAATTGATCATCATAACAATAGGGGTTTTATAGATAAGTTCACTTCTAATTAGTTGGGTTGAATACTGATACCACCTTAAAATTCATTAGGCAAAAAAATGTCCAGATCTATAGTCAAATAAGACATTACCAATTCTATTATTGATGGTATGTATACCTTGCACCACATTTTTTATTTCACCCTTCATCAAAAACTATGATCACATAATATTTCCCCTTTCCCCATGAATTAATTGGTTGCTAACTTCAATCATTATAATTAATCCACTTGTTTGGGAACTGGTTTGCATAATTCTCATTCATCCTACACATAAAGATCTGATGTTGGGGTGTATTTTTTGCATCTTTCTATCAATTCACATAATTACCTTAAATCTCCTCAATACATAGATAATCAATTTCATGATTACCTTCCCCTATACAAGAAATTCAAAGTCCATGTGTCGAAATTTATTTCATGGTTTTTCCCACACATATAGAATAAAGGAAATATCCTATATTTCTCCCAATTTTTCAATAATTGTTTTGAACCCCATCTTCATTTTCTTTTCAAAACCATTAGATCGATTTATAAATAAAAAAATTCATTTCCACCTTTGACTTCACATCGAAAAATTTACTCATATATAATGAATTATACTATGTCTGACACCCTTCATAGACTTAGTTTAATGAAAATAAATAATATATCAACCTTAAATTCTTGTTGGATAATAATATTATAAGTGTACCTCACATGTCTGGTAAAAATATCCACATGGGTACCAATTCAATATCCATCCTTTTTCCTTTTCTCGAGTAACTCTTTTTATAACTTCAAACAGAGAATAAGAGGTAATTACTTATTAAAATATATGTTCTTGAAATCTTCTCAATCCATCAAGACAATTTCTTCTTGTTTCCAATTATTATTGATAATATTCTAATATTGATCCTCATCACCATACAAGTTGTAGAAAAAAAATGAAATTTTCATATTTTGAACATTGGAGAATAAGAAATAAATATTCTATAGTACCAGTCCATTACATAGAAACTATTGGATCAGTAGACCCCCAGAGAGAAGGTAGACATTTCCTCATGAAGGACTCAATATATTTTTATTTCCCATTTTTCTCATTTTGAAGTACAACATGATTTATAGCCAGATAATGTTCTTTGTGAAGAGAAAAGATATTTTTCATTCCATCTCCAATAAAATTTTTCTTCTATGGAGGAAAAGAAATGCATTTTCCATTTCAATCATCATTAACATGATTCCTTCTGGTTCTAGTCATTGGCTAAAACAAAAAATCATTATTTATGAAATAATAATGATAGTTGGAAAACCTATAATCCTGAAAATAACATATAGGATATATAATTCACAAATCCTTCATTAATTTGTGACACCATAGGTTTATCCTAGGTTCTTACAAGTCTTCTTCTATTTAAATAAATCATTACGGTTCATGAATTGTTTCTCTATTCCCAAAGTGTATCTTTTGAAGTGTCAAACCTAGTGTGCAACAAGGCTTGTTTCCATACACCAGTACATGGCCAAGTTTAGCTCAATAATCAATTTTTGGGGTTTTTATAGACTGAACAACAAGTATCATTTAATTACAATGAATACATATTATATGATAATTGATAGTTCTAAACCACACTTAATAGTATGACATTGTAAAGTGGAATTGTGAGGTCTCTCCCACAAAAACTATTATTAGTTCAGTAGCTAATAAAACCAAACCATTGGTAGGATTAATTATTTTTATCTTTTTAGGATTGGGTTTTAACCAAAAATATATTGGTTTATGATTTATTTAATAAATTGAAGGAATGGATCATGGTTAATTTTTGGTTCTTAAAAAAATGTAATCCTAGATTTAACATGGAATGGTCATATGGTGTAGTTTGTGAAGTGGTGAAAAAGTCACCTATTGGTTTTGTTCAAACCAATTGGATATACATATACTATAACTATCCCATGGTTAGGTTATATCATATAACCTATGTGAATTATTATTGGATTCTCTAAACAAAGTATAACTGGCTAATGTTCATAATCCTACTAAAATCCAATAATGATGGGTTCATTCAATAACACTTCCTATTGTCAAGGTTGTGCGAAATATTATGTTGAACTATTGATATTAACCTAATTAACAGACATAGGTTTTCTTTGATTAAATATAGAGTTTAATTATGTTTGTAAACACCCATAATTTAATCCCATAACTCTAGTTTGAACTGCTGTTCTAGGTCCTGATGATCAAAATCAGGAAAGTATGATTTATTCTATGCATAAGCATAGAACTACTGAAATTAAAAAAATTGGCATTAAAGTTGAAACAATCAATATCATACAACTTTAAGTAATGAAAATATAAGCAAAAACATGATTCCCACAACAAAAAATTAATAATGAGACATATGGAATGAAATAAATAAAGAAGCCATCACAAATATATAATTAATAAAGAGCATATGTAGTATGATGAAATCGTAGATTATTAAGGGTAGGTGGTTATAGAAACAAGTGTATAAAACAAGTGTAGTATTTTATGGAAGAATAATGGTCATAGAACAATTAAAAATCACTTTGATTCCACAACATAATTAATGTAATGATATTAATCTAGTTTAGAACAAGAAGGACTAAAAACTAGAAGTAATGGAGGAAAAAATGAGAGAAGAAATAAATTGATGAGTTATATCTTGTCTTCAGAGATCTATAAATATAAATAAGTCTAAGATTTATATGGTTTGAAAGTATTTCACATCATGTACATTCTTAAATAACATGGGGCCTAACATCTAAAAATCATGTTAGTTGGTAGAATGTCATGTAAATCAGATCCAATTTTCTTTTTGATGAATCTGTTCATATCATTTATTGGGTGAGAAATTGATTATATTATAGTGTGCAGTCTCTGCACGTCATGTATGAAATTCACCTTTTGTGGGATTTAGATATTGGAAATTTAATTTCATGTAATGGGTTTACACACTATGTACTATCTATACGAATTTCATAATCTTCATTGGTTGGTCTTACATCTTCCAAGCATACAATAAATGAAGCCTATATGTTGTCTATTTGATACAAGACATGTAACGACTTATTTTGGAACATCTTCAGAATTTAATCAATTAAGTATAGATTTTCCAATTCAATCAAAAAATTCAAGAACTCAGTGAATTATCAAATAATTCATGAATAAACTATAAATCTTTTATCCTAAATGTATATACAATTTTTTCAAATAAAATTCACCCAATAATGAAAAAAATAATTTTCATCATGGGAAAAGGTCACAATAGGGATTCCAAAAGAATCAATTTTTAAAATAGGAATCATACATTACAATCGTGTAGGTAAAATAATGTGTAAGTAGAAAAATTCAATCCTTCATAATCAATCTTTTATAAAACTCATTCATGCCTCATAGTTCAGTTATTTATCCGGATTTTTTATTATTTTAATTAAATTTTGATAACCAGTTCTTAAATTCTACCCCAACTAATAAATTTACATTATAAAATATTTTATCTCAGAACTAATGAAAAATTATAATCGCAGTTGTGATCATACCTTGAATACATGTCCCTAACCATAGGCTTGGATTGGTTCTATAATATCCATGTTGTACTAACAATTACAAAATCAATCCTGATGGATCTAGTAAAAAGGGTTCGAATGGCTCTTAGGTTGGGGGAAGGTGGGTGGAAGGTGAAAATAAATCTCAAAAGGAGGGTTAGACCCAATGTATAATGCATGGTAAAAATAAAAAATAAAAATGCGTAACACCTCTTAGGTAAAAAGTTTTCCAAGTTCCAAATAGCTCAATGTGGATCTAGGATTATATCAAGAGAGTACAAAAAATGTACCATATTCTATTATTTATCTTTTCAATTATTTGTTTTTTAAAATTTATATTCCAGATAAATCTCACAAACATCCCTTAACAATATATGATCCTTTATAAGATTCATCGGTCTATAAATTTGGATTTTTGACATTCCAAAAACAAAACCAAAAACATTTTTCTTTATTTTTTTATAAATTTTTAGAGGAACATAGTAGGTGTAAAATGTATAGAGTAATCACGGAAGAAATCATATAAGTTTCATTTAAATTCCACAGTACATATCCTCAATAACTGCATTCTGTGTCCATTAGCTAAAAATTCCCCCACACTTTTTCAAAGGATAATTATGAGTAATACCAATATTATGGTAGGAAGGGATAATTGGTTTTAAATAGCTTCATATTAAAAATTGTATTCATTAAAACTAAGGACAGATGTAAGGTGGGTCTTAAAAATATTAGCTGGAAAAATATTTCCTCAATCATATTAAACTTAAATTTGTTCATCTATAGATATAATAAGATCTCTATGAAATTTATGATCGGTTTCCATGACCCGAGTATCTCTCAATAAATATCCTCATAAACAAATATAAAATTGTGGGTTTGGAATTCTCTCGGGAATTGGAGTACATAAAAATAGAATTGGATATTAATCCGTGTATAAAATCATATTATAATTCATTCATGAGAAACTTAAAATATTTTGTATTTTCAATTAAATTACAAAACACGGTAATCATTATCAAATTATTAACATTATTAAAACATGGATTTAATCAATTTCCAACATAAGTTCATCTTTTATTTAAATGGATGAAATAAGTTTTCTGGTTTATAAAATGTTTTCAATAAAAAATGACTACTACATAAAATAAACCAAAAAACAATTCAAGTTTATTGACAATAAATAATAAGAAATAATCCTATTTATTAAAATGGGATAGTATATACACTATCTTGAAAAATCATTGTGGGAGAGATATCATAGATATAGCATAGAAAAAATAAATAGGAATCAGTAAAATTAATTTTAGGAAACAGAGATCTCCATGTATGAGTGTTTATACCATGAGGAAACTTATTTGATATAGAGGTAAAATTTGGATACATACATAACCGTTAGAAAAAAAATCATGCACTTGATGAAGCATTAGTCCATATGGTTTAAACATTTTGAGAGTAGTGAAATTGGAATATGCACATAGTAAACTGTAATGAAATGATGCTCAGAAACTAGCATATATGTGGGTAAAATGTTGTTCATGGTGACTAATGATAAAAATATTCTATTGAAAACAAAATAAATAAGTATAAGAATGAAAATAAATAAAAAATTCAAATATGTTTTGACTCTTATAAAGTGATAACAATGAAATTGTCACCAAGAATAATGAAATAAAAGGATCATGAAGTGTCATCTATGTGCTCATAAGTCCTCTACATCCTACAAGAACTGGTGGATGTGTCACCAAGCATGCATGGAGGCATGGTGAGGATAATCAACATTGGATCATGATGATAATGAATCTAATACTATTAGAAAATCATTTGTTACTATCTTGGGGGGGACCTATGATGAACCCAAATTTTTGGGGATAGCTCCTCCAACTGGAACTTGATCTCATCAAGATACTAAATCCCCCAAAGTAAGAGGGAATATGGTGATGGAACATGAACATCGATACCATTTAAAATGAAGAGGAGTTATAAATGTAAAATTTGATAAAATAAAGAAATAGAAATTAAGACAACAAATTAGTGAATAAAAATATTTATCCCAAGTATATATATATATATAGCATTGATACATCATGTGTAATATAATGAAAGTGGTTAAAAAAGTGATGTCCCCAATCATGTAAATAAATGAGTTATGGGACTATCATATTCAATGAATAGTAAAAAAATTCATGCTTCTCATCTAGAGTCTTCTCTACAATATATGGTTTTTGTAGTTATCCTACCATATCATTATGTTCACTATAGATAAGGATGGAAGATCAACTATAGTAGTGGGTGTCGTGGTGATGAAATCTTTCTAAGATGAAAGTGGGGGATGGATACCGGTCCTATTACTTTTTAATCGATTGGAATCAAGTTCGGTTAATGGTACCATAGAAGATGGGGGAAGGGTTGCGCACTTTCCCACTAGGAATCCTATGCCAAAAACTCATGATGTATATCAAGGTCTTTCAGCTATGATTATAGGTTTTCCGGCATGGTGAGTTGGGAGGGAGGAATATAAATGAAGTTATAGAGAAATACAGTGGATTAAATCGAAAGGGGGTGGTGGGGGTGTGTTGATGGTGAAATATGATGGTGCAACAAAGTTAATTTATAAATAGAGGAAAATATGGAGATGGTTCTCAAAAAGGAACTAGATATAAAGAAAAAGGTATGATATTGGAGTATATATAGAATTTTTAGATCTATTGGTGGTGGTGGTGGTAAGCATAATTGCATGAGGATTTTTTTACGTGGTATGGTAATTGTAATAGATGATGTGGTGGAGGAATGGGTGGATGTAGGATCTTGATGTGGAGAGTATGCATGGATAGAGTATTAGAAGCATGTGGATATGGGGCATCGTCAATATCCTTTAGGTATGCTAGTGCCCACTGGTAGACCTAAATAACATTTGTTTGAAGACTCATCTTATGGAGAAGTAAAAGAAATATTCCCTACATAGGTGTAAGAGATGTGTGGGGAATGTATTCCCCAAACACGTCGAGGATCCTAGCTATATGAGTAATGAAATATCCACTCTATAATGTTCCATGGGTCCTCATTGGTAATGACTTATAGAACTCATCAAAATGTCTTACCATGTTAATGGTGGGTCACCCATGGATGATGTGGGAATATGGTGCTCACTCAAGTCAAACCCACCATGGGAATAATGAAAAGAAATACAATAATGGTTGAGGGACTTGTCCATGATCTAGAGCATTGAACCTCAGATGATTGTTCTCTTCATGGTGTGGGGTTCATAAAAACTCTTGAGGTATCTGGAAATTTGTTGCCAGAATCGTGCAACATAATTCTTTTTAGGATCAAGCTATAAAGTAGAAATAGCTGGGGGCTGATAAAATTTGGTAAATATATGCGGAGTCCAATCGAAAAGACTATGAGGTTGATCTCCTATGGTCATCCTCTGAGTTGGAAATGGATGTAGTTGATTCCCATCGTAAAATAGGTAAGGAGCCTGAATTAGAGCTCCCTATATCTCACGAATAAAAATATTTCATAGCTATCTAGTGAACATGGTTCATGAGGGGAAGAACTCCATGGTGAATGTGTATGTTCTTCAGGATAGTGAGATCCAATGTTTTTTTCTTCTGCATTGTCTTGGCCAGAAGATGGACCAATTAGACCTATTTAGATTGGTCCAAATATGAAGTTAATGATTCAAGTGATGATGTAAATGGAACTATGATCTTCTAGTGGATGAATCAAAGTCTCTATATGATGATGTAGATATAGTGGATGATGTAGATGGTGATGAATAAGGATCTTTAATTAGTGGAGGAGTTGTGTTCCTCATCTTCTTGTGTGGTAGAGATGTATCCTCTCACTCGAGCACACACACAGCCAGTGGGGTGTGAACTATCTCTATGAGGGTCATTGCCGATGGATTGAAAGGAGGAAGAGAGTGTGAGGATGAGAGGAATGAAACATTAGGGAAGGATGAGAGGCGGTGAGGTGGATTTGGGTTCAGGTGAGGGAGTATGGAATGGTAGGGTTTGTACCACACGACCAAGAGAGTGGTGGAGGGATCATTATGAACCCTAGGATTAATGATATTTTAAATTTTCATACATACATGTCTTTTATCAAATAAATGTAATGAAATAATGATGTTTCAAAATTTATGTTTTCCAACCATTCAATACATATAATGCTTAAATGGATTGTATTGTTTAATATTGTTCATCTATTAGATCTTTTCCTCTAAATATTCATCTAAAAACCTTATAAAAAATTTGAAGGCTAAACAACCCAACAGTTGCCTCTTTAACCTGCCTTTTATTTCCTCATAGTCATCTCTTTATTTATTGTCTAGTGTTAAACATTTTTAAAAGAAGAATATGTTAGTTTTGAATTGTTACCCCTGGTTAGATGATTCTTTAAAAAAATGGATTGAATTGTGGGATGACCTCCATCATCATAGGTTTAGTGAAAATTTCAATTTTTAGAGCACATGATCCCATATCAATAGGAGGTGGTATTTTATTGTTATTTTTACTTTCTATGCGACAATGTTTTTCATTAGAAAGTTATTTTCTTTCACAATTTGGATACACATTTCTTTCATTAAGAAACATTTCTGTAATAAATATATCATTCCATTCATGTACTTGAGAAAATTATCCTTCTAGGATTACATCAATTATCACCTTTTCAGTGGTGAGGAATGGTCATCCAAAAAACAGATATATCATCTTCCTCTTTCATATCCGGAATGAGGTAGTTAGTGGTGAAATTTTTTTTTCTTTTATAATGGAATCCTCAGGAACTCCTTCATAATTCATGATAGAAAATTCATCTAGTTGGAGTTGAATATTTTTCTATTTTAGTTCTTCAAGACTATAATTCTTTCAAATAATCAAGGGAATTAGATTGATGCATGTTCATAGATCAAGGAATTTCTTTTTCAAATATATATTTCCCGATAGTGTATAGAGTTGAAAAACGTATGTGTCTTAATAATTTTGTTGTAATTTCCATTGAATAACAATAGAGAATTCCTCATTCAGAGAGATGATTTATAGGTCATCAATTTTATTTTTACTGGATTGAATGTCCTTAATCAATCATGAAAAAGTATGTACTTGTGAAATAACACCTGCAAAAGGGAAATTCATATGAATTTATTTACCCAAGAATAAAAATTATTTAAATTTCCCTCCCCTTTTTATTATATCATTCATTCTGGATATGGTAGATTTTTCTTGTATATAGGTGGTGGTACATAGTCATCTTCATTTTCAGGTTGTTTCTCAATTGGAATATCATCATATGGGTTTATCTTTTGAGTGTTCCCTTGATGAGTGTCATTAGATTCCCTTAACTAATATTACTTTTCACCATGTGGTAGCTAAAAAATTAGCACATTTTTCCCTTTAACTATTATATCTTTAGCCTCCTCTCTCAGATGAGCCTTGGTATTATCTAGTAGAATACTTAGTATCTGATCAGATAAAGTCATTGAAAGTTATCCCATTTTATTTCCCATGTTGTGTAGTGACATTATGTTGTTTTCATTTCCATAATTGGGGTTTTCACCCTTTATTATAATTTTTGATTGAGGGTAGTATATAGTTTTTCAATTCTGGGATGTATAGGATGGGATTTTGGTGTGGTATTTGGTGGGGCTTACTGTAATTATTGTTCTTTTAGTGGTAGGTATTTTTGATCAATGGGGAATGATTCATGTAATTGTTTGTGTGGTAGAAGAGATAGAACCAATGGTGGGTACCCAGGTGGTCATGTGTTTCATTGTTTTACATGTCCACAACTCTATTAAAAGTAATATTAATTTTGTTTCTATAGTATATTCGGCTTTTGTGGTTTTTCCATTGTTGGTACTACTGGGAATATGTCTACTATTGTAAATTCTAGTTTTTATTGACATAATTACATTCATAAGTTGGATGTTCTCCCATTACTTTATTTAATTCTTGGTATGAGTATGTGCCTCTGAATATTTTTTTGTATTTTATTTCTATAAACCTTCATGTAGTAGGTGGTGGTGTAATATAAAACTGAAATGATTCAAAATTCAAGGTAAGATCTTCATCTTGTGCAGTAAGGTGAGTGGTCTCCTCAACTGAAGGAATTTCGCACCAGGGTGGTCATCTATCACTTTTCCAAAGAGTTTAATTATTAAATACATCATCTATAACTACTTTTCCAACATTCATTACCTTGATCATCATTCCTTCATCGGTAGCGGTGTCTACTACTAGACATACAAAAGGCTTGATTCTTTTATAATACATCTGAATTGGAATCCACACATGTAGTTTGTGATGTAAGAACATTCTATTTATCCTCACAAATCTATCCTAGGATTCAAATGATAATTCTCCATCTTCTTGTGTGATGTTTTTCATTTCATTCTTGAGCTTCCATGTCCGAACTGGTTGGAGTAACATGTTCAAGATTGTTTTTTCTAATCCTTCCCAATTAGTGATTGACTTTGGAGAATTACTTTCTAGTAATTCATTGGCTTTATTATGTAATGATAAATGGAATACCTTGAGTATTATTTTTACTAATGTCACTCTTTAGTTTTGAATTGTTTTGGAAACCCTAATAATGTTCGAGATGTGCTTGATTGAATCCCACTAGATTTACCAATATTCTGGATCTTAGGAATGAGTCCATGATTAATTTCTTAAAAATGTTCCTTAATTAGAGAGTATAGAATGATGGGAATAACACCACTAATGGATGGTATGCCATAGTCTATAATGGTGTGCTTATTTAGTGTTGGTTTCCCATCCTTATTAAGTGGTGGTTCCAATTGGGGTTCTTGAAGATATGGCTTCCCATGATTTGTATTCCAACCATTCTGAATTGATTCCATGAATTGATGTTTCCATTGATTTTGGGATTGAATAAATTAATTTCATGTGATTTCATGATTCTTGATCAAGTAAAGGGACCCAAGAGAATTAACTATCCATAAAGAGAATAAATATATATAGAGAGGATACATGTTCTCTTGGAACTGGTAAATGGAAAATTAAAATGGGAAGGAAGTGAAGAAAGGGGGAAGGGGTGAGGTAATCTAGGTTTGATCAGAAGATCATTGTGAATGAGGAATAGTTGTCACTAGGAATGGTTCAAAACATTTATTCACCCACACACATCATTAAATTCGCATTGTATGAGATAATATTATAATTTGAAGTTCCAAATGACACTTTCTTACTATGGTGAAGTAAAATAGAAGAGCATGGTTGATCCCATGAAGCCTACTGGTAGGTAAGTATACAATCAAATAAAACCCTAGGAAAAATTTAGAAATTTTTACTCTCTAGGTTTTGGTTTTAACAAAAAAATATGTATTTAAGAGTTTAAAGGATGAAATTAAAATAAGGGAATGAGGTCAATTTCATTGTTCTGGAAAAATGATATATATAGATTTAACATAGAATTGTCCTATGGATTAGGCTGAAAAGCTGTGAAAATATCACCAATTATTTTTTGTCAAACCAATCGGATATATTTATGGTTCATGTATTTGATGATCAGGGTATATCTGACTACCTATGTGCAGTACACATTACTTCTATGAATAAATTTTCACAATCTAACGTCCATAAACCTTCTCAACTCCAATTAGGTAGGGATTGTTCAGTATCATTGATCATGGTAAAAGTTATAGAAAGGAATTTAGTAAATAGTTATTATTAACTTAATTAATATCCATAGGGCTAAAAAGGGTCAATATTGAGATTCATTAGGTTTGGGAGCACCCATACTCTCAACCAATATCCCTAGTTGATTTATCCATGCATGGAAGGGATGATAAAAAGCATAGTAGTGTTAGGAAATTTGTTTATAATAACAAAATCCATAAAACAAATACAATAAATGATTAAATGTGTGTGAATAAATATAAAAAAAGAAATTAAAATTAATGATAAAATGGATTTTATGATGATAATTGAATAATTAGAAATTTGGAATCGAAACAATCAGAAAAAAAATAACAAATATAATACAAATGAGTTATATATGACGAATGATGAAAGTTTCGATGAAGAATGGATGTTGGTGATAGGGAAAATCCTCAAAAATAATAGATAGATTTCAGGGATGAAGAATGAAAAATAAATTATTAACTAGTCACTTTAATTCAATAAAAAAAATAAATGTAATGAATGGAATCAAGGGTAAATCAATATGGAAAGAAAATTAAAGGAATGGTGAAGAAAATGAGAGACAAAATAATGGGTGGAGCTCTCTCTTTTACACAGATCAATAAAAATATAAATAGGACCGAGAAGTACATGGTCTGAATGGCATAAAAATATTTTACTAGCTAAAATAACTTGGTCCCTAATCTCTGCACATCATGTAAGTTGGTTTAATGACATGTAACATAAATCCACTTTTCCTGCTGATGAATGTGTTTGTATCTAGGACTAAGTGAATCCTAGAAACAAGCACATCATGAAATCTATACCTATCATGTATGAAATTCACTTCTGGGATTATTTTTATTTTGAATGACGCATGTCATGTAATTTTTTTACAATAAATGTATTGTCTTCACGTCTTGTAGAATCTTCATAGATTGGTCTCTCATCCAGCAGGAATGTTTTTAATGAATCTTACACATCATGTATGTGATACATGACATTAATAGGTTGTTTTGGTAGTTTTAAGGACTTATTTAATTATGTCAATAATTCATAATTCCTTTGAAAAAACCAAAACATGGTGTATTTTCAAACTGATAAAGAATAAAACAGAAATAAATGTTTCCAAAATTTATATACAATTTAATCGTATCAATTATTTATAGTAAATCTATTCAGGAGCCTCATCCACCTGTAGTATCCATACATGGATTTATTTCAAGGAAACCACTCACTCTATCCATTACCAAAATTCAAGGACATTTTCATATACTTTTACTCATCCTTATACATACCCATATACATGTCCTAAGGTATCACACCATGGTTTCCTAATCATTGTTTCCAAAATTTAATTAAATTGTTTCTATGATACAAACTATAATGACCTAGGTTATTCTTAAATTTAACGTACAAATTTTTTTGAGGAATATTTATTATGTTACACAAACACTTTCCCAAGAAACATAATTGTCACGTTCATTTAGAAACTTAGAAATAGGAATAACGGTCCATAAGTGATCCACATAATCTCCCACTATGTTCTTCACATCATTCACCCTATCTAAAAATATCATACATAATGAATATCATCATATCCTAGGAATAATACTCAAGAAAGTGTGAGCTCAGATGATTATTTAGATAAAAAAAGGGAGATATGTATGCTTGGCATGAACATAATGGTGTGAGAACAACATAATAACATTTGAAAACCATAACCTACATATCAATGACCCTAATCATGAGTCATGGCATAAATATTGAGACTTTACAAGACATGAATCACAAGATAATAAAATATCATGACACATGAACTCATATTACAATGTATGTTTGGAAAACATATTAGAATAAAAAAACCTATATTAGTCAAGGCTCATCGATGAATGAGTATTTTTCATGAATTCACAGTCAATATTTTATTTACCTAAGCATGAAATATAGTGTACACCTAGGGTCAGTCTCAAAGAGTGAATTTACAGAACATAAAATTTATTTTGACGTGATTTATATTATATATAATATAAAAAAATAAAGTGGATGAGTTTGAATAATTATGGAAACTATGATACATATTTATATAATTCAGGTATTGAGATTGAGAATGGAATGGTGTTAAATAGAATGGAGATTCTTCTATAAGAACAAGTATAGTGAACCATTATCATCACTTCATTAGTATAATTTTTTTTTAATAAACACACTCCATTCTATGCATTAATATCCCATTATACCTATGGTGTGGATTATATAGTGCACTCTATGAACAACAAAAGTCTACACATCCACCTCCTCAATCGAGGGATGATATTCCAAAAGAGATAGTTCAGCCTCTAGTGTAAAGTAGAGACATTGAGGCACCTTACCCACTAAGATCACCCTTGAGCTAAATCTAATAAAATAGGAAAAAAATATTAATGTGAAATTATTTGGTATCATCATGGTATTGATCCCTTAAAAACATCCTCTGATTATTTACTAATGATCAGGAGTATCAGAGATCACAAAGCACAATAATGGGGTGGAAACAAAAAAATTGAGAACAAAAGGAAGACAAGATTAAAATATATTAAAATTGAACAATGATATTACACAAAAATGAAACTAAAAACAATATAAAATTAACACACATAATTTCCAATTTCATTAAAAATATATGAGAAATTTTTTTATTGGAAAAATGGCAGAAATCAGGGCTTCATAATTGTAGTCTAACAGTTTTTGTGTTCTAGAGATATTTAATTTCTGAATTGGGAAATGTGTTTTCCATAAAGTTGTTCAAATATTTATTTCACGTTTTAAATCCAAATTTTTGAGTTTCCTCAGTTTTTAGAAAATTTATAGCCCATTTTCATGGAAAAATTATTTTGTCTGAGACGTATCATTGAATTTCCCAAATTGGATTTTCCATGCAATTATGGCCATGGTATCCACATAATAAACTAGGATGTAGTTGTTAATTTATTTAATTAAGATATTATCTTTATCAGTGTAAAATTTCAGCTCCATTTTTCTATACATTTATGAGATATAGGCCCAACCTAAAAAATAACTCGATCTGTGAATAGATTTTAAGGCCTGACTTGTGGGCTTATTTTGTGCCTCCAAATGTTTGTTTTAATTCTTGGTGAAAAAGACTGAAATAAATCCCAAGATGTTTCAAATCATACCAAAATGTAAATTCATTAAATAAATAATTTTATAAAAGTCTATCTCCAAAATACATCAATAAATTAGAATAGTTAAAATCCAATATTAGGCTATTTTTTCAATTAAAAACAAAATGCTTCTAAACCTATAAAATGTGACAATAGAACATAAAATAAAAAAATGGATTAAAACAATAAAATTAAAATGAAAATAACTGAAATATTTTCTCTATCAGTTCACCCATATTTATACCATGATTTTCATCTACTATAAAATCTAATCATTAAAAATATAATGGAAACAATTTTATAACTATTCAAATTTCAAGGGTATAAAATTTAAAAATCATCAATGTAAAATAAAATTTTGAAATTTACAATATAATATTAATTGAATTTCCAATTTTCCAATGAAAAAAGAACTTTGGTATTTAACTTTTTCCCTTTTAGAATAGTGGACTTTATTATATCATTCATTCATCCTCATTTGTTCATTATTATAAATCTTGTAAATTCATGACTTACCTCACTTTTAATTGTTGTATACACTCACTCATGATACAATTCAAGTGATATAATTTTCATATATTGAGTACATGTTCTAAATCCATAGGCGTGTAAAAGAAATAATTTATCCACTTTTTATTGAAAAAAATCGCCTAAAATCAAGAGGTATTCCATTAAATGTTCACATGACTCTAAGGCTTAAATTTCCTATGAATTAAAAAATAAATCATCAAGATTAAATTAATATATAAATTAAAGTTCATGATATCAAAATTATTAGTTCAATTATATTATTCCCTTCAAATTTTAAAAACATCAACTTCACTAAACTCATGGTAAGGTCATAATTAAAGTAATTCATGATGAATTAATGTTTCCCCCTCTTGAAATTTTTTATCTACTTTTATAATTTTCTCTTTGTCGAAGCCCATTTTCATTGTTTAATTTTTTTAATATTACGATTTGATGAAACATCATATACAGCTCCTAACCACATCAGATAAAGATCATTATTCTTGTAATGGGGATTTTTTATTCCTCAAAGTTAGAATCCATTATTTTATATTTTTTAGTTTATTTCTTCATTTTAACTTTTTAGAGGGGAAACAACAAAGTGTGTAATGAATGAAACAAATAACCTCTATTTATTCCCAATATTATCACCTTCACACTTTATGCTTACAATTAATTTCAACCCTTTCTTCATGAATCCCTTCATCCCCACAATAAAACTTTTAAATCACATTAAAATATTAAGTGTAGGGTAGGAATGGGTAAAAATGGATAAAAACATCTGTCATTCCTAACAAGTTAATTCATTGTTTTTAAAGTTTAAACTAGTAATAATGTAATTATGGTAATTTTTTGATATAGAATTTTCAAAATATTCCTCAAAAATTTTTAATGAGTTTATTAAAGTCATTTCTTTTATGATAACAAATTCATGTTCTCGTAGATGAAATGTCCCAAGATCACTAATGAAATGTTATTGAGACTAAATAAGAAATTTATAGTCTGGAAAACCATCTTTGTAATGGGAAATTTTATATTGGACAATCAGTCATTTGTATAGATAATAATGTAAAATAAATTTATTGAATTTAATAATTTCATATTGGGAAAAATATTAGGTAAATTTCATTTACATGACTTAAACAATTCCATGAAGACATTTGTCGTCATTTTAATATCCATGTTTCACATTAATCATTCAATTTTCTATTTCACTAATTCAATAACATTATCATTGAAATATAGAACATGGAATCGCAATATTCCTAAGAAACTCATGTCTCATATATAAGTCATGTAAATAATGAATTCAACTATAAGAGCCTTATTTCTAGATTTAATTCTTTAAAAAAGTTCTTTTTAAAATAAATATCATGTTTAAAATAAAAGCAATAAATGTAAATTCCCTTCTTCTTAAATATTATTCTTCTTAATCCAATTTTTTTACATCCTTGTTCCATCATGAATTTATAAAACAAAATTACTTAATTGAGCACAAATATAATTTCATTTATGCTAAAACGAATAGAGGGTGTGTTCTTCTTCCAAGAATACATCCTATGAATGAAATTTACATACTAAAAAAATTAAAATGGATATGTATTGGTAAGATACCCTATGTGTGACCCGTATTTTTACTACCTTTGTAGGGCTATAATGCCCTGACCCTAGTTACCCAGAATTGGTGCATTATTGTATAACATTGGAATGATACAAGGAATCATTTACCGATATACCAATCAGTTCAGTAGCATTCGAAGTACTAGATACATACATAAGTTTTAAATTATATGATGAAATAAAAAACAACAACATTGTGTCCCCTTGGAACACTCTTATATCCCTTAGCCTATTCATATATGTTAATCGTAATATACTTCTTTGTATCCTGGTAAAAATACAACATTAGAAAGGGGTGAGCTCAGATTCCTATAAAAGATTGAAATATATCGAAAAATGTCATAAATAAGAATAAACATTTAAGGAAATGTATAAGACTAGAACACAAGCCTTTTAAACTTAAACATTAGTATAATATGGAAAAGACTAATCAGATAATGAAATATAATTATTCACATGGATATTATACTAGTCAAATAATCACATGCAATATAAATATCAAATTTCATAATGATTTAATGCATAATTCCAGAATTCATAACCACATAGTCAGGGCCTTATTCCAAGACTACAAATAAGATTTTGTCAAGGCCTTGTTCCAAGACACTAGTTTCTCTCATCAGACCTACTGATGCATTGTGGAGTTATAGTCAGATACCTCTATCACTAACTATTTCTAATGAATTCATCAAATGAAAAGGTTTAAACTTAACATAAACATTCATACTAAAACTAGCATAAGAAATGAAATATTTTATCATTAATCCATTAATGGTATAAAAATAACCCATCCAAAGTAAAATATATCACAAAACCATCAATATAATATAGAATATTTTTATCATAATAAATCAACCTTGGTCAAGAATAATATCATGTAAATAATGTTGACATAGTTTAAAATTATCTGTAAAAATCATTGAGATAAATATCTATTTTTCATGAAAACTTTTAAAAGTCAATCTATTTTTCAAGAACCTGTTTAAAAATAATTTTGTATCAAAGTGACCCATACCAATTTGAAACTTTTAAAATGTAATTTCAATTTTAAAACATTAATTTCTATATAAATAAAACCTTTAAAACGTTTTTAAAACATGGAAATTATTGAAAAATATTTTGAAGAATAAAATTTCAAAATATTTAAAATGATATTGTAGTTAGAGTTCCTATCCAACTGAGAGATGTTTTAATACAAATAATTGAGGTAATAGAAACTTTATAATATTATGAGAATAAATTTATTCATGATATACTATGTCAAATTACAGAATATACACCAAAAAAAAGTGAATTGGCATCTAACAACTAATAAGTCTCCATGAAATATATGTTGATATGAATTCCTTTATAAAGTGCGTATCCTTTGGATAAGGATAAATCAATGACATAATTATTTGTGACAAATATAAATACACCCAATATGATTGGATATTCAGTGTAAATCAATTAGTGGAAATTCACACACATTCTTTTAAAAGCAACACCAATGACTTGGATGTTCAACCTAATGAATAGAAATTGAGTTAAAATTACTCTTATCAAGTTTATATCAATGACTTGAGAATATATCGATGGTGTTATTATGTGTAACAAAAGTATACCCACGGAATGGAGAGTGTAAATTACAAAATATGTAAATAAATAGTGATTTCACACATAAACCTGGAGTAATGTGATCAATGAAGATTGTGTAAAACCGAATGAGTGGAAATTAAAATTTGAAATTAACATACCAATTTGGTAACATACAAAACATAAAACACATGAAATAAGGATTATCCAATTATGATATAAAATCCCCTAAATTAATTTATTTTAATCAAACATAAAATCATGGGCAGTACATACACCACACAAAAGGTAGTAGTGGAAAATATAACATAAATCTCACGGGAATAAAAGTGATATGAAAACCCCTTACCTTGTACTATTACCTAGTATAGGGTATGTTAAACTCATTTATAATGGTGAAATCATTGTTATTAAATTATAAAACAACCAAATACATAAATATGATATCATATATTATCTTCTAATATTTCTTTTTTAATTATATTTCAGAAGTATCATTGTTTTGCTTGTTAACTGATTCATTTTCCTTTATATGTTTTCTTACATAATTGATGTATGTTATGTATATGAAGTATTTGATTCATATATATAATGATATTAAGTTCATAAAAATTATTTTTTATCATAAATTGAAAATTATTGTTGAATTATTACGATGGGAAATGTATCTCAACGCGTTTATGGAGACAATAAGCCTAACGTACGCACGAGCGACAATTTCATTATATTGATGGTTAAATTGTATCTAATTGGATGGTATATCATATATAAATAATTATTAACCTGTTATATTTATTATTTAAATAAGTTATACTCATTTTTATACCCATCCAAATAATGAAATGTTTGAATAACAAACTACACCATGACGTGGAGACGGTAAGTCGTGCGTACCCACGTATAGTGACATTTTCATTTATAGGATGGATAGAATAATGAATATGGTTGTACAATATTTATAATAACATCATAGTATGTATGAGTTACTGTATTTATTATATTGGTATGGAAAACATAAATAAAGATTAATTGGAAGTAAAAAATAACTAGAAAGAGGGTCGTGAAATTATTATCGCTTCTTTGGGTGTTTCCTATTGAGTTGATCAAAAGGTCTCCATAGGTTGGATTTCATATAAAATTAAGTCCTCTAGGTTGAAGTTAGGGATGTTGGGAATATATTTGGGTAGGGTTTGGCCGAGCCAAATAGCTTTGGAGGTGTGAAATTAAGAGAAGGATATGTACCATTTAAAAGAGAGGTGAGGGTCACTTTAGGAAAAGTTTGAAATTTTATTTTATAATAAAATCATTTTCAGTTTCAAATGGCTCCAAAATGATTTATTTTGAATATAAGTTATGAATGGGTAGAAATATTCTAATCCAATAGATTTTAGATAACTTTAGGATACAATTGTAAACTTATCTTTCAGATTTATCTCTTAGTAAAACCGTTTAACTTTTATCGTGTCTTCTTGTATTCTTACACAATATGGTAAATAAACATACTATAAACATCCAAGAGAACCTAAAGTGGTTCCTTAATGACAAATATAATATTATTTAAGATCGTTTGGCTAAACCATATATTTTTAGGAATATTATATCAACTAATAATATAGTATTTCTTTTAAAATCAGTTTTTTTCAATTTTGACACTATTTTGTATTTAATTTTTGGGAAAGTCATAACAACCTTATCACTTCAAGAAAATTTATCTAATAAAACCTAGCATGTCATATTAAACAATAAAAGTCTTGTATGGAATAAAAACTTTTAAGTAGTATTTATTTTAATATTTATAATATAAAATATTTTAATATTTCATTGAGAAGGTAATTACATTATCATCCTTGTGACATAAATACATTTTATTAATTAATATATAAAAATGACAAATAAAATACCATTATTGAAGAAATATATATATATATATCTAAGGAATATTTATTGTCAAATTAATCTATTGTGTAACCCTATATTAAAATTGATTAGTTAATAAATATTGAATTTACAACTTTTAACTGTTCTTTAAATAAAATAATAATAAATGACATAATCTACTCCAAGTGGACCTAAAGGATCATATTTTATTCTAAAGGTTTTTTTTTGTCGAATTACACTTATTAAAAAGAATTAGGACATGTGTTAGGGTAATTATAATATCATTTTTACCATTAATTACCCTATTTACTTTTAAACGTGGTAAATAAAAGTCAGAAGTTACTATTCACCGAAAATTATTTTCATCTTATTGAACCAAATTTTACATACTGATATTAATCGTGTCTCTCGGATTTTTGAAATTCAATTCTCAAAAGTGTTAAAATAATGTTTTATAAAAATTTTCAAATGCTCCTAAAAGATGGGTAAAAGATGGTAACAAATCCAATAAATGTTTATCCTTCTAATTTTAATATAAAATGAATCTAATGAATTAAATTGAACATATATTGGTATTATATATCGATTTTGAATTTAAATAAATTATAATATAATAAATTATTATTTAAATAAAATGTATTTTTTAAACAATAACGCGGTGTTTTTCAATATTCATCAAAAAATGATTGTTTTAGAAAAATACCAAAAAATTACCCTCAGATATTTTTGATATTAAAAATTCAAAAATGAATTCTATTTTACCTAATTAAAATCATAAAGGTTTCATTAATTAATTTGAAATTAACTCCAATTGTCAAAACTGAAAAGGGTGTTTTTAAAGAGTAATAACTATCAAAATATCGACATGTGTTTATGTCAAATTTAAATGTGAAATTACTTATAATGACCTACATTTTATTAAATGATAAAACTAAAATATGTTTGAACTTCCAACCCATTCAAATTCATAGTTTAACACTATAAATTATTTCGATTAAAAAAAATTTATTCAATTAAAATTTAGTATTTTTCATTATACATCAAAAAATGAAAGTAATTAGAAAAGTCCCAAAAATTTATCCAAAATACATTTTTATGTCACTATATTAAATAAAAATTTAATTTCATTAAATTTAATATAAAAACATCAAATATTGGTTTTTAAATGGGTTTTCAATTAAAAGGTGGTAAAATTCTATTGTTTGAAAAATAATTATTTTATCAAAAAAATGAATTGGTTCTTATATTATGTCTAAGAAACAAAAAATATGAATTCTAAAATTATATATATTATATAAAATTCAATATTTAGTTAGTACTATTCATAAATGCTTTTTGAATAGCTAGTTTGGTAATTTTTTGTGCGCTTGAACTCGGTGTTGTGTGTTGCGTAAGATATTTAATTACTTTAAAGAAAATAACATACTATGAAATCTTGGGGTGTTACATTCATCCCCCCTTTTGGAAATTACGTCCTTGAAATTTTAAAATTGGGCTTTGGAACTTCATTGAAAGTCCCACATCGGATAAAGTGTCAATAAAATTATCACTTTAAATGAAATAAAGTGAAGTACCAATGTCACTTGAGATAAACCATACTAGGATTCCATCTAAAAAAACAAGGATATGGAAGATAAACTAAGTGTCATGATCTACTAGAGAGTGATAGAAAACATGATTAGAAGAATGTTAACAAGAAGAAAACCAAAAACATGTGATGTGATAAATGGTCATTAGTTTCCCAGTAGGAAAAGTAAATGGACAAATATTTTTGTTTTATGTTCCATTTCATAAAGTTGAGGAATTTATTTATGAGATTGAATTAGAACATAAAGAGATATACTTACTTTTTAAGTATAGATTCATCCTTTAATAAATTTTTGCCACTAACTCATTATTTTTTTCAAATTATTAGTATTCATGATGACTTGGTCACACCTGAAGCGCTAGAATAATTCTCTAGAGAATCACATGATCCACAAAACTATATATTTAACCTTTCTTTAGATAATAGCCAAACAAAAAAGGTTAGTACATGATCTGATGATCCCCAAAATGGAAAACCCTTCATAGAATGAAATATTAATCTTAATTTCTAAAATTAAACCAATAATACCCAAAGTTCAATAAATACTATTAAATAAACAATTGTCCTTAAAATCCATCACCATTATCCAAAGTTATATCGAAACCCAAAACATAGAAGAATTTGATTATGCAGTCTTCCACATTAAATGTTATCCCCAAATAACATCAACTACTCTTACAGCCATATACTTAAAAGTAATTAACCTAATCTAATATTCTCTATAATACGTTAATCATTCCCATAAATAACTGAATTCTCTATAAATCCAAAATAAAAACACAGATAAAAATCCTCCACTAATCCTCAAATGAATTCCCATAGTATTCTATTTTCCATAGGCATATAGTGTTCCCAACAGAGCGAACGTCTTCCAAAATAAAATTTATCACTTAATCACCAAATCATTTTCTTATACTAAGTATATCCATTTGATAAGACATAATATCCCTAATGAAATTATTATAGACCAATAAAATCATTTAACTAAAAATAATTATTCACACTAACCAGGGACTTCATGTAGCTCAGTGGAAGGTGATAAATCCCAATCACACTTTGGTTGTGGGTTCAATTCTAGTATCTTTTTCTGAATCGATGGGTTGTCACACGGTCTGTGTGTTGTCTTTTTCAAAAACAATATTTTATAACATTACCAAAATGAGATAAAGTCCCTAAAATAACCATAACATAATTTCACCAAAAATGTTATCTCATACCTTAATGTTTCATCCCAAAATGTAATAACATGTAATTTCATAAAATTCAAAGATCATATAAATAAAAATAGTTATTTATATCTATATTAACAATAGAAAATATAATTCTTCCTAAAATAGCATTTTCACATAACAAACTGTCGGGTTACACATTCAAGAGATACTTCTTCCCAAGTAATTTCAACAAAGAGTACTAATACTTTCAAACGTTTCACTATCCATTTATTTCCTCATAGGTTCTTCCTTGACCAAGAAGTTATCCAATGGAATAGGGAATTCACTCAGGAAATAAGGAGGTCCTCTACATTTATGGAAAATTTCTATAAATATATTCTTGGGATCATTTTTTTTCTTCCATAGTACTCTTGATTTTCCTCCGCAATTATTTACTTTATGTCCATATTTCCCACACATAAATCATTTCTTTGTTCCACTTAAACACATTCCTAGGTTTCTCCATCAACATTTCTTTCATGATAGAAGTTGAGCTTTCTTTTCTCCATGGTCTCCACTGCTAGAGCTTTTATCAATCACCGCCTTTCTCTTCTTTGTTGAGTTAGGGAGTTGGTTAATATATATAGTTTTGATCATATGTATGGAAAAATGATTTGGAATGAACATGATATCCCTTTCACCAATCCACATTCCATTTTTTTGCTCATTTCCACCACTGTGCCCACCTTGTACATCATGTTAAATTTTACAATGACTGCCTTGGAATCCAGCCATTGGCTAACACAAAAAAGCATAGTATGAGTTATAAAATCCTTTATAAAATATCATAACACCGTATTTTCAATCTAAAACATCCTAGGATTAACCAAGGTTATTTATTCTCATCTTATATTAAAAATATTCCACTCAGTTTGTAAAGAAAATGTGAATTATCCTAAGCATATCCCACAGGTGTGTCATAACCAAGAATGTCACAAGGCCTGTTTTCATGTACCAGGATAAATTGGGTTATGTACAAAAAACCATGTCGGTTTTTTTGACACCTAGGTACATCTGTTCCAGAGCCTCCATTACCTACATGTATCCAGACAGGGATGTATTTGTTGGAAAACCCCCATAATATTTACATTACCAAAAATTTTGGATGTTCTTCAATACTAATCCTCAATATCTATCTTAGGGTTGTTTTTTCAAATTAATGTTTTTACTAAATCCAGCTTACATGGTTTGTACTAAACTTCCATTGATATCAAATATAACACCCTGACCCCAGTTTCCCAGAATTGGTGCATTATTACATAATGTTGGCATGATACAAGGAATATTGTTTGGAAATAATGATCAGTTTAGTAGCCTTGGAAGTACTAGATACATACATAAGTTTTACATTACATCATGAAATAAAAAAACAACAAAATTGTGTCCCCTTTGTACACTCTTATATAGCATATCCTATTGCTACAACTTAATTGTAATATACTTTTTTGCATCCTGGGAAAAATAGAACTTAAGAAATCGGTGAGCACAGATGCCCAGTAAGGATAAAAATATAGTGGAAACTATCATAAATAAGAATAAACATTTTAGGAGATTTATAAGATTATAACACAAGCCTTTTAAACTCAAAATTCAGCATAATAAGGCAAACATAAATCGTATAATTCCATATACTTATTCACATTAATATTCTACTAGTCAAATAATCACATGTAATGTCAATATCCAATTTCATAATGATTTAAAACAAAATTCCAGATTTCGTAACCACATATTCAAGGCCTTGTGCCAAAACTATAGATAAGATTTTGTTAAGGCATTGTGCCAAGATACTATTTTGTCTCATGAGACCTACTGATGCATTGAGGAGCTATAACAAGCCCAACCCATCACTTACTAAGTCCAATTAATTCCTCATATGAAAATGTTAAACATAACATAATCATTCATATGAAAACTAGCACAAAAAATTTCAATGCTTTATTTATAAACCATTACTGGTATAAAAATAACACATCCACTGTCAAACATATAACAAAACCTTCAATAAAAATTTATGATTTGTATCATAATAAATCAACCTCTATCAAGAATAATATCCCAAAAAAGGATGTTGAAATAGTTGAAAATGATCAGTAAAAATCATTGAGACAAATATCACTTTTTCATGGAAACATTTAAAAGTCTCACTATTTATCAAGAAGATGTTTAAAATAGATTTTTGAATCAAAGTATTCCATAACAATTAAAAACTTTTAAAAGTAATTTCAATTTTAAAACCTTATTGTCTATATAAATAAAACCTTTAAACCATTTTTCAAATAGGGACATTAATGAAAAAGATTTAAAGGAATAAATTTTTCAAACATTTAAAATGATATTTTAGTTATAGTTCTTAAACAAATGAGATATGCGAGAATTAAAATAATTGAGGTAATAAAAACCTTATATTATCATAATAATAAAAGTATTCATGATATACTATTTCAAATTATAGTACATCCACCAAATAAAAGTGAATTAGCGCGTAAAAACAAAGAAGTCTCAATGGAATGTAAGATGAGATAAATTCCATTATAAAGACCATATCCTTAGGATAAGGGTAAATAAATGACTAATTATGTGTGAAAAATATAAACACACTCAATATGATTGGATATTCAATGTAAATCAATTATATTACATTCACATATATTCGTGTTAAAACAACACTGATTACTTGGATGTTTAACTCAATGAATGGAAATTGAGTTTAAATTACTATTTTCAAGTAAATATCAACGACTAGAGAATTTATCAGTGGAGTGATTATGTGTATAAAAAGTATATCCAAATAAAGGGGAGTGGAAATTACCACATATGGAAATAAATAGTGATTTTTCACTTAATCTTGGAGTAATATAATTGATTATGCTTGCATAAAACTAAATGGGTAGAAATAGAAATTTGAAATTCCCTTATCGATTTGGTAACATACGAAACATAGGTTCCATGAAAGAAGGATCATCCAATGATGATGTAAAAACTTATAAATTAGTTTATATTATAGAAAGAATAAAATTAGGGGCAGTACATACACGACAAAAAAGGTAATAGTGGAAAATCTCACGGGAATAAAAGTAGGATGAAAACCCCTTACCTTGTACTTTTCATTAGTATAGGGTAGGTTAAGCTCCTGTATAATGGTGAAATTATTTTTATTAAATTATAAAAAAAAAACCAAATATATAAGTATGATATCATATAAGATCTTTTAATATTTATTTCTTAATGATATTTCAGTAGTATCATTGTTTTGGTTGTTAAGTGATTCATTTTCCTTTATATGTTTTGTTATGTATGTCATGTTTTTTGTGTATAGGATGTATTTGATTCATATCAAGAATGATATTATTTTCTTAATCATTATTTTTTTATCAAAAAATGAAAATTATTCTTTAATTATTACGATGGGGAATGAATCTTATCAAGTTTGTAGAGACGTTAAACCGTACGTACGCACGAGAGACGATATCATTACATTGATGGTGAAATAATATATAATTGGATGGTATATCATATATACAGAAATATTAACATGTTATATTTTTTATTTACATTAGTTATACTCATTTTTATACCCGTACAATTAATGATGTGTTTGAATAATAAACTACACCCCGATGAGGAGATGGTAAGTCGTACGTATGCATGTTTGGTGACATTGTCATTTATAGGATGGATAGTATAATTAATATGGTTATACCATATTTATAATAACATCACATTATGTATAAGGTACGGGATATATTACTTTGTTATGGAAACATCAATGAAAGAGGAAGTGGAAAATAAAAGAACTTGAAAGAAGGTGGTGAAATTATTACCTCTTCTTCGAGTGTTTACTATTGAGTTGATCAAAAGGGCACCATAGGTTGGATTTCTGATCAATTTAAGACCTATGGGTTGACTTGAGGGAATTTTTGAAGATATTTGGCTAGATTTTAGCCGAGAAAAATGGTTTTGAGATGTGAAATAAATAGAAGGGGAAGTACCCTTGTATAACAGAGGTGAGGGTCACTTTAGGAAAATTATGAAATACTATTCTATAATAAAATCATTTTATGTTTCTAATGGATCCAAAATGATTTATTTAGAATATAATGTGGGTATGGGTCCTAATCCCTTCAACCAATAGGTTTTAGACAAGTATAGGATACCATTTTAACCTTATCTTTTAGATTTATCTCTTAGTTAAATAGATTGACTTTTACTGTGTCTTATTGTATTCTTACACTATATGGTTAATAAAAATACTCTAAGAATCCAGGAGAACATCAAGTAGTTTGTTAATGACATATATAATATTATTTAATTCCTTTGGCCGAACCTCATAATTTTAGGAATATTATATAAACCAATAATATATTATTTGTTTTAAAAACTAATTTTTATCTATTTTGACACTATTTGTTATTTTGTTTTTTTTTGAAATTCATAAAAAACATATCACTTCCAAAAAAATATCTAATCAGTCCTAAAATTTCCTATTAAAAAAAATTCATTTATGGCATCAAAACCTTTCAATTATATATTTTTTAATATTTAAAAAATTTACTATTTTAATATTTCATTGAGAAGGTAATTACTGCATTATCATTGTGTCATAAATAAATAAATTATTTAATATATAAAAATTATAAATAAAATACCATTATTTAAGAATTTTTTTTATATTTCCAATTAATATTTTTAGTCGAATTTATCTTATGTATAACTCTATATTAAAAATGTTTTAGTTAATAAAAATTGAATTTAACACTTTTAACTCTTTTATAAATAAAATAATATTAAATTTCCTAATCTAATCCCAGTGAACCTAAAGGATCATATTTTATTCCTAAGGTTGTTTTTTTTTCTAATTACACTTAGCCAATCGAATTAGGACATGTGTTAGGGTAATTATAATATCATTTTTATCTTTAATTACCCTATTACTTTTAACCGTGGTAAATAAAAATCAAGGGTTACTATTCATCAAAAAAATATTTTCGTCTTGTTAAACCATATTTAATTTATTGATATTAACACTATCTCTCGGATTTTTGAAATTAAATTCATAGAAGCAGTTAAATTAGGTTTTATGCAAATTTTCAAATGCTCTCAGAAGATATATAAAAGACTATAAAAAGTTCAATAAAATTTTATACATATGATTTTATTATTAAATGACTCCAATGAATTCAATTGAACAAAAATAGGTATTATATATCAATTTTTACATTAAATAAATTTAAATAAAATAAATAATTATTTAAATTAAAAGTTGGTATTAAACAATAATGTTGTGTTTTTCACTATTCATCCAACATTTAATGTTTTCAGAAAAATACCAAAAATTTATCCTAAGAAAATTTTTATATTCAAAATTAGAAAATGTATTATATTTTAACAAATTCTGAACATAGAGGTTTAATTAATTAATTTAAAATTAACTCCTGTTGTAAAAACTAAAAATCATGTTTTTTAAAAAGTAAAACCATTAAAAGATTTTCATGTGTTTATGTCAAATTTAAATTTAAAATTACTCATAATGACCTACATTGTATTAAATGATAAAATATAATCTAATTATACTTCAAAACTATTCAAATTCATAATTTAATACTATAAATTAGTTTGATTTGAAAATAAGTCTTCAATTAAAATTAGTATTTTGTAGTATTCATCAAAATAAGAATGTTATCAGAAAAGTACCAAAAATTTATCCAAAATAAATTCTAATGTTTCTATTCTATGGAAAAAGTTTAATTTCATTAAATTTAATATTTAAAAGTGTCAAATATTTGTTTTAAAAAAGGGTTTTCAATTAAAAGGTGGTAAAAATGAATTTTTTGAAAAATACTTCTTTTATCTAAAAAAATGAATTTGTTCTTATATAATGTATAAGAAATACATAATATGGACTCTAAAATTATATGGAGTATATAAAATTCAAATTTTAGTTAATACTATTCATAATTGCTTTTTGAAATACTAGTTTGGTAAGTCGTGGTGCGCTCAAACTCAGTGTTTCATGCAGTGCAAGCTATTGAATTACTTTAAACAAAATAGCAAACTATGAAATCATGGGGTGTTAAAAGGGAAGTATCAACTTTTATCAAAAAATTTATAGTGTGTAGATATTCTTAGAATTGAACCCCCACATATGGTGTTTCCCATCTTCTACCTATTTTTTGTTGTTGAGTAGGACACCATGTATAGATTACACCATATCTACTTCCCTTGAAATTTAGTTATAACATTATTGGAGGGGTATGATGAAGTATGAAACCTCATCATATTCAGTTTATAACTTTTAAATGTATTCTTTTTCCTTTTTTTGATCAATTGGGATTTCATGTATTAAATGATCACACAGAAAATAACCAAGTGTTTTTACGTGAATAAAATGTAGATTTAAAAAGTTATAAATATTATTCATTTTATAATTAGAATATTCTATCTTGATTTCTTCAGTCTCATCAACTTGTAATTCCTACTATAATTCAAAAAATATATGTTGATCAAAATTATGGTGCTCCATATGTTCCTTGATTGGTACATTTTCAATTTTTGGATCTTTCTGTAGGGAAAAATTTGATTATGTGGAATCAAAGAAATTAAAATTGAGTGGTTTATATTCAATTTAGTTTCAATGATATTGAATGGTTTAGAATTATTGAATATTTCATCTCCAAAATTTGGTTCTATTTGAATATCTTTTTTAGTTTAAATCACAAATTGGAGTTGGTCTTCCTAGAAAAAAGGTGGGAAGTTAACTTCCTTTATCTTTTATTCAAACTCTATCTTTTGGATGGCTTACTCCTCTTTAATGGATTGAGTTAATTGAAGTAGAAATGTCTATTTTACTTTTTTTAGATTCTGGATATCTATTTTTACCTCGTCATAATTCTAAACTTCATCAAGACCTTTTTTAATCTCCCACAATTAGCTCAACGGGGAATTATTCTTATTCAATAGTCTAGTACATCTCTTCATAGTACAAAATAATCTAGTTATTTAGATGGATGATTTTTTTATTTCTCTTCAATTGTACCTCAACAATATTAATTTCTTCGGTGAAATTAGGAACACCCAGTGGAAATTATTCCGTGGCCTCAGAAATTTGTAAGTCAGTTCGGATTTCAACGATTATTCCCATAAAATCTGGATGTGAGATCCATATATATGTGACTTTATTATTTTTATAGACCACTATAATAAGTGTAGCATACTTTTATTGGATTCCAACCTACGTATAATATGATTCTTTTTCTTTCACATGTGAGTAATTTTTACAAGAATTAAAAAATAAATCATTTAAGAAAAATAATGGAAAAATAATTTATTATGGATTATTTTAGAAAAAATAAAATATATATAAATATTAAAAATTGAAAAGGAAATTAAATGATTTACTTTATCCTTGGAAATGGTCCCTATTTGTTTCATTACATTTTCTCAATCTGTAATAAATTTTTTATTTATCTAGGTATGCAATAATGTGAACACCTTGGGTTGGTCTCAATGTGGAAGCTCACAAAACTTCAAATTTCTACTGTCACTATTTATATCATAAAAAATATAAAAATAAATAACATAAACTGGTTAATTTTAAAATATTCATGAAATATTGATATGAATATTTATATATTTCATGTGGAGTGAATACGAATATAATGATTCTAATCAGAAAGGATATCCTATATGAAGAACACCCAGAGTAAACCCTCATAGTCTATTTATTAGTTTCAAATATACATAATGAATACACTCCATCGTATTCATGAATATCCACTTCTTATTGGGGTGGTTAATATATAGTTTACTAAATTAATTTTGAGATGCCACACATCCACCTCATCGATCGAGGGAAATATTGAAGTAGAGAAATTTAAACTTCTGGGGGTCAGTAGAGACACAGTAGTGCCATACCCTCCAATATCCCCTTTGACATAACACTATGAAAATTACAAAAAAATATAAAAGTTAACTTATATTGATATAACATTTTATTGTTCCCCTAGGGTCTTTTTTGAGTCGGTCACTCAAGATAATGTGTATTAGAGATCACAGTAAAGGAGAACTGGGTGGAAACACAAAAAAAATTAATATTATAATTATAGGAAAGAAGAAGAGTAAAATATATAAAAAATTTATAATACTATTAAATAGAAAAGAAACTATAAAAATATTGAAAATTTTAACATATAATTTTTCAATTCCTTAATATGGATATGGTATATATTTGTATAGTAAAAGGAGTGAGATTTTGAATCTATTATTTTCCTCCAATTGTCTTCACATTGTATACCCATTAAATGAGAGAATTCAAAGACATGGTCATCCGAAATGTTTTATAAATATTTTTGCGCATTGTACCTCCAAATTGAAGATTAATATTCCTTGTATAGAATAAGTTACATTTTATTTACAGTGATTTCTTTCTCTCTAGGTAGAATTGTTGAATTAAAAAATATTCTTTCTAAAGAATTATTTCCTCGATATAGAAAGAATAATTTCTGTCCCTAGTTATGAAATTTTTTACTAAGAATTTTATGTTTTCAATGTTGAATTTCAAATTTATTTTTAAAGACATTGATATAGTACCAACATCATAAATATCTAGACATGTTCACATATTTTGAGGACTCACTTGTGGGATTATTTTTGTCTTATAAATGATGGAGTCAGCTCTTTGTCAAGAAGCGTGAAATGAATCCCGTGATGTTTTTAAGCCTACAAAAAACAAAATTTAATAAATGAAATTAGTTTATAAAATTTTATTTTGTAAATACCCAAACAAATTAAAACAATTAAACTCCCAAATTATTCCATTTTTCAATTAAGATCAAAATGCTTCTAAAACCACAAGATGTGACAATTTACCTTTAAATAACACATTGTTGGGATTAAAAGTAAAAAAAATAAAATTAGAATAATTGAAAATATTATCTTTGTAACTCACTTCCAATGCCATCATAGTATATGTTATAATTTATTAAACTGGTTTTACTCCCCATTCTAACCCCATATTTCTAAATTGGGTTCACTTCCCAATCAATCCCTCGATTAATAAACTAATTTAACTTCCCATTCCAGCACAATATTTCGGATCTTAGTTCTTTTTCCATACGAGTCTTATCTATATAATGGGATAAAAATATTTACCCAATTCAATAGTGGGAGATATAGGTCCAACCATTCACATAATAAAATCAGACATATTTTTTCTACAAGATCATAAAAATTCATCATATATAAACATATGAAATAAAATTGGTATCAAAAACATCTTATCATATCATAACCTTTGGAAAGGAAAAAATTACCCTTATCATATCATCATAGCATAACATGTGAAATGAATCAGTTTTTAATAATCATTTTATAATGGTACAACCCTTGGAAGAGAAATTTATTTCAAAAAAATCATTCCAATAAATCACAAATCATTTAGGAAATGAATATTAATGGTATTATTGTATCATATCCCTAATAATAAATAGGTAACATCAATGCATTTCAATATAGATGACAATAATTTAAAAATCTCATTAGTACTTTTCCTGAAGAAATATTTTTTCCTCTTAGGAAAACACTTTTCAAAACATAAAATCTATTAAAACACTTTTTTCTTTCAAATTAACCTATAAATATTATAAAGTAAGATTTGAAATAGTGATATTTAAGGGAGGTAGAGAGTTTCATTAATTCAATACACATTAAAACAGATGTTCCTTTAATACTTTTTAATAAAATATAATTGACATTTTTTTTTGGAAAATTACACGAATATAACATTAGAAAATATAAAAATTAAAAATGGGTAAAAAAATTAAATAACCATTGTAGTATATTAATTTTTTTCTGAATTATAGTTTCCTACGATATGGTTTCAAGTGAAATAGATTACTCACCCATGGGAGAAATAAAGTTGATTTTTTTTACAAACCTTTTCTTAATTATCATATGAACCAACATGTGAAAACTGGTATAATTAAATTAATATATCTTGAATAAATATAGGATAATAAAATTCGTGATAATATTAATTTATGGATCATAATATTTTATCAATGGAAGATTAATCATAAAATTTCCAAATAAATAATTATAACTTAGCAATAAAATATTACCACTTTGTTAAAATTGAATCATAATCCCCATAAGAGAATAAAATTACATATATATTAAAATATTATGAAAAGTTTTTGAATCATGATATTACATGACAACTAAGTATTCTATACACCTTGTAAGATTATATTGGATCATAACATAATAGCTTCCATAAAAAAGTTAAATTGAGATTAAATTTCCTAACTAATTTTAACTTTTAAACTGTAAACCGCAAAAAATATAAATAGAAAAATGATATGAAAATACAAAGAAAATTTAATTTAAGAATTATAAATTCAATTAACGGGTATTATATACACCATATATAATTATGAGGTGGTGAATATATCATGTGTCTCATAAAATAAAATGTGAGACGGAAATCCCTTAACATAAGTTTTCACTCTCATAGTACGCATTCCAACATCGTCTATAGTAAATAAAATTTTATAATAAATCCATCATAGAACCATATTAATATATATTACAACAAATATTTTTTAATTACTACTTTATATTACTTTTATTTTAACAATTCCAATTTAAATTTAGGATTTCGGTTATAACTACTTTTTCATAAATGTTTTGATTTGTTATATTTTTTATTATCTAAACATAATAATGATTTCATAATATCTAGAATTATAATAGTGATATGATTATAATATATATATTCTATAAATATATTTAAGTATTTATAATAATCAATATGAGATAGAAATGGAAATGAAATACACCACTTATGGAGATGGTTGATCATATATATGCATGAACACGGTTTTCGTTTTTTTCAGATTAATGGAAAAACATTATATGATATATTATAATTATGAAATACTTTATATGTCATATATAACCGATATAACTATTAATATAAACCTTATTTTGTTTTAGGTAATGAATGAATGAATCACATCACTTCATGAGGTAGTAGACCACCGTACACACGAATGGTGTTATCATATTCCCACAAAATGTAATGCTTGAAATTTTGTGTGATATAATAATTAAAGAATAATATTAAAATCATAAGCTTCATTAATATCATATATAGATAGTATGTAAATCATTATTTATATCCATGATTGGTGGTCATAGATGAAGCTAACGACATTTGTTCGTGAGGCAGTATTGTGCCTTACATGTGAAAAATGATTCTGTGACCCATTTGATAGATAGTAAAATCAAAATAATCATAAATATCATATTTATTCACTATTTTCTTCATTATTCTCAAACCAAAATTGGTCGTAATTGAAAAAAATAACATCGGTTCTCGGGGATATAGTTCATCATACACATGAATGATGATTTCATAACACATTTTGTGAAAGTGAGTGTAGTTTTATGTAATAACCATAACATAAAAGAATATAATTATATTTGAGGTACATGTTATATTATATAACAACTATGTAAAAATAATTTCATCAGGATGGAGGAAAAAATTAAAGAAAAACGTTTGTTGATGAATGTTACTTATTTTTAGAGTTTCTCATTTGGGTTATCACCCAATCCCTTCCAGGGTTTGATTTCAACCCAATTTAAAGATTATATTATTAAGGGAGGTATTATGGGAAATTATTTTGATAGATACTTTACAATATAAATGGCATGAGATTTGTAATGAGTGTTGTGAGGGGGTGGCCTTTTATATGGGAGTTGAGTTGCAAGATTGTAAATTTTTGAGAGAGAGAATTCCTCCCTCATTTTTTTTAAATAAAATGTCTCCAAATTGGATAAATGTAAAATTATATATATGATATGGTACAAATATGGTCACAAAATGGGGTTTTATAAGTTTTTTCTTTATTAATATGCCTTATTTTCAAAGATTAACTACTAACTAATCTTTTTTTACCATAATTTTTATAATTAATTTTAAATTGGATTCACTAATCAAATTGGTAGAAATTTTGCTGACCACATTTGAAATTAAATATTATGATGGATAAAAATATGAAATCCATTTTTAAATATTCTAATAACATATGTTTCAAAATTAATTTAATATAATTCCTACAGATGTCCCTATAAAGTTTTGTTTTAAAGAAAAAATTGTCAAAATATTATATAGTTATTATATTAAATATCAATTTTAAATTGATTCGTATGACCTAAATAGGATTAAAATATGTATAATTAAAATAATTAAAATTATTAACTAATTTAAAATATAATTTTAAAGTATAAACAAGTAATATGAAAAGTCAGTTTTTGATTAAAATTTATTATTTTTTAAGATTCATCCAAAAATGGATCATTTTAGAAATATTTTAAAAACTCACCCTAATATAATTCTAAACTTTTGATTTCAAAATTTATTTTCATTTAATCAAATTAAATTTCACGTAGTGTCAAAAAATAATTTTATTAGTGGTCAAAAAATACATAAAAACTTAGTTTTTAGAAAATAGTATTTTAAAACCATTTGAAGACTTCATAGAAAATTTTTAAATTATAAATATTTCTACTCTCTATAAAACCATTATAATTAATTTTATAAAATTATTTATTTCTATTTTTTTAAAGCCTATCTCCTGGTTTAAAATTGTATTGTTTAAATATGTATATTAAAATTCAGTGTCATGTGTCATGAAATCAAACTAAATGTTTATTACAGTGGAATATAAACAATCTATGTGTGTAACACAAGTATTAATTCATTTATCAGGTAAATAAATCCATTAATTTAAAAGAATTTAATTAAAATATCAAAAAAACATGGGGTGTTATAGTACATATTTCATTTTGATGCTTATGAGGTAAATCATTCCATTGTCCACCACATTTATTAATAACACTAATCCCTTAGATTCAATCAAATGTATAAAACTAAAACCCATAGTGTGAGAAAAAAATAATAGTAAACCACATAATCATGAAACATCATTAATATGATGTCCAAATCAAGAGACATTAAGTTTAATGAATTTCACTATAGTACCTAAGTCATTCATGATCATCATCTATTCAAATCATTCCCAATTATTCATAAAGAAAATGTGAATTAACAAATGAATATCCCCTAAGAGTTCAAAACTAGGTTCACATTAATGGAACACTAACTGTGCTCAAGAAAAATAATTTACATACACTCAATCAAATACTTTTAGGGTTATTACCCCAAGATTCGTCTGTTTTAAATCCATTTCCACTTTTAGTATCTAATTAGAGCCATTACCTATGAAAAACAACACCTTTATTTACCATAGTAATGTAAATTAAGATATATATTAGATTTTACTAAGGTTATTCACTAAATTATTAACATACTAGTTTTAGAAGGTTCACTAAACCTTACTCTAATATCAACTATGATGAATGATGATTTTCAAAAAAAATAGATTCCATATTATTAGATGCGTATTGAATGCATAAAATCGCGACACACAATAGAACCATATAGTTATAGTATATTTTTAAACATTCATATGTAAAACATTTAAATATATTTGAACCACCTTATAACCCACTATATTATTCTTCACTATCATTGTTTTTTGAAATACCATACTTAAGATATTTTAGTCTATCAGGGTAAAAGGAAACATAAGAAAATAGGATCTTTGATTCTTTGTAATGGTAAAAGAGGGAGACATATAAACATAATATGAGTATAATGGTATGATAATATGATTATATCATTATTTAATCATACCCTTCGCATCATAGATCATATTCTTGAGAAAAATCAAAATTATTAGTTATTAATAAGAACTAAATCACAATCGAATCAGAAAACATGATCCATGAGAGTATAAAATTGTAATAAGACATATATTTTTGGAATATAAATATGCATAGAGAATCATTTATTTAGTATTTAAGTCTTTCTTCTATGACTATCATAGTAGGTTGGGATCACTCCCCGAATTATCTAGTAGTAATGGTTCACTCCCAAGTCATCCGTTGTCAATATAGTCCCTTATTGTATTGGGTTCACTCCATATTCTAGTCATATTTGTCTCATGAGATAACCATATTTACCCAATACATTAGTTGGATATATAATATTCGAACACCTTTACTTAATGAATATCATATATATGTGTTCCAAAATATCCTAAAATAATTAATAATTTCATAACCTGGGAATATGAAATGGGTTTCATAAAACATTCATCACAGAACAACCCAAGGAAAAGAAATGGGTTTCACAAATATTTCATTATTTAATTATATCATAACCCATGGAAAAGAAACATGTTTCATAATCATAAGTCATCCAATGTAATAATAAGTATTATATCATATGCTCATATCCCTAGAAAAGGTTAAAAAACATCCAAGGATTTCATCTTAGATGTGGAATGATTTTAGAAGAACACTTGGACCATTTCTTAAAACAAATACCCAATTAAAATTAAAATCAGTTATTTGAAATCTAAATGTAATACAAATATAAATGAAAATTAATATTTGAAAATAAAATTTTTAAATTTTAATGTAAGCCTAAAACAATTTAACGATCATGATATATTGAAATTTTGTTCATTATAAATAATAAATAATAAATAACTCCATTAACACATTTTTAAAAAGAAAAAAATTATGTTATATGGATAGAAAATAGAGGGAATTTTGAATCAATAATCCCTACCACATTAGTAACATTAAATAAAATCCACATGAAAGAGGCAACCTAATATGGATATTTAAATCAAAAAAATATTTATGATAATAATCATAAAATACATTCATGGGTATTATATACACCATAGAAAAGAAACAAGCATTGAATATGGGATACGTATCACAAAAGTAAAATTTAGATGAAAATTCATTAAATCATGTTCTCTATTGAATATATGTTCTCTAACATAATATGTAATAAATTTTTTATTTATTATAAGTTTATAATATAGTAATTATTATACATTTAAAATAATATGTGATCTATATTTATAATTTAAACACTCATACATTATTTATTCATTTTTTAAATCAGTATTTCTGGGTATTAATTATTTCATTCTTCATGAGAATTCTAGTTTGAAATATCTCATACTTGTAGTCTTATAAATATTTAAAACATATAAATAATTTTAATCATGATATAAAAATCATATATATTCATTATATATATATTTAGAGTCATACATATATGTTACATGTAGAAAAATGAATTGCATTGTTCCTAGAGACGGTATTTCGTACATACGAATGAACATTGTTTTCACTTTTTGAAATATGTATAAAAAGTAAGGTAAATATTAATTAAACTTTATTGAATCATTATTATATAATCTATATTTATTTAATATATTTTTTTTACTATCCATGTAAAACACAAATGAAAAACAAATCACTTTATTAAGGTGGTAGTCCACACATACATAAGAGCAATATTGTTGTTTTCCAACAGATTAGATGGTTAGAAGGTGGATGTGATATTTAAACTGAAAAATATTAATTATTTCATGATTATAATATATAAAAATTAAATCAAGAATAATAGAAAACTATAAAATATGTTGTTAAAAATGAATTGTAAGATGTATATACCCTCGAGTGATACATTCATTTTACGTTTCATAGAAAATAGGTTGGGTTATGGAGGATTCACAATGGAAAAAAATTAATTATATTTTATGTATAGAATTTCTTATTTATTTAATAATATCACTAAGTTATTATAATTATACTATTAAATAAATTAAAATAGTTTAGGTTGGATGATTACTTCTTCTTCGATAGGACTCCTCTAGATCCCTTTACAAATACCATTGGAAGGACATGTAAAGAATAACTGAACACCTAATTCATTGATAGGGTTGTTTTGAAGTTAAATTATCAAGGGTTTTCAATCTATAAGGTTCACTTTTTTTCAACAAAGTGAAAGGATAGTTTCTTTTTATAATTCAGGGGAGAGATAATCGTGGAATATAATTAGTGATTAAAATATAAGAAATCCATTATCATATTAAATGATTACAAAAAGAAAGATATTCAAATAAAATATTTGATAATATAGAAAAATCACCAAAAAATAAAATTTGGATAGTTTTATGTGGTATTTTAAACATTATATGATGGTTTAACAACTTAGTTAATATATTTTTAACATAATTATGGTAACAAGATTTTCACTCTAAAAGGGTTAGAGTTTAAGATGTAAGGTGAAAAATGGGTCATATTGTTTAAGGGATGACATTTTAGACTATAAAAAATAATCTTTTCATGTACCTAATTCCTTATTATTTCCAAATAATTTGCCTAAAATATCAGTAATGACATTTTTGACACTATTCATTAAATTTGAGTTAAAAAATCTTTGATGGTGTTAGGATATAATCCTTTGAAAATTACCATATATTTCATACTAATCTAAATAATTTATGGAACACAATCCTTAATAAAATTATATTTAATTTAAAATCTAAAATTTCATTGATTTCATTTTTTTATTCATTGAAATAAATATTGTTTCACTATTCCATAAGAAATTAATGTGATTATTGAATCACAAAAAATTAAAAATAAAATAAAATAAAAAATAAAAAAAAACATTTATCAATTTAATAATATTTTAATAAATAATTATCTCTTTTATCTATATTATAAAATAATAGTTATATTAATGTCAAGAGTGAGACATTTTTAAGTTATCTTTACATAAATTTTTAAAGGTCATGATAAAAGAAATATGTAACCAAGTAGTTATTATTTTCATATAGGGATGGATATGGATTAAAAAACCCCATTTAATATTATAAAGTGTTTGATAATTTTTAAAGCCTGGTCATAATTTTTTAAAATTATTTTACCTGTTTTACATTAAATGAGTTAACAATAATTTTCTATGCTTACTATTTATATTGACTACTAATAAAAGGGGAATATCTGAAATATTTGAAGCTCAAAATTTAAATTATGGAATCCATTTATCATGATTAAATATATAATAGTGTATGAATTTAATTAATGACCGAAATAGGGCACACAACTAATTTGTTTATCTAAAAAAAGCCTTTTATGTATTAAAATAATGTTACACAAAATTCACACATAAAATTACTTCAAAAATATATATTTATATTATTAATAAAATAAGGGAATAATTTTAGTTTTAAAATATTTTTTAAAGTTATTTAATTTTAAAAAATATTTAAATAAAGATATAGTTTTCAATAAAACAAATCATTTTTCACTGTTAACTGTAAAATCAATCTTTGCTGATTAATCCCCAAAAATCCTGTAAAATAATTTTGATAGTTTTATTTAATAAAATAATTTCATTTTATATTATAAATTTCTTAAAATTGAAAAACATTAATGTTAATAATTTCACAAAAAAATAAATAAAATCATGTTTGAAGGAAATTTTTTTTAAAGAATAATACGAATTAACTAAAAAATTATACTATTATTTACTAAGAATTAATCAATAATTTTTTATTTAATAATACCTTTAAATAGACATATAATAATTTTTTACACTTGATACCCTACCATTCCATTTCTAGTTTATAAGGTTCATATTTAAATAAATATATATCAAGGTTCATTTTAGATCCATGTATTGTGTCATAAACTCTATCAAACCGAGTGTTTTTATTTTTATAAATCAGTGTGTTAGAGAGATAAAATTCATGGAAATGTAGTTTGGAAAGTGTTCACACATGGGTGAGTGTTTTCCAAGGTTCTGGAACCATTGTTCATGACACGATGGTGGCATATGGTGGTGGGTTTCTTCTGGTATTAGAACTAGATCCCAAGAGCTGCTGGTGGATAATGGAAGGATATGTAAAACTGATCAATTGAGTGCAATTATAATGTGTTTTAATTTTTTATTGGGTACAATTAATTCATTTTTAAATGATAAACAAATAGCATGTACTATTTAATATTTTTTATGTGATCCATCTGATTAATATTATGCATCATCTTCCCCACTTAAAACTCATTCAATGCATGAGATTATCACCGTCTATATCCACCTGATATGGAACAAAAAATGTTGTCCCTATTTACAGAAGGATATTTTGACCTCATAAAATTTAGGGATGTTAAAAATACCTATTGTTCATTGTATTCATGCAATGATAATGAGTGAATTGAAAACCCCAAGAGGTGATCTCTCTTAATAAATATGAGTGTTTCGATGAAGTAATATTTGATTAATAAATATTTAATATCAAAATAATATATTTATAAACTTTTTCTTTCATGAATATAAATTAAAATAGAGATTTAATAATGTTTCATCTAAAGGGCTACATTAAAAAAATACAATGTCTATAACATTCATGCATGTGATAATATAAATTCAGAGCTATAAGTTCTTCATAAAGTGACGAGACAACATGATGAGAATTTGTGAGTAGTTTAAATGCATAAGACACTTTATGAATAAAAGAATTCTAAATAATGTGTTCATTATAAAAGATATACTTATAGTTAACACTATTATTTTCCTAGTGGGATGAATATATTATTAATATCACCTTATATATGTTATAATGATGAATATCCATCAGTATAATCAATGGTACTTTACAATGTTGTCATTCACACAACAAAAGTCTCACGTATCATACCCTGTGTGGAAGTAAATGTATGGAACCCTTGCATGGGGTTCCAACATAGCATACATTCGAATTGTACCTATGTGCAAGACCACCTTTTAAAAAGGTTCCCAACATAGAGATAAATAAGACCCTAAGGTACCTCGTATCCATAACAAGAATATCTGAAGAAGTACTGAAGCCCTAGTCACATAGCCCCCTCTCCTAGGTCTTCTAAAGCCCATCAAGTAGCACTCTAAAAACTGATATAAGATGTAATTAAAGTGGAATGAGAGATCAAAGTACCTATAGGGTATTAAACTAAATCACACGTGTGTGAGGACCTCTTCCCCTTGGTATATGACCACAAGTATGAACATCACATCCCTAATCAAGGTCCTTCATGATACCCTTCTACAAACACATGAGGAGTCTTATGGGGAAAATTATCAAGCCTCTCCCAAGTGTTTTTTCCTTGGTTTTCAATTTCCTATGATATCTCTATCTCCCATAGGCCTCCCTCTAGCACAAGACACTTATTTATAATATGATTCCCAGTGAAAAGAAAATTTTCTCACCAAGTAATGACCTATGTGTGACTAAAATTATACCTTCTTCAAACAACCAATGGTAGGTTACATCTTTTATATGGTCCGTCTTCTCAGGAAGACTGAATTGAAACATCCACGAAAGCCTCAGGACATTAAGAAACATGGAATGAGGAAAACTACTGTGTCACTCATTTATATTTGAATTTCATAGGTCATAGGTGTCCCTCACGTGTCCAAAATTATGGGTATGGTCCTTGGGGTGTATTTGGATATGCATTCCTTCAACCTCAAAGGCCCCAACCTTGGGGGCAGTATAAAGGATCTTCCGGTCTGGTACATGAGGGTTAGGGTCTTTCCATCCCTTAATTGTCTCTGAGATTAGGGACCCTCAGTTTCATTAGGTAGAGAGAAGATCGCACTTTCCATTCCCTTTGAGGTGTAGTGGATTATCCTCATTTCTTCCCTAAGAACAAAGATTAGGGAATCCCTCCTGGTGTCTTCCTCAATAATTTTTTGCAGGACCACTCCTCCTTCATTCCATACTCCTCCAATCCCATAGGTTGTGTTCGTATGGGGGGTTATTACTGACTATCTAGGGTACAATTATGAGATTTAAATGGCTCATTAAACACTTTCTTCTTATCCGATAACCCCGATCTCTTTCACCAATGGGAGATGGATTGTGCTGTTTTTTGGAATTCCACGTCCTCTTATTTATTATATTCAATTATGACTCATTTGGGATTAGAGGGTATCTTGGATCGTGTATTATATATATTCTTATGAATATTTTTGTATATAATATTTCACAATATATCCCTCTCAAATTTCGTCTCCCATAGGCTTGGTCCTCCATGTCTATGTATCCCATTATAAAGAAAACCACCAAGAGTAAGCCCCTAAAAGTCCCTTCAGGCAGTGGTGAACTTTATAATCTTTACTATGTCTAGTCATAGTCATATAGATCATCATTTGTGTGTATCTCTATTACCAAAATAAAATAGTAATCATCTACATTTAATCCTCATCTATTTCCCTTTGTGCTTCGATATCCATCCACCAGTGAAAAAAGAATATTTTGTGGCTTCTCATATCTAATTATTCCACTTGTTTCTGACATTCAATCATGAATCTAGTCAATAAATAGGTTGGAAGTGGTGATGAAATCCATATAATATCAATCTTATGTGCCTCTTATTCTGTATAAGACCAAATTATAACAAAAATAAGATAATATTCCTATATGGTGAAATCCCCAAATCAAACTTCTCAATGGGATATATTTCCCTAAGAAAAAAACCATTAGGGAACCTCAATAGACATGGGTTATCACTGTTGGAGTTTGTGGCCAAGATCCAACTACTTTGTACTTTATTCATTAAATAAACATCTAACCACATATTGATTCTTCTTCTGTGTGACAATGCATGTGATAATGTCTGAAGGATAGTTGTTGCATTAAAGGGTCAGAGTGGATCCCTGTTATTATGAGAACCCGGAAGTTCAATAACACTATTCTTGAATATATGTTATATGGTTTGATGATGTTATTTGAGGGACATAAATAATACAAGCCGTTAGGGGTGAGGAATCATAAAACATTGAGGCTCCTTCTCATGGTGTGCATCCTTGGTAATATCTAGGAGGATATTATGAGAATGGGACCCACCAGTAGGAAATCCACATTTCATAGTGTCATTGGATGTTCCTATCTGCGGGAGTTTGTAGTGGTCCTTAGACATTAATATTATTATTAATGGGTATTTCAACTTGTGCACTTAGATGTATTGACAAAAACTATGATGACACATTGTTCGCAGCGAGGTAGGATACGTTTGGTGTGTCACGAGTAATACTGAAATAATAGATAATGCGAGAGAGGATTTTTCCCTTCTGTTCCATAAGGGAAGTAGATATATCAGGCCCTTTTATGGAATTGATATAGCCTAATTAAATCCATGGCCATGGAAAGTAATGGAGAAGATCAATTCTGGAAAGTTAAAGAAAGAATAATCGAGAACATGGTTTGATGGAACTAGCATGCAATCTGCTTGATTAGAGTTATCGAGAAAAATGGGATTATATTACACGACAAGTGTTCATATGAGGTGACACATCATTGTGGTGTTAACTTCTTTCTATATGGGTTCCTTGGCATGTTGCTAGACACTAACGTTGGACTTTTCGCAGGCTCTGCCTAATGAAACTGAGAAAGAGGCATAGAGGGTCACACACTAAGTGTGTCCATGTATCTCAGTTAAAGATTAATTTAACAAGTTAAATAAATATTATTCTCGACTGTGGTTTAATAATTATTTAAGGACACCTGATCGTATTTATTTTGACACTAGTTATTCTAGATAATATATTGTGGATGAAATAATATATATTTATTAGCGAGTAATAAAGTTAAATTTATTTAATAAATAAATAGCCATTATTCAATGACTAATAAATGTGGTGAAAGAAATAATGAAAAATGGAAAATAAAAGTACATGCTATGTATAATAAATAAACACGCAGTGTAGTTTTATGGAAAATGAGTACACGCCATGTATTGATGATTTCAAGGTGTGTAGTTTTTCCAGTCGGGATTTTTAGGATATAATATTGTTTTATTAAATGATATTCATTATAATCAGAATCATCACAAGAAAAGGAATTAATAATTCAACATGGGATGTTTTCAATAAGAGTTAATGAAATAAATAAAATGTGTAACGTGTTTTATTTATTTTCATAACTCTATAACCTCAAACCCAATGCTAAATATCCTCATAACCCCAAAACATTTCCACATAGAATCGTTGGGAACAAAAATTCGGGAGAATTATTTCAAGGACGAAAGAACTATATCCTCTAGGAACGCTCTCAATACAGAGATAGATCCGCCTCCATCGGATCAAGGAAAATGAAGGTAGACATCGCAAGTGAAGGTTCTTCCATGCTAGAACCCATATATCCCTTCGACGACATCCAGAGATACATGGAGCATGTGTGGATCACCGCTAGGGGAATCCAACACTTGGATTCTATGACTTAATGACGGATCACATTGGATCGTGACTAGATACCTCAATGAAGAAATAATTCCACCAAGATAATTCTTGTGGATTTATTAAATTAATTACAACCAACATATGATGATCCTATCTCTATGGTTCCGGTACACCCTCTTTTGTTTTTCGTTCTTCATTCTATTCTGAAGATCCGGCATTTTATATAGTGATAGATCTCGGTTTCAACATTGTTTAACGCTAAAATTAAATTTGGTAACTCCCACCAACACGCTTCCGCAGCACCCAGAACCTACAAGTGGAATCATAGGGGTCATATTGTTGATTATAATTATTTAGATTTTCATTAGTGATTTACCCATTTAATAATTTATTTTATTCAATTAAATTTAATTATTCTTTAAATCTGAATCTCGAGATATGTTCCTCCTCTTTCATTTCACGTTCACCATACAGAAAAATAAAATTTCTTTTAATTTTTGATTAAAATAAAATAGAGGATATAATCTGGAGGAGCCAAATGTTCCTAGCTGTACAACATGAGAATATAAAAAGTGTATTAGAAAGTAGGTGTCGTGTAGTCTAGGTTCATGCATCATACTGTTCTGCCAAATCAGGTCGTGTGTTGATCCTATCTAAGTAATTTATAACACCTTGTGTTGACCAGGAATAGGTGGCACACATTTTCTGGATTACACACTGTGTGGTCCACTGAACAAGGCATGTAATCCCATGGGGATGGGATTGGTCCGTGTGCCCCATACATGGCTTGCCCATCTAGAAACCGTGTAACGTGGATACTACACAACAAGTGTCCTACTGAACACGCCGTGTACTCCAAAAATTTCCGAAGTACATCAACATTCCATGCCCCCGTTCATGTACTTTTGATGGACAGTGAAGAAAAGTACACGTCGTGTAGTAGAAACTACATGTCGTGCACTCACCCAAATTACACATATTTATTAAAATTTATTATTATATTATACAAACCCTTGAGACTTGTACCATGGTGCAAGCATAAAGTTGAGTCACAATAAGTTATAGGTGTTTTATATATATTTGTTTAATTTAAAATCAGTGTAATGAACGGGAATTCACCGGGTTTCCTCCAAGGTACAAGTTACCTAGAAGGATAATTTTATATGAATTTATTTGTTTAAAATTATGATGGATGAGAATATCAAGGATGTTCAGAAAAGGGTTTAAGATAAAATTATTGATTAATAAATGATAATTAATTGATTCGGGTGTGATTTATCTTAAACAAGACCGATTAAATAATTGAATGCTAGTTTTATTGAAGACTAAATATCATTGAATTTATGGATGATCATGAGCTGGACCAAGACCTTTGTATGTGAATGGTTTCATTAATTTATTTAAATTAAATTTTTGGGCCTACAAGCCTTCTCCTCATTAATATGTAGGGCCTGCGTGCCCAAGGATTTTTTTATGTAAAAAACCATTTTTACCCCTCACCTGCGTGTGAGAGAAATGCATATGTAATGGATGGAGCTCGCAAGCTAGTGTAGAAGGCTTATGTTTGGATCCAAGGAAAAACCATTCCAAGGAGATACAAAGGTGTGCCAGTAGAAAGCTGTAAACATGAACCTGAAAGGTTCAAGGTGTTTCTCCCCTTGGTCTTGGGTTAGTTAATCAACCGCTAGATAAACTAACCAATAGAACATGCTCATGATCATACTATTTATTTTATTTCTGTTAGTTTTATGGTTTATTTATTGAGGATGTGTTGTCACGATCACACAATTAATGAATTAAACAATCCTGCAAGATAGAACTGTAATAAATATCGTTGTATGCGTAAGTAATATCTTAGACATTGTTAATCACTTAAGTATATCCCACGTAATATTAACAAGCATGTAATCAAAGATAATAAAATGGTAATTTACGTATAAGGATAAAATCCCTCAAGGAAATATTATGTCGGTATATCCTTCCATAATATTGGTTAGAATCGAATAATATTTCAATGTGCTTGACCAACCCTAGTTGTGGTGCTTTCAATTATCAGGGAATTCTAATTCAAGGTTTTGGGTTGACTTGACTTGGTTCACATTAGGGGTTGACTTCCACAGTAGGACTTGGTGTGACTAAGAGGAAAAGTTTGAGAAAATCCAAAATAAAAGGATTTCAAGATTAGGGATTCCACTCAGCGGATTCAGGAGTAGCGAGTTAATGTAGTAGGAATTTGGAATTCCTACCTAAAACCCTTCAAGTTGCTTGACCAACCCTAGTTGGGGTAATTCCAAGGGCAATATGGATCCTTGCCACTAGAATATTAAGGCAACAGAATATTCTGAATTCAATGGTCAGGGCTATTGGATTTCGATAAAATAGTGGGAGACTAATAAGTACTAATTTATTTATTTCTCTCAATGTTATAATAAAGTACTAATCCTTTTCTCATCTTAATTTGTAGAAACGGCAAGAAAATAAATTTAAACATATCATTGCGAACCATACTCGAGTAGGAAAACCTTCTCACAGGCACCATCTTCTAAGAGTGGTAGAGGCGTTTACACGTCATCCTTCACCATGAAAGGAAATTTTCTGTGCTGGAAGAGCCTATTCTAGTTGCGCTTGGAAAGGAGTCTAGTGATGAGGAGCTGTCTCTCTACATGAAACACATGGATGATTCCACATATATCTAGTGTTTCATGCTATCATCCATGTCCAATGAGCTCTTGAAGAAACATTAAAACATGGACGCGTATAGCATGATGTCTCACCTTATGGATCTATACCATGAGAAGGCGAGACAGGAGAGGTAAGAGACTCTAATGCTTTGTTTACAACTAATCTTGGAGTTCCTGTGCCAGCTGGGCCTCATGTAGTCAAGCTTATTGGTTACATTGAATGTCTATACATCTTAGGGATTAAATTTCAGGATGGGTTGCTAAATATTGTTGGAACCAGGGTCTTCAAAGCATGATTTGGAGTATGGTTTGTGTTTGTTTTCAATCCTTATTGGATGTTCATAATGTGTACCAGCAAAGAGATCATACCATTCAAACAGACAACAGTAGTGAAGGTGGCGTCGTTTCCCAGTGTTAGCCAAATGTTTGGGCCTGAAAAATAAACAAATGGAGAAAAGTGTTTTTGGAAAAGAGACTTGCGCGCCGTGTACTTGAAGGAGAGGAAACTTGTGCACCATATGTTTTTCATGATCAGAACATGTGAAAATGGAAAAGTGATAAGGGTCACGCATGTTTTGGGCTGGTCGCGCAAGTGACCTGCGCGCCGTGAAGAGACTTGCACGCCGATGCCTTGGAGGATTGGAAACTTGTGCATCTATTGTTTTTCAAGATTATAACTTGAAAATATTGCAAAGGAAAGAAGGACGAGCTAGTATTTGTGTTGTCGCACAAGTGAGCAGCGCGATAGAGGAGAGGGAGGATGAGCTGTGCGCCGGAACCTGCGCACCGAGAGAAGACTTGCGCGCCATCGTGCAGGGGGTCCAGTTTACCTATAAATAATGGACCACCCCTTTTCATTTGCAATGGAGTTCAATACTTAGAGATTTTTTGAGCTCTCATCATGCAAGTAGTGGAGTCATGAAAGTGGTTGTTGGGGGCACGCAAGTAGAGGTTGTGCGCCGATTGTTGGTTGCGCGACCAAGGTGTTTAGGGAGATAAAGGTGCAACAGCGCGCGTGTTTGGAGTTGAAAGAGGCAGTGTCATGCAAGTTGTTTTGTGTAACTTGCGCGCCGAGATTGAAACTTGCGCGTCGGGCTTGGAGAAGCGTGCCAGTGTTGTTAAAGTACATCTGTCCTCTTGAAGCTGCACAAAAGCTAGAAAATTTCCTAGTACCCTCAGCACAAATTGATATTCATCTTCTGGTGAGAATTGGAATTCAATAGAGCATCCACATACAACAGAGGATGCATTCTTATGTAATAATGATGAGACATTCACGTCTATAAACTGAGTGTGACTTCACCAAGGGCAGTGAGCCAGGGGGAGTCAACGGGAGTGACCCGAGGGAAGCAGTGAGCTATCCCTGAACCTTTGTAAATGCAGTGATCTAGGGACAGAGTGTCTGTGTCCAAACATTTGTAGTCCACATCTAGGGAAGATTACTGGAATTGGGTATGACCGACAGCTTGTCGTTGTATGCTCCTTGGACGTATCCCTTAGTGGTGAACCAAGTAAAAGTGTTGTGTCTTCTCTGTGCATGTGAATGTTTGCTTTCTAATCATAATCATCATACAATTTCAACAAGTTCCTACCAACGTGAGAACAAGATTCATCACATTAAATGAAAAATGTGTCACCCTGATTCACCCCTACCCTCTCAGGGTGTCCCGAGGTCCTTCAAGTGGTATTAGAGTGTAAAGGTTGGTGGTGTTGAATCTGTCCTTTTTCGTCATGGAAAACGCAGTCAATGTCAGGGGAGTCCCTCACTTCGATGGAAGTAATTTCCAAATCTGGAAGAACAGAATTATATCTCATCTAAGATCTCTTGGAATGGAAGTTCTCTTTTCTACTATGCAAGGAATACAAGTCACTGGTCCAACAGGCCTGGCTATGACTGAAACAGACAGGAAAATTCTTGATGCAGATGCTAAAGCACAGAATGCACTCACTGCAACCCTTTCTGAACAGATCTACCTAAAGGTGATGAATTTCACCTCATCAAAATCCATGTGGGATAAACTCGAGAATAATTATGAAGGAGATACCAAAGTGAAGGAGGCGAAACTACAAGTGTTGCACAATCGGTTTGATGATCTGAAGATGCATCCAGACGAGAATGTAGACTCATTCTTCGATCAAATTACTGAAGTGGTTGGAGCAATTCGGGTTCTAGGCGAAGAAATCAAAGACATTGATATTGTAAATAAAATATTAATAAGACTTCCACCTCAGTATAATGCGAAGGTGTCATCCCTTGAGGAAAGAGATCTTTCCAAACTTTCTCTAGATGATCTACAGAGCAGCTTGGTAGCATATGAAATGAGAGTCAAACCAGAAGATGCTACAACTCGTGTGAGGAAGGAAATGGAATTCAAGGCCATAGATAAACTGAAAATCTCAAAAGATAGTAGCGGTGAAGATAATGAAGAAAAAGAAATTCTTTCTCTCATTGCAAGGAAGTTCCAGATGGGGAAAGGGAAATTCAAAGGGAAGTTACCTCTCGCATGTTTCCGTAGTGGAAAAGTTGGGCACATTGCCTCTCAGTGCTTAAGAAAGATCAATGATGAAGATAGTGAAGATGAAAACTTCGAGAAGCCTCAGAGAAGGTTATTCAAAAAGGGAGACTTCAAATCTGGTAAGAAAATGAAAAGGAAGAGTTTTGTCTGTGAAGAGGAAGAAGATGATAATGAATTCTGTGATGAAGAAGAACTAGAATTCAAAACTGGGAACCATGCTTCTATGATGGCCACTGTTGAAAAGTCAGAAGAGACTGATGGAGAAAAACAACTGAGAACATGTGTAGATCCTGATATGCAACTTAAGGATGCGTTTAGTAAGCTTAAGATTAAATGTAAGAGCTGCAATAAGTGGAAATAAATTATAGAAGAATCAACTATATATGATGATCAAATTGAAGCTGAAATTGAACGAATGGAAGAATTTGTGAAGTTACAGTATAATATAATTGAAATTAGTGATGATGTAGTAGATCTGAAGCTGAGAATTGAAGAGCAGGCAAAGGTCATCAATGACCTCACCTCTAGACTGGATGAAAAATCCAATACAGCTGAGGGTCTTGAGGAGGAAGTTGTTACTCTAAGGAGTAAACTGGAGACTGAATCAATTCCAAAATAATTGAGGAATAAAATATAGTTTGGAAGATTCCCAGATGCAGAATTACTATCAAGAGCCAAGTTTGGTTCAGATGGGGTTGGAAAAAACTTGAGGGATCAAAGACCCGCTTGCATGGGAAAGAGTGGAATTGGTTGTGAGGCTGAGACATCAACTGCTAGAAGTGAAAAGATCCCAAAGAAAGATAAGATGAAATTTGAACATGTTGAAACGTTACCTAGAGTGTCAAAAAAGGAACCCATAATCCAAACTAAAAGGAGAACTAAAAATTATCCTCAAATATTCTGAAATGACATACAGTCTAACTATTCTCCCACAGAAGAAGGTATGAGGAGAAATTCAAGTGAGAAGACATTTACTCTCATGAAGTTTCAGTTCTGTGGCTATCTAGGTCATACCATGTCTTATTTTGAAGAGTCAAGAAGCTATCTGAATGGAGAAGATATAGAAGTTCAACAAATGAGAACAATTTCATATCCCAATTCTTATAGAGTAAATAATTTCAATAGATATTGTTATCGTTGTTCTAACATTGGTCATAAGGCCGCTAATTGTAGGCAGAGAAGGGACTTGGACACCTCATACCGAAGTTCAAGAAAATTCAAGTCTCATCAGCAAGACAGTGTTGCTCTTTCAAACAAGTTTTCACCTCTCAAAGAAGGCTTCGACTATGAAGAACCTGGGTATGCGGAAGAGATAATTTAATGGCCATCATTTCTATATATCAATATAATGTCTCATGGAAGTAAAGGAAGAATATTGAGAAATCCAACCTTGCAGAGGTGTCCCTCAAAGATTCAAAGAACAATAGTACCTGGATTCTAGATAGCGGTTGTTCATCTCATATTAAAGGTAATGTCGGCCTACTAATGAATATCATAAGGAAGGTTGATGGTATAGTAAGATTTGGTAATGATGGGGCTCTAAAAATCAAAGGGAGTGGATGTACCGAATTAGCTAACGGAGAACTAAAGAAGAATGAATTCCTTTACGTAGATGGCCTACGTCATAATCTCCTCAGTGTGAGTCAACTATGTGACTAAGGACATGTAGTTACTTTTAATCAGAAAGGCTGCACTATCAAGGGAAAGACTGGAAATTCACTTATGAAGGGATGCAGAAAAGAAGGCAATTGGTATTAGGTTGATAATTAAGAAAATGTATGTTACATGGCTATTGAAGAAGAAAACAATTTGTGGAATCAGATACTGGGACACATCAATCAACAAGACATGGAGAAAATATCAAAATTGAGAATTTTCATGGACATTCCCAACCTGAAGCGTGAGCGTGAAAAATATTGTGATGCTTGTATTCGTGGGAAGCTGGTCTGCAGTTCATATCGGCCAAAGAAGAAAATGGCATCTCACCATCTATATCTGATTCATACAGATGTATGTGGGCCTATAAATGTTGTCGGAACTCATAGAGAAAGGTACTTTTTCCTTTTCATAGATGATTACAGTAGAATGGCATGATTGATGGTAATTCACCGGAAACAACAAGTCCTTGACTGCATGATAAAATATCGGCGAATCGCCGAGAATGATACTGGATGAAATATCAAAGTGTTGTGATCCGAAAATGGAGGAGAATACACGTCCATTGAATTTGGAAATTATCTAGAGAAGCATGGGATACAGCATGAGGTAGCTACTATGAGAACTCCACAACAAAATGGAGTTTTTGAGCATAGGAATCGACAGGTGAACAACATGGCACGAACTTTGCTGATTGAGAGTCGTATTCCAAGACATTACTGGAAAGAGGCTGTTCAAGCTGCATTGTACATTCAGAATCGAACAGGACTTTATATGGGTGAGACGAAGACACCATATGAATTGTGGCATGGAAAGAAGCCTTCTCTAAAATACTTTCATGTCTTTGGAAGTAAATGCTTCATCAAGAACAAAGAAGGATATCAAGGAAAATATGGTGACAATGCAGATGAAGGAATTTTCCTTAGTTACTCAATGAACAGCAAAGCCTACAAATGTTTCAACAAGAGTTTGGGAAGGATTGTGGAAAGAATTGATGTCAAGATAATTGAAGAGAAAACCACAAATGCTTCAAGGAAGTCATATACTGATGTAATAGAAAGTCAGGAACAAAGTGAATGTGAAGAAAATAAAAATGCAGAAATAGAGGAAGTTGTTCAAAACACTCAGCAGTCACATCATGATGTTGACTCGGAAGAAGAATCTGAAGAAGAAACTATGGTTTAAGAGAATGCTACTGAACCTCGCAGGAGAAATCGAAGAGCTGAGATTGATCCATCTAACATAATTGGGGACAGGAGTGCACCTAGTCAAATAAGAAGGATGAGGAATAACACACAATCTGCATTTCTATCAGTTTTAGAGCCATCCTCATTTGCAGAAGCTGCAAATGATGAATCTTGGGTCAAAGACATGAATGATGAATTAGATCAGATTGACAAGAATCAGACATGGGATCTTGTCCAGAGACCTGAAAGTCACAATGTGATTGGCACCAAATGGATCTTCAAAAATAAGTTTGATGAGCATGGAAGTGTCATCAGAAAAAAGGCATGACTGGTATGTAAAGGATACTCCCAGATTGAAGGCATTGATGTTGATGAAACCTTTGCTCCAGTGGCTATACTGGATTCAATCAGGATTTTCCTTTCCATGGCACTCCAAAGATGATATAAATTATATCAAATGGATGTCAAGACAACATTCTTGAATTTTGTACTCTAAGAAGAAGTCTACATTGAACAACCAGTGGGCTTTGTTTTGGGTACTGATGAAACAAAGGTCTGCAAACTGAATAAAGATATATATGGTTTGAAGAAGGCACCACAGGCGTAGTACTCATGGCTGGATTCATATCTCAAGAAGTTGTAATTCAAAAGAGGAGGAGTTGATCACAATCTCTATGTGAAGAATTCTCCAAAAGATCAATTCATGGTTCTAGTCTACGTTGATGATATCATATTTTTTGTCATCAGGAAGAAATCAGTGGATGAATTTTCCAACCACATGAAATTATAATTTGAAATGTCTATGATTGGGGAGATTAAATATTTCTTAGGGTTGCAGGTGATTCAAAAGAAGGAATACACTTTCATTTCTAAGGACAAATATGCAAGAGAGCTGCTGAAGAAGTTTAATATGCAAGACTCCAAACCAATGTCAACTCTGATTGTATTTGGAACTAAACTTGGAAAGAATGAGGATGGGGACTCTGTTGATCCCACCATATACAGGTGGATCATTGGAAGCCTATTATACCTGACATTGACAAGGCCAGATATTGTCTTTTCTGTATGCCTTGAGGCCCGATTTCAGAGTAATCCAAAGGAGGAACATATAGGGGAAGTAAAAAAGAATCATGAGGTACATTCAAGGTACACATAACTTCGGGTTATTTTTTGTTGTAGTTAGGGACAGTGAATTATCAGCATTTTCTGATGCTGACTGGGCTGTTGATGTAGTAGACAGAAAGTCCACTAGTGGTGGATCTTTCTATATTGGGCAGAAATGTGTTGGATGGTTGAGCAAGAAACAAGAAAGTGCTTCTCTTAGTACTTCTGAAGCTGATTATATATCTACCACAATGTCATGCAATCAACTGCTTTGGATGAAGAAACCACTAACAGATATTGGTGATAAGGTGCAGCAACCAATGGTGATTTACTGTGATAACAAAAGTGAAATTGATCTTACGAAGAATCTGGTTCAGCATTGTCGTACAAAACATATTGAAATATGGTATCATTTTATCAAAGAAAAGGTTGAACAAGGAATGATTAGAATGGACCATGTTGGAACTGATGAGCAAGTGGCTAATATCCGGACCAAGCCACTGTCCGCGGCTTTTTTTGAGAAGCATCAGTTGAACCTCGGTGTTCAACAACCTCCTACTACATAAGGAGGCTCCAGAAAACCCCTCTCCCCATTTTTTTAACTTTTTTTATCTGATTGTGGCTGTGATGTAGGTTTATGGGGGAGATACTATCCAGGGGGGGTATGGTTTGAGCTGAATGTTGAACAACTTATCGGTCTTTGTATTTTTTGTCAATGGGGGTGAAAGGAATAAATTCAAGGCAAGTAATGCTTCTGTGATGAGATGTATGAGAAGGAAGACATTGGGCGTCATGGCGAATTCCAAAACACTAGAACCCAATTCAAGATTACTCTCTTGTTTTCTACACCGAGCATTGCTCACATAGAATTAGAGTGTTGGCTGAGTTGATTCTTTCATTTTTGGTTTGCACATGGATGGAGATCTATTGAATTTATTTTTTGATTGCCAACAAAACCAAAGGGGGAGATTGTTGGAACCAGGGTCTTCAAAACATGATTTTTCGTATGGTTTGTGTTTGTTGTCAATCCTCAGCAGATGTTCAGAATGTGTACTAGCAAATAGATCATACCATTCAAGCATACAATAGTAGTGTAGGTGGCGTCGTTTCCCAGTGTTTGCCAAATTTTTGGGCCTGAAAAATCAACAAATGGAGAAAAGTGTTTTTGGATAAGAGACATGTGCGCCGTGTACTTGAACGAGAGGAAACTTGTGCACCATATTTTTTTCATGATCAGAACATGTGAAAATGGCAAATGGATAAGGGTCGCGCATGTTTTGGGCTGGTCGCGCAAGTGACCTGCACGCCGTGAAGAGACTTGTGCGCCGATTCCTAGGAGGATTGGAAACTTTGGTGTCTATTTTTTTTCAAGATTATAACTTCAAAATATGGAAAACGAAAGAAGGAAAAAATAGTATTTTTGTGGTCGCGCAAGTGAGCAGCGCGATAGAGGCTTGGGAGGATGAGCTGTGCGCCGAAACCAGCGCGCCGAGGGAAGACTTACGCACCATCACGCAGGGGTCCAGTTTACCTATAAATAATGGACCACCCCTTCTCATTTGCATGGGAGTTCAAGACTTAGAGATTTTTTGTGCTCTCGTCGTGCAAGTAGTGGACTCACGCAAGTGGTTGTTGGGGGCACGCAAGTAGAGTCTGTGCGCCGATTGTTGGTTGCGCGACCAAGGTGTTTGGGGAGATAAAGGTGCAACATCGCGCAAGTTCGGAGTTGAAAGAGGAAGTATCTCACAATTTTTTTTGTGTCACTTGCGCACCAGGATTGAAACTTGTGCGCTGGGCTTGGAGAAGCGTACCAGTGTTGTTAAAGTACATCTGTCCTCTTGAAGCTGCACAAAAGCTGGAAGATTGCCCGGTACCCTCAGCATAAATTGATATTCATCTTCTGGTGAGAATTGGACTTCAATAGAGCATCCACATACAACAGAGGATGAATTCTTATGTAATGATGAAGATACCTTCACGTCTATTAACTAAGTGTGACTTCACCAAGGGCAGTGAGCCAGGGGGAGTCAACGGGAGTGACCTGAGGGAAGCAGTGAGCTATCCCTGAACCTTTGTAAAGGCAGTGAGCCAGGGACAGAGTGTCTATGTCCAATCCTTTGTAATCCACAACTAGTGAAGATTAGTGGAATCGGGTATGACCGACAACTTGTCGGCGTATGCTCCTTGGACGTAGCCCTTAGTGGTGAACCAAGTAAAATTGATGTGTCTTCTCTGTGCATGTCAATTTTTTCTTTCTAATCATAATCATCATACAGGTTCAACAAGTTCTTACCAACGTGGGAACAAGATCCATCACATTAAAAGAAAAAATGTCACCCTGATTCACCCCTCCTTTCTCAGGGTGTCCTGGGTCCTTCAAATATCTCATTCTATCATCGCTTCCCAAGACCCTATCTAGGTTTATTGTCGACTACAACATGAGCAACAATTAGAACATTTTATCAGAACTTCTAACCTTGATTCTCTAGGTAGATAAGGACATGGGTCATGACAAACCCATACTCCTTATGGTGAATAAGAAGATGAAGTACAAGGAACAGGGGGTAAATACTTTTAAATGGTCTAAAGACTCCAAGCGACATCCTTCCAAGAAGGGGAAGATCTAGTGGCCGGCAAGAATAAGAGGTGGTCTATTTTTCATGTGTCATGCAGGGCCAGTGGAAGAGGAATTGCACACAGAAGTGTGGGGATGCTGAAGTTGTGTTCGTTATCGAGTGTAATCTTTCTATTTATACTCATTGGGTATTAGATACATCTTGTGGGGCCCACATTTGCATTCAAATGAAGGAACCAAGTAGATTTATAAAGATTACAAGAGGAGAGGTGGATCTTCGATCTTCCAATGTCACAAGGCTCGCTGCATTGGCTATTGTTGATTACCACCTCTCATTGTTGACTGGGATGATTTTTGTTTTACATAACTGTTATTATGTGCCTAGTGTTACCAAGAACATAATTTCTTTATCTTGTTTGGATATTGATGGATTTATTTTCATGTTTGGAAATAAGGGTTGTCTCTTTTATAAGAATAATGTTTTTTATGGTATGGAGAATTTCAATAATGGTTTGTATGTAGTAAATTATGAAAACCAACTGTTGGAAATCAATAATGAAATAAACTCACATGACTCTTGCATCATCCAGTTGTGGCATCACCATCTCGGTCATGTAAATGAGAAACGTTTGAAAAAGCTCTACCAAGATGGTTATTTGGAATCTACTGATCTAAAACCACTTGATAGATGTCACACTTGTTTACAATGAAAAATGACCAAGCCTCCCTTCGGTGGAAAAGGTGAAAGGGCTATAGAGCTTCTATGATTGGTGCACACAGATGTGCGTGGACCATTTCTAGTAGAAGCTAGAGGTGGATATTCTCACTTCAGTAATTTTACTGATGATTTGAGTAGATATGGATATGACTACTTAATGAGGTATACGTCAGAATACTTATAGAAATTTTAGAAAGTCAAGAATAAAGTAGAGAATCAGCTTGGTAAGAAGATAAAGAAACTTAGATCAGATTGAGGTGGAGAATATCTGAACCAAGAGTTTATCGATCTTATACGGGACTCTGGGATTCTATCTCAGCTCACTTCTCCTTATACACCATGGTGAAATGGTGTTAGTGAAAGTAGGAACCACACCTTGTTGGACATGTTGATGTCGATGACGAGTCATGCAAATCTCCCTTTATCCTTTTCAGTATATTCATTACGAACTGCAGTATACACCTTAAACCGAGTACCAACTAAGGTAGAAAATGGAATTCCTTCCGAGTTATGGAATTGAAGGAAACCCATTTTGTCACACACATGTGTATGGAGATGCGATGCATTTGTTAAGGAATTCTCAGGAAACAAAATAGAAACCCAGGGCATGATGTGTATATTTATAGGATATCCCAAGGAAATGAAAGGATATTACATATATAACCCTTCAGACAAGAAAGTGACTATCTCCAGACAAGCCATCTTTCTCGAGAGGGAGCATATCACCAAAAAGGATAGTTGGAGCATGATTGACATAAATGAAGTTGATGCACAAGATACATAGGAGTCGGTATAGGAACAAGTTCTATAGGTTCCTGTGGAATAGGTTCCAGAAACACAAGTACTGCGTAGGAGCTCAAGAGAGGTAAGGGAACCAGAGAGATTTGGTTTCCTAGTCACCGAGGATGTTGAATCATTATTTGTAGACAATGATGAACCTCTCTCCTAAATGGAAGAAGTAGAAATCTCAGAAGCTGCAAGATAGCTAGAAGATATGAATTCTGAGATGGATTCCATATATCAGAACCAATTTTGGGTTCTAGTCGATGATCAAGTTGATGTAAATCATGTTAGATGAAAATGGGTATTCAGGAGAAAACTGGATATGGAAGGTCAAGTTAGCAACTATAAAGCAAGGATAGGGGCTAAAGGAGTTAGACAGTGTCAAGGAATTGACTATGATGTAACCATCTCGGTAGTTTCCATGTTTAAATCCATAAGAATCATACATGCCATAGCAGCATACCATGACAACGAGATTTGGCAGATGGATGTCAAAACCGAATTCCTTAATAAGAACCTTAAAGAAGATGTCTATATGACACAACCAGAAGAGTTTTTGACACTAGGTGAAACCATATAGGTAAGAATATTACAGAAATCCATTTATGGATTAAATAAAGCATCTAGGTCATGGAACATTCGATTTGATGAATCCATTAAAGAATTTGGTTACATTAAGAACGAATGTGTGCCATGTGTTTATAAGAAGTTTAATGGGAATGTGATCGTTATCCTAGTAATATAAATTGACAACATATTTATTATTGGAAACGATATACCAGTCTTATAGTCAGTTAAGGACTGGTTGAACAAGTGTTTCTCCATGAAGGACATGGGTGAAGCAGTCTACATTCTGGGGATCAAGGTCATTCGTGGTAGATCCAAGAGGCTACTTGGACTATGTAGGGGTATATACATTGACCAGATACTAAATAGATTTAGTATGGAACAATCCAAGAGGGAATTGGTTCTAGTGTGATATGGCTTACATCTTTCTAAGAAAATGTGTCCCTAGACACAATAGGAGAAAGATATAATGAGTAAGATCACATATGCTTCATCTATAGGATACATCATGTATGTCATGTTATGTACCAGGCTTGATGTTGCCTATGCACTGAGCATGGTAGGCGGATATCAAGCAGATCTAGGAGAACATCATTGGACTGATGTTAAGACTATCCTTAAGTATCTGAGAAGAACTAAGGATATGTTTTGGTGTATGGAGGATACAAGGAGATTGTCATCAGAGGGTATGCTGATGCTAGTTTTCAGATAGATCAGGATGAGCTGAAGTCACAATCTGGATATGTTTTCTATCTCAATAGAGGAGATCTGATCTAGAAGAGTTCAAAGAAACCAGTTGTCGCTGATTCTACAGTAGAGTCCGAATATATAGCGGCTTCTGATTCATTCAAGGAAGCTATCTGGATTCAAGAACTTTTCCCAGGAGCTTGATGTGGTGCCTAGAAGTAACGACCCTATCATGTTGTATTGTGATAATACTACAGCGGTGGATCTCGCAAAAGAACCAAGGTAGCATCAATGGAAAAATCACATACTCTGAAATTATCACCTCATAAGGTATTTCTATCAAAGGGGTAAAGTTACAGTGAGTAGAGTGTCTACAGAAGAGAACGTGGTGGACCCCATGACTAAAGGCCTATCACAGCAGAAGCATGAATATCACGTGAGAGCTAGCGGGATAAAGGTTGTTAGTAGTTATCTCTAGTCCAAGTGGGAGTATGTTTGAGTTGGTGGCCTAGAAAAAACTACTTTGTACTTTGTTCATTAAATAAAAATCTATCACGTCTTGATTGTTCTTCTGCGTGAAAATTCATGTGATAATGTCCCAGGGATAGTTTTTTCCTTAAAGGGTCATAGTGGATCTTGGTTATGATGAGAACTCGGATGTTCCATAACACTGTTCTTGCATATATGTTCTACGGCCTGATGATGTTATTTGAGGGACATAAATAATACAGGCCGTTAGGGGTGAGGACTCATAAAACTTTGAGGAACCTTCTCAGGGTGTGTGACCTTGGTAATATCTTGGAGGATATTATGAGAATGAGACCCTCCGGTAGGAAATCCACATTTCATAGTGTCATTGGATGTTCCTATCTGTGGACGTATGTATTGGTCCTTAGACTTTAAGATTATTATTAATGGGTATTACAACTCGCGTACTTAGATGTATTGACAAAAACTGTGATGACACATTGTTCGTAGCGAGGTAGGATATGTTGGGTTCATCACGAGTAATACTGCATTAATAGATAATACAATAAATATTGTGTTCCTTCTGTTCCATAACGGAAGTAGATATCTCATTCCCTTTGATTGAATTGATATAGCAAATGTAAATCTGTAACAACCCGATATTTTATGATAAGTATTCTTTTTAATTTATTTGATGCCATCAGTTTTATGCTACAACAAGATTATCTAGCGCTATACGCAACACCGTATTATCTTGCAGTATACGCAACACTAATCTTGGATCATTTTACACATAATTTCTAGATTGTTTGATAGTAGTTATTCTACGCAACATTGAGTATATATATATATATTCAATGTATTAATGAAATATGGTTGGATTTTGTTATACGCAACAACAAAGGAGTCTTGCACAACACGCAACCCTAACTTGGCTTGCGTTACACGCAATCGCAACCTTCCTCGATAGCGTGTGTTGTACGCAATACTGAGTTTCACTAAACAACGATATACTATTAAAATATTATTAAAACTAGCCGTTATGAATAGTAATAACCACTTTTTGAAATTTTTTAAATTTCATCTTTCAAAATGGACTTCATTTTTGGATTCGGAATATCGAAATTATCCTAGGGTGAAATTTTGGTATTTTTCTGAAAACATTCAATTTTTAATGAATAGTGAAAACACTAGGTTAATATTTAAAAACTGACTTTTTATTTAAATAATTATTAATTTTATTTAAATTTATTTTAGGTAAAAATCGATACATAATACCTATATAAGTTTAATGCAATTCATTAGAGTCATTTTATAATAATTCTAGATATATAAAAATTTTATTGAACTTTTGACCGTTTTTTACCCACCTCCTAGGAAAATTTGCTAATTTACATAAAACTTAATTTTACCACTTCTGTGAATGTAATTTCGAAAATCCGAGAGACATGGTTGATGTTAATAAGTAAAATTTGGTTCAATGAGATGAAAATAATTTTTGGTGAATAGTAACGTTTTACTTTTTTTACCACGGTTAAAAGTAAATTAGGTAATTAAGGTTAAAAATCATATTATTATTACCCTAAAACATGTCTTCATTCTCTTGAATAAGTGTAATTCGACCAAAAACAACCTTAGTAATACAATATGACCATTTAGGCCCACATGGATTAGATTAGCACATTTATTATTATTTTATTTAAAGAATAGTTAAAATAGTTAAAATCAAAGTTTAATAATTAATCATTGTTTTATATAGGGTTATACATAAGATAATTCCGACTATAAATATTTATTGGAAAGATAAAAGAATTTCCTAAATAATGGTATTTTATTTTTAATTTTTAGACATTAAATATTTAATTTATTTATGACACAATGATGATGCAGTAATTATCTTATTAATGAAATATTGACATAATTGATGTTTTAGAAACCCAAATAAATGTAATTTGAGACTTTTTATAAATTCCACTAATTTTATAGGTTAATATGACATGTTATTATTAATGTAATTAACGTTTTTCGAACTATTCTTTCTATTATGATTTTCACAAAAATAAATTACCAAATTGTGTCAAAATTGACATAAAATAGTTTTTAAAACAAATATTATATTATTAATTGTTATTTTATTCCTAAAAATATACGGTTCCACAAAATGACTTACATAAGTTTATATATATTAATACTAAACAACTTGGGGTTCTTTTGGCTTGTTATAGTATGTTTATTAACCTTATAGTGTATGAAAACAAGAAGACACGGTAAAAGTAAAATTATTTAACTTAAAGTTAAATCTAATTGATAAGGTTAAAATAGAGACCTAAACTTGTATAAATTATATTGTATAAAATGATTTCGACTAATCCCCACCTTATATTTTAAATAACTCAATTTGGAGCTATTAAAAACTGAATATGACTTTATAATAAAATAATATTTTTAATTACTCCAAAGGTGCCCCTCTCCTCCCTTATAAAAGGACACATCCTCCCTCTCTTCCTCACACCACATTGAGCCTTAAATCTCGGCCAACCCCTGCCAATTTCTCTTCTCCACTTCCCTAGAAACATCCTAGATGTCCTGGTCTTCTTCGAAGACCAACCCTAGTGCCCTAAGAGGAGGTTAAGAAGAGGCGTGTCCAAGAAGAGGTAATATCCATTACCGATCTTTTCCAATTTCTTTCTTCTTCAACTTATTCTTCTTTAGTTGTTTCATTATAAATTAATAACATAAGTATTACTTATATACTGATATATTATTATAAATATGAAACAACCCCATTTCACCTTCTATCCATCCTACGGTAAATGAAATCACCGCACGTGCGTACGTACAAAATATCGTCTCCACGCTGTGGTGTAATCTGTTTTTCCACCACCACCATACTTGGATGGGTATAATGGTGTAAAGAATAAATACATATGATTATTATAATATCATACTGATTCTATGATATTAGATCATTCACTCCAATTCGATTCAATAAATATGGGAACGATATCATCGCTCGTGCGTACGTACGGACTACCGTCTCCACGATGCGATGAGATTCGTTCTCCATGTTAACCATTCACGAATGATTATAAATTTTATATAATAAGTAATAAGGAAATATATGAAATAATAATTCTACTGGATTTATGTATATGTATGTCATATACTTAATTCCATTCAATTCAATAAGGAAACGAAAACAGCGTTTATGCGTACGTATGGCCTACCGTCTCCATTAACGGTGTGTTTCATGTCATTTATAAATCTATTATATATATATATACTTAATATATATGATATATAAATCATGTATTACATTCTGTAAGTAAGTAAATAATAATATAAGTAATAATAATATCAAGAACAACAATTCCAAACATGTACGGTAAATGATAAAATTTTACCCAAAATGCTACTTTAACATGGAATTGACAAATAAACGGGTCATATAAATACCTAAGTGAACCATATATGATATAATAACAATGAATATGATTCTGTAATAAGTCAATGACATTATTTAAATCATTATACAGGATGTTCAGATACATACAAAGCATATCGGACATAAGGTAAAGGATAATTGTGCAAATCTCATTTGTTTTATCCGAGATTGCTTATACGTAAGTATTTACTGGGGTTATTGTTATCAACTATTTCCATGTTTTCTAAAAGTGTTTTTATCTATTTTTAATGTCATTTTTAACCATTTTTTACTTTTAATACATGGTATGAATTTAATCGTTCTTTTACAAGGTACTTTTTGACTTTTCCATAAAAAGTACGAGAAGAATGTTTTTTTATCTTACACAGCACAAATGGATTTTTACGGTTTTATAAAGCCTTATTTTCATGAAGCTTCCTCCAAAAGATTTCATGACTATTTTCAAAAAAAATCATTTTCTTTTTAAATTGCATGACATTTTGTGAAAAGAGATTGATTTTGAAGAAGAAAAGATATTTTCCTCAAGAATTCATTTCAAGTGTTTTATCAAAACCATTTTTCATCTAAGATGACATTATTTCATATGTGTATGTTTCAAGTATCATGTCTCTATGATTTACATGGTTTCACTTTTCTTATTATGAAATGATATCCATTAATTTTATATGGATTATGTGATTATGGGATGATGTTTATGAAACCCATTTTATTTATCAGGTTATTATGAATGATGTATACTTATTTTGTGGCACAAGTAAGAATGATTTCATTATGAGATGGGTGGGACCTATATCTCCCTCCAATGCATTGGGTAAAGATTTATATCTCATGATATAGACATGGCTGGAATGGTAAGTTAATCTGGTTTAGTGTTACAGGACTGAAATGAGGAGTGAACTCGATTCAGAAAGGGACTTTGTCCACTAAGATGGTCTTGGAAGAAATTCCTTGGCTACTATGGAAATCATATCATGTGGTTAATGGTTTCCACAATTACATGTTTTATTCCCATGCTATTTTATCATGATTAATGTTATTTTATGATCTATGCCATATGTACTGCCATGTTTTATGTCATTGCTCAAGCTTTTGATGTTTAAACATTATGTTCATGTTTTTAAGTTCAAATGTATATGATTTGTTTTATTTTATCCATGCTTACGCTTACTGAGCGTTTGAGCTCACCATTTATATGTTTTCTTTTTCCCCAGGATTTAAATAAAGGTTTTAGGTAATAAATCAAATGGGGAAGATCTTTATGGGAGATGTTGAAGATCTTTCACCACATTTAGAAGATTATTTTCTGAGTTTCCAAAGACACTAAACTATTACGATCCTTGTGTGTCTGTTTTTTTATGTATTTAGTATTCTGCAAAAGTAATGTAATGTCCATGTACGTCATGCTTCGGGTCTCTACGAAATCCATGGCCATGGTAAGGAATGGGAAACTTCAATTTTGGAAAGTCAATAAAAGAATAATCGGGCACATGGTTTGATGGCACTTGCATGAGACCCGCTTGATTATATTTATCGAGGCTAAGGGATTATATTATAGGGTAATTGTTCATATGAGGTGACGCGTCATTCCGGCGTTAACTTCTTTCTATATGGGTTCCTTGGCGTGTTTCTAGACACTAACCTTGGTCTTTAGGCAGGCTCCGCCTAATGCCACTGGGAAAGAGGCCTAGAGGGTCACACACTAAGTGTGCCCATGTTTCTCAGTTAAATATTAATTTAACAAGTTAAATATAGATTATTCCCCAATGTGGTTTAATAATTATTTAAGGATTACTGATCGCATTTATTTCAACACTAGTTATTTAAGAGAAGATATTGGGGGCGAAATAATATATATTTATTAGTGATTAATGAAGTTACATTTATTTAATAAATAAATAGCCTTTACTGAAGGACTAATAAATGTGGTGGAGGAAATGAAGAAAAATCGAAAATAAAAGAACACGCCGTGAATATTAAATATACACGTCGTGTAGTTGTATGGAAAATGACTACACGTCGTGTATTAATGATTACATGGTGTGTAGTTTTTCCAGTCGGTATTTTGAGGATATAATATTATTTTATTAAATGGTATTTATTATAATCCGCATGGGCGCATGTTAAGTAATTAATAATTCTAAAAGGGGGGTTTTCAATAAAATTTAAAGAAATAAATAAAACACATAATGCATTTTATTTATTTTCATAACTCTATAACCTCAAACCCAATTATAAATATCCTCACAACCCCAACACGTTTCCACAGATAATTGTTCTGTACAATAATTCTGGAGAATTCTTTCAAGGAAAAATGAACTAATTCCTCCAAAAATGCTCTCAAGACCGAGAGAGATCCTCCTCCATCAGATCAAGGCGATCGAAAGCGGACATTGCGAGTGAAGGTTCTTCCGTTCTAGCACCCAGAGATCCCTTCGGTGTCATTCAGAGATATATGGAGCACCTATTGATCACCACTAGAGGAATCCTACACTTTGATTCTACGACACAACGACGGATAACATTGAATCATGACCAGAGACATCAACGAATAATGAATTCAACCATGGTAATTCTGGTGAATTAATTAAATTAATTATAACCAACATATTATGATCCTATCTCTATGGTTTCAGGACTCCCTCTTTTTTTCATTCTTCATTCTATTCCGAAAATCTGGTGTTTTATATGGTGATGGATCTCAGTTTGATCATTGTTTAACACTAAAATTAATGTTGGTCACTCCCACCAACATGCTTCCACTGCACCTGGAACCTACAATCACAATAAAACATTGTGGGATTTGATTCAAATCTAAATGGGATACGTAGTTACCCTACTTGAGGTCCAAACCTGACACACCCAAATCAAACATTGTTCTTTCTAAGTCACATTCTGTGTAGGTTCATGTAGAACCTGGGAATCCATATCTCTTACCGGTTCCCTAGGCTACCTCAATGTATGAATTACAACGTAAATTGACTAGAAACATTTATCTTAAACATAAATGATGCATGCTGTAAAACTGTAGGATTTGTTTCTTATCACATGAACATAAAAATGTATGATGTTTCACATTAAGTGGAATAAAACAATGTGTTCTCTAATTCCATTAATGGGGATATATAGGAAGATTCTTCATGCATCTGAAACTAAAATAAATGAATCTACCATCTTCCACGATGAAGATACACACCGGAGCTCCCCACGGCATGTCTCAAAACTGGAGATGTAATAAAAAATGATAAAATAATATATAATAATTTGATTAGAGGGTACTGTTGATGTAGATCCTGTTATAAAATTATATTTATCCATTTATTAAGATCATCAAATTTATATTGAAGATTATAAATCTCATACAATCCAATAATTACTTATTAATTCATGGTTGATCTATGTCATACTTGGGAATCAATTAAGGATATGAAAATGTATCTTAAATATATAAGAGATCCTCTTATAAGTAAAATATTCCCTTAAAATTATATGAAAAGCCCAACCTCTCATCCTATCAACCAATATTTGTTGTTAAGTATCATTGGAAAACATTCCGAAAGATAACCTACCTTGAAATTTCAGGTACATAAGTCATCCCATATAAAGAACCGTTGGGTGTTTCTAGTTCTATGAATAAACCTCCTTTGAAACTTCTCAAAAGGGACATGGGTTTATGTATCTGATGAGATGGTTTTTCCACAAACACTACCAAATTCCATACTAACCCTGTGAAACATTCATGGAAGAAATATAAATGGTTAACTTGATATGAATCCTTAACAAATATAATGGTGTCACCCACATGTAAAGCCCCTTTTTCACTCAAAATAGATGAGGACTAGACTGAAAAAACTGATCATGCATCTGTATGTTTATTGATTTGTTTCTTTGATATTGTTTTCCTCTTTGTTTTTGTCACAAATATTTTTGTAACTTCCAACAATGATCAACCTTCAATCAAAATGGAATCACCAAAACCCTCAAAAAATTACTACACGAATACCATTTGTGTCGGTTCCTCATCTAAGAAAAGGACACCATCATCATCCCAGTGTCATCAATGTTGTCTCTAGAATGATCTAATATACGAGTACCACCAGAATAGTACCATTTTGAATGAAGTAGTTTACCACCTGGCCATTCATCCCGTGAATCCCCACTAGTGGAATATTCAATGATGATAGGTGGTCTAAAAGTAGAAGACATCGATCGAAATCTTCCACCATTTGAGGATTTTATCCCCAAAATTCTATAATTCACTCCTCCTACAACATAAGAAGGAAGATCACAGGGTCACATATAACCTCACTCAGAATACACAAGTGTCTTTCTAGATGGATCTTTACATCAGTAACATCCACTGCCATCGTGGGGTAGTAAACTCTAAATATGATGAGGGTGTCACCCTTCACAGTCTAGCCTAGGTCATCGAGACTCGGTCATATAAGATGGCCTTCATGGGAAATAATCTAGTCAACAAAGAATATGTCTACAACCATATCCTATACAAAGAATACCTCCAATATTTTTTTAAAAACAATGAATTTGGACTCATCAATCATTCTATATGTCTCGTCTAGCAGCATCTAGAGAATCCCACAAAAAAATTGAAATGGATGATGGAGAGAAGGTAAGGAAACCGGTCCACATCAACCAATCATTCTAGTAGACTCATCTAGAACTGGTTAAATAATATTTTCATAAAAATACGGAGGAAATCTATGATAATATGAATGCACCAGCCATAACCTATCTTTCCTACTAGTATCCTCATCTAGGAGATCCCATAGAACTCAGTTGGGATGTCCCAATGAAAATTAGGGCCCAACTGAACTTTCTTCCCCCCAATATGATTTAAATAAGTATAAAATGATAGGAAATAGGTTATAGGAGTATGAAAATACCCATTTTAAAAATAAAAAATCTTCATATATCCATGTTATAGTCACTGAAGTCACCAGGCATATCCTAACAATGGTTAAAGAGAAGGCACAATATATACTCGTATCCCACATACATGTGAAGATATCATGATTCCAAATGGTAGTGGAATAGGGGTGGAAACACAACTGAATCCCCAAAAATATGGTGACTATTTTGCACGTCACACCAGAGTAGACGCACACCTAAGCTCCCATCCATTTGGGTCATAGGGAAAATCCCATATGACATATAGAAAACTGGATCTGGAACACACACTCATTCCAACATGAGGTTATCAACTAATTCCAATGGAAACTCTAAGAAAGACACAAAACCCTACTGAATTTCAAGAATCATGTCATAAAATTTTGATAGAGACACAAAAAATCGTCAAACACGATTCTATAGATGAAAACAACTTTTCCCAAAAAGTGGTCTCTGCTACTTACAATAAAGCATAAAAATAACCTTCACTAGATATTCTTGAAAAATGATGATCTGATCCGAAATACCATTATACATATTTATAGATTTCTAAAATCCCTCAAAAGATGATCTATTAAAGATCAATATCTTAGTCCAATGTTACCAAATTACTGGGATAGTAGCAGTAATTCATTTCTTCATACCATGAAACTTTTACATGAATGATTGATTCATGTATTGTATATGATTGATGTCATAAGTCTGTCCTTGGATGAGAGTTAAATTACCCAACTACAAGGATAAAAGATAAATTATAAAGAAGGTATTCCACTTGTTGTCATCCACCCTGATGTTCATCCCCTTGGTATATGAAATACAAATTCTCCTTACAGTCATTGACAAATCCATAATGTTAATCCTCTCCACAGTGTCATTAGATTTGAAATTTCTTACTATATTAGTGCTTCACTCTATTAAAAGGGTCCTCCACCTACAGATTTATTGATGAGAAGGCCCTTCTATCAAGATCTACCAGATAAATTATTTTCATTCAGGTCTGATTCCTTTTTGTAGAAAAGTATAATTATTTCTTAGAATGAAGACATCCCAATGAGATGTTAATTCTTTGATCTACCCGTGGATAATTTTCCTTCCATCATGATAGAGGAATTTACTGATAACATGAAAATTTATGATAAATCCATGGGAAAGAGACTTTATTGGTCTAACCATGTTGAAGAGCTTGTGAAAAAATATGAAGAATACATGCTAAACATGGTGAAACATTTTTCTAAAGAAGATATTCTAGTCATGTTTTGGCCTTTAAAAATCCCTCAATACTGCATTCCATAGGTGTTGTTTGAATATTTTGTGCCTGAAATTAACCTCAACATATGAAACACTCTTATCCACCTAAAAATATAGATTTTATCCTATGAAGAGAATCATAATCAAATCAAGGTAATAAAAAGGGTTCATAACCAAATTAACATGGTGAATCTTATTGCTACCCAATATCCATAATATATAAATTCAGAAGGATTGTTTTAGTGCCCAAGTCTCATCACATTAAGATAATCATGATAGTTGATCATTGATACCCCACATGGTGTTCATATCAAGGGATGTGGTGAACAAGGAGAATGGAATTTAATACTACTCTCTACTAGTTAAATCCTTATAATTATGGAATTGTATAATTTCATATCTTTTTTCTTGATTAAAAAACAAAATTTGTTTTCAATAAATGATATGCTTAGAAAAATAGGCCTCACTTATTCACATTGATTTTAGGATAGAATTGAGAAATACAATGAAAGACTGTTGCAATGGGTATTTAAAAAAATATGTGGATTCCTGTTAAGGGATGTCGGTCATAAAATAGAAAAAATTTCACAGACATCATAGTGGTCGTTAGAAGTAGATGGATCAGGTGAAAACTGTATGATGCACTGATCCCATGTTTTTTCATGACTTCATAAAATCCTAAAGGTAGTAATGATAGTAGAAGCCACAAAAATTTATGATCAACCACATCCAACAAGGTTGGGGTATTTTTCCACACAAACTTTGAAGTTAGAAAATAAATCTTAAAGAGTTGTATAAATAGATCATGAACATCACCGTCCCATATGGATGTGTGCTCTTCCTCCCCAACAACCTCATCTTGAGTGAAAGTTACTCTTCTCTTAAATATGGGGAAGACCATTGAGTTAATCTTACCAATTTTCCAAATACAATGATTGAGTATCCTCATTGGGATCATGTAGGAAAAGGTTTTCTCAATATTCTTTTCAAATCACCTTCCATCAAATGAACCCAAAAAAGTTACAGAAGAAGTGAACAAGGAATCATAGAGGTCATATACAACTTCATCATTACATAGAGACTGAAGAAGCACCTGTAATGTGTTACACATTTGTGAATGTAATTAACACCGCCCATACTTATCTTAAATAAAACTATTCCTAGATTGATGCCTTAGAGGAGGATGTATCAATTCATAATGAATTAGAAACTGAAATGATATAAGGACATCTCCATATCTAGAATCATATTCATTCCTATAAAATGGGAATTCCCTCAACCAATCCACAATTATATCCTCAAGTATCTCCCAATTAATAAAAGAAAAAAATTAAGGTTGTGCCTCACCTAATACAAGAAGAAGTTATACCCCTTGCACTTAAGGAATTGTTTTATCTATAAGATGATAATATCAAAGAATTGGGAAGACTCAATGTAGAAGTAATATGAGGGTAATTTCCTATAATATATGTTATACAAGAATATCCTAAACTCACATTCCCAATTAGTATACTATAACAAATATGGTTCTCCATAGATACCAAAGTAGATATAGATCATCCTCTCAATGTAGGGTACCAAAAACATATATACATTGATCCCACTAGAGTAGTTTGGGAGTTCACTTTACTTTTTGCACCTCCAAAAGAAGGCTAGTAACATACTTATTGGTGTACCCCTTTATTTTACCCATGAAGATACAAGTAGGGGAGCCAAAATGATCTATACATGTTTCTACCGATTTCCAAGATCATACACATCCAAACATTATTCAAGGGATAATAATTATTATTGAGTCACTAATGGATCGATTGGATGATATGGAGGAATGGTGTGCATTAGTACATCCATAAAATGAGCCTTTCCCTGAATGGGTTGATCATAATCTTACCCCTATGAACATTGAGAACCCTATATTTAAAATTTTATATGCATCAGGGTTCATATAATAGGATTTGATTCATTTAGTATATCACATTGACCCCATGATGATACCCCTGGATAATAGGAGGCATTGAAACTGTGGTTCATCGTTCAATCACAATAGGGACCAACCTTGGCATGGTACACCAGTTTCCTGGATCAGCCAATTATAGTGTGGAGTGAACATTGATGGTACATTCACTTTTAATTAAATCAACACTGTATAAGATGACAATACTTGAACTCTCCAACATCAAATAGTTGGAGAATGAGAGGGTATGATATTTTATATCTCAGTGTAAGGGGATAAAATATTCCCTAAAATTATAACTTCCCTAAGAATGTTATGGTCCAATAATATTGGAATTGTTTTTGATATTTTGTGAACACTAATCCTCACTATACCATACACTGGAGGGTTTCAGGATCTTGTTGCAATTATTTAAATATTGAATGACTCCATCATACAAACCAATGCTATGTCTTCAGTAAACCCATCAATCAAGGAAATATAATAGGGAATGTATTGGACACCACTATTCAACATAAGATCCTCCATGAACTTGCTCCATATCTAAATTAAATAGTATATCATTTTGTTCCCCATTGTTAGTGTCCACAATAACGCCCGCCTCATCAAGATGAGAAAATGTATCAGCGGAGAAAATAGTTTCATGAGATGAAGAAAAAGGTTTATTCTTTCTGAAATAACCAAGTCCCTAGACACTACATCTTTTCTTTGAAGAAAATATTTATCATGTATCAAAATACCGGTTATACCCACCAAGATGGGGATGAATATATTAAGAATTACTTCTTCTTATATCATGAAATGGGGCACAAAATCCATGATTTTTTTCATGTTAAAGACATCATTTAAAATATGGTGGAATTTGGGACAATGTATTTAGGAAATCCACTTAAAAAAGTATCTTGTGTTTCTACCTCTTATACAGATAGTGATCGTGAATTGGAGGATGATTGGAAGTTATCATTAATGTAATTTGAATGTTTAGAGATTTGATGGTATGCAAGACAATGAAAAAGGCTCAAGCAATCCTCCCAGAATAGTTGAGATAGCCAAAAATGTCCGAGGATGATTATATTGTGTCTCATCCTATATCATCGGTAGTTCATACCTATGAAATCCAATCTTCTAGGAAGAAATATGGATATAAGATAAAGAAAAAATCATAGGAAAATGAACACGTACTAAAGAGAATATTGGATTTGCCTCCAGCATACATCATGCCTTCATTCCCAACAACACGGGCACCACACCATCAAATAGTACCAAAATAATCAACCATCAAAATAAAGTTGTCACCAGATGAGTAGTAGATCTTCATTTTCATTAGTGTTATCCACTTAATGGATCCCTTTTTAGATGATGTTAGTGAATATCATCCCAAATTCCCTACATCAGATTGGGGAATTTGGTGAAGAGTCCTCCTAAGCTCAGGATACAAGGTAAGATGCAGTCATTCCAAAAAGTCAATACTTTCCTCAAGTCCCTGTTCATAAAAATATTTATTGTTGAAACTCATTGAATGTCCCTCCATCAATATTTTAAGGAGAATAAATTTCCAAAAAAGTGATATTGGGTTTTCCTTAACATTATTTTCATGGATGATTGACTAGAGGGGTCACTGTAACCTAGTCAATATCGGTGTGAAGGTAGTCCCAGTCAACCCAATCATTCCTTGAAGAAGCACCTTCAACTCTTATTCTAATGGTTGATCAGTCCACATCATATGATTTAGCTCCTAAACCACCTGAAAATTGCATCCCAATGTTAGGAAGAATAGACCATTTTGCTATAATTATGTCTTATTGATAAAATTAACCTGGGTACCAGCTATGATTTCAATATTAGATTGTATGATTCTATCAAAAGAAATTCATAAAGCTTCTGTAGAGAAATTATCAAGATCTCATGAATTTGATTTCAAAGTTGTTGATGTTGAAGTATATCTTGCATAGAATGATCTTACAGGATGCCACATGATCATCCCATTCATAATCCAAGAAAAAAATTCCATCATAAAAGGACGATTCAGGCCTTTGAATGTATCTGAAAAAATAATTAACATTGATATTTGATGATCCTTCATTTATAATGGTTCTAGAGTCAACCTCATTCTAGTATGAAATCTTCATCAAATTAGTTTTATCAAGTCTCAAATGTCACCCTCTACTCGAATATTATATGTCTATGACTAGAATTGGAAAAATATACTTTATTAATTTAATATTAGAACTCATTTTGGGGATCTCATGTATCTCTCATAATATAATTATTTTTAGAAATATATGAAATTCAATGATATATTGCAAAGTACATGGTTATATCAGCATGGAGATATTCCATCATCACACAACTAATGCATCAAATATTCCATTAATGGTCCCATTAGAATATTTCATGGTGATAAGTCTCTATTTAAATTATTTCATTCATAGTACATTATTACAGTATTATACTATAGGTAAGGGAAATACACCATAACTAACTATGTTTCTCGAACTAATAACTCAAATTGTCTAGAGATTATTTTGGATAATCCATTCAAGAATCTGGGTGTAGAGTATGTGCTTCCCATCAATCATATTGATGAGGTAGATCCAAATTTAAGAACATGTTCAGTGACTTCCTTATCATCAATCATAGAAACATAACCTATCAATGTTATAAAAGTATACCACTCTCCATAAAGTGATCAAAATTGAAGTGATTCATACTTCACTCCACCACTAACTCTTAGAAACTTATTTCACCACCTACTTCCTATGAAAGGGTGTAATAAAAAAACTAGGATGAATAGTAAGAGGAGGAAGTCCATAGAGATTCCCCACAAGAATTTGAGTAAGGTGTCTCAACATTTGTTTATCAAGTAATACAAATATATCTGATAGAAATGGAAGATGCATGGACCACATTGATCAGTGCATCAATGACTTATTAAGAACAAGAGGGCCATACCTCATTTATGAAGAAACATTTTTCTGTTTTATCTTAGAAACACATATAAATTATAATCCATAATCTGACGGTGTCCACTCAACACATTGGATTCCTTAAAGACCACTTAGGATACAAACATGAAGCCAAAAGGACACAACTGACTCACAACTCAAATATTTATGATGATGTGGAAAATATTAACATGTGAAAATCATACATGAATTATTGTATCCAAAATAGATATCTATCATCATACCAGTATTGAAGAAGAATTTAAAAATAGAGGTCTTCATCGACTTCATATATCTTAGCCAACAAAATCTAAAAGATGATTTAATATTTCCAATAATAGAACTAATAATTGATGTAACAAATAGTGATCAAGGCCTCTCATTCATAGATTTCATTTAAGGGTACAATCAAATTAGAATGGACCCAGAAGATTAGGAATCCATTGCCTTTATGGACATAGGGAATATTTTACTACAATGTATTTACCTTTCTCCAGAAGAAAGTATATTGGACATACCAAAATTCATTACATCACATATTCAAACCATTACTAGGATTGTTTATAAATTTCTATATAGAATCTATTTTAGTTATGTTTTGGTAGCATTATGAATACAAAGATGATCTCGATATCATCATCAATAAACTACGAAAACATAGCCTAGAGATATTCTCCTTGAAATTGGAATTTGGGGTATCCTCATAATTGTTTATAATATTTTTCATTCACCATCATAGATTCATATTTGAAACTAAGAAGAAAGAGTATATTCTTAGAATGTAACCTTCATGTAACCTAAAATAGTTCATAGGACTTCAAATACACATACCATACACCTACCACTTTATATCTAGCCTCACATTCAAGTTTTATCACTTTAAAATGTTGATTAAGAAGTCATCATGTGTCAATGGACCAACGATTGCAAAGAAGAATTTGAAAACATCAATAAGTATCTATTGATACATATAGTGTTAATGCTTATCATATAGGGAAAACCATTGATTATATATGTAAAAACCATGGAAAATTAACTAGGTGACATACATTTGAAAGGAACATGTTTTCAAATTAAAACCCATTTATTATCTAAATAAAACCATGCTTGATAGTGAGAATCATTTATGAGATATTAGGAGGTTATTTATGGAATTAATCATTATAGTTCAGAAACTGATGTCGTAGTTACATAACCACAAGATTCATTCTATCTCCAATAATAATATACTGAAATATATCCTCTTACATAAGAATATGATAATATGTTTATCTTTTTTTGAAGTTATCCTACTACTATTTTATATAATGTTTGTGCCTCATAAATTAGTCAAATGACATCCTTTGGAATATTTTATTGTCAACCAAACGTATACCAAAACAAAATAATTAAATAGCATATTTCATAATGAGTAGATAGTTTCTATTCTAGGTTTCACTAAAATGTTGTAAATATATTTTGATGACGCACCCATAAGACCAACAGCGAAGAGAATGGAAGAACTCGAGTTCATCGAAGTCAGGTTGGGAGCCCTACTCATTTCTCCAACAAAGGCAATTTTTCCTTACTCCTTCCAATTTTCTGAATGATTTACTAACAAGGATTATTGATATCAGTCCCTCAATATAGTCCTATAAATATATATCCAAATACCATTGGTCCACCTATATTTGAATGTATATTTAGAGTTGTTAATCACATAGACCAATGGAGATTAGTCAATTAGAAAAGAATATATAATCCCTATGTTTAACTATATAAGAGTGTTAGCGGTATATTTCACTTAAGAAGAAACATTGTATCACATAACATGAGAAAAGATTGTGTAATAATTTGAATTGGAAAAAGGCATCCATGGATTTGGAAGATCCAAACCAGGATGAATCAGTGATTAAAATTTCACATCACTAAATGGTCTGGATTTTTTTCATGTCATCATGGAAGATATCAATGAAATAGGTTCTGTCCCTAATCCTTATTTTTATACCACTAGGTGGAAGACATCTATCATGGAATACTTTCAAAATAGAGTAATCCCATTAGAGACCATTGGGAATAAGAAAATATAACTGCGCTAAAGGAATTTTTTCTATATGGAGACATAAATAATCAAAATGAGCTCTATAAGCATGGCATTGATGGGTTCATTCTTACATGTATCAGTGGAGAAGAGAATTCCAATATCTTAAAACTATTGAAAATGAGATCATTGGGTTTGCAACATTCAAGGATCAATAATTCTTATCCAATTTGAAGGCTTGGGTACTACTGACCAATAATGAACAGTATTGTATTGAATTCACCAAGAAATTATATTCCTTCCAAGTGAATTCCAAATTTATTCATAAACCCTGAGTGTATATATATATATAACCAAATACCCCTGGATATTTTTTCTTTTGGAAATGTATATTTTGGGGACATACCATCATGTTGTGGCCAAGTAGTTCAAAAAAATATTAACTGATACATATTTATTCTCCAGATGTGTTGTGGAAATAACCCTCAAAGAATTTCAGGCCAAAATCATCATTTTATTCCTGAAGGACAACATCATTACCAAATTTCATGTCCCTTAGACTATACTGAAAGACAAAAACAGAAACTTATATTCTACTGAAGTTGAAAATTTATATCATCAATATAAAATGAAATGAATCCACTCAACCCACAATCATGTGGTGGATAATAGAAAAATAGATTCCTTTAACAAGACCCTATAGATCATAATCTAGAATATGGATGACCAGGATAATAATTCAGGGCCATATAATTACTTTTATGCCTTCTTTTCTTATCGATATATGACCCACATTTCCAGAAAGACAATCACATAGTCATTAGTATACATTAAAAAGGTGTTACTACCCATAAAATTTTAATTTTCATCTCTTTTAATTCACATTAGTGACCGTCAATCCATGGATGACCAATCCGAGAAAATATCTGGTGAATTTGAGTGACTTGATGAGAAATTATTTCACACATATCATCATAGGTAGATTTATAATAATCGAATAGAATTAGCATTTACCAATATTGTTGGACTTCATTCATTCCAACAAAGAGAATTGGTGTTGATCCTTATGACTCCGTTGATACAAGTAATATTTCTTTTAAATCATGAGAAAAAGTGTTTAGGAAAATAATATGCATGAAATGTCCACTCTAACAAATATTATTCACTGATCTCAATGGATAGACAACTCACATGACCTTATTTGATGAAAGGATCCTGGAGAAATATTTCTTTCAATCGGATGAAATTCATCTTAGAAGCAAGATGTTAAAGTCCAAAATAATATATATTCTATGGTGTAATAAATTAAACTATGTATCATTTCATTATAGATATACACTAATAAATTTCATGGGATATATATCAGCTGCATGATGTAAAATTATGTATTCGGTCATTAACACATAACCCTAAAAAGGCATGCCATATCGTACATGTCACAAGAAGATAAACTGTATGAAACCAAAATCCTTGTAATAAAATGTTAAACTGTATAGCAATTAAATTTAAAATTTTTGTGTAACTGTATGGTTAAAATCTAGTTTCATGACATAAAACTACCAAACATTTCAGTCCTTGTTGTCCATATCACCAACTTCATTGTTGGTACCCAACCAAATAATTTATTCAATAACCATATATGACATAATTCTCACTCTCAAGAGAAACATTGTGACCCCATGAACCCATTCTTGGCCCTAGACACAACAAACTTTATCACCCACCCGCCATTAATGGGTCAGATATGTATTAGAAACCATTCCAGAACTACGTATGGATGGGTTTCAAAGTGAATCCTAGACATAATAATTTTTTCCCAACCAATGTTTTAGAATACATAAAATCCCAATTTCCCCATAAAAACCTAATTAATTTGGGGAAATACATTCAAGAACTATGTGTGGCTTTATCCCTGCAATCATAGGATATGCAGTAGCACCCAAAACTCTAATTTGAGCCTAGACCCAATAATATATCCCTTCAATATTGGCTGACCCACATCTTTACTGCAAGACATTAAATTAGATGTCAAACATCCTCATCACATGACATTAAACTTCATACTCATATAAATAACATTATATGTCTATATTACCATTCCAATTAGATATGTAGTGACACTCATATCACACATCATTGGCCCAACTACACCTTAACAAATAAAATACCCCCTAGCATACAGGACAAACCATCACAGTGGGCCTTTAATTAATTTCATATGTCTTTATAATCATTCTAAAGAGACTCATAGTGAAGCCTAGAACATACATCATATCCTAACCCAAAAAACCCATAAAATTACCTTAATCCATCACATTATTTCCTATTGTTTAGTGGTTGAATCTTTTACGGTTCATTTTTTTCATCACAAAGAATAGCTCATGTGGTATTAAGATCATTTGTAAAAAGATACACTTCAGAGTAAGGTGCATCAATTCACATTAAGGTTACTATGGTCAAGGTTTCAACAACATAAATGTAACATCATATGCCTTTGATCAGATGAAAAATAAACATATAGGTTCTTCAAAAAATATGTCTTCCTTGATTCCCATTACCACATGATATATAGTGATGAACAGATCTTGAATCCTAGTCTAGAGACAATATAAGAAATTCACCCAATCTCATATGAATGAGTCAAATGTACATAAGAATATACAATATGGGTTGTCACCCCATGAGTGCTCCTATATTAAAAAACCTCTTTTCTCCACCAAATAATTTAATCATTATGGGGAATCATTTAGAAATATGTGTGTCTTGATTCTTGTTCCTATAAGATTCATTGTAATTTCTGGTTCTAGTGACATTGTCCTACCATAATGTTCATTTTTCAGGAAGAATCACATTGCTCATTACCACGTGACATTAAATTACACGGCTGATTTCCTTACCACGTGATTTTAATCTTCATGGTTCCCCCAGGATTATATGTGGCTTTATTAGTATCCCAAATATATATGTAGTGATGCAAATGAATTTTTTCATATTACCATATATATAGTAATGAAAAATTTCCCCTCTCAATCATATAAACAATTATCTATGTAGGATATCTTAATCTGGGTTCCCTTGTCCAATGGACCACCAAATAAATATGTATGCCCCCTCCAACATATGATTCTGATCTATGAGAGGGAATCTACACTAAAATGATAATATCATTCCAACTAATTCCATTTTTCATTGAAATATCCCTTCCACAACTCATAATCCTAATCTTGGTCACTTTCATATCCTCATAATATTTCTTCGGCTACTAGTGATAGAATGTATGATACCTCTGGACCCCTTTGTCTAAAAAACACCCCAAATGGATTTTCATATGTCACCCACATAAAGGTACTGACAAACAGAGGAATCCATTATTTGGCTATTCAGTATGTTTCTAAACTATATATGTATAATGGTTCAAAAAAATAGGTTTTTTGACCAGTAAAACATTTCACCATCTGGAGAATCGTCTTATTTCTTTGTAATCCTTGATGAAATTATTATGGGACCCATGATTAAAAAAATTTCTATATTCATACCTTATATATTTACCCCATATCATTTCTCCCAGTCTATGAACACTAAAGAACATGGTTTACAATTTCATCCCTCATGACTAAAGTACTCCAGAAAATAATGGTATTACATGCTTCATATTTATCGTAATTTCCATACTATAATAGTCCTAGTTGTATGGAATAAAACTATAGGGCCTATATCATCCTCATTTTATGATGTTAAAATTAACAATAGGTCCTAACATTTAGAAATTAAACTTCTTGGTTATAATGAACTATGTATGGTTTGATTCTCATTCAAAATTGTAATGTAGCATTACCTGGACCATTTGTTTTTTGAATATCCTCAATACCCCCCCCCCCATATTTACCTACATTTTGGTTAGAACTATATAGATAACCTATTTACACAGTCTTGGTTAATTTTCAATTCAAATTCTTCTCCAATATTTAGGTACTTCCTCTTTAAAACCGAACTCCATGTCTGTGTAAATCAGAATGTATATAATATTCTTTCATTTGTTTTTTATAGAATGTCAGAATTCATAAGAACTCTTTGGTATGAATATTCCATAACATTCCCTAGTATTGTTTTCATAAATTCCCCATATAAATAGCCTTCCATTTAGATGATTACATATCTTATCATTTCATTACAAATCCACAGTTGGAATTGGATAATGTCTCCCCTGAAATTAGTTTTTCAACCAAAGGTACATTCATCCTTAGTAGAGACCTCCTCTATCAACATAATCTCATTCCCCAATATCACTATTTTATTCATATCACCAAGATTAAATCTTACAACTCTTCTGCTTTTATTCCTAAAAATAATGTCACATTCCAAGATATATTACCATGAATGGTAGAATAATTAAACATTCAATAGGAGCTAAAAAATTTTAATTATTACCAAATTTCATTAGGGTATGAAATTATACTGCATGGAAAAACGTACGAGTCTGAATAAATAAACCTATATAAAATCATCCTTATCATAAGATGAAAAAACTATATGATAAATTTCTTAGTTTCACGATAGTAAACTATATTCTTATTAAACCTTTTTTAGAAATGGGTCTTCCCCTTGACATCAATCACTCAGTATAATGTACTCTCCTTCAAAAAATCGAAATTCACGTAAGAGTATTTTACCATCCATTTCTAATTCAAAAATAGATATTCCCTTTATTCCTATACATATTCCCTTTTCAAACCACCCATAATGGTTCTAATAAATTCAAATCCCCATAAACTTCATTCATACATTGATAATCGAGTGTTGAACTTCCTAATAAATCCTTTTTTCGTTATATAGTAACAGACCCCAATTAGATTTTTATAATGTTTCCCACCAAAAATGGTTTGTCAAAAAATGTTACATTCATCCTTAGAATAGATCTATTTATTCCTATCAAATGTGAAAATATTATACAGAAACCCATTTTTAGAACATGATCTATGGTCATTCGTCACATACTTTTCACACATTGTGTTTTATATTCTGAGATCATAGGATAAATGATCATGATTTCCCATTAGTAATCTGAATAATTTCAGAACCTTGTTGTCCCACAATACTTCATTGGTTCATCAATATAAAACATATGGTCAAGTAATTTTGACCTAAAACAACAATCATATTTATCCACCACCCTCTAAATTAAACTTCCTAGGAAAATATCAACGGTACTCTCCCGGTTTAAAACATAAAAAGGGAACTCTAGAAATTAGTTAGCTCTCAACTCGCTAGACATATACTATGCATGTTTTAGGAATGAACTGATAACTGAATAGATAGAATGGTACAAACCATATTAGGTTGAAAACACACACAAATAATTCTTGAGTAAATTATAAGTAAATATCTCTATGTATTTTAATGGAATACATAGGAAACAATTTGGGTAATGACGAAATAGAAAAAATGTTCGTAGGGCTTCCATATAGCCCACAAAGAGTAAAACTATGCTCTATTGGTCCCATGTATTAGGGAAAAAATTGGATCACTCCATCACTCTTACCATTGTAATTATAATGTGATGGAGATCAATTGGGTGATTCATCTTCAATTATATATTACTCTTAAAATAATTACTTGAATATAGGAACAAGTAATTGGAACAAATCCTTTTCATTTATGTTTCAAAACACCATGGTACTTTCATATTTTAGGGTCTCCCAACCAAGATTTACAATATGTTTTCTGCATAGGATTTGATTATTTGTAATGTGTCCCAAGAATTATCTACAAATTTTCAAAACCCATCCAATTATGTAGCTTCCCCATCCTTAGTTTTATAGATCTTATCTTACTCCATATAAAATAAATATATTATTTTTTCCATGGCCCTTATCAAGGATCAGTGGTGTTGTACAACCTCTTCCTTCATGCGATCAATTTCATCTTATAGGTTCACCATTTGAATATATTTCTAATCGAGGAAATTTTGTACTCTTTATCATCCATGGAATTGATGTGATCAGAATGGGCTATGGTAGTTCTGAGATCCTCAAACAAGATTGATAGCTACAAATTATCTTGTTGTGATATTTTCATATCCTCCCAAGACTAAAAGATTAATATCACCTCATGATGGATTACATGGTAACATATCCCACTATAGAAAACATGAGTGGAAGTTAGTGAAGCTGTGAAGGTAGATATTCAAGAGAAGTCCCAAATAGTATCTTCTAGATGTCCCACAAGACAATATAGAGCATGGTATTAAGAGACTCTTGGGTCTCCATGTCCAATGTAAAGCTTCTCTCATATGGAGATATGTATTCTATTATTAGAGTGATAAAAAAAATTTCCTTATTGTACTCCCTCCCATATAGTCTTAGTATTTCACACTAGTATTGATAAAAATAGAATAAAATCCCCCTATATGTTATGACCTCCAAATTCTATGGAATGAAAAAATTGGTGACACCCCTCCTCAACATCCTGATTTCAATATAGAGTAAATGAAGTAAATAAAACAAAATAGTTAATGAAACTCTCCATTTTTTATGTCATGTGATGGGAATGATATCTACCTGCTACTCCCTACCTCATCTCTTGGACCACGGACCACATAAAGAGGATCATATTCCTCATTTTTCATCTAATGGGATCAGAGGCTCTCAAGAATCTCCTTGTTCATAATTCTTAGATATCACTTCATTTATAGCACAAGAAGAATTGAATTGGATTCCATGTTTGTGAAGGGACTTGGAAATGTTCTCTAAAGAAATTGTTGTACAGATCAATCAATGATGTTATAAATCAAATAAAAAGATTCTAACTAAATTTTAATAAAAATTCTATTATAAATAAAAAAATCTCATCAATCCAATAACCTAATAAAATATTTATATTTCTATAGAGATTTGGAAATATTAATTATTTTTAACATATCTTCACGGTCTGTTATTTCAACCACTATTTGATTATATACTCCCTCAAATATTACATCATCTTCCCCAATAGGGAATCTGAGATTATTTTCTCTAGAAACTAACAGGTTCTACCATCTATTCCATATACTTACTTCTCCATAGAAATAAGATCATCAATACTTATAGAGTGAGGGTCAGTATATTCACCATCAATAGACTTTCTGAGATCCCTTTCAACCAATTTTGAGTGGAAATGGGACTAACATTTACTTGCACAATGTCATGTGGTGTAGAAATTTGATATAAATATCTAAAGGAGAGGAAATTTTGAAACATCACTTAGAACCTGATGGTGTGCATCTAATATTCATATGTCCCTCTCCCCACTCTATCTAAATAGGGGAAGATGTTATTATATCTCTTAGATCTTCATCCATTAATATGATGGATTCGTTAGAAAGAGTTTGTACCCCACTGGGGTCACCCCCTCAATCATATAGGGACCAGTGCCAGATCCATTTAGGGTAGAAAACCAAATATATTATTTAAAATGAAGGGATGGTAAATTTATTCTGTTGATACAGTCATAAAATAAAATGACAACACAAAGAATTACTATGGTGCCTATGCATGGAAAACTTTTCTACTCTCTTTCACTTCCCCCTTTGAGATAATGATGGACTTGTATCATTCCTCTTGGTTTTAGAAACACGGGGTTGTTGTGGAGGGTTTTCACACACCATTTCCACCACCATAATCCACAGTACTGTGGATAGTTCCTAGGATCTAGGAGACTCATCCACTACCCCAGTGGGGTGTCTATGGGCCCATATTTTGGTGAATTGTGTTTTTTTAAACGAGTTCTTCTTATTTTTATACTTAAAACTGTTAGAAATATCCAAAAAAACTATAGATGATGGATTGAAAAAAAATAAATGGAAGGGATAATAAAGATATCTATCATTAGGGTCGATGTAGTACTCTCATTCCTCCTCATTGTGGCCAGATACACCCCTTATGTTTTCTATGATATAACATGTCAGACACTCGCTTTGTGACTATGATTTGATCATAATTTTCATATATAAACATTTATAGCTCCTGAATATATCACTTATCCACATTCAAAACACTTATAGGGCATATATTGGTGGATTATTAGATATCAACAAGTGAATTAGAGCCTAGGGAAATACCAACGCATCCTATATATCTTGAGATATACCATTCCTTGCTTTCATCAAAATAGTTTGTTCACAGTGTTTATGATCATGAACCCCACTTTGCATTTCTAATGTGGTTTTCTTATGTAGTTTTTTTTTTTGTCACATAAATAAACTTGGTAGTCCTCATCCCCGGTATCCTCTCGATCTTTGTTTCTTTCATAGTAACGATCTCAACCAGTGCTCACAATCCTGGTTCACCATCTGCACCCTTAATTATCTATTGTTTCTCATACATTGATGTTCAATTTCATTTGTCCTCATTCAAGTATACACACGAGGTGTAGGGAGGGGCATGGATAAAAACCCATTTCATATTCAATCGGTTGATATCCCCAAACACACATTATCGCATCCATGTTATTTGATATTGTAGAGGAGATTCATGTATCTATGACGATGATTTAGGGTTTTCTGGTTTAAAGAATTTTTCTGAATGCCTTCAAAATAGGAAATCTAATTTGTTTTTAAGTGTTTTTTAACATGAAAGGGCCAACTGTTGCTTTATATTTTGTTGCTCCTATGAAACCATCTGAAGAAGAATTAAATCTATTTCTGATGTTCCCTCAACCAGATGAAAATTTCAAGTTACTTGCAGATTTATGTTGTTACCATGCAATTAATCACTCATTTTAATCCCTAAAATTAACATTTCTAGAATATATGTTGTGGGGTATGCATATTATAATTATTTTGGGTCTACATATGTTTAGTGGAGATTATTAATCTGGTATGTGAATTTAATTTATATGAGAGACCATGCCATATCATATGATTTTTTTCTGTTATTTTGTTGGTGTTCTATTCTTGGGTCGTATGTAATGATTTGTGGCTTGTTTTTTACATCTTATTACAAATTGTACCTTTGGATTTTCTAAATGATTTTCAGGCTTATATTTTATTTTGTCTTCTGTTTTGTTTCTCTATGGTTTCAAGGCATGTGGAAATGGACATTGTTTCTTCTGTTATTTCCTGTTGAATTGAGGAAGTCTCTTATCCATTCCCATATAACATCATATATGTGGAAAATGTAGAGAACAATGCTAGTATGATTCTGAAATTTTGGTGCTTTAATTTTATTTTTGATTCATTTGGTACAAAATGAAATATTTTTCAACGATCTCCCTATTTTGAGGGTGTGCGATTTGAAATAACACACTGATAAGAATTTAAAAGCCACCTGAATAAACATATTAACTCATTTTCTCTTACATTTGTTGAATAATTAAAACTAGAAAATTTTTCATATGCAAAACACTTAGATTCATAGACTAAAATTTCTCACAACACCAAATATTTAAGAATGGGAATGCATCCTATTGGCTGTCTGTAACAATTGATATAATCTTGATGTAATCTAATTTGTATATTTGAATTATTTACATCTTTTAAATCTTGTTTATTTTTTCAAGTTAAATACTTTGACATAATATTGTTCTTAACAGTTCATGAAACCTCATGAACAAGATAAGAGGCATCTTGAAGAGTGGGTTGTCCCTTTTCTAAACATTGCATAAATCCCTGAAAGGTTCACTAAAAATGACTTGGGAAATTGAGAAGTATTCCCTGGTCAGAGTTTGAAGGGCTTCAAGTAGAGATGAGGATGATAAACAAGCTGGGAAATATTAACAAGAAGTGCTTCCTGATGATCAATAGCCATCCTACAGTTAATTCTTCTCGATCTGATTCTCCATCTGTTTGTAAGTAAAAAATGCATGCAACTGATTGTTTTTTGGGTTTTTTATTGACATATAGTTTGAAATTCTTGTGTGTGGGTCAGGTTCATGTCAGGTTGAACATTGAGTGAACTAGTTTATCCTCAAACCAAACACAACCCATTTTATTGAGCTGGTTGGCCCAATACAACCCGTTTACAAACGGGTGAACCAGAGCACTACTTGTTTAATTAATTCAATAAAAATAAATTGAAACAAAATTCAATTAACTCAAACAACCCACATAAACTGATCCCTCTAACCCAAATTACCGACATAAGAAAAATAATTTCAATGGGTTAACAGGTTACAGTTATGATTTGTCAACCTGAATATGACACAAATATTATTTGGGTCAGAAGGTCGACCCCATTAGAATCTGAGCATTTTTATACTCAACCTGAACCCATTTAACACATTTCGGGTCAATAATTTCCACCTATACTCTAGCATAATGGATCCATGGTTTGGCATGGTGGGGAGGATCATTCAAGTACATTTTTAAAATGGTTTGTGTGGAATTATTTTTCTCGAGGGAAAAGTTGGATGTGTTGTTGGAGAAGTGCAGGGTTCATCCTCAGCTGACACACATTACGGTGAACAAACTAAGGGAGTTGATATCAAATGTGGGTCAAGGTGATGTGAACTTGGTGACACGAGGAGTTTTCTTGGTGAATGAGACCATCCTACCCACCGTGGTGGATCTAGTGAGCTTCAGGGTTTGGAAGGATGAAACATTTGAAATCTGGTCAAGGTGGTGGGCTCTGTTATATATTAAGGCTGATCTGTCCCAAAAATTTCTCAATCAAGTTAGTTTTTTTGTTCACATGTAGTCCATTCAATCCCAACTCTTCACAAAGCAGAACACTTTTTTTTGTGCAGGTAAAAACTTATTTTATTTTGTGAGCCTGGGGGAAAATGATTACATCCATGGTGACTTGTTTTATGTTTTAACAATTTATGAGCTCCGTACAGGGAGCAGGTGAGTTTTCATTATTAGTAAAAACACTTTTCTGAGAGGTGTCTCTTGCCGTACCTAGAGGAACCGTCTACCCTACTTCATCCATGAAGTGTCAATCTTCGTTACTTTGATTCGGGATCTGCTTATCAGAGTGGTTCAGCCACCATTGATAAGAATAAGGATCGTGATTTCAAAGCCTTGAAGCTTCCCTCTATTGCGGGCTTGTCGGGAGGATTTATCACACTCGCGAATCATGCCCCACATGGAATCATCTGGAAAGGTATGCATGAAAACATATCGGCCTCAGACGATTCCATTGATAACAGGATCGATCTATGCAAACACTCTATAATTTCTTGCACTATGTTTCTGAAAGGGACGAAACCCTGTAAAACTACTGACCTTATTTCCCTATTAGTTTTGATTTGGGTATTGACTAATTTCAAGTCTATATCACTTGGTAGAGGCTTTTTTCACATGTTGTTCCCCTCTGTTTAACTCAATGGAAGAGCTTGGAGTATAGGATCTATAAATTTGTAGCCTTTTTTTGAAGGCTACTCATCTCCATTTGTTGGACAACATAAACTCGAACACGGTTTCCCCTCCAAGAATGGGTCAAGAGGAAACAAAAGTAGAATTTATTCCAAATTATGTGTTGAAGAAAAGCAAGCATGTGGAGGAATGGGATCTTGATAATAAGAAAAAGCTTCAGGACACCAAAAATAAGAATGCTGAAAACCGAAAGCTAATATTCAATAAATCCAAGCAACATGAGAAGGAGTATGATGAGCGGGATAGGGAATTAATTCAAATGATGTGGGAAGAAAAGTTTAAGGGTGGATTTGATGTTGACCCAGATCCCAAATTGATGTTCATAATTTGAATCCATGCTATCAATTCCATGGCTCCAAATACTAGGAATATATTGCAACTTCTGCGGCTTAGAAAAATATTCAATAGTGTTTTCATGATGGTGAAAAAGGCAGCAGGGAAAATGTTGCATCATGTGGAGCCTAATATAACCTTTGGTTATCTGAATATGAAGAGAGTTAGAGAATTAATCTACAAGAGGGGTTATGCGAAGCTCAACAAAAAAAATGAATTCCATTGTCGGACAACTCGATCATCAAACAGGTGTTGGGAAAGTATTAAATCATCTGCATAGAAGATTAAGTCCATGAGATCATGATTGTTGGGCCTCATTTCCAAGAAGCCAACAACTTCCTTTGTCCATTCCAATTTAAGGCACCATTGGGGGCCTTAAAAAGAATGGGATTCATTATGTGGAGGGAGATATAGGAAACCACGAGAACGACATCCCTGAGATTATAAGGAGCATGAAATAACTCCCTTTAGGTGGAGATTTGGGATTTTTCCATATTACTAGAGTTGTTTGGTTCAATTTTTTTGTGACTGTCACTAATCTACAATAAATGTTCTCTCTATATTTTTAGTAACAATGTAATATTTTGGTTATGTGTCACTATAAAAAATCTTGGTATCACTTTTTCAGTAAGGGTATAATTGGAATCACATCTTGAAAAATATTTATTGTACTTATGTTAAGCAGTTGAAAAATGTGTGGTGTTCTATTTTTGAAAACAAACTCAATTTACCAAGCTTTATTATGGTGGTTTTTCAATCAAGGCAGTTTATGGTCCTCATCTTTTCTTTTGATCTATCTTTTTCAGGATTTTGGATTCACGTTTATATGTTTTAATTCCCTATTTTAAACACGTATGATGAGATGTCTTTTTCCTATCACTTGTTTGTGTACCTCCCCCAATTCTCTATGGTGTAAGATTATTTCTATCACTTGTCTATGTACCTATCTCAATTCCATATGAATCTTTTCTTATCTGTTTTCTCATCTATTTGTGCATAGACTAGAGCTAGTATGGATGAACTGGAGCTGACATGGATGGGGTTAGAGCTGGATGAGCTGGCATAGACTGGAGCTGGCATGGATGGGGATGGAGCTCGCATGGATGGGATAGAGCTGGAGCTCCAGCTGGAGCTGGTATGGATGAGTGGAGCTGGGGATGAAGCTGATATGGATGGGGTGGGGGCAGGGTTGTCCCGCGATAGAATTAGGGGGGGTTGTCCACCAACAGAATTGTGGAACAATTTTGGATGGGGATCCAACTGGTTCTCTTTGTAATGAATTTCTTTATTATTGTAATTAATTCTTGTCTCATTTTGAACACGTGTTAAAATAGTCTTTTCCTTAGTAATTTAATCATGTATTATATATGATAAATTAATTAATATAATATCAATGTTTACTAGAAATAAAAATTTATAATTTTTATTTAAATGTAATTTAAAAACAAATATAATATATTGTTAATATTATTACCAATAGATAAATTTATCAATAGAACCTATTTCTAAATACTTAACCAACATATATATTATCTTTTTGTATTATTATAATTGCTACAGAACTATTTTACTTGTCACAAAAACATTTAGCAACAGAGTTTTTACCAATAGTTTAGTGACAGAGACATATATGTTGGAAAAACATTTTATAAACCGAAAATGCACTTTTACCAATAGATATTTCCCTGTTGGAGAAAGTGAAATATTTTTTAGTGATGGTTTATGATTATATATGCTTCCGAATATTTCTATTTATTTCCACTAGTTATTTACTCTGATAAAAATAAAAAAAAGTCGATATAGTCTCCCCATGATCGACTTACTAGACCTTCGCTGCTAGTCTATAACCTCTGGAGTATGGGGAGGCATGTATGAGCTCATGTGATCGACCGATTCGGGGAACCATTGCATGGAACAAAGGTGGGGATGTTACAAAGTAGTATCAGTGTAGTTCTCTTTTCTTCTTATTTTAATATTAATGATTGGGAATGGTAAGTAAGAAACTAAGAAGAGTTAGGGATTTTTTATGAGATCAGTCATTCTAGTAGCTACCCCATGTATGAGGAAACCCCAATTTCTCATAGTGGGATTGTTGTTTTTTTGTTAATGTTTACAGTTATTTCACCATGGGTGGTGAACTTGTTGAATGATGTGATAATTGTTTCTTAAATTTTTTGGAATTGATTTTTGGACCTTAATTTCATTATTGATGAGTATACATGCATCACTGTAGGAACTCATGATTATTTTTTGGTAGGCATAATTTTAACCACACAAGGGGAAATGGGTTTTGGGAACATTGTTGAACATAAATAGCTTTCCTTACTAATGAAATTTAATTGAAAATATACGTAACTTGAAATTTTGAATTATAAAATGATTCCAGATAAGAATAAATATTTTTCTAAATGAGAAATGTGATTAATAAAAATGTATATACCCATATAATCTAAGAGATAGATGTTAGATGGTTAAAGCTAGTGATAGGCCTCTGTTTTGACCATGTAACAAGAAGAAGGGGGAAGAATTGAGATATTTTTGTATAAATCCTCTTATTAATTTAGTTAATTATTTGAAATTATAATCCTTTTTCCATACTTAACCATTGATATGGGTGGTTTTGGTTGTGGGAATACCCTAGTTTAGGAAATCAATTATGGGTTTTGTGAGAGATATTTTGGCTTTTGATCAGTGTGGCGAGATGTGGCTATCAAGAGAATATTGAGGCTTTCATCAGATTAAGATGTTTCTATAGTTGGAGGAAACACCAGTAATGAAGTAATTGTGGTGGTGATTCACCGATGACATCATAGCATGCTTTTAATTATTCTAAATCATGTCCCCTACCTTGACATCATCCCCGGTATGTTGAGAATGAATTTTCTTTTCTCCTAGACAAATAAATGTGTTTTTCTGCGAGGTAGGGCACATTGGAGGTTGTTTTTTAAAAAGGGTATATGTGTGTCATTGGATGGTGTGAGGTATTACATAGATCGATAAATAATTAAGATCTAAAGAGGGACCAGGGGTTGATGAATACCATGGACCATGGGTCATGGGGGTTGAGATTCATAACAAGTTGTGTTAACAATGATATGAAGGTGGGGAGCGATATATTATTAGTAGATTCATGGAGCTATATTATGGGTTTAATTTTGTGGAATAAGAATGAAAATAAGGAAATTGTAGGGTTCATGTTTAAATTACTTGGGGAAAGACCTGGTGGGCCTTAAAGTTGGTGGATGTATGCCCATTCTGAAAGTTTTTTTGGAAAGGAAAAGTTCCAATGTTGGTTGGTTTCTTGCAAATTTTGGAAACAATGAGTTGGGAAAAGTGCCGGGTATGTTATAGAAGTTGAGATTGAGACTAATGGATCCCTTTAGGAACATCTATTACCTGTGTTGGGAATCTAAGGGAAGTTATTGTGGGAAATGACAGTCTCGATAGTTCATATGTTGTCGAATCTTGGGAATGTGAATGTGGAATATTGGGAGAGATAAAGGGATATTACGGATCAATAGCATGATCATTTTAACTTAGAATGTTTGACGATCTTGGGAGTACAACTTGAGGAAGAGTTATTTTAAAGTGGGGAGTCTATAATATCCCATATGTTTCTAGGAGTTCATAATGATTAAGAGGAGAGTTCTGGTTATAGAACAAGTACACATTATGGACCCAATTCAAGATGTGAATTGTTTTGGGTATACCTTGTGAATTTAATTCTTCGCCTGAATTAATTCCCAAAATTTAAAATTTAAAACCACTATAATAGTTTTTCTATACATTTTCACATGTCATGAAATTATTTTCTCCCAAGTGTCATCATGTAATGAAATAACATTAACCCACTGTAACTTTCTCTCACCCGGTGTGGAAATGTCATAAAAGTAGATTACACCATGTGTATTATTTAATTAATGTTTTGTAATGTTTTGACAATATTTACATGGAAAAAATGGAAATCAGTTATAGATTTTTACACAACTTGAAATGAGAATTCACATAGTTTAATTATCAATTTCGTCTTTTTAAAAACTCATCTCCAGCATTGCATAACCCTATACTACCTCTTTTCTTTTCCGCAAACACTACATGTAGCTCCATCATGGACTAGAAGTCCTCCACATACCTCATCTATGGACCAGAACTCCTTTACACACCTCTACCTTGGACTGAAGCTAATTAAAGCACCTCTGTCTTCAATCCAATACCCTTCACACACCTCTCATATATGGGTGTGCTTCTTGTTTAGATATATCATTCTCTTCCAATCCTCTTCAATGATAAAAGGAATATATGAATCCATTATTGGATATAAATATATATTTTTTGAATCATGATATTTTATTTTTGTATTTTGATATATATTTAGAAGATAATTTTTCTCTTAACCATTGATTTAGGATTCATATCTAGATCATGTTCTTCATCGCATTCTTGGTTGATCGGTTTAAAATCAGGGTTTTCGGTTGGCGAGAGTTCTTCATCACCGTTCATGAGGTAGGTGGTCTAAAATTCATTTCACATTGTCATGATTTTTAATTATGTATATAAATGTTATAGAACTTCTAGATATATTTATCAATTCGATTTCCAAATAGTATAGGTTAATTTAGTCAATTAATTTATTGTGTAATTTTGACATTGGGATTTTTAGGGATCGTTGAATGAGATAATTAATTGTAAGATTAATTCTGAGATTTTTGGATTTGGGAATTTGATAATTAATTATGGGAATTAATTATAGAGTCATTGAAAAGGTTTTAAAATGATTAATTAGTTGTGAAAATAATTAATGGGAATGGTTGAGATTAGAAAATTGTTATTTTTGATAAAACAATTTGAATAAATTTGGCCAAGAAAGTGATTGTTGATATTGAGTAATTAGTTGTCAAATTAATTATTGTTGTATTGAAGTTGTTGAAAAGGAATAATTAATTATAGAATTAATTATGAGAGTGGTTACGAATATTAAATTTTTTAACATTGAAAAAATTAAATGAAGAAATTAATTCGGGTGGTTGCTTTAATAGAGATATAAAAATTAATTGATTAATTAAATAGGTAAATTGAATTAATTTACATAGAAGAATTATGTGATGAATTAATTGGGGTCAGTGAAGAGTTTAACTTGGGTATAATTAATTATAAAATTAATTAATTAGAGTATGTTTGTTATTTAATGGTTGAGTTAAATTATGGTATTGAGTTATATTAATTAATTGTGGAAATTAATTAATATAATGGATAAAGATAATTAATCAAAGAATTAATTTAAGGGTGTTAGTTAGACTGATTAATTATAGAATTATTTACTAGAGATAAATTTAATTAATAAATTAATTAATTAATAAATGGACATAATTTTATTATTTCTATGTTGGATTAATTTGTTGGCGTAATAATTTATGTGAATTATTGTGATAATGCAATTGAGGTAATTGGATTAATTTATTGGTTAATTAATTAATATAGATTGGTAGGATATTGAGTTTTTAAATTGAGATAATTTATTATAAAATTAATTATGTGATATTGAGTTTTTTATTAAAGTAATTATTTATGGAATTAATTGAAGGTTATGTATGTTACTAATTGAGAAAATTAATTTTAGAATTAATTATGGGATATCGTGATTTTATATAATTATTTGTAGAATTAATTATGTGATATTGAGTTTTTGATTTAAGTAATTAATTGTTGAATTAAATATGGGTTACAAATATTATGAATTGAGATAGTTAATTTGGGAATTAATTATGGGATATCAGGATTTGAGAAAATTAATTATATTATTAATTATGTGATTTTGATTTAAATATTTAAGTAATTACATGTGAAATTAATTATGAATTATGGGTATTATAAATTTAGATAATTAAGTTGGGAATTAATTATGGGATATAATGATTTTAGATAAATAATTTTAGAATTAATTATACGATATTGATTTATTGATTTAAGTAACTAATTATGGAATTTATTACAGGTTTTGGATGTTATTAATTGATATAATATATTTGGGAATTAATTATGTGATATAATCATTTGAGATTATTAATTATAGAGTTAATTTTGTGATAATGAGTTTTTGAATTTGGTAATTAATTGTTGAATAAATTATAGGCTATGGCTGTTATGAGAAGAGATAATTAATTGCAAAATTAATTATGGGATATTGATATTTTTATTTGAGATAATTAATTCGGGAATTAAATATGGTATATTGATTCTGTGAGTTTAATAATTAATTATAAAATTAATTACGAGACATTGGAATTGTTTGTTTGAATAATTAATTGGTGAATTGATTGGGGGATGTTGATATTCTGAAAAGATTAATTTATTGTTGAATTAATTAATTGACATAGATTAATTTATTTATGAATTAATTAATGGAAGTTGTGATGGTTAATTGTGGTAATTCGATTAATGTGACTAATCTTGGACAATATGGAAATGTGAAAACATGTGGTGAATAGATACATGTGGGGTTGTGATAAAGAATGATATATCAGCATTGTTGATAACTGGATTGTATGCTAGTGATATACATGAATTATTGTTAAATGGTGTTCCAGACAAGAAGATCTGCATCATTGATAGATCTATATTTATTCTTGAGAATTTTGATGATAAACATGATTATCTGCACCAATGAGATATGCACATAGTTGAGAATTGGGGTGCAAGACATGACATAATATTCCCATGATGTATATGCATGATTGAGAATTGGGATTATGGACATGATGTCTTTTACCCATGATATATATGCAGGATTCTTTAATGGTGACATAGGCAAATAATTCTATACCCAAGACATCGTCTATGGACAACGGTTCCAAGTGGTTGTAATAATGAGATTTAAATGAAATGGATAATGAAAACTCATTTTTAAAATTGAATTGTGAATGAGAAATGTAACATGGTTTAGTCCTTATGAGGGTCGGAATAAGTATTGAGGTTTGGGTGCCCTCAAGAACCTAGTGGTCCATATGTTTAATAATGATTAATTAATAATGCGATAACTATATACTCTTGAATTGTAATTATTTCTCTACAGCAACACATACACTTTTTATTAATTGTATTTGTTTTAGATGTCATTTGTGGTGGCATACTGAGTTGTACTCACACCCAACTTAGGCTTCAAAATTGGTACCTAAACAGAATTTTTGTTTTCTAGAAAGGTTAAGGGAAAAGTCCATGTGTTAGATAGCTGAGTTGGATTGGATCATGGTGAGGGAACTATACTTGGTGTCAGAAAATATTGAGGAGATTTCAATATATTTATTTATTTTGGGTTTTGTATATTGACACTTTTCATGAACATAGCATGGCATCTCTACACATTAGTGTTGATTCTATATTTTTATTTTGGCCATCATGTGATATTGTTACTATTTAGGATTGTATATTCTTATGCATTTGTCTATTTATTTTCGATGGTGTTTTACTCTAATAAAACAAAATAGGGTATAGTCTCTTCATGATGGACTTAACAAACCCTTGCTGCAAGTTGGCCACCTCTGGAATATAGGGGGACACCCACGAGGTCATGTGATCGATTGGTTATGGGTTCCATTGCATGGAACCCAGACCATAATATTATAGATCATAATAAACTCCAAGATATTGTTATGAGGAAATTTAATTAATAGAAATCAAAGACAACAAAAATTTATTTTTATAAGATAAATTACATCAATATTCTATATTATATACTATCATGGAAAAATAATATGAAAAAAAGATATAATATAACATTTTCTTTGATCTATTGTCTAGATAAATATAGCATTTATTTTTTATAGAATAAATTTTTAATCACTATAATTATTAAAAAAATATTCTCTATATTTTTTAAAATCCAAAAATGTGTCTTTCATAAAGAGATAAGAATGGACTTTTTCTCATTGAATGTTTTTTTTGTTTTCATCCCAAATTTATTTGTTCCTTTTTCATTATTCAGTTTCATAACATGAAATTATCACTCTATGGGCATATAATATTTGATGTCATATTTATTTTATATAATTAGTTATTGAGGATCAATTTCCTACAATATTGAGTATGTATATATTCCATCATGGTAAATCAAATATTTTTGAAAATAATTTTGTTGGAACAATATAATTTTTTATCAATGGATGAAATTAAAAAATTATTTTTTTATAGATCAAAAATACTTGACAAAAACTTTTAATATTTAAAATACAATTAACTCCTACATAGATTAGTAAAATTAAGAAATTCTTATGTAAGAGAATTATTTTAATCCTTGTTTGTACTTTAACGAGAGATGCCAGCCTAAAAATAACTATGTAGCATAAGAATTTTATTAGTGTCTGGAAAATTAGTATAAGTATGTGTTAGGATTTTCTATGAAAACTATTTTCCATATAATAAATTAAATATAGTATAATCATTATTTCTAAATGTATGATTGATATTCGATGGAATAGAGGTGGTGGAGTGGAAATCACAAGGGATTGAGAGTTTTATAGATATAAAATAAGAAGTTGAATAATTATTTGTTAACAGTTATGATAATCAAGAGACACATTCAGTAGATAAAATTAAATATTACTCATTGAATCTATATTTGGAAGTGTTATGGTGGACTTATGAGTGATTCAGAAATACACACAGTGTACTAGCAGTAAAATATGATATTAAGAGATAATTTGTTGAAGTAGATATATTGCAACAACCTGAGATATTATGAGAATTATACTTTTTAATTTCACTGATGTCTTGTGTTGTACACTACACCAAGATTAACTTGTACTATATTCAATGACGTATTATCTTGCCATATACGCAACACTATTCTTGGCTCGTGTTACACACAATTTCACGTTCGTTTTGCGGAAATTATTCTACACAACATTAAGTATAGATTTTGTTTAATTTATATATTAAATAAGTTTTGATTATGTTATATGCACCACCAAACAGAGCTTTCACTACACGCAGCCCTGACTTGGCTTGCATTACATGCAATCCAGACCTTCTTCGATAGCGTGTATAGTACACAATACCGAGTTTCACTAAACGAGATATTATTATAATATTATTATGAACTATCCGTTATGTATACTAATAGCCACTTTTTAAACTTTTATAAATTTTATCTTTCAAAATGGACTTCATTTTTTGATTCGGAATATCGAAATTATCCTAGGGTGAATTTTTTGTATTTTCCTAAAAACATTCAATTTATTATGAATAGTGAAAACAGTCAGTTACTATTTAAATACCAACTTTTTTAATTAAATAATTATTTATTTTATTTAAATTTATTTTAGGTCAAAATGGATACATAATACCTATATAAGTTCAATGTAATTCATTGGAGTCATTTTATAATAATTTTAGATATATAAAAATTTTATTGAACTTTTCACCGTCTTTTACCCACCTCCTAGGAGAATTTGAAAATTTACATAAAACATAATGTCACCGCTTAAGTGAGTGAAATTTAGAAAATCTTAGAGACACGGTTAATATCAAGGAGTAAAATTTGGATCAATAAGATAAAAATATTTTTTGGTGAATAGTGACTGTTTACTTTTATTTACCACGGTTAAATGTATATAGGGTAATTAAGGGTAAAAATGATATTATTATTACCATAACACATGTCCTAATTCTGTTTTATAAGTGTAATTCGACCCAAAACAACCTTAGAAATAAAATATTATCATTTAGGTCCACTTGGATTAGATTAAGACATTTATTATTATTTTATTTCAAGAAGAGTTAAAAAATTAAAATTAAAGTTTAATAACTAATTTTTTTTTAATATATGGTTATAAATAAGATAAATTAGACTATAAATATTCATTATAAAGATAAAAATATTTCCTACATAATGGTATTTTATTTATAATTTTTAGACATTAAATAATTTAATTTATTTTTGACACAATGATGAGGTAGTAATTACCTTATTAATGAAATACTAACATAATTGATGTTATAAATACTCAAATAAATGTAATTTGAGACTTTTTATTTATTCCACTAATTTTCAAGGTTACTATGACATGTTTTTATTGATTCAATTTACATTTTTCGAACTAATTCTATTGTTATGATTTTCAAAAAAATAAATTACCAAATAGTGTCAAAATTGACATAAAATAATTTTTAAAACAAATATTATATTATTAATTATTATTATATTCTTAAAAATATATGGATCGAAAAAATGACTTAGATATGGTTATATATATTAATAATTAACCACTTAGAGTTATTTTGACTTGTTATAGTAAGTTTATTAACCATATAATGTAAGAAAACAAGAAGACACTGTAAAAGTAAAATTATATAACTTAGAGTTAAATCTAAATGATAAGGTTAAAATAGTAACATAAACTTGTCTAAAACATATATTTTGAGAGTATTGAGACCCATACCCACTTTATCTTCTAAATAAATCAATTTGGAGCTATTATAAACCGAATATGACTTTATTATAAAATAATATTTTAAGTTTTTTCAAAGGTTCCCCTCTCCCCCCTTATATAAGGGCACCTCCTTCTTCTTCTCTTTACACAATTTTGATCCTTCATGCTCGGCCAAAACCTAACCATTTTACTTATCAACTTCCCTAGAAACATTATATAGGTTCTGTTCTCCTCAAAATACCAACTCTAGTGCATTAAGAGGAGGTTAAGAAGAGGTGTGTCAAAGAAGAGGTAATATCCTTTACTGATTCTTTCCAATTTATTTCTTCTTATACTTCTTCTTCTTTATTTTTTTCATCATAAATTAATAACATAAGTATCAATAATATACTTATATGTTATTATAAATATGAAACAACCCTATTTCACATTCTATCAATCCTACAAAAAATGAAATCACCGTGCGTGCGTACGTACGGAATACGGTCTCCACACCGTGGTGTAATCTGTTATTCCACCACTACCTTACTTGGATGGGTATAATGGTGTAAAGAATAAATATATATGGTTATTATAACATCATACTGATTTTGAGATATTATATCATCCACTCCAATTCTATTCAATAATTATGGGAATGATATCATCGCTCGTGCGTACGTACGGATTACCGTCTCCACGGCTCGATGAGATTCATTCTCCATGTTAACCATCCAAAAATGATTATAAAGTATATATAATGAATAATAATGAAATATATGACATAATTATGCTACTAGATATATATATATATATGTCATATACCTACTTCCATTCAAGTCAATAAAGAAAGGAAAACAACGTTCATGTGTACGTATGGCCTACCGTCTCCATGAACGGTGTATTTCATTTCATTCATAAATATATTATATATATATATAATAAATATATATGATATATAAATATTGATTTAAATTATAGAATTATGTAAATAAGGATATATTTAATAATAATATCAAGACCAACAAGTCAATACACGTACGATAAATAAAACTATTTTACCCAAAACGCTGCTTTAACATGGAATTTACAAAAGAACAGGTAATATAAAGTTATACGTGAATCATATATGATATCATAACAATGAATATGATTCTGTAATAATTAAATGACATTATTTAAATCATCATTCAGATATGTACGAAGCATATTGGACCTAAGATAAGGGATAACTTTTCCAATCTCATTTTTTTTATCCGAGATTGTTTATTTGTTAGTATTTACTGGGGTTATATTTATCATCCATGTACCTATTTTATAAAAATTATTTCATGTATGTTTAAAGTCTTATTTACCCATTTTTTAATTTTACTATATAGTATGTAAGGAATCTTTATTTTGTTTACCATAGAAGGTACTTTTTTACTTTTCCAGCAAAAGTACGAGAAAAATGTTTTTTCAACTTATAAGACATGAATGGATTTTTACAGTTTTATAATGCCTTATTTTCATGAAGATTACTATAAATTATTTCATGATTATTTTCATAAAAATCCTTTCTTTTAAAATTTCATGTCATTTTGTTAAAATAAAATGATTTTGAAAAAGAAAGGATATTTTCCTCAAGAATTCATTTAAAGTGTTTTATGAAATCCATTTTCCGTATAAGATGACATTATTTAATATGTGTATGTTTAAAGTATAATATCTCTATGATTTACATGGTTTCAATTTTTTATGATGAAATTATATCCATTTGTTTTATACGGATTATGTTATGATGGGATGTTGTTTATGAAACCCATTTTTATTCTTTGGGTTATGATGTAAGATTTATGTATATGTTGTGGAAAAAGTAAGAATGATTTCATTATGGGATGGGTGGGACCTATATCTCCCTCCAATGCATTGGGTAAAGATTTATATCTCATTAGATAGGCATGGATGGAATGGAATGTTAATCCGGTTCAGTGATACGGGATTGGAACGAGGAGTGAACTCAATTCAGAAAGGGACTTTGTCCACTAAGAAGGTCTTGGAAGCAATGCCTTGGATACTGTGGAAATCATAACATGTGCTTAATGGTTTCCACAATTACATGTTTTATTCCTATGATATTTTAACATGATTAATGTTTCTTTATGATATATTCCTTACGTACTGCCATGTTTTATGTAATTGCTCAAGATTTTGATGTTTAAACATTATGTTCATTTTTTTAAGTTCAAATGTATATGATTTGTTTTATTTTCTCCATTCTTACCCTTACTGAGCATTTGAGCTCACCCTTTATATGCTTTCTTTTCCCCAGGATTTAAAGAAATGTTTTAGGTATGAAAACTAAAAGGGAAAGATCTTTATGGGAGATGTTGAAGATCCTTCACCACGATTAGAAGATTATATTACGAGTTTCCAAAGACACAAAACTATTACGGTCCTTGTGTGTCTGTTTTTGTTATGTATTAAGTATTCTGAAAAAGTAATGTAATGCCCATGTACATCAAGCTTTGGGTCTCTACAGTTGGTATTAGAGTCAAAGGAGGTAGGAATGAATCGGATCCTTGGGAACTCCCACATGTGAGCGTTGGATGAAGAATGGCTCTCCGCCCAAGGGCTTCATGAGGAAATGGATGCCACTAGGGATGGTGGTGTGTCCTGCCCAAGGGGTGTAGCCGCCCATGGAGTTCCCTGATATGTATCAATTATAGTCCACTGGAAGTAATTCCAGACCGCTACAGTTGGAATCAGAGGAAAGGTCTAGTCAACCTTTGGAAACTAGGATGCGAAAACTTTAGTGAAATCCCTAGATATATTTATAAGGTATGTCTAGGGATATCTCTAAGGTTAATTATAAGTATAGGATAACGTCCTAGAATTACGGTAATAATATTAGAATTAAACCTAAGATGTTATAGATTTAACGTACTCCCTCTTGATTATGAGTTTTTCTGCTCACACTATTTTTTTTTTGTTTTAGAAAATGGATGGAAATAAGAAGATTCATGATAATAGAGGATATGATGGAAAATGGAATAATATTATTCATGAGTAACCAAATTAAATTGGATTTGTAGGTCCACATATCATTATTATTCCTAATCAGAAATCTCATAATATGATTAATAATCTCAACTTTTGTAATTTTCCTGACACAGCTAAAAAGAAAAAGATGGAGTTTCATGATGATCATAGAGGAAAGAAAGTTCAATTTCCCTCATGTAAATCATGTGGGAAGAGGCATCAGGGAGAATGTTTCAAAGGAACTGGAAGATTCTTTGGGTGTGGAAAAGAAGGACACAAATCCAGTAATTGTAAAGGAAAAGGCACAGTTGACACCATGTAAAAGGATAATGGTATTTCTAAGACATCAAGGACGGTTAAATGTTTTAAATGTGGAATGTACGGGCATTATGAAAACCAATGATCTAAGGGAAAATTTCATGAAGAGAATCAGCATGGTCATATGTGTAGTATTTATGTTGATGATGATAAAGAGACTATAAATGATATATGAGATGAAAGAAATGATGAAGCACAGTCAGTGGTTTAAGAAGGTAGTGGAATAATTGTATGTTCATCAAGAATAATGTATGGTACTATGAAATAAATAAAAATATAAGGATTGTTACACTGTTGTCATTCCTTGAGTTTTTGAAAGTATATGATGAACGATACCGGTATCCATGAATGGTTATTCAAATATTTTTGGAAGGTAGATGATATGTGCATAATGAAAGGATAATGAGATAATGAGATGTTTGATATTATTAATGAGCTAATGACTGGTATAAGGACAATGTGATATCATGGTCTGAGTATAAAAGTTTTTGGGATTTTGGTATGTGGAAAGAGTTCACTTTTGACAACATTCATGTTTTCACTAAGGTTCAATGGGTTTTCATTTTTCAAGAGAATATATGATTAAGGAATTCACATTTTTGGAATCTGACCAACATGATATATATATATATATATATATATCTTATGATATAAGAGAGATAAATGATTGTATTCAATGCTTGGTAGATTACCTTTCTAGTAATCGTTTAATTTATACAATGATATTGGAAAAGAGTATTTTGGATAATCCTAAAGACTGGAATGTATTAAGTTAGACATCGGATAGTATTGTTTAAGGCTAGAACTTTTTTGATATTAGTGTAGGAATGTTATAATAATGTTGTTTAAGAAAAAGTACAACTTACAGGACAGGAGACAACCCATCGTATCGGACAAGGTTGCGGGAATCGAACCCACAACTGAAGTGCGACAGGCCTTTATCGCATACCTCTGGCCTACAGGAAGTCCCTGGTTAGTATAAACTTGTTTTATTTTATTAAGTGGTATGATAGATGAATTATAAGTCCATTTTGAAACCATATCTGATTAATCTCACCATAGATGGACTTATGTATATAACTTTTTCTAACTTATGTTTGAGACAGATGGAATGACCTATCATTCAATCGCATGATCTGCTAAAACTTCGTGAAAGACAAATTAAACTTCATTTATTTAAGAGATGAAGTGGTAATTGTTCGAGGCACAAGAAACATTGAGATTGTACCAAAATCATGTAAGTATTTCTATTAATTCAAAAATTCTTCAACATTTGGGAAATGATCTTGAAAACCAAAAAACAATTCCCAGTTCTCGAATATCTGATGAATCAGATGGTAACTTAGATCATTACAAATTTATGGCATTGTGACTACTGGATTTTTTCATAGCCCTATTCTCTACCACTCTCCAACAGAACTTCACAGTTTGATTTCTCTTCTATATCCATATTTTCAACTTTGTTCTCATATATGGGAACCCAAGAGATGAGTTACTTTGGGTATCAGTATTGTTTCTAATGTTCATTTTTTAAAATTAAGTTTTAGTATTCCTTTTTAAAATGTGGGTTTCTATGAAAGAAACTTTCAAGTAGTAAACTATTTATAACCCCAATGAATTTCCAGGGCGAAAATTATTTTAAGGGGGGTAGAATGTATCAACTCGAGATTTTATGAGAATTATTCTTTTTAATTGCATTGATGTCTTGTGTTGTACACTACACCAAGATTAACTTATACTATACGCAACACTGTATTAGCTTGTAGTATATGCAACACTATTCTTGGCTCCTGTTACAGACAATTTCATGTTCGTTTTGTGGAAATTATTCTACACAACACTAAGTACAGATTTTGTTTAATTTATAAATGAAATAAGTTTTGATTATGTTATACGCAACACCAAACAGAGCATTCACTACACTCAGCCCTGAATTGTCTTGCATTACATGCAATCCAGACCTTCCTCGATAGAGTGTTTAGTACGCAATACCGAGTTTCACTAAACGATATATTACTATAATATTATTATTAACTAGCCGTTATGAATAGTAATACCCACTTTTTGAAATTTTATAAATTTTATCTTTCAAAATGGTCTTCATTTTTGGATTCGGAATATTGAAATTATCCTAGGGTGAATTTTTTTGTATTTTTTTGAAAACTTTCAATTTTTTATGAATAGTGAAAACAATGGGTTACTATTTAAAAACCGACTTTTTATTTAAATAATTATTTATTTTATTTAAATTTATTTTAGGTCAAAATTGATACAGAATACCTATATAAGTTCAATTTAATTCATTGGAGTCATTTTAAAATAATTTTAGATATATAAAAAGTTTATTGAACTTTTCACCGCCTTTTACCCACCTCCTAGGATAATTTGAAAATTTATATAAAACTTAATTTTACCACTTCTATGAGTGGAATTTAGAAAATATGAGAGACATGGTTTATATTAAGGAGTAAAATGTGGTTCAATAAAATAAAAATAATTTTTGGTGAATAGTAACTTTATACTTTTATTTTCCACGGTTAAAGGTAAATAGGGTAATTAATGGTAAAAATGATATTATTATTACCCTAACACATGTCATAATTCTATTGAATAAGTGTAATTCGACCAAAAATAAACTTATAAATAAAATATTATCATTTAGGTCCACTTGGATTGGATTAGAGCATTAATTATTATTTTGTTTAAAGAAGAGTTAAAATAATTAAAATCAAAGATTAATAACAAAAACATTATTAATATGGGGTTATACATAAGATTGCTTTGACTATAAATATTAATTAGAAAGATAAAAAATATTTCCTACATAATGGTATTTTATTTATAATTTTTAGACATTAAATAATTTAATTTATTTATGACACAACAATGATGCAGTAATTACATTATTAATGAAATATTAACATAATTGATGTTATAAATACCCAAATAAATGTGATTTGAGACTTTTTATTAATTAAAATAATTTTATAGGTTAATATGACATGTTAGTATTGATTAAATTAACTTTTTTAGAACTAATCATGTTGTTATGATTTTCAGAAAAATCAATTACCAAATAGTGTCAAAATTGACATAAAATAGTTTTTAAAACAAATATTATATTATTAATTGTTATTATATTCCTAAAAATATAAGGTTCGGCCCAATGACTTAGATAAGGTTATGTATATTAATAATGAACCACTTGGGATTCTTTTGGCTTGTTATAGTAAGATTATTAACCATATAGTGTAAGAAAACAAGAAGATGCGGTAAAAGTTAAATTATTTAACTTAGAGTTAAATCTAAATGATAAGGTTAAAATAGGAACCTAAACTTGAATAAAGCCTATTGGTTGAGATTATTCTGACCCATCCCCACTTTAGATTCTAAATAAATCAATTATGAGCTATTATAAACCGAATATGACTTTATTATAAAATAATATTTTAAGTTTTTCCAAAGGTGCCCCTCTCCTCCCTTATAAAAGGGAACCTCCTCCCTCTTCTATTTACACAATTTTGATCATTCAAGATCATCCAAACACTGCCATTTTCCATTCTCAACTTCCCTAGAAACATTATAGAGGTTCTGGTCTCCTCAAAAGACCAACTCTAGTGCCTTAAGAAGAGGTTAAGAAGAGGCGTGTCACGGAAGAGGTAATATCCTTTACTGATTATTTCAAATTTATTTCTTCTTCTAGTTATTCTTCTTTATTTTTTTCATCATAAATTAATAACATAAGTATCACTAATATACTGATATGTTATTATAATTATGAAACAGCATTATTTCATCTTCTATCAATCCTACGGAAAATGAAATCACCGCGCTTGCGTACGTACAGAATAACGTCTCCATGCCGTGGTGTAATCTGTTTTCCCACCACCACCTTACTTGGATGGGTATAATGGTGTAAAGAATAACTATATATGGTTATTATAACATCATACTGATTCTGATATATTATATCATCCAATCCAATTCCATTCAATAATTATGGGAATGATATCATCACTCATGCGTACGTACGGATTACCGTCTCCACGACGCGATGAGATTCATTCTCCATGTCAACCATTAAAGAATGATTATAAAGTATATATAATGAATAATAATGAAATATATTACATAATTAAGCTAATGTAATTATTTATATATGTGTGTGTCATCTACTTTCTTCCATTCAAGTCAATAATTAAAGGAAAACAACGTTCAAGCGTACGTACGGCCTACTGCCTCCATGAAGAGTGTATTTCATTTCATTCATCAATCGATTATATATATATACTAAATATATGTGATATATAAATCATCATTTACATTCTGGAAGTATTTAAATCAGGATATATGTAAAAATAATATCAAGAACAACAAGTCCATACACATACGATAAATAAAACGATTTTACCCAAAACACTACTTTAACATGGAATTTACAAAAGAATGGGTAATATAATGTTATAAGTGAATCATATATGATATTATACAAAATTAATATGATTATTTAATAAGTAAAAGAAATTATTTAAATCATTATATAGGAGGTTCAGATACGTACGAAGCATCTCGGAGCTAAGGTAAGGGATAACTTTTCCAATCTCATTTTTTATCCAAGATTGTTTATTCTTAAGTATTTAAGTGGGTTTTATTTATCATCCATGTCCCTATTTTATAAAAATGGTTTCATGTATGTTTAAAGTCATTTTTACCCATTTTTAAATTTTACTACATGGTATGTAAGGAATCGTTCATTTTTTTACTATATGAGGTACTTTTTGACTTTTCTGGAAAAATTACGAGAAGAATGTTTTTTTAACTTATACGACATGAATGAATTTTTACGGTTTTATAACAACTTATCTTCATGAATATTACTATAAAATATTTCATGATTATTTTCAAAAAAATCCTTTCTTTTAAAATTGCATGTCATTTAGCGAATTGAAAATGATTTTGAAGAAGAAAGGATATTTTCCTCAAGAATTCATTTCAAGTATTTTATCAAAACCATTTTCCATCTAAGATGACATTATTTCATATGTGTATGTTTCAAGTATAATATCTCTATGATCTATATGGTTTGACTTTTCTTATGATTAAACGACATCCATTTGTTTTATATGAATTGTATTATGATGGGATGATGTTTATGAAAACCATTTTTATTCTTTGGGTTATAATGAATGATTTATGATTATGTTGTGACACAAGTAAGAATGATTTCATTATGAGATGGATGGGACCTATATCTCCCTCCAATACATTGGGTAAAGATTTATATCTCATTATATAGACATGGATGTAATGGAATGTTAATCCGGTTTGGTGATACAGGAATGGAATGATAAGTTAACTCGATTCAGAAAGAGACTTTGTCCACTAAGATGGTCTTAGCAGCAATGCCTTAGCTACTATGGAAATCATAATATGTGCTTAATGGTTTCCAAAATTACATGTTTTATTCCCATTATATTTTATCATGATTAATTTTTCTTTATGATCTATGTCTTACATACTTCCATGTTTTATGTCATTGCTCAAGATTTTGATGTTTAAACATTAGGTTCATTTTTTTAAGTTCAAATGTATATGATTTGTTTTATTTTCTCCATGCTTACCCTTACTGATAATTTGAGCTCACCCATTATAATTTTTCATTTTCCCAGGATTTAAAGAAAGTTTTTAGGTATGAATACAAAAACGGGAAGATCTTAATGGGAGATGTTGAAGAAATTTCACCACGATTAAAAGATTATATTCTGAGTTTCCAAAGACACTAAACTATTACGAACATGTGTGTTTGTTTTTATTATGTATTAAGTATTCTGAAAAAGTAATGTAATTTCCATGTACGTCATGATTTGGGTCTCTACAGTTCGTATCAGAGGCAAAGGATGTAGGAATGAATCTGATCCTTGGGAACTCTCACAGGTGAGCGTTGGAGGAAGCATGGATCTCCGCCCAAGGGATTCATGTGGAAATGGCTGCCATTGGGGATGGTATTGTGTCCCGCCCAGGGGGTGTAGCTACCCATGGAGTTTCCTAAAAGGTATCAATTATAGTCCACTAATAGTAATTCCCGACCACTACATATATAGTTATGAAAATAATTTCTATATCTAGGTACATCCATGGTAATAAAAATATATGGACCCTGATATCATCATCTAGACTCTACTATATTTAGAAAGGTGGATCACTAATAAGTTTGTATTTTCAATCCATGTTAATCATACTTTTTACATATAAATAATGTATATCAGTTCTCTCCTTGTGGAGTATGAGGAAATTTGGGATATATAAAATATTGTGTTCATTTTTCTTGAATTATTTATCATATTTATTTTATAATTCTTGAATTTATTTCATTTTATGTTATATGGAATTATATTAAAATATATTGGATGTACTTTCATTACAAGTTATTGTCTTCATAGTATGATAATAATTGAAAATACCTTGTTTCCTCGTCTATGTTTCCAAAGATATCTTCTAGTGGGTTTAAAGAAGGCATCCCAAATTATTTGTATCAGATAATATATTGAGTTACTAATGGTTTGATCCTTATAATGGTGATTTTGTTCTTGGTTTAGTACCATCATTCTTTAATAATACTTTTACAAGTGTCTTTGGTATGCAATTACCAATCCCATTTATGTGTTTCTTAATTTCATAGTAGTTCATTAATTTGTAAGTAAACAAAATTTATTGAGTGTAAGGCTTGGAAGAAGATGTTCAATGACATATAATTTTAGTTTTCAGAATGTAGATAGAATATTTTAATCAAAAAAATAATCTGAGTCTACCAGTAATGGGTACCATGTGTGAGGTTAATAGTAATGCTAAATGGAAGTTTCTTAACTATATATCATAAGGGTCGATATGGATGTCATTAGACCAAATCATGGAAATTAAAATATGTTCAGTAAAAAATTCAGAGCAGAATATTTAAATACCCTCCCCCACTTTTATGAGAAGACAACATTAAGGATAAATTTGTGTTGTCTTTGGGATGTCACATTGCATGAGGATATTAGAAGGCAGAGTAATGGAAAATCAGATTCAACATGATATGAAGTCATTCAGAGTTAGAGAAAGTTTTCTTTAGAGATCCATATTAATAACTATTGTTTCCATCATTCCTCCCTAATTCATGGGATGTAATGGTTACCATAATGAAAAATTGTAGTACAATAATTGAGTGAAATTTTGAAGATGATAGAGAAGTTATTTCGGATTAGGAATTTCATCAGAATGATATCTAAGAATATTATTTCAGTTCCTAAAGAATGGATGGAAGGGATAATTCCCTAGTATGAAAAGATCAGAGAAATTAAAATGGATGATGATGTAAGAATAAGTGTATCTTGATTTAATTCTTCCATAGGTGTTGGAATTATTTGAAATAATGCCACCTAAAGAAGGATTACATTAAGTGGAGTCTTTTATCTAGAATATATACTTCTATATGTATATTTTAAAATCCTATATAGAATTATTTATGTTTTTTAATTTTTTTATCTATTTCTATTGACTATTGGATTATGGATTTGGTATATTTATTTAATTAAGTATTTTAGTGCGAATTTAAGAAGAGAAAGTGTAGTTGAGGGTAAAAAATTGTTAATCATTCATATAATAAATCTCTGAATATTGTTGGAAATTGTGACATATCAATTAGAATAATGAATGATATTATTCTAGAGTTAAAATTCATGTGAAAAATTCTATATATATCGAAATAGATATTTTTTTTGGATAGATAAAATTCATTAGTTTTTATATAACATTTATGGATGTTTCATGGAATATGTTTCACATAATGAAAGTTATTTACAAAGGAATCAAGGATAGAGTAGTATACCTCATGGGTGTATTGAAATTTATGATGCATTATAATAATTACATTCAAGAATTTTAACCATGAAATAATACATCCCTTTCATGAGAAATGGTGGAAAATATTTCTTAGTAAATAGAATTATAGAAATCCATAATATAGATTATGAGACATTCAAGGATTTAACCATTAAAAAATAGTTGAACATTTCCTTCCAATATTAATGTAAATAAGTAATAAAATGGATGTTAAATATTTTCAAACAAAACTTATAGAAAGAAAATTTGAAATATTATCATGGAGAGTCATTGTTCAATGAAACATTTGTCAATGGTTCTAGAAAAACGTTATGTGTGTTCTTCCACATGCATACGTCTGGGGTATTTAGAACCATCAACTTATGTGAATCCATTGTAAAAGGTTAGTATAAATTATGATAAGTTAACACTTCAATATAATGAAATTATATTAATATTATCATATTAAAATTTCATATCACAAAATATATAATTTTATAGGAAGAATATACCATTTGAACATACTATGTTTTAATGAACATAAAATGAAATTTTTAAATTTTTCCTTGAAAAATAAATTTTATGATTAATTGACAATGTAGTATTTATTTAATTACTTTTTACAAATAATAATATTTTGGAAGATATATAATTATTCATACATTGATTATCACTTCATTTGAAATAAATTTTTAGTCATTTAAATATAAATAGTTGTTTCTTCAAGAAAGAATTATTATGTGCATAATGTATTTCAAATTGAAAAAAAATTATATTTTTTATTTAATTAATAAATTTATAGAATATATATTCAATAAAATAAATTTATTTTCTCCTCATCATTTTTACATGAAAAAAATGGTATAATAAAGTCATAATTTTCTGAAAAACACATCTTCCTAAAAATAGTTTTCATCACATCTTATGGGTTTATTTTTAAATTACCATTCACCACTTATAGTAATTTAATTTTATTTAAATGTTTTGGAAATTTTAAATCATTATTTATATTTTCCAAAATAGATAAATATCATTTTATAATAATTAATAGGATTATTTGTAAAAAATCATTCCTATTGCAAAGGATAAAATTTGTTAAAAGGGGTGGAACTAATCCAATAATTGTAAAGTATACCTAAAACATTTTTAAATTCTGTTTCCAGAATATATTTCAATCTTATCATTGAAAAGTTTTAAATTATAATAATTGGGTTCAAATTGAGTGGTTTAAGACATAAAATAAATAATAATAATTCTAAAATTTATAGGATTCCCATACACAACAAATATAAAATGGAACACCCTCTCCATTATTATTAACAAAAATTGAGAAAAATTGATTAGAAAATAACAATCAAAGTATCATATTTATATCATTCCACAAATCCGTGATCATATTATATTTCTCTTATTCAATCTAAGGAAGGCATAGTTGTAAACCAAATATAGACTCTCAATGAAGAGGTAATCATCTTAATCGACTCTATCCAAAAATAATTCTTCTTGTTAGTCATTAAAATAGATTTAATCTATATTAAAATTATAACTTAATCCTAAAAATGGACTAAAATTTTATTATGATTTTGTGACATCCATTATCCACCTCTATTCCATCGAATTTGAAATGAAAGTGTATATAGTGCGTAAATGGGGATTATCCCCTCCACAAAGAGATGAATTTATGTTTTTATCTCCACCATTCATTGTTAGTAATTATTATTGGAATAATGTTTCATTTCTGTATTTATGACATTATTATCATTTTTATATATTGATAAGATATAATATACTTGTAACACCTTATATTAAATTAGAGTTTGGATTCTTTTATTACTAAAGAAACTATAACATAATGCACATGGATTTATCTAGGAATGTGATTAAATACTAAATTTGATGAAAAAATTAAATTGATTTTGAAAAAATAATAATCTTTTTGGTTCATCATGTTAAAATTACCTTAGGATTAATTCCTTTTATATTTTTTGGAAATTTTTTATTTTAAGATAAACAATTTAAAATACTAATTTTAAAAATATCTCACTTTTATGGAATTTTAAATATATATGAATATCGTGAAATTTAAAAAAAATATTTTGATAGGGAAAATATTTGAATGATATTAAAAATAAATCATATAAAAATATAATGTTGAACTTATAAATATATATATATGTAATTTTTTGGAAATATAAGTAATGTTGTTTTTCAATATAAAACCTTTTTATTTATTTATTTTAATAATGAATTCACAAGGTACTTTTACTTTTTTGTTAATTTTTCAATAAAAAATAATTCTAATTTTACTTAACATTGACTACTTAATTATACTATATCTAACAATATATATAATGTTTTCAATAAAACCATTGTTTGGATTAAAACAAACTTTTTTCAAAATATTGCATTCATTGAATTTCGAAAAATAATATAAATTTATTTTTTCCACATCATGAAGATGAGTCATTTAAAATAAATTCCATGTTTTCAATAAAAATACATACTACTTGGTAACAATTTAAACTTAATTTTTACATAATTAATTCTAAAAAACATAAATATTTATCACCTTGGTTAACGGTAAAATTAGTTTAATATTAAAGGATAAGGATTCATGATAATAGAAAAAAAAACATAATTAGACTTTATTTTTTGGATGTATATCAACCTTAAGTTTATAAAAATTCAATATATGGAAATATTGTGCTACCTTTATTAGAAAATGACTCATATTTTTAAAATCTATTAAGTAATTCATTGTGTGTCCCTTTCCTCACATAAAAAGTGTACTGATTCTCCTCCATTATTCGAAAACAATAATCAATATATATCAAAAATTGCCTTGAAAAAAACCTTTATAGATTCCTTATGATAATTATTAATCTTATTTTATTCTAATGATACCATCCTAATAATTCATAATGTGTAATCCAAAGGAGTTCTCTCAAAGAAGATGTAATCGCCTTTAGTGAATCTTTCAAATATTATTTCTTCTTCAACATCCTATAAATATATTGTAACAATAATAACATTGTTATCCAAGATTAATCAAAATATAGAGATGTTATAATACTTATGGGACAAGACAATTCCAACTCTTATCCATCATATGCTAAATAAAAACATCACTCAAGAAAATATATGACCTATCATATCCACATAGAGGTGAAATTAATTTTTTATTACTTCATTACGTGGATGGTAATAAAGATGATACTAATAATTTTTTATATGATATTAATAACAAGTATTTTATTTTTAAAGTATTATATATCATTACTGTTATTTCTCTTTCACCTGTTAAAAAATGAAAATTTCACTCATGCATATGTGTTAGCTACCCCCTTGATGAAGAGATGTGATTCATTTTTCATGTCCAATATTCATGGATGAGTACAAAAATTAATATAAATTAAATAAATTAAATTTTATAATTATTAAAATTCTAAATATGATATATCCATTGTCAATTTCTAAGTACCATAACTGCAGAATTGAATCATATTTGAAAAACAATGTATTTAACACAATAAATTATGATGATAATGAAATCTATTTGATAAATGGGTGTTGAAAATATATAAGTTAGTGATATATTTTATTATATGTATGTATCTGGTATTGGGGTAAAATTATATTAAATATCTGTTTATTATATATGTGTTTAAAAGAACTTATGTGGAAAGCTGAAATTGAGGTTGGGGATTTCTCTTATAATCTCATTTTTGTTCGAGATTATTTATGTTTTGATTTCCATTATAAATATTAAATGATCCTAATATTTTAAAATATATGTATTTTATTCTCCATTGGTTATTTTTGGTTTTACATATTTATATTCCATTTCTATTATAATTGGATCATGAATCAATAGCTAAATTATAAATAGGGTTCATTAATTTGATAATCGTTTTTAGGTTTTCGGCCAAAATCTTTTTTTCCATGTCTATATTTTCATTAAAATTTGTTTAATAGTGTTTTTGATATTCTAAAAATATTTTTTTATTTCATTTTACCCATGTTTATATTCATTAAAAATTTTCTAAAAGGAATCTCCATTTATTTTCTAAATGATATTTTTTTTCCAAATGCATGAATGGAATAGTTGTTTTGACATACACTCCATGAAAAAAAAATTTGTGAGTCATGCCTATTATTTAAATTGAAGCTATCATTAAAAGTGTCAATTTTTATTTCTTAATAAAAAAATTCCTCTATATTTTTTTTTTAATTAAAATGATATCAATATAAATTGATACTATTTTCCTAAAGTAATGAAATGAATTTTCAAAATTTATTTTTAAATACATTCTTACATGAAGTTAAAATGAAGTTATTTTTAATGTAGTGCATTCAATTTCTTCCTAATGGATTTTTTTAAAAAAAACCTTTATTTTAAATGAATAAATAATTTTATATGTTTCTTTATTGATAATGTATTATACATTATTTTTAGATCATTTAGTTTCTTGTGATAAAGATAAATATCAATCTCTATTATTCTGTAAACATTATTTTTCTCCATCTTGTATATTTTTTAATATCATGGAATATGTTAGAATCATTTCTATTTTATTGTTGGTTTTTAAACATTTTAATATTTCTATATATGCTATAATTTTATTTAATCTTATTAAGTATGTTAATTTATTTTCTAGAGAAATATTGATGTTGTGTATCCTTGATTCAATATAAATAATTGTTTATTTATTAAGATTTTTTGTTTTTAATTATATTTACCACTAAATATATGAGGAATGTATAAAGTGTTAAATTGATGTGTGGGGAATGGTTATAGATATTCATTCATTGAATCAACTTGTATCAAGATACAAAATATCATTCATTTAATTTTATATAGGTTTTTATTTTACACATAATAATTTATTGGTAATGATGTATTGGGGGAGATACCTTAGATATATCATTCATGATATTGTTGTTGAGGGACCTTGAATAGAAGTAAACAAAATTATGTATTTCCTTTTTCAATATTTTTTTTTCCATTATATATGTGATTTATATGATTATTTATCAATTTAATGTTATTGAACATTGGTAGTTTATTGAATAGAATGTGTTTTTATTATCCATGAATCTATATTAATTATTCATTATTTACATAGATATATTCCAATGAATTTAACCCTTATTAAGAACCTCATCTTACCCTTTTATTTTTTTCCCTTTACCCAATATATAAGGAATGGTATTATGAATGTTTTCATGGATGTAATATTTATTATAAATCGATGGTTTTAAATTTCCAACGCAATATGTGAATCATATATGTATGTAGTAATCCAAGACTACTAAATTGATGGATCTTTAAGAGTGAGATCCCTTGATTTTTTTAAAGTGAAATGGGAAATCATCATATCATGGTTTCTATATTCATGGTGTTACACTACCTTCTTCCTACCACCATAGAATGAAATCATTAGACATGTGTGCGTATGTACAACTATCACCACAAAGCAATGTTGTTGATTTTCAATCACCACCTCTCAGGTAAAGATATTTGTATGGTCCTAAAAAATCTGCAAAGGAATTTTTACCCAAATCCCCAAAAATAATTAGGGCAAATAATCAAAGAAGAGACACAACAAAAAGGGATCGGTCCGCGAAATAGTCCATGGAGGCGCAACGTGGCCAGGAACCATGAGGCACCCCCTCCGCGAACCATTGTCGTTCGCGAAATGGAGGTGGAGAGCCTATGCGGTTGCGAGGTAGGATGGGCTCCAGTCCAGTTCACTGTCACGAACCACCCTAAATGCAGACCACGTCGACCAGTGCAATCTGCACCTACTGTCGTTCGCAGAATAGAGGCGGAACCCTCTGCATCCGCGGAGTACTCCCTGAGTTCGCCTCACGGAAGGGGGGAAGCATTCAATACCCACCGCGAATCACGGATTGACCAAGTCAGCTGTGAATTGGGTTATGGGCCTCCGCAAAAGTTGTCACGTCGCCACAGATACATTCCTTTCCCCACTCTATAAAATGAGACTGAGGGGGAAAGAAAAGGGGGTCGGAGAACTGGATTCAGATTCGAAGGGATAGGATATCGGTTGAAGGATGGCTTTGGATTTCGCAAACAGTGAAATTCCCATCCGCGAACCACAGCAGGTATATGAATTAAGAAGGAATCATAAAACTCATAATAAATTGGTGAACCACAAACCTAAAATAAGAAAAAAGGAGAACTGCGAACCATACCCCCTCCGCGGATGACTTTCCCACGGACCATGGAGATTATACCTCTTTTCATATCCATCGCACCGTGTAGCACCCTCCTACGCGAGCGAATCCCCGACCCACGAGCCTCCGACCAGTGCCGCCCTTGGCTATCGTTGTCCGCCTGGAACCCTATGCGAACCACCATGGTTCATGGATTGAACTTGAAGCCGTGAACCACCATGGTTCACAGATTGAACCTGAATCTGTGAACCGTCCTGGTTCACGGGATGCCAATCAGTTCGCGGACCACACTGGTTCGCGGGCGGCTTCTCCAGACGCGTGGCACATTCCCACGCGAAGGGTGCCACCACTTATACTTCTTGGTGGCTCTCCAAATACATCGGTGTTCTCATTTCCAGATCTAAGTAAAATAATTCCGATCTAGCCAAGTCCTCCGCAACTCCCTCATTGGCCTATTCGTCGGCCCCGAGCCGAGGCCCCCGCTAGAGCTGCCGGATCCGCATGGTATGACTTTCAGGCACATTAGCGTGCCATTTTTAGTTCACATACCCACTGAAAACTAGGTAAAAAGGGTTGCCCCGAACCTTGAGTAGATTCCCGAAGCATTCCTGGGTTCACATTCCCACGGTAATGTGGAGTCTGATCTCAAGAATCCCTTTTCTTCCCCTCCACTTATTGAGGGTTCCTCAAAGATGGTAAAATACCCATTAGAAGGAAGCGCTCGTGCACTGCAAGAGAGGATATGGGTGCAAGAGAACCCCCTTTCCCTCTCCCACTGGGATTTTTCGCCTCGGGCGTCCTTCTCGGAGTAAGCCCCGACCTTCTGGGCCTCCTCAGAGTGTAAACCCAAATTCATCACCCTTGGCCACCCTCATGCATAAGCCCCACTCCGCTTCTCACGAACGCACCTTTCCTGATGTGATCCTCTGGCCCCTGCTGCCTCTTGTCTTCCATACCAAGCATGACTCACGTGGGCTTAGAATAAGCATCGACCATGACATCCTCTTGTGGTCATCCTCAGAGTGTAAGCCCCAATCCATCATTCTGGGAATCCTCAGAGTGTAAGCCCCAAGCCTATGCGAACTACGTGGACTTTGATCCCTGCCTCCTAGACAGGGTACATAGGAAGCCTCCCTGGGGTTCAAGCCCAACAACCAGTCAATCCGATCATCCCCACATCGGTTCACCGCGCCACTCTTAGTGTCGCCTCAAGCGAGTTCCAACCCTTTGGGGTCTTTAATCCAGCGAGGGATGGTAAACCTCGGGCATAAATGATTCTGAACCCCTGTTTCCAATTGATCATTGCCCATCAAGGTTAAATCTGTGGATAATATGTTTGGGTATAAACCAAAGATTCATGAACATATGAATACGTCTTAAATCTATAAGAGAGTCCCGGAACATGCAATAATTCCCCCCAAAAAAATGGTGCGATGATCCCGACATCTCATCCTCTCGACCAATGTGAGTTCTTAAGAGTTGCTGGTCAGACCATCCAGTGAACGCCTACCTTTGGAAAGTAGGTCCATCAATCATTGTATATGGATCCGTTGGACGTTTCATGGCCGAAAACCAGAACGAAACAAAAAAATGGTGAACCCGACGTGAATCATAAACCAAACATGATGGATTCAACTTAATCTCACCCAGTTCCCCCTTATGCTCCAAAGGAGGGCCATGTGAGGTCATTAATTATGCATGGGATTATGAGATGCTTCTTTGAAGGGTTTTCTACTTGTATTTGATAAAATTTTTATCATGCACTACTTTCAAAACTCCCTTCGATCCAATGGCATCGCAAAGGAACTCACAAGTGTGTGCTTCAAACGACGCAAGGATGAGACTTCCTCAACAAAAGAGGACACCATCACCCACCCAGCATCTTCAAAGTTGGGTTTTGGACACGTTAATCTGAGAGTACCATGTGAATGGTACTCTACCAATGGTGTAGGTGGCCATGCATGCCCACCAATCCGTCAGGATTCGTCGGTCGCCTGCCCAACAATGACCGCAAAGGCGGACCCAGACATCCCCTTTCACTGTCTCCAATCGTTTCGGGAGTCTATCCCAGGAACGGGATAATGCGTACCTCCCTTATCTTAGGGAGGCAGATGAGGTCGACGTTGAAGACTTCATCCCTATCTAATGGGGGTTCTGCTCTCAGTCCCCCTCCGAAAGGCATCATCATGGTCACGCCACGACTCAACATCCCCACGCCGAGGAGGATGTTTCCCCGAGGATTCAGGCCCACGCTCCCTGAGCTCTGGCCCCTCGAACCACCCGACGAGGGTGGTGGATGTACAATCAGGGGCCGTTTATCACCCTGGTCCCTAAGGAGGATCTTTGATACCCAGTCACGGAGATGTACCACGAACAGGCACTTACACCTGTTCGCTCCTCCCAAACCCACCATCCAGACATGGCGGCATCATACGAGCTGGCGTGCATCCCTACCGAGCTCCAACAAGCTCGTCGCTCACAAAGGATGAAACTTACTAGGAAGGCACCTCTCCCTGCCCAGCGTCGTGAATCCCACAAACCTGACATGGTGGTGACCCGGCACCTGCAGGACCAGCTCCCAGCAGTTTCTTCAGACACCCACCATCCTGATATGGTGGCGATCAACAAAGCCCGCCACCCAGATGTGGCGGCAAATCATAGGTGGGAACGTCTCCCCACCAAAAAATGCCACCGACTCGATATGGTAGGAAACCATAATATGCAGGGCTAGCTCTATGCAGATGCCAGTAAAGTTCGCCACCCCGATGTGGCGAAAAACAGAGAGAGAAACCGGCGTATCCCGGTACAGGGGCAGGTTCGTTCACTTGCCCCGACACTGGAGAATCGTCAGTACCCACTGAACACTGGAGGATCGGAGTAGGATATTCCTACTCCAATACCGGAATGGGCCTTCATACCCATTCCAGCCAAAGATGTCTCTCTATATATCCTGGAAATGATGGAGGAGCACGTATCTATCCCAGATCATATCTTGTAGACTTTCCGGCATGTAATTGCATCGGCGGCAACAGCAAGGACTCGGGACCTTGAGCCCGTCTCCCTAATTGAGGCGACTCATCTAAGAGAATAGATAGCCACCTCGAAGCAGATATACATCCCTGCTTCATCCCAGGAGGGTTGTCGGCTATATTCCACGACGCAAGGGCAACAAGATCGAGAAGCTTCAATCGTTCCAACTGGGGGACACCCGTCCATCATAGAGGATGCTCCAGAGCAACAATATATCCCTGCTAAAAGTCAAGATGTTCGTCAGTACATCCCGGCAACGTCACGGAACCCAATTAGACAGGTAGCCAAAGGAGGTGAATGTCGTTGTCGACAGCAGACGGTCCCCGCTTCCTGCAAAACAGCGACCCAAACGCGCCGAAGGTAGCCGGAGAATAAAGAGCGGGTTCATGAATCTGCTCTACTGGAAGCTGGGGTTTCTGACACTGCTAAGAACGCATTAAAGGCTCGAAACCCCACCCACCCATTACCATATTATGGGAGTGGAAGTAGCAGTTGCGAAGGTCCTCCCCACAATGGTGCTACCAACAACTCTAAACGTCCTCCCCAGAGCACCCATGGGGGCCTCCCCCGCAGGCATATAATGATCGGTCACGAGAGATTCTCTCTTGATGCGAGTCACGGAAACCCTCCATGTGACCAGAAGATCGAGCAGCAAGATGGTCCTCCACTTGTTGCAGTCCACCCTGAAGGTCCTCCTCGGGGTATACACTACAATCACTCTCCATGTAGTGGGACCACAGATTATGACGGTAGTCCACACTATCATAGTCACAACTACAGAGGTCCTCCCCGTAGTGACGTCTCATCATGACAAGAAGGCCCTCCCCTTGTCATGGCCTGCCCTGAAGGTCCTCCCCAGGGGTTACGCTATAATGAAACTCCATGCAGTCAGGCATCAGGTCACGGTGTTATTCCTCACCACCCTGATAACGGAGGTCCTCCCCATAGATACATCGAGCAACGAGAAGGCCCTCCCATCGTTGTGGTACATCCTGGAGGCCCTCCCTAGGATGTATCCCGCAGATATTCTCCCTACGATAGTAGTAATGGTATTCCTCATCATTGTCGTAGCTGTGATGGTAGTCCTCTCCACCGTGGCCGCCATTGCGAAGGTCCTCCCTGCAATGGCCCCAAGCAACAAGAAGGTCCTACCCTTGTCACGGCGTGTCCTAAAGGTCCTCCCCAGGATGTGCGTAGAACGCCAAGCCATGATGGTCATCCTTACCATAATGGCAATTGTTGCGAAGGTCCTCCCTGTGACAACTCTACGCAGCTAGAGTGTCCTCCCCTTGCTGCAACATGACTTGGAGGTCCTCTCCAGGGTGTGAACTACAAAAGTCCTCTATGCAGTGAAGAATCAAGCAGTAATGGTAGTCCTCTCCATTACGGCCTTCATTGCGAAGTTCCTCCCCGCAATGACATATTATATCGATAGGAAGGTCCTCCTCCTACCGAATCAACCACTGAAAGGCCCTCGTACGCCGAGGCAGTCAGAAGGACAGGATCGAGCATGTCAGATTCCCAACTTGTCACTAACGACGCCCTTCTTCGATCAGGAGCTGTTCCAGGGCCGTGTTCATCTTCTGAACCGCCTTGGAATTTCCCACAAGACAATTCGACACCTACTGGTCCCACTGCCTCTGACTACAGTGTGAGCCTTAGTTTTCTTGACTAGGTAGAGGAATCTCTGGCGGAGGAATATGCCGATATGCTGCACCAGAGGAAACGACTGGCCAGGAATGATATACCAGTTATGTTTTGGCCCACGACCACCTCTTAGTACGACATACCCAGAGAGTTTTCAGAAGAATGAAGGCGCGACATCCGCCATAATATATGGACAACCCTCCGCCAGCTAAAATCGAGCTTCCTGCCCTATGAAGGGTATGTAGACCACGTCAAGACGATATGGGACCTCCTACGTCACATCGACTTGGATGCCCTTTCCTCGATGCAACAACAACGCCCCGAGAGGTGCAAAGGGAATATGGATGTAGCTTGCCTCCGTGCACTACACCATCGGCGCCGCCTCATCAGTGACGCTCCAGTGGGAGTCCATATCAAGGGCTGGGGGGAACACGGAGATCTGCATTTCACTCCGCTCCCCACCTAGAAGAACCCATTTCCCATGTTTTCTTGAAACGTCATCACATCGAGAGGGAAATCGGGTGGACTCCCTGTTCAGGAAAGACAACACACCCAACAGAGTCGGGCCTCGAGTAAGTCCCAGAAGTGCCAGGCCCGGCGGGAACGAGCCATTCAAAAACTCCTGAATCAGGCCACCGATAGCATACAACATGCCATCTTCCTAAGAGAGGCCAATCAAAGATCTCTTCCTACCTCCCCAGAAGGGACTAATCCACAGGTGAATTCGGCACCAGATCCAGTTCACCCCCGGATGGGGGCACGTGAGATCAGGCAGGTCGCGTTAGCCACAACCACTACAGCAATCCAGGGTCAACCCCAGCCTGCAGGGCTGGGGGCATTTTTAACAAAAAATTCCCCCATAAGACCAATAAAACCGAGAAGAGACTCAACGTCCAGGGAACGGAGCCAACCCCAACCCTTAGGGTTGGGGGCATTATTACCCGCTCAACAACAACCTCCCCCATGAGAGTCGGTATTCTCTCATCTAGGGAGGACAGTCAGGAGAGGAGGTTCTCATCCTATCCAGTCATATGAATCATCATCCCCTCTAAGAGGAAGGTGCACTGTAAGGTCGCATCAAAGAACTCTCCACATCACCCTTCAAAATGAATTCTGAGGGAAATCCCAGGTCATGAGAGGGAAGGACAGAAGAAGACGTGGGAGATCCTCTTCCTATTTGGAAGATGACGTCCCCTCCACTCCACAATATGCATTCATCAATGCCATAGAGGCTAACCCCATAGGTAACACTGGAGAAAATTCAAATCCAGACAGGTCGGGAGACGAGGTTTCCAGTCAGGTTTTGACTCACAATTAACTCCCAGATGTACACACCCAAAACCAGAGGTCCTCTTTAAATATAGCCTCCCCTTTAGCTAACCTCCCTCTTCCTACCCTACGAGATTCCAACAAGGACAAGAACAATGTAATGGTTACACTTAACCCATCCCCCTCTCTCGATAAAAATGATCCACTCATGCTCGAAGAGAGGTTCGCTCGACAGGAAGAAGAGTTGAAAGAATTGAGGCGGCTTAATGCCGAGCTGCTCCAGAGGAATCGCCTTATTGAAATTGTGTCCCAATAAGAGCCATGTCATGCACTCCTGGAAAATGAACCTCAAAGGCTAAGGCTTTCCCCAACAAACGAAGCACGATCAGGGCTCCTGCCCAATGAGGCTCCTGGTCTGTCCAGCTACCTAGATGTGGATCCGGACGAATATCAGTATTTCCCTCCACTTATGAGGCAACCAGAGCAAGTACGCCCGAACCCTCTGAGGGTACCCCGAACGGAATATGCACCCTTGGTGCTGGCCAATCCAGATCCTCAGGAAATGCCTCAGGCTACGCCTGCCAAGGACCGGGCCCAACAGGATGTAAACTAGGGACTCACCAATACCATCGAGGCATTAATAGCTCGACTGGAAGTGATAGAAGTTCGACTGGCTTCGAAACAGCCAGAGCGGAAACCTTACCAAGATTGGGTGACCAACACACCACCTCCACCCAATTTTGGTAGCCCTGTATTCCCCATATTCAATGGATCAGGCGATCCGGAGCAGTATTTGATGCAGTATGCATCCTATTGAGACCCTATTATGGGGACTCTGGAATAATAAGAAGCATTGAAACTCGGATGCTTCGTACAGACCTTGCAAGGATCCGCCCTCGTCTGGTATACGAGCCTGTCTAACCAGTCGATAAAGAGCTGGGAGGACCTCTGGCATCAGTTCCTGTTCCACTTCAGCTCAATGCTACCTAAAACAATGGTCATCGATCACATGAACTGCAAGCAGAGGGAGAATGAGAGGGTCTCAGATTTCATCGCCAGATAAAATGGTCTGACCTATTCTCTAAACATGCCAATGACTCAAGATGAGATGCTAGCCATATTCATCGATAATCTTAGAGATGAGCTGCGAACACCGCTCATACTAGTGGAGTGCACCACTGGCTTCCACCATCTCTCAACCATTGCCCATAGAATTGAGGACTCCCTGCAGCGGACTAATTCAATGTCCCGAATAGCCTCTCAGGCTCCTGCTAAGAGATCTCCTAGAGATGAAGCGTCTCCTGTCACACTCAAGCCGACCCCTATGCCCGCTTCGCTACTCAGGCCTCCACCAAATCATCAAGGGCCCCCTGCATATCAGCGGCCGCCCCCACCTAAACGGGTTGATTAGGGAGGACCGAAGTGGAACTAGTTTTATGAGAGAAGACAAAAAGTTTACTCTTTCCGAGATGACCAAGTTTGTGGCTACTTCATTGTCACCATGAACTGTAATTTGCTCCACCTCCCAGAGCCAAGGAAACCTAAAGAAGTCAGTAGCGATGACATTCCAGATTACTTCCCTTACCATCAGATGTTGTGGAATAGTATCCAAGAATGCTTCGTCTTCAAAGACCACCTGCAGAGGATGGTAGATTCTGGACAAGTCGAGTTGGGACCACTCCCACCACATGTGGCATGTATCTCTACCACCGACTTCGGCAAAGAGGAGGAGTGGAAGAAAGTCACCAGCAAACAGGGGAAGAAATTTGATAACTGGATGACTTGGAAGACTATCAACCAAGCCCAGGGCATACTCCGAGCTCAACTACAGCATCCGGTGTTGCCACCAACAACCCCTAAAGCCGCAGATCCAACAGCATCAGCCTCACAATCCTCTACGAGCCGGTCATCCAGGCAGAGTCGAAGAAGGAAACAATCACAAGAGGAGCAGTCTACGGTGTGGCCAAGGTTAGTCCATCCCCTGGCAGATTTCATGCCCTCGAATTTGGTACCATGGGCACCGACCCACCAAATGGCACCATCAGAGACAACTGACTAGGTTGACCTGTTAGAGGATGAGGAGACATTATTTGGTTCTATCAACGTCATCCATCTCATGGAATCATTCCCTAACGAAGGGTATGACTACGAACCCGAGTTCCCTGCACGAGGAGCCGGGAGGAGGAATCGTAGAGGCAGAGGATACCAGGGGAGGCACAGCCGCAGCCGAAACCAACCCTACGGTTGGACCTCTTCCTAAACTGTCAATATTGCAGAAACCCGTGGGAGAGCCCTTCAGCGGACTCAGCAGGGGAGAGAATGTACCTCCACCTCCACAAGCAGCCACTCTGGCCCTGTAATTCTGTGATACCCACAAGAGGAGGAGCAAGTGTCTAGAAACCAAGTGCGTAAAAACAGACCCGCCAGACCAAGTCCTCAAAATGTGGGAACACCATCGACATCCATCCCCGTGGCCGGTCCCTCCTCGTCGAATGCTCCAGCTCCCAAAGCACCCTCTAAGACTCTACCGCCAATAGAGAAGTGTCGACCACTGGAGCAAAAATACGACATCCTTAAGAATCTGGAATCTGTACCAGCAAAGTTGTCAATCCTAGATGCCCTAGGTTTTTTATTCTACCTTAGGGAGGTGCTTATCGAAGCTTTGATCATCCCCCAGGAATTCCAAGCCGAGGTAGCTACCGCCAAGATTTATCGGGCGGAGACTGGCCTGGCTGAATGCAATGCGGTGACTTCCTTCACCGATTAGGACGAAGATGCCATCATGCAGGGACACATCAGACCGTTATATGTGTCAATCACACTGAATGATATTGAGATCTGAAAATTCATTATAGAAAATGGCTCTGGAGTTAACATACATCCCCTACGGACACTTCGTAAGTTGGGATACAGTGAGGACGATCTAATTCCCTCAGCCACAACATTTTTAGGTTATGAAAAGAGTGAGCGGAAACCAATGGTATAAATTAAGATAAAGACCCATTTTGGTGACTTGGTAGCCTACACAGAATTCCTGGTGGTCTGGTAAAGCATAGTATTCAATGCCCTGCTGGGAAGTCCATGGATCCATAAGCACATGGTTGTTCCTTAATCATACCACCAGTGTATCAAGTATCGCATCAATGGAAAAAGCGGGACGTTGCACCCTGACAAGACCCCTTTAGATCTCTCGGAGTCACATTACATCGATGTCAGGTTATATGAGAAAAAGAATAAGAATCATTTGCTCAACGGCGTCGATTGGATTCCCACTACAAATGGATTGTAAATGGTCCCCGATGACCCCCTCAAGAAGCTTGGCAGAGATTATGTCTTTCCCATCAACCATTTTGAGAGTAGGAGTTCGAGTTCCGACACACATTCAGATTTTCTCATGACTTCATCCACGATGGCTGAGAATGAAAATGCATGAACTTCTACCAACCATTGATTTGGGGATGAATACTCAAGTAGGGATGTCCACGATGCCTCTACCTCAAACCCTCGAAGGCTCAGACCGGAAACTCTCTCCTCATCAGATCAAGAAGAGGAGGACATGGGAGAAGAAGAGGGGGAAGATCTCAGAGATGCACCTCCTGCATTTGAGGAGGGCATCTCCACCACTGTGGATGAGCTCAGGGAAATAAACCTGGGTATCGAAGAAGACTCGAGGCCCACTCTCATTAGTGCGGCCATGTCTCCAGAGGAACACGAGGTATATTCCTCCTTCCTAAGGCAACATCAGTATGTCTTTGAATGGAATTACACGGAAATTCTAGGACTCGATCCCGAGGTAGAGACGCATCACCTGGGTCTTCCAGAAGACCACTGGGGATACAAACATTCCCTTAGAAGGACACACCCCTCACATGATGCCAAGAAAGAGGCTGAAGTCAATAAGATCATTAAAGAAGGCTTTATCAGGGAAGTCCAATACCCCATTTGGTTGGCCAACATCATCCCTGTCAAGAAAAAGAATGGGCAAATCCGCGTCTTCATTGACCTTAGAGACCTTAATCGGCATTGTCAGAAAGATGACTTCCCGGTTTTAATCACCGAGTTGTTAATTGATGCAACGACTGGGTATGAGGCTCTATCCATCATGGATGGCTATTTAGGATATAATCAAATTAGGATGGCCCGAGAAGAAGAAGAAGCCACTGCCTTCAGGGCCCCTCAAGGAGTATTCTATTACAGGGTCATGCCCTTTGGTCTCAAGAATGCTGGCGCCACGTATCAGCGTGCCATGCATCGTATCTTTAAGCCATTCCTGGGGAAATTCGTTGAATGTTACGTAGATGACCTAGTGTTCAAGTCCAGATAGTACTCAGATCTCCTGTTAGACCTTCAGACCGTCTTCAATAAGATCTGACAGCATAGCTTGAAGATGAACCCCTTGAAATGTGCCTTTGGGGTTACCTCAGGGAAATTTCTTGGTTTCATCGTACGCCATCATGGCATCAAATTCGACCCTGAGAAGATGAATCCTATCCTGAGCCAGCCACCCCCTCAAAATCTCACAGAGCTGAGGGGATTCCAAGGACACCTAGCCTATATTAGGTGGTTCATAGCTAACCTGGCAGGAAAATGTTTTCCCTTCACCAGGTTGATGAAGAAGGGGGTAACGTACCAATGGACGAATAACTTCCAAGAGGCATTCGACAACTTGAAGAAGTACCTATTAAGACCACCGGTGCTCATGCCCCCGGTCGAAGGAAGTCCTCTCATTCTATATGTGACGGCCTTAGAACGGTCATTGGGATCCTTCCTCACACAAAAGAATGACGCCGGCAGTGAAAACAATCTCTATTATCTCAGTCGAACCATGATTGATACTGAGACTCGATACTCAAATATTGAGAAGAGCTGTCTGGCCTTGGTCTTCGTAGATCAAAAGATGTGACATTATCTGCAGCATCATGAGGTCCATTTGATCTCGTGGACTAACCCTCTCAAGTACATCCTTAGTCGCCTGATGCTAACAGGACGCCTATCATGATGGGCGGTCATCCTGCAACAATTCGACATCCGGTCTGTGCCTCAAAAATCCATCAAGGGCCAGGCATTAGCAGACTTTCTGGAAGATCACCCTTCAATAGGGACCACTGCACCGGACGCTGAACTACCTAATGAAGATATCTTCTTGGTTCAAGGGGAGTTCCCATCATGGGAAATTTACATTGACAGCACGTCCCGAAGCCCCACCAGGAAGAGGATGGAGGATCCCAGATTCAACAAAGTGGGTCTGGGGATAATACTCGTGTCTCCAGACAAAGAAGGATTTGCCTTATTCCTTCCTCCTATTAGAGGGATGTACGAACAACGAAGCAAAATATCAAGCCCTCATTGCAGGCCTGGAACTCGCATTCCAGGCATGATTACAACACCTTAAGGTAAAAGGATACTCGGAGCTGGTTATCAAGAAAGTCAATGGTGACTATGCTATTAAAAAGGACGAGTTGATCCCCTTGTTTGACCATGTCCGAGGGTTAATGGCCAAGTTATCCACAGAACAAACATTGACTTATATTCCCCGGTCCCAGAACGCTCAGTCTGATGCATTAGCCAATGCGGCCACAGCCCTAGCCAATCCAGACCAGGATGAAACAGTTATCAGTATTGTTCACCGTCGAATGGAATTTCCATTTGTTCAAGCTAAGATGGAAGAGATCCATGAAGTCAGTCCTGTCCCCGAGCCATATTCTCATGCTACCAGCTAGATGACCCCCATCACGAACTACATTCAATGGGTAGAGCTTCTATCATCCAGGGCTAAACGAGAGCAAATATGGAGAAGGGCAATCAATTTTGTCTTATATGGTGTTGTGGGTCAGCAAGAGGTCCTCTACAAATGAGGCCTCGATGGAGTTCTCCTCAGATGCATTGACAGAGAATTAACCATTGTCGTCGTGATTCAAGTACATGAAAGGGCGTGTATAGAACATCAACCGGGGACAAAGCTTTCCCATCAGGTTCGAAGGTTTGGGACTACTGGCCTACAGTGGCATGAGACTGTGAGCATTTTACCGCAAAATTCCACTCATGCCAGATGATTGCCAACTTCATACACCAGCCCCCTGAGTTTCTTCATCAAGCTAAGTACTCCTACCCATTTTTCATATGGGGGATGGACGTCGTGGGACCATATCCTCCCACCACGGCCAAACAGCTTAAATATATCCTCACGACAACCGAATTCTTTTCCAAATGGGCAGAAGTCGTACCCCTCAAGGAAGTTGGGGCAAGAAATATTTTCAGCATCATGAAGGCCAATATCATTACTAGATTTGGTGTCCCTCATACTATACTTACGAACAACGACACCAATTTCTGCTCTGCTGAGTTGGAAAAGCTATACCACGAGAATGGTATCAAGGCTAGCCACTCATCCTGCTACCATGCAGTGGCCAATGGACAGATAGAAGCTTTCAACAAGACCTTATCCAACATCCTCCAGAAAATGGTGGAAAAAGACAGGAATTCAGGGACGGATAAACTCCTCCTTGCATTGTGGGCTTATCGAACCATAATCTGCACCACTACTCAGTCTACCCCATACTTATTGGTGTACGACATGGAGGTGGTCTTGCCTATTGAAATCCAACTTCCATCACTCCGCGTTTCCATCTGTGATCGATTATCTGATGATGAGCATTCAAAAAAGCGATTAGGTGAATTGGAATAGCTATATGAGAAGTGGCTACACACATTGCACCACCTGGAAGTGTACCAGAACCAGATCGCATGTGCCTTTAACAAAAAGGAACGCCTCCGGTCTTTCTTGGAATGAGAATTAGTGTTGGTCCTCCAGACCCCAATGATACCCATCAAGAAGCCTCCAAAGCTGGATCCCAAGTGGGAAGAACCATATGTTACACACAAGGTCTACTCCAACGGAGCATATACCCTGATCTCTATGGACATACAATTTACAACTGCTCCTACGAATGCGAGATTATTAATGAAGTATTTCGCATAGAAACTATATGTTCCTTCATCCTGACCACATGACGTTAAACTGTATGGCCCACTTCCTCACCGCATGACGTTAAACTGCATGGAGATTTTCCTTACTGCACAACGTTAAACTGCACGGACAAGGTTATTTAAAAACACCCCCTTACCCTGTGTATGAACCAGACCTGCACAGGGTGTATCATCTTTTAGAGAACTACATGCGGCATGATTCCTACCCTCACATGATACGTAGTGACGCCAGAATTCCACGTTCTGGCCCAGCCACCTGAAAAAAAAACAAAACAAAAAACAAAAAATTCCATCCCCCCATGTATGGACCAGACCTGCACGGGGTGTGCCCATCGTCCTAACCACATGACATTAAACTTTATGGACTCTGTCCTCACCACATGACGCTAAACTGCACAGATTCTAGAAAACTACATACGGCTTGATTCCTGCCCTCCTAGGATACGTAGCGATGCCAGGATCCCCAGTCTTGGCCCAGCCCCCTGAATAAAAAAATAAAAAAAAAGCCTTCTTTCCCCCCGTGTATGGACCAGACCTTCACGGGGTGTAGTCATTTTAGAAAACTACGTACGTCTTGATTCTTTCCCTCACAGGATACATAGAGATGCCAGGATCCCCAGCCCTGGCTCAGCCCCTTAAAAAAAGAGATGCCCTTTCCCCCCATGTGCGATCCAGACTGACATAGGTTGTACTTCTCGTCCTTACCGAATGACATTAAACTACACGGAAAATGATGTTAAAAATGCCCATATCCCCCTGTATAAACCAGACCTACGTGGGGTGTATATCTTCATCCTTACCGCATAACGTTAAACAGAATAGATGTTTTCCCCACCACGCGACGTTAAACTGCACGGACCCCCCTTTTTTCTTTCACGTCGAGGCACCTTCGTCCTTACCACATGACGTTAAACTGCATGGAGTTTTTCCTCACCGCGTGACGTTAAACTGCACGGACTTCGTCATGACCCACTCAGGACACTTGGCAATAGGAGGTGGAGATACTCCTTGCACATTTGGATACATCCTTTCCATACATCACACTCCACGATCTAAATAATTATAGATCTTCATAACCACTCATGGCCATCAGGGGTTGAAAGTCATTGACCCGTGGACAACATTGTACGACTATGCATACCATGCCCTCAGCGGATCTACAAATTCATAGCCCATGGCTTGTCTATCAAAGGAAATATTTCCACAGGCGATACTCTTCCTAGCTCCGTACGCTTACCGGCCTCGGAGCCCCCATACCATACCTCTTGATCCATAAGTTTAAGGCGAAGTGGTTTACAAGTTCGTTCCCCTTTTCACATTCAGGTGTTGCCAGGGTTTCCCTATATGCCTAGCATGTGTGTATGCCAGTGGTTCACATAGCGACCTACATCAACAATCATCAAGCTAGGACTAGGCTACTTTGACTCAATGGACAATTGCGGTGAAGATGTTTCTTGTATACCTGGACACCATTATCCCCATGTGTCGAACTCTGTACTGTGAGCAATCATAGATTTTCATAATCACTCACGGCCATCGGAAGAGGAATGTTATCAACCTGGGGACACCTTTTTACAATTATGCATACCATGCCTTCAGCAGCTCTTCATAATGATAGCCCCTGGCTCATCCATCAACGGCAAGATTTCCTTGGGCGTTACTTCTCCTAGCTCCGTACGCCTACCAGCCTCAGAGACCCCACACCATACCTCCTGATCCAGGAATGCTAAAAGTTTCAGTTTAGACCTTCATTTCATGCTTTTTCCTAAGTATATCAGAACAAATTGACTCAGTTATCCATCAAGTGATTGCAGCAATAATCACCCAATGGTCTGAGCTCTATGACCGATATACTAGGAGTACCTCGTCTTTACCTCATGACGTAAAACTGCATGGAATGAAGGCACACCCCTGTGAAAAAAAGGAGAAAATATTAGCATAGGGGGCTCTTTGAAACTCAACAAGCAACCAAGGATAGATATCCCCGACATGTCTAGACATTCCCGTACCAAATGACAGACTTCATGGCCCGAATAATTGCAGATTCTCATAACCATTCATGGCCATCAGAAGTGGAAAGTCGTCGATACATAGACACATTTGTACAACTATGCATACCATGCCCTTAGTGGCTCTACATAATGATAGCCCCTGGCTCATCCATCATAGGCAAGATTTCCACAAGAGATGATCTTCCTGGATTTGTATGCTTATTGGCCTTAGAGTCCCCATATAACCTTTCCTCATCTAAGAAGCCCTATAACCATGATTTACACCAATCGACCCCCCCCCACCCCACGTCTGGGGCATGTTAGGGTATTCAAGCCCAATTACATTCTGATGAAGAGAAGCCTTTGCAAAAATGTCTCCATCCTCACTGCATAACGTTAAACTACATAGGAACCTTCAAAAATGCCTCTCGTCCTTTCCGCATGAGGCCAAAATGCATGGATTATGTCCCAACCACATGACGATAAAATACACTGTCATACTCATCATGGGTTTAATGAGAAACAGAGGCTTTATTCATCTTTCAGTGCATCGGTCATACCTGTACGAACCACCGCCTCACTCCAGCATGAGAATGATTTACTACACATGTTATCAGGAAGTTTAGTCTAGATATTTCCCCCGTATTCAGGCACCCTCTCATCATAAACCATACTCTATACTCAGGAAAAAAAAAAGTCAAACTCTCATAAGCCACCCCTGGTGGTTTCAAACCTCAACTTACCTGAAGTTTCTCAGCTATCGGAAGTGGATAGTCTTTGAATTAAGGACACCTTTGTATAACTATTCATACTATTCCCTCAGTAGCTCTTCATATTGATTTCCTCTGGCCCGTCTAACAAAGGAAAGATTTCCTTAGGCGATTCTTCTCTTCGTATGCCTCTTGGCCTCTGAGCCCCCATTTCTATCCCAGGATTTAGAAACCCTCTAGGATACAGTTTACCAACATCTTCCACAATCCTACCTGAATGCGGAGGAATCTCTTTGGAACAATTATAGAGAACCAAGAAAAGTAGTTCCATTTCAGATGATGTCCCAGCTACATGACTTTATACTGCACCAAGCCCCAACTATCCTATACGCTAGATAAATGCGTAGGACGGGAAACTTTCTTCCACACTCCTGATTGATACGGATGTTCTCAAAACCCTTTCAGATGTCGCATTCCCCTTCTGAGCCAGCCCTGGTGGTTTTCTTAATTTTCCAAGCCACCCATTGTGGTTTCCATAAGCCAGACTTCCATGAGGTCACCTGGCCATCAGAAATGGATAAGCCTTTGGCTTAAGGACACCTTTGTATGACTATGCATATCATGCCCTCAGCAGATCTGCATATTCATCACCCCTGGACTATCTACCAAAGGCATGTTTTCCTTAGGCAATGCTCTTCCTACCTTTGTACGCCGACACGGCTCCCATGCCTTCAGACATTCCCTACATGCCGTTCAAATTTAAACATGGTTCCCCCTCCCCCCACATGCATCTGAAGGGTATTAAGACATATTTTAATCAGTTGAACCCCATTGGGGCCCTCACCCCACCATATTTAGTGAAAGTTGTTTGACCTAAAACATCAGTGGTGATAGTCTTGTCAGCGGGACTATAAACCGCTCATGGAAGAAAGAGGCACAAAGCCTGTTAGGTCGAAAACCCGAAAAGCGTGACCTAAGAAAAAGCTGGGTTATACCCGATGGGTCCTTACCGAATGTGCCCAGGAAAAATCAGGGCATTAAAAGAAGATAAAAAATGAAAAAAAATTGTAGGGTTTTTCTATAAAACCCTAGAAATAGTCAGCCTACGCTCTCTGGATCCCATTGTCTGGGAAAAAGTTAGAGCTTGATTTATTTTTAGTCATGGACCCAGATTATTCTATGTTCAGGGAATTAACATATGCGGAAATCATACCAAATATTTTCTATCACAGGAAAAGGCGACAAGGGAACTAAGGAGAAATGTTTCTTTGTTCCATAACAAAGTGGGTAAGAAGGGCATCCACAATCCGGAGCCTCCTCAAGTGAGAAGGGTGATTACAGGAGTTTTTCGGCGGATTCACAAAGTTGTATCAGGCATTGGTGAGAATCCTTGATTGTCTGAGAGAGATGTTGCAGTAAGGCCGTCTCAACCTCTACACCAGCCCACAATTCTTCTGCCTCCTGAGCCACCTTTTTGCTTTCCTTTATTTCATCCTCCATCCGCCACTCCCCTTCTCCAATCATGGCGGTGATGTTGGCCTCTTCCTGCTGCAGCCATTGTATCTCATTTCTCAGTGCCTCCAGGTGAGAAGGATGCTCAATAACTTCTCTCTAAAGCCCTACGACGACCCTTGCATGGTCATGAGCCTCTACTAGGCAGAGCTGTCGAGTCGTGGAAAGGTAGGCTTCGGATTAAACAGTGGAAAAGCGAGATTCAAAATCACCTAGCCTCTCCCAATCATCTACAACCTTCTTGACTATGTCGTAAACACCGTGAAAGTCAAAGACATAAAATCCCAGCAACATAAACAAATTGTGTAGCCTTAGCAATTTGGATGGCATCTCGACCAGGGGCGTTTGAGAGATCAGTCTCCAGATTTTCTCCCAAACGCTTTGGCGAGCGGGTCGAAGGCTGGAGATGACCTATTGATTGGGCTCCGAATCACTCCCAGATGAGAATACATATTTGGCGATGAACGTCACCAAGGAGGGACCCAAGGCAGCCTCACCCGCAAACCCTGGCACTGCGGCAGCTTCGCCCCCGACTGGCAACACAATTGTCAGTGCCAGAGGTTGTGATCCTAAAGCCCGAGATTCAATAAGATAGATGAGTACCCATAATTAGAAAAGGGAAAAAACAGGAGCATGTGGCAGGAGACCGGGGAATTTACTCCTAATCGATGAGGCATCAGTATTCGCAAGCTATGAACTGTCATGACAGCCACTCGAAGAGGATTCCAAATCTTCGATAGGTAAAGGAATCCGGGAATCCCCCAGAGGGGTCAAGGTCCTGAGGCCATGCCTAAGGACCACAGTTTCCATGGCCATCCCCAAGTATTCTCCTACAAAAACCAAGCTCGAAGAAGTCACTCTCTCGGTGAACAAGATAATTGCCCTCTCCGGGTTCCCAGCAACTAGATTAATGGCAGGCTCTTCCTCCATCATCACGGGATCCATTGGACCTGGGGTGGTTAGCTCCGTCAGATCTAGAACCCCCTCAGCGATCATGGGTGCCCCGTCGTCCTCCGCAATCGAAAGGTTTATCGGATCAGCAGGGGTCTCGGATACCAGCTGTTCTTTCTCTGGCATATCTCTGACTGGTAAAGGCGGAAGTAAAGCGTCCATATTGTCGGCCCCTCTGGCAGGGCTCACCATCTCGTCGCGCCCAGGTGTGGTTATGGGTGATTCCACAGACGGCAAGAAGGCATAAGGTAGAATCACTTGGGTAGCCACATCCAAATCCCCGAGTGGTCCTGCACCATACGTTAAATAGTTAACGACTGACGAAGTCTAAAAATGCAAGTTGGCAAACGAGAAAACTGGAAGTCATGATTACCCAACATTCCCTGTTTGAGTCATTCTGATAAACGAAACGTCTGTTGTCGTCTCTGGATCTTCCCAGGGGACATTTCACCCAGAATTCTGGAAGGAACGGGAGGAGGAATGACCCTAGCTGAGTCTTCTATGGTCGCCTCCATGAGCCCAGCTGCGCCAGGGGATCCTTCCTCGAAGACCCCTATGGGCGAAAGCGCATGCTCCCCTGCCGCAGTACCATGAGGGTTATACTCTGGAGAAGGAATCACCCCCTGAGATTCTTTGGCACCCTGTATAAAAGGAATAGACCTTAGAACCTCTACAATAAAGGAGGGAAAAGTTTGAATGGCCGAGCAGAGAAACCTCTTCCTCAGGGTCGGACAATTCGTGATGTCTAATCATCATAGACACCTGAATGCTCCCATATCGATTATTCTGGAGTGAATGAATGTACGAATCCATCTCCTTTAATGAGGTGACTATTTCATCTAAATCCTCTTCAAACTGAAAGTGGGGTGGAGAAAATATCGTCTCGATACCCGGAAGTTTAAGAGGGCCTGTTTAAAGAAAAGCCCCAACTTCTTCATCCGAACCACTGCCCCTCAGGTCATCCCAAATCCTCCAAGCCTCCAAGAATGCGGTCATGGCATGAATCGCCGACTGGGGAGGATCAACCTGAGATGGTCAGGCGGCGGTAGAAGCTAGTAAGGGCGCCAATGGCCGTATTCGTGTTTCGCATCCCACCAATGCCCTAGAACTCTTTGGGGTTATCGGTGGGCGCAGCCCCACAAGTAAGGACGGGAATTCCCTGGCATCATCCATGAAGGGTAAATCTTCAAAATCATCGCCCCATGAAGAATGGTCACTTCCTTCCCCCTCCACATCAGTCACCGGATGCAACATGGCCTGGACTCGGTGGGTTAATACTGAGTGACCCTCGCGCGCGTAAATATTGGATTCAAGATCCGGGAGATATCGATTGAACCGCTCTGGGTCCACATCATAAAGATTGTTAACATGGGTGGATATATAGCCCAGCTCGTCAAAATCCACTTCTTATTCTTGAAGGTACTGCCACAGAAAACGAGGGTACTATCTACGAAAGGCTAACCGACCCTTAAATTCGTTCCATTGGCCCTAGGTTGTTGGGAAGGCAGCATCGGTGGGGATAGTCAACCCCCTTCGAGCAGCCTCAAGGGCGTGAGAGGATACACTCGTGTCTGTTAAAATCTTCCCCAAAAGCACGGGACCAGTCGGGTGACAAAGGATTTTCCCCAGCCTAGTTGGATCACCATTATCCTTTCGCTTCCTTTTTTCCATTGATGGGTTGGGACTTGAGATGGTGGGCACCAATGTCCCTAACTGGCCATTTGGGTATGATTTTACCCAGGAGTCAGCATAATTCTTGGATAAGAAAGGCATGGAATCCGCAAGTGTGGGGGTCATAAACTGACAGTTGGTATTCTCCCGGGTAAACATTAACCACAATTGTTTGGATTCCATCAAATGATAGTTCTCGCGGGCATAATTAAGTGCGGGAGGACACTGCGCTTGAACACTGCCAAATTGATGCCCAAATCAGCAAGGCGCGCGCCCCTCGTAGATCAGTTATCCACCAATACGAGCCACCAGAATACCCTCTTGGAGTGAGAGGAGGTAGCCCTGATTTCTAAACTATTCTGTTATGGTGTTCAGAATTGCGCCAGCCGGGGAAGAAAACGGATGAAAATTGAAAAAGTCATAATTAGAAATTCTACTTGATAGTAGACGCCTGTTCAAAACTGTCTGTTGACTATCCTTCTCTTGGGTCGCCCACTCTTCGGGCATAACCCCATGGGTCAGTTGCAAGTACGACCGGAATGTGGTGCTTGGAATATTAAGAGGGTTGATGAAGGTGTATCAGTTATTGATGTGTATGCTTAACCATCCCCAGAGAATTTGGAAAGGGCCGGCCACTCGGTTGGCCGATTCACGTCAGTAATGTTACCAAGCAACCAGTAAATCTTGGCCAATACTGGGATGGATAGGTTGATAATGTTATCGGTAGCCAAATATGCCGCCATGACAAAAGTAGTGACCCACACGCCACCAACCTCGTGAACGGGTAATAACCATCCACTTAAGAACATGGCCAAAAAAGATGCTTGGCGGAGCAATCGATCAACATCTGGAATAAGCTCCTTGCCCCAGCCACAAAAATCACCTTTCTCCAAAGTCATCCAATAGCTGCCCCCTGTTTACGGGACTCCATCGTAGGGAAAGTCATGGGCCTGCATGGGAGAGCCGCGGATTCGTTAGATTTTTTATTTCTCACAAATGCCTTGACCCATTCACGGTATGGGACGAGTTGTTTTGGAGACGAATCCTCTAAGTGCTTCTGAGCCTGGTTGATGAGCTACTTCACTAGGGGGGAGTCCTGTGTTTGTTCTCGCACACAGAGGAAGGAGGCAGGAACTCTTCATACATACTCCCAATGACGGGGACCCCCAAAATCTGAAAGACAACCCACAGACTAATGACAACTTCCCCATGGACCAGATGGAACATGTTGGTGTCCAGGCTCTAACGACTCATAAGTTTCTTGGCGAGGGCTTGAGGCCAGTGGGTATAGGTTTGGGACACCCAAGCGGCTTCATAAAAGCCCACGAATCGCAACTCTTCTCCAAATTCTACACAACTCTGGCGAACCCATATGGGCCACCCCCAATCCAATGAATTCAATGCTCCTCCCGGTCGGAGATCCTGATTCCCCGGCCATCCATGCTGGTTGCTTACCATGGCACTACAGGAAGTACTCTGATAGCAGTGGATTGTTCCTTCCTGTTGACGTGGTTCTCCTGTCGGAGATACTGGATGGTGATTCAACACAGATCCGACAACTATACCCCTTGAGGCAGGCCGCCCGCCAGTAGGTATCACGAACTGGGGAATAGTGGCATTAAATATCCATGCTTCAAGATTGTTGTCAAGGTAGGGTTCCGGAATCGGGGTATCAAAAAATAGACCGAACCCATAGGCAGGAAGGATGTTATAAAAGGATATTCCTTCTATGATTTGGAGAGTCGGTCAGCAAGGAAGTAAGATGGTAGGGAGTGGCAAACTCCATCTTGGACAGAGCCATCCATGTCCTTCAGCCGTTGATCAGAGATTGAGAGGGGCTCTACAGCAGGCCCTGGCACAAAATAGGGGCGAACCATATTTTATCCCTGCACAATGAGAGAAATCAGTCCGGAATAAAAATCTAGACAAAATGAATGGTTAAGGATCCTTCATAATCAAATCCACAAGGAGGCCTTGAAGGATGGTTCATGATGACATCGTCCTGCCAACCAGCCCTTCACGAAATCAGTCCGCGAAGCTCTGGCCCACAGAGCCTTTGCCAGAAAAATGCGAACCAAGTTACTCTGTAGAATCTCAATCATGAGTTTATTTTGAAGATTCAGATACTTTTTAATGTTCAAGAGATTTTAGTCCGCGGAGCATCGAAACCAAGAAGAAAGTTTCTCTGCAGCCCTCCATCACTTACTTTTTAATTAATTAAGAGTAATGGTTCAAGGTCGAGAAGTTGGTTCATGAATGAAGGCGACTGCGAAGAAGGAATGGTTCACGGAGGTTGCTGCCAGTTCGCGGACGAGGCACTTCGCGAAGCAGCAAACACGCGGAGGTGAAGGAGCTCTGCTTTCGCGAAGAATTCAGTAAAGGACAAGGGTGAGGGCTCCCGGTATTTATAGGCGTGGTCCCCTACCGGGTCCACCTTTCTACCGTAAACTATCTCAGTTTCAGGACCACTTTTCATCGGAATGGCCTCATCTTCGTTCTGATCGGACCCCATTCCGATGGGGGGAATTTGTAGGGTCCTGAAAATCTGCAAAGGAATTTTTACCCAAATCCCCCAAAATAATTGCGTTAAATAATCAAATAAGAGAAACAACAAAATGGGATCGGTCCGTGAACCGGTCCATGGAGGCGCAACGTGGCCAGGAACAACGAGGTACCCCCTCCATGAACCATTGTTGTTCGTAAAATGGAGGCGGAGAGCCTCTGCGGTCGTGAGGCAGGAGGGGCACCAGTCCGATTCACCGTCACGAACCGCCCTTACCGCGGACCGTGTCGACCGGTCCAAGCCGCACCCGCTGTCATTCACAGAATAGAGTTGGAACCCTCCGCAGCCACGGAGTACTCCCTGAGTTCGCCTCGCAGAGGGGGGGAAGCATTCAATACCCACTGCGAATTGCGGACTGACCAAGTCAGGTGTGAATCGGGTTATGGGCCTCCGTATAAGGTGTTGCGTGGCCACAGATACATTCCTTTACCCACTCTATAAAAAGAGAGTGAGGGGAATGAAAAGGGGATCAGAGAACTGTAATCAGATTCAAAGGGATAAGAGATCGGTTGAAGGAAGGCTTCAGATTTCGCAAACAGAGAAATTCCCAACCGCGAACCACAGCAGGTATATGAATTAAGAAGAAATAGGAAAACACATAATAAATTTTTGAACCGCGAACCTAATATAACAAAAAAGGAGAACCGTGAACCATACCCCCTCCGCGGATGACTTTCCCGTGGACTAGGGAGTTTATGCCTCTTTTCCCATCCTTCAGACCACGTAGCACCCTCCTACATGGGCGAAGCCCCGACCGAAAAGCCTCCGACCGGCGCCGCCCTTGGCCGCCGCTGCCCGCTTGGAACCCTCCACAAACCACCTGGGTTCGCGGATTGAACCCGAAGCGGTGAACCACCCTAGTTCACGGATTGAACCTGAAGTCGTGTACCATCCTGGTTCGCGGGACGCCAATCAGTCCGCGGACCACCCTGTTTCACGGACAGCTTCTCCAGTCGCGTGGAACTTTCCCATGCGAAAGGCGCCACCACCTATACCTGTCTGTGGCTCGCAAAATACTTCGGTGTTCTCATTTCCAGATCCAGGTAAAATCCTTCCAATCCAGCAAGGTCCTCCGCACCTCCCTCATTGGCCTATTCGTCGGCCCCGAGCCGAGGCCTCCACCAGAGCTGCCGTATCCACGTGGTATGACTTTCAGGCGCATCAGCGAGCCATTTTGAGTTCACATACCCACGATAAACAGGGTAAAAGGGGTTTCCCCGACCCTTGAGGAGATTCCCAAAGCATTCCTGGGTTCACATTAACACGTTAATGTGGAGTCTGTGCCCGGGAGTCCCTTTTCTGCCCCTCCACTTGTTGAGGGTTCCTCAAAGATGGTAAAATACCCATCAGAAGGAAGGCCGTGTGCACTGCAAGAGAGAAGATGGGCACAGGAGCACCCCCTTTCCCTCTCCCGCTGGTCTTTGACGCCCCGGGCATCCATCTCGGAGTAAGCCCCGACCTTATGGGCCTCCTCAGAGTGTAAGCCCCAATTCATCACCCTGGGCCGCCCTCATTCTTAAGCCCCACTCTGCTTCTCATGGACGCATCTTTCGCTACGTGATCATCTAGTCCCTACTGCCTCTTGTTTCCCATACCGAGCATGACTCACGTGGCACTACGGCAAAAAATGCATTTAGCGGCGGTTTTTTTCGTTTCACGGCGGTTTAAACCACCGCTAAATCGATTGGCGGTGGTTTTGAAAAACCGCCGCTAAATCGTGCGTCGGGAAACTATTCGCGGTGGTTTTCAAAACCGTTGTAGAATGTTTCGCGGCGGTTATTTAGCGGTGGTTTTTTTATTTTTTTATTTTTTTTATTTTTTTTATTTTTTTTTATTTTTTTTTATTTTTTTTTAATTTTTTTTAATTTTAATTTTATATATATATTTATATATTTATTTATTTATTTATTTATTTATTTATTTATTTATTTATTTATATGTATTTATTTATTTATTTCTATATTTATTTCTATATTTATTTATATATTTATTTTTCGTATTTATTTATATATTTATTTCGTATTTATTTTATTTATTTATTTTTCGTATTTATTAATTTATTAATTTATTTTATCTATTTATTTTATCTATCTATTTTATTTATTTATTTTACTTATTTATTTAATTTCGTATTTATTTATTTTATTTATTTTATTTATTTTATTTATTTTATTTATTTATTTATTTATTTATTTAATTTCGTATTTATTTTTTATTTTTTTTATTTCGTATTTATTTTTTATTTTTTTTATTTCGTATTTATTTTTTATTTATTTTTTATTTATTTTATTTTGTATTTATTTTATTTATTTATTTATTTCATATTATTTTATTTACTTTATTTATCCATGCATGCACATCCCATGCACATGCACCTGCACATGCACATGCATACCCATGCAATATAAAGAAATTCTATGTTTGGTGAGATTTGAACCCCTAACCTCTTGCATATTTTCCAAAGACTTTACCACTTCAGCAAGCTCGTCATGTGGTTAATAAACAGAATTTAATATACTTATATATATTAATTGAAAAAACAAATAATACATAAATAATAGATATAAACTCAATAATAATAAATAATAAATAAGGAATAATAAATAATAAATAAGGAATAATAAATAATAAATAATAGATAATAAATAATAAATAATAAATAATAAATAAAGATAAATAAAAAATAATAATTAAATATACATAAATATAAATAAATAATAAATAATAAATAATAAATAATAGATAATAAATAACAAATAATAAATAATAAATAAATAAATATAAATAATAAATAATTAATAATTAATAATAAATAATAAATAATAAATAATAAATAATAAATAATAAATAATAAATAATAAATAATAAATAATAAATACATAATAGATATAAATAATAAATAATAAATAATAAATAATAAATAATAAATATAAATAATAAATAATAAATAATAAATAATAAATAATAAATAAGAAATAAGAAATAATCAATAATCAATAATGAATAATAAATAATAAATAATAAATAATAAATAATAAATATTAAACATTAAATAAATAAATATAAATAATAAATAATAAATAATAAATAATAAATAATAAATAATCAAATACAAATAATAGATAATAAATAATAAATAATAAATTATAAATAATAAATAAATATAAATAATAAATAATAAATAAATATAAATAATAAATAGTATATAAATATAAATAATAAATAATTAATAAATATAAATAATAAATAATAAATAATAAATAAATATAAATAATAAATAATAAATAAATGTAAATAATAAATAATAAATATAAATAATAAATATTAAATAATAAATAAATATAAATAATAAATAAATATAAATAATAAATAATAAATAAATATAAATAATAAATAATAAATAAATATAAATAATAATTAATAATTAATAAATATATATAAATAATAAATATATATAAATAATAAATAAATATGAATAATAAATAATAAATAAATATAAATAATAAATAAATATAAATAATAAATAATAAATAATAAATAATAAATAAATATAAATAAAAAATAAATATAAATAAAAAATAAAAAATAAAAAATAAATATAAAAAATAAATAATAACTAATAAATAATAACTTATAAATAAATATAAATAATAAATAATAAATAATAAATAAATATAAATAATTAACAAATATAAATAATAAATAATAAATAATAAATAACCAGTTACAAATAATAGATAATAAATAAATTAAAGTATATTATAAATAATAAATAATAAATAATAAAGGAAAAACATGAAAAAGTATGAAAAGACGTGATAAGGGATGAAAAATCATGAAAACGCATGAAAAAGGATGGAGAAGCATGTGAAGAATGAGACATTAGAAAGAATGAGAACGCATGAAAACTCGTGACAACTCTGGAAAACTCCTTAATAATTCAACATAATCATCATAATAACCCATAAAAAACCATTGATAATGATAACAAGTCATGGAAACCCAAATAAACAGTAATAAATGGAGCTACCGTTAAAACCCGTCAAAACGGTCATAAAGAGACAAAAACATTGGACTCACATTAACGGAGATAACTTATAATCCGAGAGTCCGTTTTAGATCTACGACCTGTCAAATAAAAGATCCTGAAACGATCTTCGACCTAAAAGGTGAAAGAGTCCGAATGGACAGACGGATCGGAAGTTATGACCATTTAAAAAAAAAGCTAACGGGGAACGGGTGCTAGAAACGAGGCATTGAAAAACATAACAAACCCGATACCCACTAAAATGGCCATAACATATGATCTAGGAGTGCATGTGGGTGCCGCGACCAGTAAACTGAACCTCATGGAATGAGCTATGATCTGGCAGGTGGAGGAGGTCGAACTGACATGCGGATCGAAAGTTAGGTCTATTTGAAGACAAGCTCGACGGGACACCGGTGATGGAAACGGGGTTTTGGAGGCCTTAGGAGGGGATTTTGGGTTCGAAAAACATGACAGAAGCTTCCTTGTGTTTAATCAATGTGTATCTCTCTTCGCTGGCTTCGATTTGATATGTGGTAGAGCCCAAACGGACACCCGGAGCGAAAGTTATGGCCGTTTGAAGTTGGAAAACTTTTTTCAACTTTCTTATAACTCTAATATCTTCCGCACCTTAGACCGTCTCACGGTTTTGATTATATGTGCCTCTATATCTCTTCATGAGCTTCGATTTGACTGGTCATGGTGCTTTAACGGACGCCCGGATCAAAAGTTATGGTCGTTTGAGTGATTTCGGGGTTTCTCCTGTTTTTTATTTTTTTCATTTCATTTCGCGGCGGTTTTACCGAAACCGCCGCTATTTCACGGCGGTTTTTTAAAAAACCGCCACTAATCCTCGAATAAAACAAAAATAAAAATTGAAAAAAATAAAAAAATATTAATTTTTTTTGTCGTTTATCGGCGGTTTTTTCCCAGCGGTTTTTAAAACCTCCGCGAAATGGCGGCCCGAAACGCGTTTCGCGGCGGTTTTAAGAACCGCCGCGAAAAAACTGCCGCTAAACGGCGGTTTTCTTGTAGTGTGGGCTTAGAGTAAGAATAGACCATGACATCCTCCTATGGGCATCCTCAGAGTGTAAGCCCCAAGCCTATGTGAACTATGTGGACATTGATCCCTGTCTCCTAGACAGGGTACGTAGGAAGGCTCCCTGAGGTTCAAGCCCAGCAACCGGTCGATCCGATCATCCCAACATCGGTTCACCACGCCACTCCAAGTGCCACCTCAAGCGAGTTCCAACCCTTCAGGGTCATTAATCCCACGAGGGATGGTAAACCTCAGGCATAAATGATTCAAAACCCCTACGTCCAGTTGACTGTTTCCCATCAAGGTTAAATCTGTGGATACTATGTTTGGGTATAAACCAAAGATTTGCGAACATATGAATACGTCTTAAACCTATAAAAGAGTCCCAGAACAGGCAATAATCCCCCCCCAAAGGGTGTGATGAGCCCGACTTCTCATCCTCTCAACCAATGTGAGTTCTTAAGAGTCGCTGGTCAGACCATCTGGCGAACGCCTGCCTTTGGAAAGCAGGTCCATCAATCAATGGATATGGAGCCGTTGGGCGTTTCATGGCCAAAAACTAGAACGAAACAATATAATAATAGATTTAATGAATATATATGATAATTAATATATACATATGACTCTAGAATAATAAAATATTATTTACCCTCGTTTTTTAATTTTCAATAGAAATTGAAAATCGAGTCCATGTGTAGGTACGAACTAACATCTAAATGAATAATGTATTTAATTTTCTTAAAAGGTAACTCTTGAAATATTATAAAACTACACATAATAAATTAATATAACACTTATCTAATGATTTATTTAATTTAAATAGTTAAACCATTAACATGATTTATTTACTAAGACTTCTAAGTATAAACATTAATGAAAAATGGAAGAGTTAACACCTAAAATGATGATGTTAATGAAGAATAATTAATTTAAAATTGATGAGATATTATAAATTATTAAAAAATTTATAAATTAATATGAATATTATTTTTTATGAGTGTATACCAATTTTAAAATCCATATACGTGAGTATCAAACAGTTATGACTAAGCGAAGACCCAAGATAATAGATTTTTGTTACAATGTAATTTTGTTACATGATAATACTTTTTCACATTTCCTTTTATAAAATTATATGATCATGATATATTAAAATAAATTTATTTTTATAAACTCTATATATATTTGGATTTTAATTTTTTTCCATTTCCAATATTTTTTAATCAAGAATTAACATGTATTCTTCTTGTATGGTAAACTGATATCACATCTTTCATTCGATCGTGAATAATTTTCCTCCAAATGCAGGTTATTTATATTATATAAATTATATTATTTTTTATACTGCAATTATTATTTGAATAAATCTTAAAAATACTTTTATTTTATTCAAAATAGTTTAATTAGTAATCTTATAACCAATTTTAAATAGTTTATTATTTTACATTCATTATAAAAGTTTGAAATGAGTTTTTGTTTAATGTATATGACATGAAATAATTTTTCTTCCTCAATTAAAATCATATTATAATTAGTACCTATATATAGTTAAATATTTATTTCAAGAAAATCATTTTCTAAAAAAATTAAAATAAAAGGGTATTATTTTCTTAATGTAATGAAATGAATTTCGAATTTGAATTAAAACTTTGTTCATACACAAAGTTAGAAGGAGATTTTTTTAATTTATTGCTTCTATTTTTATTTTTTATTTATGAGTTCCTTTTTTTTACTACTAAACCATAACATTTTATAAATTTATGGTTATTTTGATGTTAAGAGACAAAATATTTGTGCATTCAGTTTTGTATGATGGTTGATTACTAATGAGGGGTGTTAAATTTGATGCATATTCATTCTTTTCAGGTTACCATTTTTTGTTATTAATGGAAACCCCCAATGGATACCATATCCATAACTAGGTACAAACATTATTTCCAATGGTATGGTTCATTCGGTCTTTTAGACCCAATGAAACATCGAAACTCACATAGGATAAAACAATGGGAGTTCAGGCTTGTTGCACCATTTTTGGGAAATTGTTTCCTACCCCATGATTATCTTAAAGAATAAATATATGTCTGAAAATCTCTTCCTAATCCAAATACTGGATAGGTTATTGAATCAAATTAGTCATATATTTACCCTGTTTTGTTCAATAGAAGAAACGGGGTCTCGTTATTGGATCAATTTGTATGTATCATAGGTTCATCATCTATTTCCAAGAATTGAGTAGTTACTAATATGTTGAAGCTGCATAACTAGGAACTTTGTAATTTTCTTCCATTATGGGAGGTGTTTCATATTTCGAGGGGAGGATTGAGATAACATGAGGTGTCATATATATCCTTTCTATAAAAGGAATCAAATCCTACATAGTTTGTTAAATCCGTGTTGTTTACTATCATGTTGTATGTAGAAATGTGTTGAAAAATAGGAAATAGATATTTGAGATTTAATCTTGATGATATGTTATACTTATCCTTGGTTATAGTAGGAATTAGTTGTATCATAGTTCATTCACTCCCTTGGGACAAGTCCCATGGTAGATTCCTTTATATAGGTGGTGGTTATATAGTGACAGTAATTAGGGATTACATATTGAGATTTCCCTAGATGGTGGATATTGATGATGTGAATGATATTACTGTTGAAACTCTCTAAGAAAATGTGATCTATGATCAATGTGAGAAATGAGGGAAAACATTATTCAGTTCCACTTCATATGGATGTGTAACAAATGTACTAGGATAGACGTTGGGATGTTTAAGATAAAGCTTAAACCTTATGAAATTATCCTATATATGTTGGTTATCGAAAATATCAGATTCATCATAGTTCAATTGGATTCTCAGTTCATCAATGGATGAGGTAGAATGATCCACTCATGAAAATGATTAGGTCCCAATTGTTGGAATGTCATAGACATGATGGGACTCATACCAAAGTGGGTTCCCATTTAAGTTTAGTATTGGTCTATTGGATGACATACATCATATCCTAGTTATGGAGGCAATTAGATTCCTCATTGTTCAATGAGTACTCAATTCAATGTTGGTTGAGAAAATATGATCATCCCATATGATTTATTGGGTATTGATGGATGAAATGGAATAGACATGGAGGGAATTAAACTGAAGTGTATAAAAACTTTACATAAGGATTAGGCCTATGGAAGGTGTCTTATATATCCTCTTTATGGAAGGAATCATAGTCCTCACAGCTCAACTAGTCTACGATTACACATTAATGTTTCCCTTATATTCAAGACATACCATATTAGGTCGGTAATCAAGGATTAAACACTAAGGTTAACCTTATATTCATGAAATCATATATTATACATCTAATCGGGTCTTACACAATAAGGTTTCCCTAATCATGATTAAGGCTTGTGATGATAATGATATAATCATTGGTACTCCTTAGGAATACATGATCTATGCTTAGTGTGATAAAAAAGGGATGAAAAAATAATCAATCTCATTTCTTATGGATGTGGGACATATTTGTTAGGACAACCCTCAAGATGATTAATATAGAGCATAGTCCTTATAAAGGAATCTTATGTATCCTAGTATTTTCAAAAATCTGAGTAATCATAGTTCATTTGGTTTTTGATTACCCATTAGTGTTTCCCTAATAATCGGGGCATACACGGTAAGGATGAGTAAGGTTATCAAGTAATAGAATACCCAATTGACCCAGCATACTTGTCTTTCCACCATGCATTGATTTTCTACTATACATACCTTTATTGTTTTTTTGTCATATGGGAGGATGTCATCTTGACATGTTATAAGATAATCACGTGATCCAATTGACTTGCCTGAGGAAAATAAAACAACCTAGATGGAATTTCTGGTGGTTGTTTTATTATCAAGGTTGGCTAGTCTGGAGGAAATCATGAGACCCTTCTAGCTTTTATGGGAATCCATTACATAGTCCTGGTTTACAAGTTTAAAGGGTGACACATAATCAAGCTTCTTTTTCCTGACATCACTGTGAAATATTTTTGATACACATGGAGGGAATCATAATAGACAGTGGGGCATGTCTTGATCGTGACTCGTGATCCAACCTGACATATCAGAATGGCCCGACCAAAGCTGTTTGAAATGTCCAAGGGATGTCCCAAGAGCCAGCTGACATACCCTAGTGTTATCATGTGACTTAGCTGACATGTACAGATGTCTCCATTTGATCTAGGTTAAATATCATTTTTATATTGGGAGCCCTAGATCTGGGATCCTAGAGGGTTTCACGAGACTTGACTAACATGCCAAAGGGACACCGTGTAACATTCTCCAACATGTCTATGATACATTGTATAGTCCAAATAGAATACCAACGGATTTTCTCCAGTCCTAAAAAACATGTAATGGTGTTGTCTTATAACCCGGGTGGTTCATATGAAGCATATTTGGAACGACATATATGTTTCTCACGCATGTCTCCCATATTTTAATACTTGTTCTAGACTTTTATTTTATATGACTTAGATTTAATCAGTTTTACCTTTTTTATGTATCATGTGTTTTATAAAATATCAAGGATGTCCTTCTTATAACCATCAAAAAAATTTCTATGTGATCTATGAGTGATCATGAAATGTTTTTATGCATTATTATTGATTACTCCGGCTCCCCAAATCGTACTAGATGGAAAATTTCAATAGTCAAGAGATCATCCACTTAGAGAAATATACTCTAATTCTTGGGTGTTCCAGATTCAGGATCCAATATTTCTTTTATCTCTTGTATTATCGTTTATTTTTCTGGATATTCTAGGGAATTTACATGCCTCTCCAACCAATTTATTCTTCCCCTTTCACAAATAGTATTGAAAAAATACATGTTATAGTCGGTTGAGGATTTTGGAATCGTGCGTCTTGACAAGGTCCTTTTATAGGTCATTCTAGGGGAGTGGCCTGATTTTTAGTGACCATGATACCATCCCATTAATTCCATATTTAATGGATTGTAGTAAACTAATTTGGTATGGGTAACTCATATGGAAATTCCAAGGGACTTTAATATTTCAATATATGAATGTCCAAGTGCCTTCATGTGATCAGGGCACCTATTGAAAGGTCTTATCTTGATCTATGGACACTTGTAAGGGAAATTTTGTGAAATAAGGGTATCATTTCAAGGTTATTAGTGAGATATTGATGGTGCGACAAATTAGTTTTATGACCATAAGAGGATCTATCCATTCCACATTGTTATTTTCCTTATTTATTTTACAGGTTCATGGGGCCTTGCGAGTTTTCTTGACTGTTGTGGAGGACAATTATTCTCCCTATCGGTGAAGCGTAGTGTGACCAAACAATGGTTTTATAGTGATTCATGAGAATTTATCAAGGTAAAACCATTCTAATTATTTTGGGAATCAAAGGGGTGACACAAGATCGTATAGACATGTTTGAGGTCTTTTCTAACAGGAGGGTGATATTCCAGTATGCTCTCACACATTGAGTAAGAAATGTCTCCATGCATTTTTAGGGTATTTTGAACTACCTAGGGTGAATCTCATGATTTTTAGGGCCACAAGTGGCTTCTTCCTTCTCTTTATTTATTTCACATTATAATTTTTACAATTTTTTTGGATTTTGCATGGTATTAATAGTGTTTAAATGAGAATCACTCTGCCTATCGGTGATAAATAATCTGACATTTATGACAGAATTATTCTCTCTACATTTGGATACTTCCTCCTATTTTCCATGTATTGTTGGATGGATTTTTAGGAACCTAACTCCTGATAACTTGTGTGACTCAGGGGGTTCTTGTACAATTTCCTCTATGCAGTCAGTGAGAATCTAGGATGACTCCTCATTAAAAAGGTGTATTTTTTAAAGGGACTTATTGGGGAAATTAATAGGATATTAACTTCATGCGCCCATCTACATGACCTTCTATTGGTCATGTGATCACATGTCTCCAGCGGGTTCCTAGGATCCACATGACAATGGCCACCTTTCTATTCATTTATTCTATGGAGAATAATTAGTATATTCAAGTTTTTTTTATTTGTGTATTTTATAGTGCTCAGTTGTTGGGAATCCAAAAATCCTCCCTCCCCCCCTAGTAGAAAAGTCTATGGTAATAAGGGCTCAGTTCTAAAGAAAGTAAATGAACTTCAGAGATTTTGGTGATTTCTCCAATTGGTGTCCTAGAAAGAAAAATTTCTTCTTAGTGATGTTTGGTATTCTATGGAATTCCCTATAAATTGGGGATAATAGAGAATTTCATTCGCCCACCACTCAAACCTATATAGATCTGGAGCCCAACACCTATCGTGTAACCTTGTGGAAAATCATCCCACAATAACCCGTCACAAGACCATTTCGAGAGCCTATTTTGAGAGAGATTCTTTTTTTGAATTCCTTTTCTATGGCTTCTAAACAAATAATTGCATGGACATATCTTTGGTAACTATTTAAAATTTGGATGTGTAGAGTCATGATCATATTGAGGGTTCTTTGAGGATCTACTGGATTAATAGCATGATATATTGACTATTATGTGGCTCAGTTGACCATGTCATGTTCACGAAATTTTTATTCTTCAAGGGGACATGAGAGTTGTGTGATTCCCTATAGGATTATGTGATCTTTAAGATATTTAGTATTTTCACGATTCATAAAACCTTAATGATATTCATGAATTCCTTGGATTTCGGAAATGTGTGTCAAGCGGTGGTAATTTTTTTTACTTCCTTTGAAAAATTTTATTTTATATATCTGACATATTCCACATAGTTATGTTTAGATGGATATTGTCTCTCATCATGGTTCATCCATTATTTCTAATCAAAGGGCCATGATTTCTATAAAATACAATTATGGAAATTATTATTACATGAATTTTGATAAGGATATTCTGAAATGTATTCTTCCATTCAAGCTTCAAAGCTACCCTTTATCATATTGGATATCTCTATATAGGTTCAACTTGTTAGACGATGCTGTCTTTCTACCTTTTTTCATAAATCAGTGTTCTTGTTGGGTGTCAACTACTATTTATTTTACTTCAACACAATTTTTGAAGATATAAGTCTGGTATCAACTCAATCAAAGGTGTTGTAATATATTTTTTAAAATAATCACTTTTATCTAGACATCTATGATTTATCTCTTCATCTCGTCGCTCATACCTAATCAAGTATATTTCCTTCTTCCCTAAACATACCAAGTGGTAGATAAAGCTCGAAATGTGATCTCCATCAAGGTGGTTATTGTTTGATTAATGGGCATGCCCATTTTGGTTCAGGCAAAGCATCATAGTGTTCACTGACTAGTTATATATTGAAAACCTTTATGAAGCATTATGGATTTTCCAATTTATTTTGTATCACTAGCCTAATATTATTTCATAACTAGTTAGCTATTGGTGACCAGGAACCAAATCATTTCATATTTCCTATGGTGAGGTGGTAATCATCCTATGGGATATCTACCAACTTGGTGGGATCCCCCCTATTAGAGATATGAATGATGGTTTTCTTCCTACCACAGATATATGGGATAACCCTAGTGAGGCGCACGTCATTATGAGGTGAATTCTCACCATTGTTAAGTAAAATATATGATTGGATATGACTATTCACTCTTTTATCACTTTTAAATATTGGATCCACATTTTTCTTAGTCACTGTGGGGATATGCCAATGATTGTAGCCCTCCATCAGTGCCTTTACCAACAAGTTCGTGATTATATTAGATTTTATTAGGTCTTTTGGGAATCTAGATATCATAATTAATGGGGATATCGACTGAATACATAGATCTCTCATTGAATTAGGATGGTGGGATTCAAGGATATGTTCTAGAATGGATGTCATTTCATAGTTGGGGACGTGTGTTTAGGAATCTAGGGCAGTATCTCGTAATTAAAGAAAGGCTAGTGGAGGGGCATTTCTTTAATCTAATTGTTCAAAACATATACTCATTTTCCAACTATTCTTCCACATTAAAAAAGTAAGAGTCCCATATAGGATTAGTGGTCCTATCCATTTTTATTTGGATAAATAGGGTTTAATTTCCATAACTATAAATGCTACAATACCACTAGGGTCCTTAATGCCTTATCTTGTACCAAGGTGCAAAACATATCACAGGATGGGTTTATGTCAATAATATGTGAATGGGTTACAAATGTGTTGACTCAATATGGTAGCTTTTAGTTCACCCCTTATCCAACACTTATTGGGTAGATCATTCATAACAATAGTGCCACTCTCAACAAAAGGTAATATAAGATCACCCTTTAGGGTGAGGTTATTGTATCCAAGATGGATGATTTGATTGTCTGTGATCCATATACACCTTATTGATTTTCTATTTGGTTCAGATACACCAAATGGTGTCCCCTCTCCCTTCATTTAGTGTAAGAGGAGAGAAACACCCCAGGATCATCCTTCAGTTTTAGATGATGTTGGCACGTGAAGACACTAATGTAGATATCATTCTTCTGTTTAATAATTCTCCTACCTTTATTAATTAGTATTATGCCTTATAATGGTTAGAATCTTATTTGGGTGGTGTACTAACAAAAGTAGATAATCTTTTGGACAAGTCATTTTCCTCACCAACCCCTCATTCCATGGAAATGATGAATTTGATTCGGGACATGGGAGTGACTTTGGGGTAGAATCCTTGTCCAAACAATGACCATCCCAATGGTGGGAAAAAATTGGTTAGAGAAATCAGATTTCCAATTTATTAAATTGGAGATAAATATATTTAAGGAATGATATATAGGGATTCTCCTATAAAATTTCCATGATAGCTCAGTTAATAATTCCTTCTTTTGGTATGCCCATCTCATCAGTCGTAGAAGCTCAGACACTACACAGGCTAATCTGGTTGTATATTCACAACTTCACTACCTAGAATCCTTTGGAAACATTTGGTGACTGAGGGTAACACCATTATTTTGTATTTAACTACTAGGGGTGGGTATTTTTGATCAGCATCCAGTATAAAAAATCATGAAAAAAAAGTTATTAAATCCTAAATATTTGGCCCCCAATGAGATGGGATTCCATGATGATGAAGAGGAGGTATAAATTGTGGAATAGATAAAATAGGTGTTGGAGGAACTAAAGTACAATTTCGAGTTTATAGCTAAATTTATAGCACATTTAGATTCATGGACTATGAAAATATGGAGATCTGATGAAATCATAGCTCACCAGAGGTATAACCTTTCAAATTAATAATCCTCATTGAGAAATGGTCAAAATAGGGTTGGGGAGAGAAACACTTTAGTCTAGACTCTCCATCCCGGTGTAGATGAAAAAGAGGCGGGGAGAGTGATAGTTCAGTGTTCAATTAATGTTTCTTGACAGACTCATTATAACTTATCTAGATCAACCAATATAATATTATTCTTGTTCAATTGTTGATATAGATTCTATCATTGATGGGATTATTGGAGAGACTTTAAAATTTGGATATTTCTCCTTTTGAACAATTTTATTGAATGGATTTTATGAACCATTAATGTTTTTGTCCATTTATTATGTCTTTCATTACCTGAATGATTTTTTATTGATATGGTGTTAAATGAATCACAAACGATACCCATCCTTTTCATAATATCAAGTAAACCTGAATTCCGGGATATGAATATTTAAATCAAAACATATTCTTCTTGATAAGTACTCATGAATTCCCACGAAAATGAATTTTATTTTTAATATATCTTCCATATTTATCATGAGATTGCCTAATTCACTAAAGGATAATTTGGTAGAAAACATGTCATGGGGGGAGAGTTATTTATATTTTTTTAAATTCAGTAGGATTATTTAGAGTAGCATGATGTTTTCCAGAGCCATATAGTGGTACTTATATGATTTTCAAATGTTGTAGAAAAAATCAAGATTGTGATTTTGTTTAGGATCTCTTAGATTTGACCATATATCACATAGTTTAGGGTGTTTTTTCTCACTCAATCTATGGTTTTAGTTTAGAGTCTTTTTTCAGATCATTATATCACTATGGTTTAGTGTCTTTTAGCTCATAGATTTAGTCAGTGTATTTTAGGTTCTTTTTTCTGAAAACATTATATTCCATGCAATTTAAATTCATAATTCCAGGACTCGATCGATGATCATGGAATATTATGCAGACATGTTAGGAATTACCCAAAACAACCTAGGTTGTTGAGTTCTGTTGTGATGTAGTTGAGGAACATGAGGATTATAGCTCCTTTCCTACAAGGAGGAGATGCATCTGTTTAATTGGAAAAATAAATTATGTGTTGGTATCATTTTCAAATAGAGGTTTCTCCACATTTTCCAAGGGTCATGGTAGATTTATTGGGGTATATTGGTTGAGTGTGAAAGACTAGAGATAGTATGTCAACCAATATAGTTTTAGTATGGGTGATATAATTTTAAAGCCAAAATATTATGTTATTGAATATGTGATGGGGTAGACAAGTTTTGGATGACCAGTACACCTTGAGGTGCAACATTCCTCCATAGTGTTTCCACTATTCATAAGGATTTAATATCATTTCTTGAAACATGTATATTCCATTAGCTGGTAGGTAAAATCCTTTATATGACGGTATTATAGTCAATAGAATATAATCAATAATTATTTTAGAGGGCCATGATAGTTTTTTGAAGACTCAAATGTCAAGATGATATGATTGTGTACAGAAAAAGCTATCCTGGGAGGTTTCTAGTGACCTAGTGTAGTTAAGACCATAATTTTAAATCTCAATCCCCATTCCCAATGGTTTCTAATCAAATGGTGTGGTCCATTAATTTTTCGGGAATGAATTGTCTCATTCTTTCTAAAATAATGTCCATAAAACATGGGGACGTAACATAGGGGTGTTGAATCATCCCAAATAGTTTAGTAAAATTATTTAAATTCATGGTATAATGTTCTTGGGTTGGGAGTATGGTATGGGAAAATAATATAGGGAATGGAAAAGAACACACTGAGGTGTTGAGTTCTTCTATGGTGATGTCAGAGAACACAATGATCGAAAATCTCTTTTTTGTAGAGTGATGCATTTGGTTGAAGACCATTTGAACATAATAATGGGAAATAGTTATACATGCACGGTCAAGTAAAGGGTCCCATGAAGTTCTGTATCCTTTTATAAGGTCCATATAATAGTGACGGTGATCCAAGGAACTCAAATAATGATGCAATATTTGTAGATAGTGTAATATTAAAGAATGATTTGATCACCATAAAAGTTGTTTCACTTCCTATAGAATATATTATTATTGTAAGGAGACATAAAAAATCCTTACTCAATCTTTTTCTTAAACCATGGGGTCTGGAAAGTATATTTTGGATTTTAATTTCACTAAAGAGTAGTGTATATGATCTTTATACCATATTTATTTGTGCTATAAGTTTTTCCTAAACTGTAAAGAGGAAGTGTTTAGTGAGTGAATGCTTGAAATTTTATTAGGCCTCCATTTTTGGGGTTTCAACGTGATAATTTTATTGTCTATTTTGATTTAAATTTATGGTATTATGATTTGGAACATTATATGTTAGAGTTTTTTTTCATACTGATTTGGTGAAAGTGTATGCAGTTTAATGTCAAGGCATGCATGGACCTAATATGGGGGATGATACACAAGATCCTATTTTGGATAACCAGGGTTAAGAGTACCCCAACATACTTCTAAGTTAGTGAATAAAATATTATAAAACATTGATCAAGGTTCTCCAGTCATGAGTAATGATACATGATAGTCAAATTGGGAATGGAATAGAACAAACTAAGGTGTGGTGTTCTATCGTAGTGACGTTAGGGATCACAAGTGTCAGAAATACGTTTTTGTTGTGTGATGCATTTGGTTAATGACGATAAGTGAATATGTAGGAGCCATATACATTCATTCATAGTCATACAATGTGTCCCTTGAATATAGGTATTATATTCCAAGGTCCATGAAATATTTGTAGCAACATGAGGTGCTTGAGAAATGAATTTTGATTTATGGATTTAGGTATGTAAAGGTGTTGGAATCACCCCAAACTCTAGTTGATAGAGGTAAGGATGTTCTAGTCCTTTTATATAAGATTATAATGGATGATGGTATGGGATTTTTAAAAGAATTTAGTAGGGATTTACTTTCTTCAGTGTGGTTTGAAATCATTTTGTAAGTCATTTTCCTAGCAGTATATTGTCATGTAGTAAAGTGGAATTTGTTTTGTAGTTTTAGTGTCATGAATCTAAGATATTTCATTATATTTTAATCATCAAGTTTCATGGACATGTGAACAGATGTGAAAAAACTATGAATGACATATTTCATGAACAAGTAAGTTGTACATATTTTTTACTCATACCTAAGAAAAATGGTCTTTTATGGCTCAACCACAATGTAGTTGAGGTGAATTTCTATTATTTGTTGTTGTATATAGGCCTATTATTGGAGATATAGAAATCACTACATATCCAATAATGATATGAATTAGCCATGCATGGTTATTGAATTGGAAACACTCTATGTTGGGTTATCCCATATGTAGATGTGGGAATTATTCCAATTGATTGTTGTATGTGGGAAAGGATAGGAGATTCATTCCTCACTATGTATCCAATGATGATTGGAATTAATTCACACAAAATTATTGAGAAACCATGCTATTCAACTTCATGCAATAAGGATGTTGGATTCCAAAAATTAAAAGGGGTATTGTCAATGGACACATTGATAGAAATTTGGGCATCACTATGTATCTCCCAGTAATAGGAATCAAGCCAGATCTAGTTATTGAAATATAATATCCATGTGAATGTCTGACCTATATGCATAGAGGGTTCATTTTTATGTTTATTTTTTGTTAATTATCCAAGGTTAGATTATTCAAGAATCACTATGTATCCAGTTATTTTAGAAATCACGTCACAAGAAGTTCTTAAATGGAGTTGTGGTAGGAGACCAATCTCCAACAATAGTTTTCCTCTCGAGAAGGGTCCGCTATAATATGTAATATTATGTCATAAAAGTGGCATCACCCATGCAGTTTAACATAAAGTGGTAAGAATGAGTATCACCATATGTGAAACAAAATTAATATTGTAGTTAGACCCAAGAATGGAGGTTCGAGCATCACTTCAAATCATTTTATTATAGGAATCAATCCACTTGTATTTTGTGGATAAATAAACTCTCTATGTGTAGATAATCTCACACAGGAATGGGGAATTTAATCATTCATTTTCACTGATCTAGTTCATGTGCTATGAATTGTTAGTGACATAGTTATTCCCATGCAGTTTAATGTCACATGGTGATGACATTTATCGTGTAGTATAATGTCATACAGTAAGGGCATGATGATTTCATGAATCTTAATGTATTTCTTCCTTGATGCAATATGATTTTACATTTAAAGTCTTGCTAACTGGCCCATCTTTTATAGTTTATCATCATGAAACCAGGACAAGCTTTTATAGTTTAATGTCATATATCCTGGAAGATATGGTACAGTTTAAAATCACATAACTAGGATGAAATTGTATAGTTTAACATAATGAAACCTTGACGATCATGTATACATTAATGCCATAAAAAGAGGAACATCTTTTACATTTTAACATCATCCATCCAGGAAAATTATGCATAGTGTAACATTATGCTACCATTACGAGCTTGGATAGTTTAACATCATGATACTAGGCTAAACATGTACAGTTTAACATCAATATACCAAGAAGAGCTTGTATAGTTTAACATCATTATTCAAGGATGATATTGTAGAGTTTAACATAATTACAATTGGATGAGGTGTGATGGATTATAACTATGAAATTTACTTATTTAAAAACATTTCATTGAGTGGGGGTATGACACATTCCCGATCAATTGTGGCCTTTGAGTATGCTCTGTTGTGATAGAGCATATTTATGATGTAAGACCCTTCTCTTTTGTGTTCCTACTTTGAAGGCTCCATGCCTGCTATCATTGGAATCCAGATAGCTGACACAAGATCTCTTTAGAAAATTTAATGGTGTTAAACCTTCTTATTAAAGGCTCGTGTGATAAGATTTTTGTGGACATCATGGTAGTGTAATCTACAAAACCTTTTCTCATTGATCCACTCTAATTCATCCAGCTTCTTTCTCGATTTCTTGTCATTTGATATTTTTCAAAAAATGGATAATCATATCAAAGGTATCCAGAATTATGTGTCTAACACTATCTCAGTTTGGTACAACAATAAGTGTGGAATTGCCTTTTTAGTAGTCACATGGTGGTACGGTAGACCCAAAAACCATGGAAGAGATTTATTGGTCAGGTATTCTTATCCTTGTTCACCATCATAAGGAGTATATATGATAGAGACTTATAGGATGACTCTACCCATCAATTATCCACTACATGGTGGAGAGATGAGTGATTGGAATCGATATTCTACTTGAGGTACAATTTCTTCAACTCTATATAGAAGATGTTGATGTTATTTTCCACCAATATTTTGTATGGGACTCTAAAGCTTGTGATTATATGGAACCTTAATAAGTTGATGATATTACTCATCTCAACATCCATGAGGGGTATTTCCTCTGCCCATTTTTAAAAGAATATGGAAGTAGTAATGGAATACTTGGACTCCTTAGTTGTGGCTGTGGGATATGGACACACAACATCCAATCAACAAACAAAAAAATTTTGATTATTTAAATGTATATAGAAATTTCAGAGGCTGATGGATGCAATTTTTAGGGATCCAAAATGAATGAAATTTCATGGTGAATTCTGCACAGTCTTGTATCATGTTTTTTCAGTAATAACACAACCTTTTGATTTGGTGGGAGAGCCTCATCCCAGATTGATGAGCACTAAAGCACCCCGCACGAGCCTCTTCCATGATGGCATGAATCTCTGTTTCTAATATTCATATGAGGAGGATTATGTTAATGCCTTGATTTTAGAGGTATTTATTCTAATTTTGGTTATCACACAGGGAAAATTTCATTGCACGACACTAAATTTATTCCCTTCTGACTCATTCTATTATGAGAACACTGTTTATACACAACCAATTATGGGATCCTTCCATCCAGGGGTTGATATATGTTCATCAAACTCTAAGGTATTTGTGACCAAAATTATTTCATCCATATCATATATTTTCATCAACAAGACAATTCGACGTTGTGTTATACAAAAGATAGTTTCCTCCAAAAAAGTGTTTACTAGGACTGTTGCTGAATTAGATAAAGTGTTGTTGTGAGCATTCTATGTTTGAAGAACATGATACAATGTGGGATAAAAAGGTAACTCTTTTAGTATCCCGATGATGTATCCAATGATATGGTAATTTTCTTATAGAATATTCACAATTGATCTTCATTATCACTTGATTCGAGTCACATTTGATATTCATGTAGACTATCTACAACTATAGGGATAGTTCTAACCCGGTTATGAGGGATTGGTAATTTTCCTCATTATTTTTACAGCCTTAATATAGTGAAAAAGATTTGGGAAGAAATTATTTTTCTATAGATACAAATACAATCCCCAAGACAACTCGATTGATCTTTTGTTTTTCCATCCTTTTGCTGATAGGAAATTGGGTAGAGCACTAAAAATACATCTCCCTTGTATGTGGAGAATCATTGGCATAGAAACCCCCCATAATATTGGATCTTAGTGTCCACCAGTGTATTTTATATGGTGGGATGTGCTTCATGGTAATCAGCTATAAATTTCTCTTTCACTAAATTCTGTTATATGAACTGAATATCATATTATTTCAGAATAACCTCCCTTCATGACAGACATATAGTAAGCATGGTAAAACCAAGTATGTATATGATTGGATCAATAAAAGACACCATATAGACTTTTTGGTGCTTCATGTGATGCCTCTGATTTTGAACTTAAAATATTAGTGCAAGGAAGTTCTTCTTGACATCCGAGTATTTCATCTTAGTACCTAGAATTTTTTGAATGAAAAATATAGACTATTATCACTCCATGCATCATTTTTCATGTGAGGTGGGAACCTTGTGAATGTTACATGGAAGCTACAAACAAGATGAGTGGCCTTCTTTGCACTGGATTCATTAGGACTTGTGGGTGTAGTAGATACATCTTCAGGATATCAAAGGTTTTTTTCAAGACCATGTCCCATATGTAATTGATTCACTTCTTCATTATCATTATGAAAGGGAGAGATTTACTGGCCAATTTGGTGATGAAACATAAATTTTTTTGGGGTTCCCTTAGATCCACCTTAGTTCTTTGAGATATTTGGTGGGTTCCATTGTTAAAATATCACTAGCCTTATCTAGCTCTACCTCCATGTCATGGTGACATACCACAAAGACAAGCATCATACCTAATATTAACCTGATGGAATATTTCAACCGATTTACCTTCATACATTGTTTCCATATCTAATTGAATATTATTTCAATATCCTTGAAGTGATCACATTTGTTGTGGGATTTGAAAACTAGGTTGTCAACATAGAATTTGGATATTCTTCCCAATAATGGTTTGATGATAAGTTTCTTGGAATGATGATATATAACACCAGTGTTATTTTACCCAAAACACATTACCTGATAGAAAAATATCCCTTGGGGAGCACTGAATTCATTGGATTACTAATTTTTAGGGACCATATTAATATAATTGTACCATGAGTACTTGTACATGATGGAAAAAAGAATGGAATATAGTTAATTCATTGATAAATAGTTCCATGATAGACAATGGAAAATCATCCTTCAGGTAGTTCTGATTAAGGTCTCTAAAATAAATATTGACCCTCATATTACCATTATTTTTCATGATAGGGATGATGTGGGAGATCCATATTGGGTATTTCACTTCTCATGAAAAGCTAGATTTGATCAATTTTTCATCTTTCACCACTATATTAGTGAAAATAATGGGGTGCATCCTCTGAGACACCTACTTGAAGCCTCTATGCTTATCAGGTAAGCCGGTATAGTGTGTCACCACATCTCGATTTAGTGTGGGAATTTATATGTAGTTAGAAGTGAATAAATATTAGTGCCTCTTTGTAAATGAAATAATAAATATCTTTATCTTTGATGGGAATGTCAGTGCAAATAAGTGTAGGTATTTTGTCTTTATATATTCCTAGATTTACTAACATGAGGTCCTTGATGGTGGTGGAGACACATTCCCTGAATATATAAAGGGTGTTCCTGAGGTCATCCTCTTATTCCCTCGTATCTATGTATGTGGATGAATTCTCAGATAGAGGTGTGAATATGGGGGCATCTATATCACAATTAAGGAGAGAGATTCCATGTGATGAGACATTATCATACCCTATATAATGTTTCCTTGCAGAGATATGTCTTAGATTATTTCATTTTAAACTATCACTGGGGATTGGATGGGCTTGGGCCTCTATGACAAGTCTATCACCTAAACTAGATTTATGGGGAGAACATAGTCACATTCGAGCATACTCCAGGGATTTTAACAAGTGTTACACAATTAATTGGGGTATTAAACCGGTATATCATCATCTTCCATTGGTTGGTAGCCTCACCTTTAGTAGAATCCTACTTCCTATAGTCACAAACACTTTTGGGAAACATATATGATATCACTTTCATGGGTGGTGGAGCTATTTTGGGTCTATGAAGATATGATATTAGGGTGGTATGAGCTCAATAAACTATTTTATGATTCAACCAGTCGTTGACCTCTTGTTCACACCTGGTTATAAACTTCTCCCAATAACCCTCCCCTTTTAACAAGGCAACTATTATGTAGAACACCTACTCTAAAATGTTATCTATTAACTACTATCAAGACTCTACCATTCCTTGAAGGACACCATTGAAAATGAAGTATTTTTTGGGATATTATGGCTCAACCTTTAATAGAAAGGGTAGTATACTGGATGGTAGGTGAGTTTGACCACAGTATGCTTCATGGTATATAGTGTCTTGAGGAGGTAGTTGTATGTGGCAAGAAATAAATAATCATGGATATATTTATTTCAGATAGATTATTATTTATTCGTATATTCCTCAAATCGTAGTAGACCCAAGATTCCTTGTGCTTTTGTACGATGGTGAATTTTTTGTTTTCACTACTCAAAATGTAATTCTTTGAAGTTCAGTACCTTCCATGATTCTTTATTGGGAACTAATGTTAAAAGGAGAGCGATAGATAGATCTTCTACATTGCCTAAACATTCACCCTATACTAAGGGAATGAGTGTAGATTTTGATTGGGTTCAATGGATGGAAACATTAAAACATTTTTCCATTTCTATAAACTCACAGAACCCACCTAGATACTTGATTAAGAGTAGATATGTTTGTAACTCATCTCATATATTTTCACCACAGAGTTCCAATGGTTGTACCTCTGAGAGAGGGATTTTGGGTGAATAGGATAAAACATTCCATCTAACTACGAAGTCAAAAAACCTCTCATTTTCACACTTTTTTTAGTTTGTCTGGTTGAAAAGTTATATTTTTCTTTGTGAGGAACTGAATTGATAATGGAATTTAGGATGGAGGTCTTCCCATCCTGTAACAGATCTTGATGTCAGACTATTGTCCCAAACAAAATTTGGACATATCAGATTCTAAAAAGACACCTTAGTTTTATTCCACATGTTGATCTTGTGGGCCCATCATCGAACCACATCTATATAGAAATTGAGTGTGATATTGTATGAGGTCACCTACACCATCAAAGGTATAGAAGATAGCATTAACGAAGTCAGATGGGTGTAGATTATCATCCACCCACTCTGCATATGGCTTCATCTTAGTGTACAAAGGTTCATGCCACTATTCACTCGATTCCATTCAAATTTTCAAGGAATCAATGATGTTATGAATCTTTAGAAGTACAACATTTTATGTCTTATTCCATCTAGAGAGAGCGAGTAGGGGTAGATGAGCTAGCCCCTTATTAATCTCCCACTAATTCTTGATTCATCATAATAATGAATGATCACCCTAGAAACGCAGAGGTTTTCACTATAACTATGGGAATTCATGATCATTCTTTACTTCCTCAATTTTGTATAACAACTATATAAATATCGAGCCAGTTTTTCACTCAGATATCGCTCTTACTAGATGATCATTTGTGGGAGTTAAATATTTATCTCAACCTGAAGGTGATACCATATGGTAATATTGCCTCTTAGTAGCTCCTCATTGAGTTGTCTAAGGGTTTTTATCTCACTCATAAATTGTAAAACATGTTCCACGATGGAAGGAACCACAACACTTAAGGGTGGTGATTAGGATATAGCCACATATTTTCCATATTTATTTGTAGTATTACACTAATCATGTGGAAAATCAATATTAATATGTGCCACATATTGGATCCTTCCTTAGTTCAGAGTGTGGGTAGCCTTAGATGGTTCATCAAAATCAGAATCCTCTCATAGTATATTTTCCATTTTATAGACCGCTGCATTGGAATATCGATCCTCCATAAATATTATATTTATACTGATGAAATACATAGAGGAATATAGAGAAATTTTGGTTTTCTTATTAATTTCAACACAATATGATGATTCAACACTATCTTTACCAGGGTCGTCACTCAAACCTCAGCCATATCGAGTTGTTTTGAATTGTGAAACAAGGGGTCCTCATTGCCTCCAATACATGCTCATCATATCTCTTCCTATGAGTAATGACCTTCAAGGAGTTTTTCTTCATCATTATTGAATGGTACCCAAATAGTAGTGGTTTGTATTGTAGTTGGTGGAACATATCAGATTTTTACCAGTGATATTTACTACTCAACATGGAGAAGGTTTATTCTCTTTATGGTGGTGATGATGATTAAAATGACTCAGCCCTATGGGATGGGGGTTATTCAGGGTCATAATAGTTATTGATTTATCATGTTGTTGGGGATACAATGATTCTTGTCGGGGATTTGATGAATCCTAAGATGAATGTTGAGATATAAATTCCCCCAACCTAGTGGGATGGGGTTGATCTAAAATCACTATTGATTTCCCCATGACCCTCTCATGAGATGATGAACCTGGTGATGGCGATTGAGATATAAATCTCCCCAAGAAGTGTGTTTGGTTTTGTTTTAAACTTCTGATGATATGTTCCAAATCCTCTTAGTAATTGAAGAACTGAGTGGTGGAGGTCGTGGAAGATATTCCTCCAGCTCGGTGATCTGGTTCTAATCCTAGACGGTTACTAGGGCAGCTGTTGTTAAGGTCCATTTGATGCAGTGTCTCTGTAATCATGTATAATATGGGCGTGATGGAATCACATTATGGTAATAATTCTTTATATGAAGTTTTATAGTTGATCTCAAATTCATACCCATGTATGAGATGCATTCTCATTTCTTTTAAGATCATAGATTAATGATTTTCCAGTTATCCCATTCCATTATTAATGATTTCGGGTCATCAATAAATCATGGGAATAAAGTGGTAGTGACTAAATGGCTTTCCCATTACTCGGTACTATAATTTATTCGGAGGATATAACCTTACAGGATGTCATATATCATGTTTTCTATTATTCTATGGATAATGTGAAGTTAAATGCTTCATATTTCACAAATCCTCAGATACACACATTTGGAAATACTATGTAAATCATTCGGCGGAGAGTTGTCAAAGTGTAGAGATAAACACAGCATAGAAATTTTTCATGATCCTCTTTTATCCAATTCTAGGATACTAAAATGGTGGAGGTTTCCATTTTAAAATAGAGTTTATTGATGATATGTAGGTGATACACATGCCTAGGAAAAGGGGTATGTCTACCATTCAGTTTCTGATGAGTAGGACACATATTTTCGCATAGGTAAAAAGAAAACCCTTTTTGAACCCATCTTAGACAACATAGTTAGAATTGGGTAGGGATAAAAACATTATGGGGTTGTTTTTTATGAATAAATCTCTCCATATGTCAATGTTAGCCTCCTCTTTTTCATCCCTAAATTCCTCTATCCAGTCACACCACAAAAGATGGTTCCTAGGTTCGCCTGCTAACTAGAGTTTAGTTTTTCTGGAAGTTGAAGGGGGAACTATATGCGGTTGACCCCAAAAATTTCAATGACCTTAATATTGTAACACCCTAAGCTTCCATGGTTTTCTTCTCTTTGAATAATAGAGCAACGTGTGTTGTACGCAACCTCGAGTTCTAACACACCGCGACCAATCAAAGTAGTCGTTATGAATAGTAATACCCACTTTTTGAAATTATATAAATTTTATATTTCAAAATGGACATCATTTTTGTATTCAGAATATCGAAATTATCCTAAGTTGAATTTTTTGTAATTTTCTGAGAACATCCAATTTTTTATGAATAGTGAAAAATACTTAAAAATAACTTTTTTAATCAAAATAATTTATAGTGATAAATTATACTATTTAGTGGTTTTAAAGTATAATTAGAATATATCTTTACCATTTTATACAATGGTGGTCATTAGAATTAATTTCACTTTGAAATTGGACATAAACAATTGTCAATCTTTTGATATATATTGTTTCTTAAAAACACGCTATTTGTTGTGACAGCGGGAATTAGTTATAAAATTAATTAATGAAACTTATATGTTATTAATTTTTTAAAATAGACATCATTTTTCAATTCGTAATATCAATTATATCTTAGGGTGAAATTTTGGCATTGTTCTGAAAAACATCAATTTTTGATGAATAGTGAAACCACTAAGTGTTAGTTAAAAAACTAATTTTCGTTTAAATGAAACATTACCACTTCTGTGATTTGATTTTAAAAAATCCGACATACATGGTTGTCATTTGTAAGTAAAATGTGGTTTGATGGGATTAAAATAATTTTTTGGTGAATAGTAACTTTTAAGTTTAATTAATCGTAATTAAAGGTAATTAGTGAAATTTAAGGTAAAAATGATATTATAAAAATATGAAAATACCCTTACACTTGTCCTACCCTTATTGGATGAGTCATGGACGACCAAGACAATCCATGGGTCAACTTTGGGACCCCATGGAGCCACTTGGGTAAGAAAATGAAATTAATAGCTTTTTATTTAAAGTAAAAATAAAATTGTCACAAACATGTGTTGTTTTACTAAAACAATTATTACATGGAGTTATATAAGTTAACTTTTTGACTATAAATATTCATTATAAATCTAAAAATATTTCCTAAATCATGATATTTTTTTATTATTTTTAAAATTAAATAAATTAAATGTTTTATGACACCATGATGATGCAGTGATTACCTCATTAATTAAGGATTTAAATAAAATGAAATGATAACGTAAAATCTAAGACTTACAGTTCTAAAAAACTTATTTTATGAGTATATTTCCAACCCTTATCACCATAGACTTGAAATATATAAGTTTGGGACCTTTAAAATCCGAAACTCATTATATAATAAAGTAACATTTCATTACTTTCCAAGAGTGCCCCTCCTCTCCTCTTATAAAAGGCCCCCACCACTACCACATTATTCACACCTTCTAATCCTTTTGGATCGGCCAAAATCTGCCCAAATACTCTCCCAAATTCCCTCTCTTACTCCTATAAGCCTCACTTTGGGCAGAAGTCTTCCCAAGGAAGCCTTTGGCTCAAATCAAAAAGATTTACCCGATTTTAAAGGTAATGTCTTCTCTTATGTTGTTTTGTTTTATTTTGCTTCTCCAACCCCTTAAACTCTTTTTATTACATTATTTTGTAACAAAACCAGTATATTAAATATACTAGGATGTTTTTATTATAATTATTTGATGTACACTTACACACACATTCCTCTAATGGTTAAAGAACATACTTTTTCTGTGGGTGGGGAAATACTGCCTCACGAAATGATGATTGTTCAATCTTCTTTTAACACCTCTCATGGTGGCCATTAATATGTCACTATATTTATATATTATATATATTATGTTTATGTTTTCTTTATGCTTCTGTATTTCCCATTTATGTCATACCTTTATGATTTCCATTATGGGTAAACGCGATAATTTCATTTTAGGAAGTGCGGACTACCACCCCCTCAAAGTGATTTGAATCGTTAATGACATATGTGGGACATATAAAGGATGGAGTAAATGATATTATATATGATATTATACTAGAATTATAATATACCTTTATATAATTGTGATTTCATTCCATTAAATATGAAATAGAAATGAAAGTAGTGTTCATGCGTACGTACGGCTTACCATCTCCATGAACAGCGCATTTCATTTCTTACCTCTAAATGTTATGTCATATTATAAATGAATGTATATACTGGATATATATGATATATATGATATCTACATAATGAATATAATTCTTGATATAATGGATATTTTACCACATGAACAACGTGTAATTATAAGAAGTTTATTTTTGACTCAAGTACCTAAGATCAACAAAACGATCGTTATTAACTTAAATAATTACATAATGTTCATAACATGGTAATACGTGATATAAGATGAATAATGAACTTGAAAAAGGTTCTGAAGAAAGTATAAATTAACTCTAGTGTATTATCTATGAGGTTAAATAATGATCGAGTCAAGTTGGACATGAGGTAAAGGAACTTCTTAACCCAATTTCCGTTATTTGGGTTAATCTCCTACTTTCAAATTATGTCATGATATTATTATGTCATATCTTGTATTTGTACTTTATTTGTGTGTAATTATAGTGAATACATATAATAGATCTATTTTATTTAAAAAATTATCTTTGTAAGGGACTTCGTCTCAATCTTCTTTCATTGAGGCATATTTTGTATTCATACAAGACTTTCATTTATATGGTGTATAAACCCCTTTGACTTTAACTTTTATTAAAAAGGAATCTTTTTATATGAAATTTTTTACTAAACGACAAAAGGGAATGTTTTTTTGTCGTACGTATGTAGCGACAACAACTTCTTCACCTCTGTGACCATTATTTGAGTTTCAGCTTCCTCTACAAGCCATAACTTTTTTTAAACGAAAAATAAATACCAAGATTTAATTTTCTTTTATTGTGGCATTGAAAATGGGTTTGAAAGTGTTTCTATTATATCAATGTGTTGTATTGATATATTTTGATTAAAATGTGGAAATGTTATGTTTCCTTTATGCATGTTTTATATGATACGTTTATGTTATGGTTTATAATATGTTTAAACCTGTTCATATGAGGAATGCATTGGACTTAATAAGTGGCGAGTGGAGCCCTCTATAGCTACTTGATGCATCGGTAGGTCTCATGAGAAAAACTAGTGCCTTGTAATGAGGCCTTGACAAAATACTATTTATAGTCTTGGCACGAGGCCTTGGCTATGTGGTTATGATAGTCTGACATTATGAATTCCATCATTGTGAAAGTGGTTATTGATATTACATGTGATTAATCGACCAGTAGAATATCCATGTGAATAAGTAAATGGAATTATATCATTTTAATTTTTCCATATTATGTTGAAGTTCAAGTTTAAAAGGCTTTTTTTAGTTATAAATTGCCTTAAATTTTTATGTTTATTTATGAAAACTTCTGCTATATTGTTATCCTTAATGAGCATCTGAGCTCACCCCTTTCAATGTTTTATTTTTCCCAGGATGTGAAGAAATATTTTATGACCGACTTGCAGAGATAGTCTGAAGGGGATATGGGAGTGTACTATAGAGACTATGTTATTGTCGTTTTTCAATTTATGATGTAATGTACCATTTATGAATGTATCTATTGTTTTTAAGGCTACTAAACTAATCGGCCTTTCGAGACTTGATCTTTTGTGATCATTCCAATGTTACGCAATAATGCACCGACTCTGGGTAGCTGGGGTCGGGGTGTTAGAGTTGGTATCAGAGGCAGTTTGGTAATAACCTTGGAAGCTAGATTTAGATAAACTCTGATTAGATCACATATCCCAAAGATAGATTTTGAGGATTAGTATAGAAGAACTTCCTAGAATTTTAGTATTATAGAGATTTTGTATGTTTTCTGAGAAATATATCCCTGTCTGGATACGAGAAGGTAGAGGCGAATCTGGCACAGATGTACCTAGGGGTAAAACCTGAAAACACCGCTTTGAGCTAGAATCGAATGGGAACTGGTGTACGACAACGGGCCTTGCTGCACTCTTGTTTACGACACTCCCGGGGGATATGTTTAAGATAATTCTCATTTTCATTAAAAACCATTATGAAGGGTTTATGAGTATATACTTCCTCAAAGAAAACATTTTTATGATTATAGTTCAATTTATGTTAAGTGTTTTATAAGTATGGAATTATGTATTTTGATTCATAAAATAATCTAGTTTATGCCATTGTTTTGAAATGGTGCCTAGTGGGAGGAATAGAAACTGTATCAATGCACGCACTCCATGTAGGGATTTCCCTCCTGCTCAGGATAATTATAGTAGAGATGGAGATACAACTAGTGCTGATCAACTTATCACCATACTGGGACAACTCACTCAGGTTATGAATAATAACCTTACTCATATGGATCACCCTGATCCACAACATGGAGGATCAATGTTAGACCTCTTCATGAGGCAAAAACCACCAGTATTCAATAGGAGTACTAATCCCTTAGTATCTGAGCAATGGATAAATTCCCTAGAGAAAATATTTCAGGATTTAGGGAGTAGTGAAAGGGAAAAGGTAGTCATAGCAGCTTACCGCCTCACTGGAGATGCTGATCAATAGTGGTCATTGTTTCAAAATACAAAGGAAGATGATGAAGTATCAAATATGTAATGGAGGGATTTCAAGGAGATTTTCTTAAAAAAATACTTTCCTCATGACCATTGAGTAGATATGGAAATACAATTTCTGAGTCTGAGATAAAAAGAGGATGAGAATGTCGCAAAGTATGAGGCTAACTTTACAAGGTTAGCGAGGCATGCTCCAGATTATATACGTAACCCAAGAAGTAATATTTACCATTTCTTTAATGAGTTAAACCCATTTATCTGTCAAGATTTAGTATCACAATCTTTCTCAACGTATGAAGATATTGTCTCATGTGCTATCAAGACAGAAAAGGAATTCTCTAAGTCTTATGACAAAAAATTAAAGAAAGAGAAGAAGAGAACGATAGAATAAGAGATAGATAAAGGGAAAAAGGGAAATAAGGACATTCTATTATACAATAATTGTGGGAATAATCACCCTGGTACTTGCCTAAAAGAAATGGGAGTTTTTTATAAATGAGGGGAAAAAGGTCACCAGGCTCGTGATTTCATGGGAAAGAAAGAGGATATCAATGTTGAGTACTACAATTGTTGAGAAATGGGGCATTATGAAAATGAATTTCCTAAGCGTCAGGGAAACATACCTCAGAAAAGGCTAAAGGATCAAGGACAATATTATTCTGTTACTACATTTGAAGTTGTATAATTAATGTATTGGTGCTTTTGGACTCAAGGATTATATTCTGGTTATAAGAATGATGTGGTATATATAAGGATTGTACTGCAGTACTTGTTGTTTTCATTAAGGTTTTAATATGATGAAGGTAATAATATTTTTTGTATGTGACAATAAGAGAAACTTCACTTTTTTTGAGGAATCTGATGATATAATTGATTTTGGAATTTAGAGACCTTTTAGAAAAAGTATGGATAGAGGTATTTTGGATAACTATAAAGTTTGGAATGTATTAAGTTGAACTTTGGGTAGTATTTTTTAAGGTTAAAAAATTTATGAATACTATTTTTGGAATACTATAATACTATAGTTTTAGGAAAAGGACAACCTGTAGGTCGGGGGATAACCCGTCGCGTCGGACAAAGCTGTAGGAATCGAACCCACAACCATAGTGCGACAGGCCTTTATTACCTACCACTAGCCTACAGGAAGTCCCTGTTTATTAGAAAATAGTTTTCCTAATCTAAATGGTATATGTTAATATTTTAAACCCTGTATGATTAGGATAAATATAATATTTTTGAGTTCTATTATCTTTTTGAGTGAAAGATGAGTTTGTGGTAGAAATTAGTTTAAGGTTGAAACTCTACTTTTCAAGAATAAATATATATATACCAATCTATTATTCTATGAATAAATTAATTCTTAAACTTTAGTAAAGGGGTATTAAAACAAAAAAATGTGTTATCCTAATACCTTATGTCTTGTTGAACTGATAATATTTTAAATCAACATAGATTGAAGGCTTCGAGGACCTCAATTTTACACTTGTTTGTGATTGATGACCTCAATCACTCCCTACAAATATTTAAGTTTTTCCTCCAATTATATGTCTCTAATTGCCACCAATGTTCTCCTTATCGAGATCATCATTTGGTGGTGAATTTTTCATTTCTCTTTCCCTCTTATTAAGGCTAAATTTTATTAACCTTATTTCTGATGTGGGTTTTCCACAAATGTATTTTCTATTTTCAACCTTTTATATTCAAATAAAAATATCAAATTTCGAGGACACAATTTATTAAATGAGGTGAGAATGTAACACCCCAAGATTCAATGGTACACTTCTCTTTGAATAATAGAGCAATGTGTATTGTATGCAACCTTGAGTTCTAACACACCGCGACCAATCAAAGTAGCCGTTATGAATAGTAATACCCAATTTTTGAAATTATATAAATTTAATATTTCAAAATGGACTTTATTTTTGTATTCATAATATCGAAATTATCCTAAGTTGAATTTTTTGTAATTTTCTGAGAACTGCCAATTTTTTATGAATAATGAAAAATACATAAAAACAAATTTTTTAATCAAAAATAATTTATAGTTATAAATTATACTATTTAGTGGTTTTAAAGTATAATTAGAATATATTTTTACCATTTTATACAATGGTGGTCATTATATTTAATTTCACTTTGAAATTGGACATAAACAATTGTCAATCTTTTGATATATATTGTTTCTTAAAAACACACTATTTGTTGTGACAGCGGGAATTAATTATAAAATTAATTAATGAAACTTATATGTTTGGAATTTTGTAAAATATACATCATTTTTTTAATTTGTAAAATCAATTATATCTTAGGGTGAAATTTTGGCATTGTTCTGAAAAACTTCAATTTTTGATGAATAGTGAAACCACTAAGTGGTAGTTAAAAAATGACTTTTCATTTAAATGAAACATTACCACTTCTGTGATTTGAATTTAAAAAATCTGACATAAATGGTTTTTATTAGGAAGTAAAATTTGGTTCAATGGGATTAAAATAATTTTTTTGTGAATAGTAACTTTTAAGTACAATCAATCGCGATTAAAGGTAATTAGTGAAATTTAAGGTAAAAATGATATTATAAAAATATGAAAATACCCTTACACTTGTACTACCCTTATTGGGTGAGTCATTTCCGACTAAGAAAATCTATGGGTCAACATGGGGACCCTATGGAACCACTTGAGTAAGAAAATGAAATTAATAACTTTTTATTTAAAGTAAAAATAAAATTATCACAAACATGTGTTGTTTTACTAAAACAATTATTACATGGGGTTATTTAAGTTACATTTTAGACTATAATTATTAATTGGAAATATAAAAAGATTTCTTACATCATTATATTTTTTTTATAATTTTTATATGTTAAATAAATTAAATTTTTTATGACACCATGATGATGCAGCGATTACCTCATTAATTAACGATTTAAATAAAATGAAAAGATAATGTAAAATCTAAAACTTACACTTATAAAAAACATATTGGATGAGTATATTTAGAACCCTTATCACCTTAGCCTCTAAATATATAAGTGTGGGACCTTTAAAATCTGAAACTCATTATATAATAAAGTAACATTTCATGAATTTCCAAGAGTGCCCCTCCTCTCCTCTTATAAATGGCCCCCACCAATACCACCTTATTCACACCTTCCAAGCCATTTTACTTGGCCAACCTCTGCCCAAATACTCTACAAACATTCCTCTCTTACTCCTAGAATCCTCAATTTTGGCATAAGTCTTCCCAAGGAAGCCTTTGGCTCAAATCAAAAAGAGTTACCTGATTTTAAAGGTAATGTCTTCTATTATGTTGTTTTGTTTTATTTTGCTTCTCCAACCCCTTAAACTATTTTTATTACTTTATTTTGTAACAACACCAGTATCTTAAATATAATAGGATATTTTTATGAGAATTATTTTATGTACACTTATACACACCTTCGTCTAATGGTTAAAGAACATACTGTTTCTGTTGGTGGCGAAATACTGCCCCACGAAACGATGATTGTTCAGTATTCTTTTAACACCTCTCATGGTGTCCAATAAGATGTAACTATATTTATATATGATATATATTATTTTTATGTTTTCCTTATGCTTCTGTATTTCTCATTTATGGCATACCTTTATGATTTCCATTATGGGTAAACGCGATAATTTCATTTTAGGAAGTGCAGACTACCACCCCCTCAAAGTGAGTTGAATCATTAATGTCATATGTGGGACGTGTAAAGGATGGAGTAAATGATATTATATATGATATTATACTGGAATTATAATATAACTTTATATCATTGTCATTTCATACCATTAAATATGAAATAGAAATGAAAGTAGCATTCATGCGTACGTACGGCTTACCATCTCCATGAACGGTGCATTTCATTTCTTACCTCTAAATTTTTTGTAATGTTATAAATGAATGTATATACTGGATATATATGATATATATGATATCTAAATCAAGAATATAATTCTAGATATAATGTATATTTTACCACATCAACAACGTGTAATTATAAGAAGTTTATTTTTGACTCGAGTACCTAAGATCGATAAAACGACCGTTATTAACTTAAATAATTACATAATGTTCATAACATGGTAATAAGTGATATAAGAGGAATAATGAACTTGAAAAAGGTTCTTAAGAAAGTATAAATTTAATCTAGTTTATTATACAGGAGGTTAAAGAACGATCGAGTCAATTCGGACACGAGGTAACGGAACTTCTTAACCCAATTTCTGTTCTTTGGGTTAATCTCCTAATTTCAAATTATGTCATGATATTATTATGTCATATCTTTTATTTGTATATTCTTTCTATGTACTTATAGTGAATACAAATAATAGATCTATTTTATTTAAAAAATGATCTTTGTAAGGGACTTCGTCTCAATCTTCTTTCATTGAGGCATATTTTGTTTTAATACAAGACTTTCTTTTATACGGTGTATAAACCCCTTTGACGTTGACTATTATTCAAAAGGAATATTTTTATATGAAACGTTTTACTAAACAACAAAAGGGAGGGTTTTTATGTCGTACGTATGCAGCGACAACGACTTCTCCGCCTCCGTGACCATTATTTGAGTTTCGGCTTCCTCTACATGCCATAACTTTTTTTAAATGAAAAATAAATACCATGATTTTATTTTCTTTTATTTTGGTATTGAAAATGGGTTTTAAAGTGTTTTTATTATATAAATGTGTTGTATTGATACCTTGTGATTGAAATGTGGAAATGTTATGTTTCCTTTATGCATGTTTTATGTGATACGTTTATGTTATGGTTTATGTTATGTTTAAACCTGTTCATATGAAGAATGCATTGGAATTAATAAGTGACAGGTGGAGACCGCTATAGCTCCTCGATGCATCGGTAGGTCTCATGAGACAAACTAGTGTCTTGGAATGAGGCCTTGACAAAATATTATTTGTAGTCTTGGCACAAGGCCTTGGATACATGGTTATGATAGTCTAGCATTATGCATTCCATCATTGTGAAAGTGGTTATTGATATTTCATGTGATTATTCGACCAGTAGAATATCCATGTGAATATGTAAATGGCATTATCTCATTTTACTTTTTCCATATTATGTTGAAGTTCATGTTTAATAGGCTTTTGTTTTAGTTATACATTGCCTAAAATGTTTATGTTTATTTATTCAATCTTCTGCTATATTGTTATCCCTACTGAGCATCTGAGCTCACCCATTTCAATGTTTTATTTTTCCCAGGATGTGAAGAAATATTTTATGACTGGCCTATAGGGATAGTCTAAAGGGGATATGAGAGTGGACTATGGAGACTATATTATTGTAATTTTTCACTTTATGATGTAATTTACCATTTATGAATGTATCTAGTGTTTCCAAGGCTACTAAACTAATCGGTCTTTCAAGACTTGATCTTTTGTGATCATGTCAATGTTACGCAATAATGCACCGACTCTGGGTAGTTGGGGTCAGGGAGTTACAAATATTTGATGGATTCTTCTTTTTTTTGACACATTTCTATATGAAGGATTTTGGTAAATGGTAGGAATTCCTTACCCTTGGGTGATATCACAATTGGTAGGTTGACAAAAATGGATGTTGGGTGTAACACCCTTCCCCTACCTCATTTGCTTGAGGAGGCGTTGAGGGTTAATTGGCCTTAAGAGACATTCCCAAGGTGCCAAAGGATGGAAATAAATGCTGAGGGCTTAGATAACAAATTGCAGAATGATTTTCCCTTAAGAAAAAACCAACCAAACCATCCACTATCAACCACTATATGATGCATGTCAATTAAAACATTCAAGCATGTTTTCCCAAAGGACAAACAAGTTGTTCCACAATACAACCCAAAAAAAATACAACTAATCCCATATCAGAGTACTATGCAGAAGACTCAACAAAAGACCCAAAATAAGCTAAGACACACACCATGGCTCCACACCAATCTTTCTTCTCTTAGCTCCACCTAGACATCACGATGCACCACAAAAGGAGGGTGATACCTTACCTTTTCCCACGTCACGATACACAACATTTGCAAAGACACCAACGTGCTAAAGTAGGGGGTGAGTACAACTACTTGGTCGGATTTCCCCAAATGACTTCCCTACACATGCCACTAGGATAATACTGTTATCACATTTATTTAAAATAGTTTATATAAAGTAATCACAAGTGCAACCATTACCATAAGCCAAACACACCATTACCAAGTCATCTCACCCAAACCAAAAAACCAAGGGAAAGCCAAAAAAACATGCAACAAGACATTTCATCATTTACATGTTAGCATCAAAATTTCCATCTTACAAAGAAATGCACACAAAGAAACCATAATGGTGGAATTTCCGTCCAACCCGTTCACCCATTCACAACTAGAAGTACTTCTTGACCACTTATCCTTTGATGGTATCTCTTCCGTCCACTATCCATCCCCTTTGTATAGTGGTACGTCCCACCCAATTCCATAATAACTTCCAAATCAATCAATAAACAATCATTTCACACCAAGACCAAAACAATATGCAATCAACCATTCCCATTACATGTCTACCACTTCAATAAATCACACATATATATGGAAACCACCCTTAAATTATTTTTCCATGCCAATAAAATTTCAATAAAACAACCTTTTTATTGAAAACCATTTCCCATCAACCATTGTCCCAAATTAAAATCAGCAACCCATTTTAAAATCCCCATTTTAAAATCCACAACTAGAGCATTTCACCATAAAACCCCATTTTCCCAAAAATCCCCAAAACATCACCCAAGGGATTTAAAACCACATTCTCACATCAAAACACAATTAATTTTTATCAAAACAAATTAATTTTAACCAAACACCACTAGTTCTAACCAAGTAGGGTCAAGAAAGAATCCACATACCTTTAGGGTTCCGGCAAAATCGACCCACAAGCAACCCCTATTCAAATATGGCGAACGCACCACTGAAACCTATCTAGATCCCCTTCCCTAACATCCTTATTCCTTAAAATAAACATCCAAGGAAACCACAACCCTATATCTACACAAAACAGGTGTAGATCTAGAAAACCAAGAGATAGGGAGATGTAGATCTAGAGGAAAACACAAAGAAACCAAGAGGGGAAACATACCCGGGAGAAACCACCTCCAAACCACCATGAAAACCCATTGATTTGCTTCCAAAATCAGTGGGAGATCTCCTTCATCCCCTGAGGACCCAAACTCCCGAGTGAGGCTTGAGTGGGAGAGAATTTGGAGATAAATGAGGTAACCCCAAGGGAGAATGGATTTAAAAACCCTACTTTTATGTGGCCGCATGGTTAAACCACAAGGTTTGGAAAACCGTGTGCTAACCGTGCGCATACTAATACATCGAGGGAAAGGGTCTGCATGGTTGCCTCGCACGGTTTGAGAAACCTTGCACAGGCCATGTGAAGCCTACTGTCTCCCCCAGCACGGTTTCCTAGAGAACCCACATGGTTTCCCTTAACCATGCTCAAACTGTGCTCCCTGCAAAAAGCCTCCAAACTTATCCAAAACCATTCCATACTCTCCCAAACTCTTCTCAACTCATCCCACGCACTTTAACACATAATGAATCATAACAAAGGCTACATACCACAAACTCGGGGTTCTACATTCTCCCCACAATCGGACTTTCTTTCCCTAGAAAGTAGTGAACCCACCTTTTTCTCAAAGAGTTCGGGCCATTACTTGACCATGTATTTATCCCACTCCCAAGTCTCTTCTTGGATCTGGTATACTTAAAAAAAACCTGAATCAGACCGATTCTTTTACCCGGCAGTACTTACTATTTCATATCCACAACCAGCACTGGAATTTTCACCAAAGAACCATCTGACTCTCACTCAACATCATCCCATCGAATAACATGGCTCGGATCTAGTTGATACTTTTTCAACAGCGTCAAATGAAACACATTGTGCATCGCACAGAACCAAGGTGGAAAATCCTAATGATAATCCACCTCACCAACCCCATCAAGAATCTCAAAAGGTCTAATATACCTTGGAGATTACTTTCCATGCTTCCCAAACTGACGATGTCCCAACCTAGGAGAGATCCTCAAGAAAACATGATCACTCACCTCGAACAACAACAACCGTCGATGATGATCCACATACTATTTCTGACTACTTTGAGCCGTATCCATTCCCTACTAGATTAATATGATCTTCTCCATAGAACCTTGGACAAGGCTTGGTCCAACCATCATGGACTCACCTGTTTCCACCATGTATAGTGGAGAACGACACAACCGCCCATACAATTCTTCAAACAGATCCATATGTATGGATGCCTGATAACTGTTATTATAGGAGAACTCAACCAATGACAAGTGATCCTCCCATGAGCCACCAAAATCCATGACACAAGCCCACAAAATATCCTCTAAATCTTGTATCGTCCTCTCTGATTGACAATCTATCTTAGGGTGATACGTTGGGCTCACAGTCAACTATGTCCCAAGGGATTGCTGCAAGGATTTCCAAAAACGAGATGTGATCCACAGATCTCTATCTGATACAATCTGAACAAAAACACCATTCCTCTTTACCACCTCCCAAATATAGATTTTGGATAGATCCTCCACCGTATGAGATTCACGAATCAGGATGAAATGGGCCGACTTCATTAGCTGATCCACTATCAACCAAATGGCATTGTTCTTCCTAACCGTTCTTGGGAGACCTGTGATAGAATCCATCTCTTTTTTCTCCCACTTCTAAATAGGGATTGGTAAATACTGCAACATTCTCATTGGCCTCTCATGCTCTGCCTTGACCTGCTGGAAAGTCAAGCATTTCAAAAAAAACTTGACCGCATTTATTTTCATACCGGCCCACCAAAACCGTTCTTTCAATGCTTTATACATTTTTTGAATTCCAGGATGATCAACCCACTTGGAATGATGATACACCCTGAGAAGATCCTCCTTAAAAGAAACTGGTACAACCATCTGATTTTGAAAACCCAAAACTGAATCGTCATTTAGTTTCCAACCCTCAATGGTCTCCCCACAATTGAGTTTCGACATCATTTTCACACACTCAGAATCAGATATTTGTGCTTCTTTAACCAGGCCAACCAAGTCAGGAATCAAAAAAACTGGATACAAGACCGCTCTATCGACCTGGTCCTCACATTCCAACCGCATGTCAGCTATAACCGACATCAATTGCCACTGGTCCAATGCCTGTTTCACCACATGAACATATCATTTTCTATATAATGCATCTGCCACAAAATTTCCCTTACCTGGTGTGTACATCAAGTCAAAATAAAACATCTGGAGATATTCCATCCTTCTCCTTTACCTCAAGATCATATCCCTTTGTGTGAAAATGTGCTTCAAGCTCTTATGATCTGTGTATACCATGAATTTCTCACCTAAGAGATAATGACTCCACACTTTCAAAGCATGGACCACTGCTTCCAATTCCAAATCATGAGTTGGATAGTTATTCTCATGCACCCTCAAATTTCGTGATCCATATGCAACCACATGATTTCCATTCATGAGAACGCACCCCAACCCTGATCTGGATGCATCACAATACACCATGTACCCTTTTCTTGTTTCTGTGAAAACCAGGATTGGTGCTGATATAAGGATGCCATTTATCACTTTGAAACACTACTGACACAATTCATTCCACTGGAATGGAACATTTTTTCTTGTCAAAGATGTCATTGGTGGAGCCAAACATGAAAAATCATGAACAAAATGCCTATAATACCCAGCTAGACTGAGGAAACCCCGTACCTCAAACACATTATTTTGCAGTTGTCATGAGATAACAACCTCTATATTTTTCAGATCCACAAAAACACCCCTTTCGGAAATCACATGGCTAAGAAAACGGACTTCTTGTATCCAAAATTCACACTTTTACAATTTTTCATACAATTGATGATCCCTCGAGATTCCCAAAACTGTCGCCAAGTGCTGCTCATGCTCCACCCTTTTCATTGAATACACAAGAATATCATATAGAAACACCACCAAAAATGAATCCAGATATCTCTGAAATATAAGATTCATCAATGCCATGAAGACCACTGGCACATTAGTTAGACCAAAGAGTGTAACCACATATTCATAATGAACATGTCTACTTCTGAAAGCTGTTTTAGGAATATATTCCTTCCTCACCCGCAATTGATGATATCCTGACCTCAGGTCGTTCTTATAGAACCACTGGGCTCCCCTCAACTAGTTGAAAAAATAATTAATACATGGAAGTGGATATATATTCATTATCTTAACTAGGTTAAGTCGACAATAATCAACACAGAGTCTCAAAGTTCCATCTGCCTTTTTCACAAACAGCAATGGCGCTGCCCACAGAAATGTTCTAGACTGGATAAACCCATTTCATTCTAACTCTTCCAACTAGACTTTTAATTACCGAAATTCAGTAGGTTCCATTCGGTAAGATAGAAGTCAAATAGGACTTGTCATCGGAAAGAGATTAATCTTAAACTCCCCTTCTCTTACGGGAGGTAACCAATAAAATTCTCCGGGAAACAAATCCATGAACTGATCCCACACTACTGAAAGAACACTTTTCTCAACACCCTCTACCTATTTTGACAAAAACACTGCCAACTTATACGATAACAAACCCACATCTGGTGCTAGAAAACCAGTTGCACCCTGCCTTTCATGCCTCTTTCCTCTAAAGAGACTTCTAACACCATCATGTGTCGTAAAATCCACTATTCTCAAATTACAGTTGATTTGGGCCTTAAACACCACCATCTAATCCATTACAAGGATTACATCATACCCATCCATCTGATGCACTAAGAAATTCTACATTAAGTCAACCTCGCCCACAATGATACAAAATGCTCTACACAAGAAGGCTCCACACTCTCTTCGACCCAGAGGAGTTTGATGTTTCAAAACATAAGGCATCATTTCTACCCTTAAACCTAGCAACTCAACCACATGTTCATCAATAAAATAGTGTGAAGCAACCATATCAAACAATACTTGCATCAAGGTATAATTTAAAATAATAGTACCTCTCACTATGGAGGGTCCTGACTGATCATCCACCGCTACATTCTCAACTCCGAACAATGCCTCGGTTACAATACTATACTCTTTATTTCCTTGATGAGGAGTTGTGGTGTTCTGGGAATAACCATAACTAACTTTGATCTGTTGACAAGGGGTATGATGTTGTCCCCGTCCTGTCGATGCATATGACATTTGCGATCCCTAAGGAGTGTCACATGCACCCAAACTTAGAGCATTCTTAGAATAACATTGCAGATGCCCCATATTCTTACAATTGTGACATGCTTGAGGTTGTGTTATACAGTACCGCTTGATGTGTGTCATAGAGACACACTCAAAACATACTAGATTTCTCTAGGGATTTAGAGGAAGATTTACCGATCCTTCCATCAGATTATGTGCCATACATTCAGCCTGGGAATAAGTGTCCCTCCTCTGCTTGAACCCGGTGTCAGAGTTCCCAATATTCCCCATGGGAACCACCATGCTTCCTCTACCCAGATCTCAAAATAGATCCCGCTCAACCCCTGATGCTCGATTCACCATATCTGTGTAATCACCAATACACAACACTTCTATCTTTGAACGGATCTCTTGCCTTAACACCGCTTTAATGATCCTTGCCTTCAACGACGTGCTACCTGCCACCTTAGGTGAAAATCACACTAAGCTCATAAACTTAGCTGCATATTCTTTCACAGACATATTATATTTCTTTAGACTGAAGAAATCAATTGTGCAATGAATTCTGAATGTATGTGGGTAGAATTGTTATTAACTAATTTGTCAAAGCCTTCCCACGTCATACACTGGTCCATCCCCGCTTGGACTACCAACTCCCACCACTGAAGAGGAAGATCATTTAGCTTATAAGTTTTTAGCCTTACTTTCAGCTCTATCATCATCCCCAAGAATTTGAAAATTCTATTCATTCTGGACAGCCATGCCTCTTCCCTTTCCGGGTCTGAATCACCCCTAAAGACAAGTGGATCCTGACTTTGAAACTAAGCTGCATAATCAACATGCTTTGGCTCTTCTGCTCTATTCACACATCCCATAGCTTGGATAGATTGCACTATGCTCTGGACTAATGGCTGGTTCACCTGGGGATCCGGTGAAACCACTTTCTGATCATCCACTTCTCATTGGTCTCTACAATGCCTACCCAATGCAATTTCTATAAATAGAAAACAAAAAACCATGAGTCTCACTTCTATAGACATCAATAATTCCCATTTCACATCGCATTACACAACACTATCACAATAAGGCTTTCCACCTTTCCACCATTTCCATGTTTCTCCATTTTTTTAAAATCATACCATTTTCAAAATACCTAATTTATTCACATTAAAATTTCACACATTTAAAAAAACCAATTTCTCAATACAGCCCATAAATCATTATGCCTAATAAAATATTTATCCTAGATGGAAGTCATTTCTTCCATATATTCCATGCACCTCTCATTGGCTACACCCACTACAATGAGAATCCAATGCCTATAAGTGTCTCCAAACCACTTATGTACCAAACTTCCTGGTAACTTGAAGTTCAGCATAAAAGGGTTAGCTACGCCGTTCTATGCAATACATTCCATGTTCTGACATTCCTATGCCTTCCTACCATCCCAAATCAACGAATGTACCTCAACGAATGTCCACTCCAAATCTGAGAATCAACTCCAAAGGACTGAACAAGTTGATACTACTAGTAACACCCCACCCCTACCTTATTGGCATGAGGAGGCGGTGAGGGTTACTTGGACTTAAACGACATTCCCAAGGAACCAAAGGCTAGCAATAAATGCTGAGGGATTTGAGAAAAATTTGGGGAATGATTTTCCCTTAAGACAAAACTCACCAAACCATCCACTATCAACCACTATATGATTCATGTCAATCAAAACATTCAAGCATGCATACACGAAGGACAACCAAGTTGTTCAACAATAGAACCCAAAACCAATACAACCAATACTATATAAGAGTACTATATAGAAGACTCAACAAAAGACCCAACATAAGCCAAGACACACTCTATGTCTCCACACTAAGCTCCATGCTCCATGCTCCACCCAGAGATCACGATGCACCACTAAAGGAGGGTGAAGCCTTATCTTTTCCCACATCACGATACAAAACATCTGCAAAGACACCAATGTTCCAAAGAAGGGGTGAGTAAAACTACTCATTAGGATTTTCCCAAATGAAATCCCTACACATGCCACTAGGATAAAACCATTAGCACATTTATATAACACAGTTTATATAACTTAATCACAAGTGAAACCATTACCATAACCCAAACACACCCTTACCAAGCCATCTCACGCAAACCAAGAAACCAAGGGAAAGCCAAAACAAACATACCATAAGCCATTTTAGCATTTACACATTAGCACCACAATTTCCATATTGCAAAGTAATGCACACAAAGCAACCAAAATGATGGAACTTTCGTCCAAGCTGTTCACCCATTCACAACTAGTGGTACTTCCCAACCACTTATCCTTTGATGGTTGCCCTTCCATCCACTATCTATCCCCTTTTTATAGTAGTGCTTCCCTCCCACTTCCACACAACATTCCAAATCAAGACATAACCAATCATTTCACACCAAGGCCACAATAACATGCAATCGACCATTCCCATTACATGTCTACCACTTAAATAAAGCACCCATATATATGAAAACCACCCTTAAATCATTTTTCCATGCCAAACTACATTTTAATAAAATATCCTTTCTATTGAAAATTATTTCCCATCAACCATTTTCACAAATCAAACTCCTCAAACCATTTTAAAATCTCCATTTTAAAATCCACAACAAGAGCATTTCACCACAAAATCCCTTTTTCCCAAAAATCCCAAAAACATAACCCAAGGAATTTACAACCACATTCACACATCAAAATAAAATTTAATTTTTAGCACAAAAAATTAATTGTAACCAAACCCAACTTGTTCTAACCAATTGGAGTCGAAAAAGAATCCACCTACCTTTAGGGTTCTAGTGAAATCGACCCTAAAGAAACCACTGTTCAAATCCGACGAACGTACCACCAAAACCTCTCTAGATACCCCTACCTAACATCCATAATCCTTAAAATAAACACCCAAGTAAACCACAGCCCTATATCTACACACAACGAGTGTAGATCTAGAAAACCGAGAGATAGGGAGATGTAGATCTAGAGTAAAACAAAAAAGAAACCTAGAGGAGAAAATTACCTCAGAGAAACCACCTTCAAACCCCCACGAAATCCCTTCGATTTGAATCCAAAATCAGTGGAAGATCACCTTAAACCGATGAGAACCCAAAATCCTGAGTGAGGCTCAAGTGGGAGAGAATTTAGAGAGAAACAAGGCAACCCCGAGGGAGCCCGGATTTAAAAAACCTAATTCTATGTAGCCGCACTATTAGCCCACACGGCTTTCCAAACCATATGCTAATCGTGCGCATGCTACTACCTCAAGAGCAAGGGTCTGCATGGTTGCCTCACATTGTTTGGAAAACCGTGCGCAATCCATGTGAAGCCTACTATCTCTCCCTACACGGTTTCCTGGAGAACCCACATGGTTTCCCTTAACCTTTCTCAAACATTGATCCCTACGAAAAGCCTCCAAACTTATCCAAAACCATTCCAAACTCTCCCAACCTCTTCTCAACTCACCCCATGCACTTTAACACATAAAGAAGCATAAAAATGGATACATTACTAAAACCGTTGGTGCTACATTGGGAGTAGAGTCTTTTTTATCCATCACCCCAACACCACGAGGAATATCATGGTCCTCATCTTCATATACTTCAGTTGAAGAGATGATGGAACCTTGGGTTTTATAGAATGTGTCTCGAACAACCTCGTGGACACTAGCATTAAGAAGATTATGGATATGATCCTTGTTCTCCATCATGGATAGGATATGATGACCTGCCTTCTGAGATTGTGTAGAGATATGATCCTTATGTATGGTTATTAGAATTTGTTTAACCATATAGTTTTGTAGGAGTATGATACTCCTATTGAGAACCTACATAAATATACAAATGATCATCCTTTTTGTTGACAAGAATATGATACTTTCTCAATTCATGTTCCATTATCGCTTGGCGAGTCTTATTTAGAATGGGATTATAGACCTAATACCAAGCCTTTGTATTAGGTTGCTGGTCTTTCGACGTAGGGATATGATCCTTTCCCAAGGTATGCATTGATTTCACTAGGGGAGCCCTAGTTGAAATAAGAAAATAATCCTAGTATGAATATGCATTCCCCACTAGAATTTGTGGATCTACCTCTGGAATGGGATAAGGTATATGATCCACCTTTTGTATTTCCTTAAAAGGATATCTGTATAGTCCTTAATTGATGTAAGTTGGAATATGAACCTGGCTTCCATTATCTATTGGAATATTCCAGGCAGATTCACTAGTTTGAATATGATTTTGGCTTGAGTCATTTTCCATTCCCACTTGGTTAACCCTATCTGGATTAGGAATATGATCCCAGAGCAAAGCCTTTGGAGCATGTCGTAGGTCTTGTTCGATTGGAATATGAGTTTTCCTGAGGAATGTTCCCCTCTCAGTTGGAGATCCATGTCCAAAACGGGTATATGAACCTGATACTAGGCCATTGAAATATTTCACTACAATTTTTTGACATGCATGTGACCCTATCTAGAGGTATGTTCCAATCTCACCTGGTCATCCATGGTTGGAGTGGGAATATGATCCAGTTTTGACCCATCATATTTTATCATATTATTATAACAATACTTCTATATGAGATAATGAATGTGTGGTTTCTCTAGAGAAACCACTTTTTCATAATGATCAGAGTGTTGTGTTTTCCTGGAAGTAGGGGTATAAATATGGGCATGATTATGTATACTTACTAGCTTGGGAATATACTGGCGGAGTTCTTTAGTAGTAGCTAATATGTAATGGCATTTTAGAAAAGTCTGTGCATGGAAATAATCTTACAAATTTTCTATCTCCCCTATGTACTTTTAGATATCATCTATTAAAGTGGGGATATGATCCCACTTCTTTCCCCTATATTCTAGAAAAATATGTTGATGGGCTTCATGCATGGGTGTAGGGATATGAAACTCCCCCTTTCCTACTATAGGAATATTTCCTAAAAAATGCTCTAAGTTGGAAGGGATAAGGGCCATATTTATTGTTAGTGCAAGAATATGCCATCATACAACATCAGTGGGAGTGTGGATATAATCCAAACTACACTTATCTAGAGCCTTCCCCTCCCGATGTGTTCTCCTTGTTGCTAGTGCTTGGGTATTAAGGAAGTAGTCTGTTGGGTGTTACACTTAGTATGGGATTTATGGGTAATGATGGGTTGGTGATACCGATAGTGTTTGAAATTATCCCTCCTCAAAATCTCCTAAACTATAATGGAGCCATATTTTACTCCCTATTCCACCATCATCAGATATTGAAGGTGGTGATTTTCGGACTCTGGGAATAAGCTTTTGAACTGATTGTCTATGGAAACATGGGTCATTGGCTTAGCTGTAGCATTCCATTGATGATACATACTTAATAGTTCCAGTACATAGAGTCCCCAATAAGAAGAATTAAGATTCTTGATTCGATCACATCGATGTTATTTACCTACCATTGTGTTCTCCACATTACATTCACGTTGCTCGGTAGGTGAGATCATTTTGCGACTCATAGGGTTTACATCCATAATTGATTTTCTAGAATGGTACCTAGAGGAATACATTAACATATTTCAAGATGTTGTGATGATATAATTAATTAAATTAATTAAAATACATGTAACATCATCACCAATTAATGAAATATCTTACACATAATGTCCTCAATCAGATATTTATGGTTAACAAAATTTTCTTTTCCTTCCCAATCCAATCATTCATTTCCTGTGTAATTTTCAAAGAAAATATGGACATATTTAATGGGAACCTCATAATCAAAGGATCAGATATAAGATTTATAAAAGTCTTATCATATTTTTTTGATATGCGACAAATTTTTCAGACATATGAAAAACTGACCATGCTACTATTCATGGGATTTGTGTTGGGCTCAATTTATTTTTTTTCATAGAATATGAAAATAAAATTGGTCTGAAAAATGATTAATAGATCACTCAGTTATTTGATATATTCACATCAGGACTACTATTTTTTGGCATAAAAGTGACAACCTCTAGGCATGTTCGATTTTTCCTAATGGTTTATTTTGATTAAGGTGTTAAATGTGACACACAATCATTTGTGTTGGGCTACCATTGTTTTTTAATGGAAACTCCCAGTGGTTTCCCAAACCATGAAATTGCATTGACCTACATTCGAAAGGAATGATGTCAGTCTGGGTTTCAGAACCACTGAAACTTATGAACTCACATTGGTCAAGATGATTGGTGGTCGGGCTCATCGAACCCTTATAGGGTGAATTATTTCCTACTCCAGGAATCTCATTAATATTAAAGATATTTTTTTGAATCTCTTCCTCATCCAGATACTGGAAAGGAAACATTAAAAATTATAATGGTTTAACCTCTTTTATATTTATACAAATAATGGGATCTCATTATTGAATCCATCTATATGTGTGAGAGGTTCTTCATCTATTTCCCAGAAATGAGTAGATACTTAAATACTGAAGCCACATAACCCCAAACCATGAAGTTTTCTACCATTCAGGGAGGCCGTTACTATTTTTAGAAGGATATTTAGCCATTATGAGGCATCCTTCATAACCTATTTAAAGATGGAATCAAAATCTGCATAGTACATTAAACATGTACAGTTTTCAATCATGTGGATAGGTGTTTGTTTCCTCTGGAATTGGGGATGATCTCATTGATTTAAGATTCAAACATTTGAAATGGTTTCTAATTGGTTTATTCATAGAACTTGAAACATCCAATGATTCCATAACTATTTTAACCTACTTTCCAAAGGTAGGCGCTCATTATTTGTGAACTGATGAGGCTTAGGGTTTTTATTGGTCGAGAGGATGGGTGGTCGGACTCATCACACCTTTTTTAGGGGAATTATTGTCTACTCTGGGACTCTATTTATAGATTTAAGTTATGTTCATGAATCCTTATTACATTACCAAGTGTAAAATGAGCTTTTTTTAGATCTGAAAATCAATGATTTATATTTAAGAAATTTAGAGAATCTTTTATATGTATTTGAGGTTCTTCATCGATAGGGAATCATCTGTATTTGTTAGAGATTGTTAGCCATTGGTATCCTTTAATACATAAAAATATCTTAGTCCTTATGATGACCATACTGGTTTTAAAGCCACTCAGTGGGGAACTTGAAGTATATTGTCATTCAGAAGGACATTTATTATTTCAGAGTTGGGATCGTACCCGTAGATGGGCTACCTACGTATCCTTTGTTTTGGAAAAGAAATCAGAACCCACGTAGTTCGAGTAAGGGATTATGATGTTTATGCATGATTGATGGCTCAAAGAAAAATTTCATGATTACTTTTACACTCTAAGCTCACGTGAGTCATGATCGATGTTAGAAACAAGAGGTATTGGTGAAACCAGACAATTGTGTCATGCAATTATGTGGGGATTATGTATGTATGACTGCCCAAATAGATGAGGATTAAGATTTAATTCAGGGAAGAAATCCATAAACAGGGTCTATAAAGGTATATGTTCTTCATGGATATTTTGATACTCTAATGTTGGGGCTTACTCCTAAGGAAAATTCCCAAGTTAGGAGGGGACTTATGATTGGGTTTTAATCCTGAGAAGGAAGCCGAGATCAAAAGGAATTATGACTGGTGAAGTGAAATTAAGACTCGGGCTTACTCCTAAAAATGAGGCTCAGGTTAAAGTGATTTGAAAATTAAAGGGACTTAGGGCTTACTCCTAAGAAGGATGGCCATATTTGAGATTGGGGCTTACTCCTAAAAATGAGGCCCAGGTTAAGAGAATTATGGTAGGGGCTTACTCCTAAGGAGGATGCCCATATTTGGGAAATTTAAGACTGGGGCTTACTCTTAAGGAGGATGCCCATATTAGGGGACTTGGGGCTTACTCCTGAAAAGGAGGATGCCCATATTAATGAGAATTTGGACTGGGGCTTACTCCTAAAATGGAGTCCCAGGTTATGGATTCTCTCATCTTAAAGGATGAGGTTGAATGAATGAACTCTCTAACTTTAGTGACATAAATATGTTTAAATCACTAGGTTTTGAGAGATGTTCCACGAAATTCCTTTCAGATAAGGATGTCAATCAAGAAAATGTGCTATAAATGGCTTTGAAGAGTTTCTTGAAGACTGAATCTTGAATAGGAGAGGTGTAATGGCATAAGAGGGGTTAAATGGATAGGAAGGGCACTCAAAAATAGAAAGGGCGTGCAAGTCCTAGCAGGAGTGTAGGTATTGAGTGGGCGCACAATTACTAGTCGCGCAGGTATACCTGCACGGCACATTGGTACTTGCGCGACTAATAACCAGTAGGGTAATACTTGGGTGATCATTGATCAGAGACTTTAGAATTATCCAGAGGTACTTCCAGAAGAGTGGTGCACAAGTTTCAATGAGTAGGTAAGGAGGAATGCATGTGTGTCCATTTACATTAAGGGTAAAACACTTAGGCCCACAAGTGTTTGTGAATTCTAACACTTAGATCTTATTCCTCTTGTATAGAACTTACATTCTAGGTAAAGAATTACCTTACAAGTGTTCAGAAGACTTTAAGAAGAGACTTGGGCATTCAGAGCTTTGTATCTGAATTCTGAAAAAATTCCTCTCTAAATGGGGGGTCCACCAGGGGTATTTATAGGCTGGAGAAGACCCCGGGAAATTTTCAAAGATGGCATGCAAGTCACTTGTGTGACCATTAGGTAGCGCGCAAGTATACTTGTGCGATAGTGAGGTAACTTGCGCAGTGCATGTGAATTTGAAGCCTTGTTCAGGACTTCATCGATTTTTGATGTTTTATTCAAAGGCTGAATCAATTTGTGCTCAGTCATTTCCCTTTCCATTGCTTTAGAAAATGTGATGAAAATGAGAGTCAAGAAAATTCCCCCTCATAGTTGGATCAAAAATAATAAGGATGTGACTCTGAGTAAAATAAGAAAACCAAAGAGAAAGAGGCGCGCAAGGTATGGTGCATAGGTGGACTTCAGGCGCGCAGGGTCCAGAGCACAGGGGTACGACCTCGTCTATAAATAGATGGCCTCACCTTGATTAAAACACCCGGATCCCTCTCGTCTTTTTCTCTCGGTGCGTAGGTGGACTCATGGCTCTCGCTCTTCCACGCTTCTTGTTTCTTGTGTCGCGCTTCTATTAAGGTATTTGGACTTGCGTGGTGATACCTGTGTTCCCAATACTTGCGTGACCGAATGAGACTTGCGCACTCACTATGGGACTTGTGTGCCTTAATGTCTTAGTGAATTTTTCAAATTAATTCACAAAATTAACTTAATTTAAGAGTTAATTATTCAATTTTTGTGCAGATCCAATGGCTCCCAAGGGAATTGGAACGACTGGTGAACTGGCAGGAAAAATAATTGTTGATATGATGGACATCGTTGGCCACGATTATTATACTGTCTGTGAAAGTACTCTCCCAGAATTATCCAAGTACTTGAACATGCATCATATTAATTTCCCGCATAGCATTTATCTGCCTCTGTATGGCCATGGTCATCTGCAAGATGTCAATATTCCAGAAGAAAAGAACTATCTCCCGCATTCCTGGTTTCAGTCATATACCAACTTTTCTTCAGCAAATGTCTCAATCACAGGAACATTTTATAATGCTAGAAAAGTAAAGAAATCCTATATAATGCATCATAGCTCATGTGCACCGGATTTGAATCCTCACAAACCTGAGTTGAAACCACATTGTTATCCCTCAATCTTTCGAAATTCTGAAATGGATCAATCCAAAGGCTGGAAGGAGAAATGGGAATTCTATTCTGGAGGAGGGGTGAAGCCAACTTGGATGTGGGATTATTGGGTGCGACAAACCTATGAAGAGTTTTTCGAGGATATGAAGGGAGCTACAATTTATGAAGCTGTTTTGGCTGGGCAGACGTATGTTTATAGGAATGATAATTTTGCACCGGAGTTACTTAGCCGCTAGATCCCAGAAACTAATTCTTTCCATCTGAACCATGGAGAAGTAGGCATTAGTTGTGGGATGTCTACAAGATCTCAGGGGTTCCAATTCTGTATGATATGTATGACAAATTCATCCCTCCAAAGGAAACCTTGAATGATCTGGAGAAGACTTCGAGTTTGGTTCGAGAGTTTTTGAAGATTTACCATAAGTTCAAAATCTCAAATACTTTCAAGACTCATTCTAGAAGGGATATTAATTCAGAGGAATTGATGGATGTGTTTCTCAAGAAGAAGAGGGAAAAGAGGCCCACCTGTACTCATCCTACTAAATGCCCTAGAGCGGATAAGAGAGGTGCTCCTGGCACATTCTGGCCAACTCTGGAAGCAGGAGAGTCTGAGAAATGGGGGTATGAATTGAATCATAAAATCCCAGAGAAGACCCATCTGGAATGAAATTTAGCCTTATGGCTCAGTGTCTATCTCTTACCCGTCAGAGATTTGAAGGGAGGCGTCAGGCCAGGGACCTTCATTATTGTAGCCAAGTTGGCTGAGAGGAAGATGGTGGGGTTGGCTACCCAAGTTTTGGAAAAGATTCATAGGATCTTAATCCATGTCTATATGGGTAAGTCTCCTTTGAGATTAGTGGGACCATTCCAAGTTTTATGGGGATGGATCGCCACTCACTTTCAGACATATGGTATTTAGAACGGAATACAGATTCCTAGAAGTTCTTTCAGGTCATCTGTTCAGGACATCTCTAGAGTTTTTCCTTTGTCCCTCAATGCTTATGATATTAGGCCAAGGCTGGGTATGCATAAGGAATTTCACTTCTTTCCCTATGGAAATCCACCTACAGGGCGATTTGTTGATGATGGATCAACCAGCTTAGAATAGAGGTCTTACATGCTGGCCTGCAGAGATGGTGCACTGGCCACCAGAATTGATGGGGAAATTATATGTGAGGCCTATACTCAATATATATTTGCACGACAATTCAAATGTCTGCAGACAACTGTTGTATCTCCTCCAGTGCAAGTCAGGTCAGAGCAGCATCCAATGGTTGCCCAGCAACTATGGTTGCTAATGGCTATGGAAAGGACTGGGGAAGTTTTTTACTTACCAGATTCTGAAGTGGTAAGTAACTTAAACATATGGTATGCTGAAAATTTGGTAGCATCATATCCTGAGGAAATATTGAATAAACCTGTTTATCGGTTGGGGAAGAAGAAGAGAACCATTGAGAAAGAAACAATTCAGGTGGCAGGTGATTCTTCTACTCCTGATGCTGGTTCACCAAGTTCTTCAACTTAGGCTGATTCATTAGATTCTCAGGAGATACAACATGTGTCAAAGCATCCACATGCCATATATAACCCTCCTGTCAGAATAAAGAGATCCACTCCATCAACTCCTGGTGAGTTACTTTATTGAGGCAATTTAATTGCTAGTAACTTTATAGAGTAACAAGTTTTCATTATCTTTTTATATTTGCAGGAGATAGAAAGAAATTAAAATCCAAGGTTGTAGGACCCTCTTCGCAGCCTTCTAGTACACCTGCATATCTACAACCAGAGGCCATCCGGACATGGCGGGATATATACTGCGATACTAAAACTATCTGGCTGGAGCTATGTGAAGGGCTACATATTCTTGAAATAGGGACTCTTTAGGCTCCTGAAAATATTCATTTCAAGGATAACCCTGATGAAGTAAGAGCCTATGTCAAAGAGTTTAAGAACTATATTTATTCCACCGATGAATCTATCCCTATCACCAAGCGGGTGAAGGAAATGATGGATCACGGTGCCACTGATGAGGAGTGGCATGAGTATGTGTCTCTTGAAGATGTAAGTTTTCTTTCCTATTTTACTTTGCAACTCGATTTTAGTCAAATATTTGTTACTCAAGGAAATTACTTTCTTTATCCTACAGGTTGAAAGGAATGGAACTAATGAAGTTCCTTCACCACAGTATAGCCCTAGTGGTACTTCCACCGGGGCTTCTACTGAATCTCCTCAGGAGTCGGGCGAGATATCTCCGGGCCAGTAGGCCATGAATGAAGAGTCGGACATGGCCCTCCATTCACAAATTCAAGTGCCAATAAGGGAGACTGCCAATACTACCAAAAAAGAAAATAAGCAAAGGCATCGAAGGAAGAATTCCACAGATAAACGCTTCATTAGTAGCGGTAAGTCCATCGGATAATCATGAATCTATACCCATGAAAAGTTTTCGCATATTTCTGGGGATTTTAGGGGCTTCTTAAATTTCCCCTATGAGGGAAAGAACTGATCCTCCTTTGAGGACCATGGAGGGTGCTGTGGAAAAAATAAAAATTCAGGCTGAATTGCCTGCTCCTGGAGAAGAGCCAACATCTATTCCCAGTATCCCTCCTACTACTGTTAAAAGTAGGGAAGAACCTACATCTGGTAAGTTAACAATGCTTCATAAAATGTTGAATGAAACATCGAATGACATCCATTCTGTGATATTTCAGGTATAACACCTACACTAGAATCATTGGCAGCCACGAAAACTGAATCTACCATCCTTCCTGAAGAAGTTGTCCAGGGTCAGGGGCCGTAGAATGAGGGTCTCCAAGAAGACACATCAAATACTCCCACTAGTGAGACTAACCAGGATTCTAAAATATCATTGGATGAAATGATGAATCTTGTCATGTCTTTTGAATAATTTTTTTATCATGATAAGTTATCATGTGATTTATAAGATATTGAGCATGAGTGTTATCCTTCGTCCAGTAAATTTTTCTTATAATGTATACTTCTAATCAAGACTGAAAATAATATGCAGTTCCATCCAAAGAAGCTGCTGAACTTCCAATGCCTAAACAAGGTGTGGACATTGATGTCAACCCTACCATTGCAGAAACATTAGCTCAAGTGGAGTTAAACCCAGTAAACCATCATGAGACCCATCTTGAAGATCCTGTTGAAACTGGGAAAGATGGGGAGGAGTCTTCTCAGGCTGCTGATCTATTGTTAGGTAATGATTGTACTAAGTTTTCTAGATATACAACCAACTTTAATTGTTCTATGAAACTAACCATACTTTTAATTGATCAAATAGGGCTATCAACTTCAATGGATAGATCTAGAGGTTAAGTCTCAACTTCCGCCCAAACAGTAGTAGAAGGAAAAGCAACCAGGGTCAGGGGGAAGGAGCAGAACATGGCACTTCCTTAAGTGCATTAATCCCAGATTACATGCCCCCCTATGATGATGATGTTGAATCAGACCCAGAGGTGCTGAAGGTGCTCATCTTTTCACGATGCAAGGCATGGAACAACATATGGAAAATCATATTTGAGGTTCCCTTAGAAGAGCTATCAACGAAGATCCCTTGATTTTTATCCATGTTCGTCATGCTAGGAATTGGGGGTTTTGGATATGAAAAGGTCCCTGCTGCGGTGAAACAAGTCATTTTCAGGAGGGAGTAGGAGAAAAAGTGTTGTGAAGATCTGACCAGGGTGAAACAATCAGTCAACATCGGCGAATTTGAGACTCCAGTATCCTGAGCTGAGGATGACTATGCTGCCAAGATGAAGTAGCTGAAGCATATGATCAAATATAAAGTCGTCCAGTAGATACACCTCCCTCAATAGTTAAATGTTGTATCTAGGGAACTTGACCAACTCAATAATTCATTGGAGGCAGCTCAAATAAATGGTATGAAGTCCATCGTGGATGCCAATAAAGAACTCCATCAGGCTAAAAAGAGTGAAGTTGGTCGGGTGCATGAGCTTCAAGTATCTGCTGATGAAGCTCGGGTTGTTGTTCATCAAGTGAAGACTTATGTTGATAGCCTCATGTAATTTCTTAGAAAAGATAAGAGACTCCAATCTGTGGATGTCCTTCTAATTCTTGTGCATCAAATGGAAAAAATTATTTCATCTTCAATCACTTGTGCACGTATTTTTCTGCTACCTACTTTAAATTTTACCTAATCCAATGGGCCTAGTAAGTATAGTTTGATTTTTAATAGGATTATTATAAATAACTCTACAAACTTTGAATCTTTTAATTGCTCAATATTACCTAAATCGTACAAAATTTATATTTAGTGAGCTGGAACTTGACTTTTATTTAGAGTTCTCTTGTCTTTTGTGGGCAGTTTAAAGTCATGCACGTTGGACATAAAGAGGCTAATGTTTAAGGTTGAAAGACCTTTGACCTAAATGGATTAAAACTAACTCAATTCCTTGAAAATTTATCTGAAAAAATATTACCACACTCAAGTATGAGGGAAAATATGTAAAATATGACTTACGAAAATTTGAATCTGAGGAATGATATGAAAAAGAGCTAAAAATTCATTAGAAGAAGTAGTTCCCAAGAATGAAGTTACCATTATTTAACAAACCCATTAGGGTATTGAATTATGCAGGGCCACCTAAGGGCATTGGCCGCATAGTCAAATAATAGCATCTTTTGGCTGACAGGTCCGTTATGTAGACTGTTTATGCAAGGCCGCCTAAGGGCATGTGCTGCATAGTCAAGCAAAATAACTCTCGGAAATTTACTTTTCTACTGCTAAAAAACCAGTGGAATTTTATGAGGATTAAAATTTTCCAAAGCATAGAGTTTTCTGTATGGAGAGAGGTACTTGAATATGGAGAAGATATTCCCAAATAGGATTGTCTAAGAATTGGATGACTATTACTCCTACGAAGGTCTGACCCAAATGTATGGAATGAAAATATAAACCATAGATGAGGAGAATTTCAGATCATGAAAAAGATTATGGGACAAATATGTTAAGGATGTCCATTTTTTTGTGGATCCCTACATATTGTCATTAAGACAACCAAGGACAAAAGGGATTTTCCTCCCAAGAATGAAGTTACCACTATTTGAAAAACCTGTTAGGGGTTTGAATTATGCAGGGCCGCCTAAGGGCATTGGCTGCATAGTCAAACAATAGCATCTTTTGGCTGACAGGTCTGTTAGGTAGACTGTTTATGCAAGGCCGCCTAAGGAAACTGCTGCATGTTCAAGCAAAATAATTCTCAGAAATTGGACATTTTGTGACCAGAAGTCAATAAAAGGGTTATGAAGATCTAGAAATATTCAATACTAGGATTATGACACATAAATATGGGTATTGTCCAATGTATGCATAGATACACTGATCAATGATAACCATAATCATGTTGTGGCAGGATCCTAAATTGAAATGTTGGACTTCACTACGTATCCCATAAGGATGGGAATCAAGCCATACGTTGTTCTTAAACTATAGTTTAACGTCATGCGGGATGAAAATATAAGAGATCTTAGTTTAGGGTCATAGAGCTTCGACCATTTACAAGAAATACACTGTGTGTGTTTTCATGGGGACTTTTCAGCCAAGGGACTGAAAGTGGAATTTGGGGTTAGGCCCAAAAGACTTGGGGCTTGATTCGAGGGACAGTCGAACGTTCCTATGTATCCCATAAGGATGGGAATCAATCCCACGTAGTTCAAGAAATACCCTATTTACAAATTTGGTTCGTACATGTGAAGGTTGAAAGGGGACTTTAGTGCAATGATGGTTTAACCCAAGATAAAATGTTCGGGAATTTCCATGTATGCATGTAGTCTTTGGAATGAAACATGATTAAAAATCAATGTAAATAATGATTCCCTCTCAGGTGAGGGTATCAAAGAATATTGTAGTTTATTGTCATACAGGACAAGAATTGTTGTACAGTTTAACATCATATAGCAAGGACAAAAGTGAACCAATGTAAAGATATTGATTATGGGGGCAGTTTCACGAATCAACATCGTATGAGATAGAGGTGAACCGATGTGAAGAGATCGGTTTTGGGCTTGAACCTTAGGAGATTACCTATGTACCTAGCCTAGAAGGCAAGGATCAAAGTCCGTGTAGTTCAATTAAATAATGAATTAGTGATCAAATTGTTCTTGGGGACAACAACCTAAAAAAATGATGTTGGGGCTTACACGTGGTTAGCGGCCCAGAGTGGGTGTTATGGTTGAAATTTTCTCTAAGCTCATGTGATTTATACTCGGTGTGAGAAACAAGATGTAACAACAACCTTAACAATGCACAGTTTAATGTCATGTAGGACATATGAAGGTACTATGCAGTTTAAAGTCTTGCAGTTAGGAATATTGGTGCTGCACAGTTTAATGTCATATACCAGGGATAATGTAGAGTTTAATGTCATGTAGGACATATTAAAGGACTTTTGTATAGTTTAGCGTCATGTAGCTAGGACAATGGGGACAATATAGTTTAACGTCATGTTGGACGAAAGAGAACTGTGCGGTTTCATGTCATGTAGTAAGGACAAAAGAGAACACATTTTAACATCATATAGGACGTATTAGGGACTTTTTCATAGTTTAACATCATGTTGGATGAAAAAGGGGATGATACAGTTTAGAGTCATGTTGGACGAAAGTGCAAATAGTTTAAGGTCATATGCATGGACTGTTGGTTATATAGTTTAACATCTTGCGGGACGTAAGGGACTTCTTTACATTTTTGTGTCATGTAGTTAAAACGTCACTGTTTAACGTCATGTGGGACGAAAGAAATGAAAATAGTTTAAAGTCATATACATGGACTATAGATGGTGCAGTTTAATGTCATACTGGACGTAAGAGACTTCTGTACAGTATTGCGTCATGTAGTTAGGACGTCAAAGTTTAACATTGTGTGGGACGAAAGAAATGAAAATAGTTTAAGGTCATATGTATGGACCGCAATAATGTATTTTCTGTTTATACAAAATACTTCTTCATAAATATGTCATTGGTTGGAGTAGTGATGAGTTCTCTATCCATTGAGATTAAAGAATAAGCTCCATTTGAATAGACCTTATGTATTGAATAAGGTCCTTCCCATTTTGGCTCAAGCTTGGGAGGTTTCTTTCCTAGTATCATTGGAGTTCTGAGAACTAATACCAATTCTCCCTGAACAAATGAATGAAGATGAACTTTTTTGTTGAAAGCTCATTCTATTCGATTCTGATCGACTTCCAAGTGGTGCAGGGTGCACAATCTTTTCTCATCTAACTGTTCCAATTAATTCAATCTCTTTTGAGATTGTTCATCTATGGATGGCTGATCACAAATGGCTACCCTGAGCGAGGGTAGTTGAACCTCAATTGGCAAGACTACTTCTGTTCCATATACCAATGAATATGGAGTTGACCGTGTTGTAGTTCGGGTGGTGGTCTGATAAGCCCGTAAAGCATGAAAGAGTTTATCAAGCCATGACATCTTATCTTTATCCACCATATTTTGGAGTATATTTGACAGAGTCTTGTTGAAAGCTTCTATCTGGCCATTGGTCACTGCATGATACCTAGATGAATGATTGGATTTCAGGTTGAATTCTTGATACAACTTCTTCACCTCAGATGAACAGAAGTTGGTGCCATTTTCCATCAGTATGGTATGAGGGACACCAAATCTGGTAATGATGTTAGACTTGATGAAGCTAAAAATTCATTTAGAACTGACTTCCTTGAAAGGTATTGCCTCTTCCCATTTGGAAAAGAAATCAGTAGTAGTAAGAATATACTTAAGCTGATTGGCCATAGCTGAAGGGTAAGGTCTTACCACATCCATTCCCCATGTGGAAAATGGCCACGAGTATTTAACTCTATGAAGAATCTCCAGGGGTTTATGAATAAAGTTTGCATGTACATGGCATGAATGACACTTCTTTGTGAAATCAATACAATCTTGTACCATTGAAGTCCAAAAGTATCCAAGCCATCGAATCTGATCAGACAGCCGATGCCCAGATTGGTGGGCACCACAGACTCCTGCATGCACTTATTTCATGACAGCTATTGTCTCTTCACCATCAATGCATCTGAAGAGAACTCCATCAAAACCACGCTTGTAGATAATTTTCTCTAGGTGATCTGGGCTATCATAAAGAGTAAAATTGACCATATGTCTCCGGATTTGTTCTTTCCATGCTCTATCAGGTGGAAGTGTTCCATTTTGAAGGTATTCCCTGATAGGTGTCATCCATCCTATAGTATGACCATATGGTTCAGGAATGGGACTAATTTCATTGATTTCCTCTGTTCTGATTTGAACATAAGGTGAAATTGTATGACGATGGGCAATACTGATGGTTGTCTCATCCCAATTTGGATATTCCAAAGTTGTGGCTATATTAGCCAATGCATCAGCTTGGGCATTTTTTGATCTTGGGACATAAGAAAATATCGGTTCCGAAGGAAACTCCACCATTAAATCTCTGACGTAATAATAAAAAGGTATTATTTCTTCTTTTCTGATGGAATAATCCCTATTGACTTGTTTGATTACCAGTTCTGAATCACCTTTCACCTTTAAGTGATTCACTTATGCTTGAAGCGCCAATTCTAAACCTACGATTAGAGCTTTGTATTCTGCTTCATTATTTGTACAACCTCCCAATAATGAGAAAGAATAAGTTTCTAATGCCTTTTCTAGAGAAATGAGTACAATTCCTAAACCAACCTTGTTGAATTTATGATTTTCCATTTTCCTCCCTGTTGGACTTCTGGAAGCACCATCGAAGTATATTTCCCATGCCTGAGGACTTTCTTGAATAAAGAAGACTTCCTCATCAGGGAGTTCAATATCTGAAGATTTATCTTCCACTGGAGGGTGTTCATCCAGGAAATTAGCTAGAGCTTGGACCTTTATTGCCTTTTAATACACATATTGAATATCAAATTGTTGCAAGATAACTGCCCACCTTGCCAGGCGTCCTGTAAGCATTGGACGACTAAGGATGAATTAGAGCGGGTTATTGTGAGATACTAATTAGACCTCGTGATGTTGCAGGTAGTGTCTTAACTAATGATCTGCCAAGATTAATGCTAGGAAACACTTCTCAATACTTGAATATCAGGTTTCTGCTTCAAGAATAGTCATACTGATATATTATAGGATGTTTTCATTTCCAGCATCATTTTCTTGAGTAGGAAAGGTACCCAATGATCGCTCTAAAGTTATCACATCGAGGATAAGTGGTCTTCCTTCAACAGGTGGAATAATTATCGGTGGACTCAAGAGTTATTTCTTGAGAATATCAATTGTTTCTTGACATTCTTTAGTCCACTAGTAAGTGACTCCCTTCTTCATCAATTTGGTGAAGGGTAAACGTTTTCCTACCAAATTGGCGATGAACCGCCGAATATAGGCTAAGTTTCCTTGAATTCCTCTTAATTCTTTCAAATTTTGAGGAGTTTACATACCAAGGATTGACTTGGTCTTCTCAAGATCGACTTCGATACCACGATGCCGTACAACAAAGCTGAGAAATTTTCCTGAGGTTACCCCAAAAGCACATTTTAATGGGTTCATCTTCAAATTATGTTGTCGAATCTTGTGGAATATGACTTCCAAATCAGCCAAGTGATTAGAACATTGTTTGGATTTGACCACCAAATCTTCCACATAACATTCAACAAACTTTCCCAGAAAGGGTTTGAAGATACGATGCATGGCAGGCTGATATGTTGCGCCTGCATTCTTTAGGCCAAAGGGAATTACCCGATAGAAAAACACACCCTGAGGGGCTTGGAAATCTGTAGATTCCTCATATTCTAGAGCCATTAGGATTTCATTATATCTGGAATATCCATCCATGAAGAAAAGTGCTTCATATACAGCTGTTGTGTCAATTAAAAGTTCTGTAATCAGAACTGGAAAATCATCCTTAAGACAATGCCGATTAAGATCTCTGAAATCAATGAAAACTCTAATTTTCCCATTCTTTTTTTTACTAGGACAATATCATCCAACCACTTGGGATATTGAAATTCTCTGACGAAGTTATCTTTGATAAGATTATCCACTTCAACCTCAATTTTGGAAGCATAGGTTGGGTGTGTTCTTCTAGCAGCTTGTTTGAATCCTTGATGTTCTTTTGGGAAACCCAAATGATGAGTGGAAATATTAGGATCAAGCCCTGACATCTCTACATAATTCCAAGAAAATATATCTTGATTTTTCTTTCAAAAGGAAATATTCATCTCTTTCTCTTCAAGATTCATGGCCGCAATGATTAATGTGGGGCGTGGATCTTCATTTGTACCTAGATTGATTTCTCTGAGTTCATCCACAGTGGTAGAGATCCCCTCTTCAAATGTTGGAGGAGCATCTCTGAGATCTTCCTCTTCTTCATCAGCATGTGTTATTTCTTCCATTTCTACTTGAATAGTAGATGATGAAGAAGAATCTCCATGATCCGAAGAGATGTTAAAAATTTGAACATCCTAAAGAAGAAGCTTCCATTTCTAACCCAATTAATGATGAAGGGTCTTCTTTGGGAAATTAAGAGGAGATGATGGATTGAGAATTGACATAATCATTTACCTATGATATTGCTATAACTTTCCCCAGCCTGATTGGTGAAGTATAGACTTGCTGTATTTCAGCAGATGAAATGAAGACATCTCAATTTGGGCTTTCATCATTTCCCGGTGGATCACCAATTTCTCCCATGTTGTCTGGCTCGATTGCCATAATTGACATTATGGATCTTTCCATAATAGTATTTTGATTTGGGTCTATCCTATCAATTTGATTGATAGGTAACACATAATCTGTACTCACGTGTGCTAATGGGTTTACTGGAATATTTTCCAAACCATACGGAGCATTAACTTTGGTAATATCCTTTGTTATAGATTCCTCCTTTACCTTCATGTGATAGAATTCCGCCTCAATGTATTGAGATTAACATGCCTTGAATGGGGATTTATCACCATAGAATGTCCCAACTTGACCATCGAAATAAAAATGGAGACATTGATGGTATGATGAAGGGATAGTCGCATGTCGATGTAGCCAGGGTCTTCCAAGAAAGATGTTGAAGGATGAGTCTTGATCAAAAACCATGAAATCTGAATTGTACACAAGATATCCAAACTAAGTTCTGAGTGTAACTTCTCCCAGTGGTTCTTGTTCATTTTTATCATATCCTTGTAATGTTATAGTTGAAGGAGATAAATCAGATTCTGTGAGGCCCAATCAACGAAGTGTACGAATGGTCATGAGGTTGACTCCTGAACCATTATCAATGAAATATCTTCGGATGTCTACGCCATTGACCTTTCCAGATAAGTACAAAGGTCTAATATGTCCATGCATGAAATCATCTTAATCTTCATCAGTAAAAGATATCAATGCATGGCATTCTGCAAGATTATTCTCTACATGGTAGACTTTAGCTGCAGCAATTTCAGTCTCAAACTCCTAAGGACTTGACAAAGCCTTGATGAGTTCCTCCTGAAGATCCTATGATAAATTCAAGGCATCCAGAATTGATAACATGGCCAGTACTTGGGCCAGGTGTTTCAATATATCATACTTTTGATCCAAAGGTCTGCATTTCCCAACATGAACATGTGGTTAACAGGCACTTTGGAAGTTGATGCTTTGGAATTTGATGCATCTTGTACCAGGATAGGAGTTGGTAATACTCCTGGATTTGGAAGATTAGACTGATTAGGTCTATTTACTTTCTGAGAGGAAGAAGATGGAACCTTCAACTGATATTCCAGAATAATTGTGCTAGGGATGAGTCTGCCTTGTGTGGAAGAACTTGCTTGTTCTTGTTGAGCTTGTTGAAGGCCTTTACCACATGTTTTTTCCGCATACACAGTTCTAGAAGGGGTAGAATTGGAATAGTGGCCTCTGAAAGATCAACATCTTCCCCTGTATCCTGATCCTCTGGAACTTCCTCTGATTCCTCTATTTGATATAGGGAATTCGGGCTCATCAAAATAGAAATTGTGACTAGAATATGTATTTGATAATTGAATCATATTAACAGAACCAAAAATCAACTATTCATCAGATAAAGACTCTTCCTGATTAGCCTTTTTAGGCTGTACTATTTTGTGGGGCGGTGCCCATTAATTTGAAGTAGATGGCATGAAGTCTGCTAGAGTCAAAGACAAATTAGGTTTTGACACATACTCATCTTCTTCTGATTCTTTTTCTTTCTTTGAATCATGTCGTTTCTTTGAGGATTTTTCCTCTGATGAAGAGGGTTTTGCTAAAGCATTCATGGCAGAAGGCACAATTGGTTTCTTTAATTACGTTCACAAAATGGAATGAGTTTGGTTGACCGTTTTTCTTACCATCCAATCATCATATTTCTGTGCATTTTTTATTTTTGACTTCTTGTCATTCGCCTTCTTCCTCTGGAACTGTAGCAGTAACACATGCTACCTGGGTTGAAGAGCCTTTTAATTTTACTTGTCCTGAGTCGACCATCTTTTTCAGGAGGTCTTCGAAGACAAAACACTCCTGGATGGGATGCCCTAACATTTGATGAAAGGTCCAATAGTTGGGACGGTCTTCATCTCCTTCCTTATTTGGCCTCTTGGGCCTTGTAAATTTAACAAAATTATTTTCTAGATCCGAAATGAAGTAACCAGGAACTTTTTATTTCGAAAAGAGTATTTTTTGGTCTTCAGATGCTGAAATTGTTTCCATCTTTGATCTCTTTGATTGTCTTGAAAAAACTTCCTCTGTTGTTGACACTTAGGAGGTGGAGCCCTTCGAGAAGATGATGGTTTTGAAGTAGAATCAGTTATAGGTGCTTGTTTAAGCATAACTGTAGCATTTTTTGCTTTACCCATTCTCCTTCCTGGAGCTGATGGAATTATACGAGTTTTATCCTTAGTCTTTATAAGAGAATTTTCAATCTATTGAGAAATGGAAGTAAGGTCTCGAAACCCTCCTATGTATTTTACAGGGATCCGCGGTGTATGAAACTCATCAAGTAAATTTTCCACACATATTGGCTACAGTTATTCTTGAGGGAGTGCTAAGCTTAGGGAATATGTTAACCCCTTCCAGCGAGCAATGAAATCTGAGACCCTTTTATTCTCCCTTTGATTACAGTTTGTAAGATCAAAAACTGTTGTCTTTGGAAATGTTGAGGTGAATTGGAGAAGGAATCTTTGATGAAGATCCTCCCATCCGGTAATTGATCAGTATTGCAAGCTTGTATACCAAACAAAAGTTGGTCCTTGCAAGGTTTGCATGAAGCATCTGAGTTTCACTGCTTCTTACTGTTCCAGAGTTCCTATCATAGGATCAAAACAAGACACGTAATGCATCAAATTCTATTCAGGATCGCCTGATCCATCGAAAATAGGGAAAACAGGGTTCCCAAAACTTGATGGGGGAGAGAATGAATCTACCCATTCAGGGTAAGCTCTCTTTTCTGTTTGAACCTACGCACGCTTCCCTTCCATAGTCTCTAACCGAGCTATTAATGACTCAATGGTAGTTATTAACTTTTGAGAAACATCTGGGTGAACTTGGACTTGGGTAGGTGCAATAATTGGAGTCTAGACAGGTATGGTGGCTGGTACTACAACTGATGGTATTACTACTGATTGTTGTTGCACTTGACCCATAGGATTAGACCTAAGAGGGTGTACTAATAGAGGAGGATATTCTTGATCCATTTTAGTAGCCACAAAAAATTCCTTTTACTGACTGACTCCAGCACGATTAGGAAGAAGACTACCCTGATGTAGTTCTACATTCATCCTCCTCAATTACTTCATTTCTTCCTCTTGTTGTGAAAATATTTTCTCTAGTGAGAGAAATTGGCCTTCTATAGAGGAAAAGTATGTAACCTAGTTCATTCCTTTCCCCTTGTTGAATCCCTTTCGGAGAGGGGGAAGTGGGTTACTTGAAGGAACACCACAATTTTGGGTAAGCCTTCGATTTTGTGTATGCACACCTTCTTCATTTGTGTCTGTTCATACAACTTCTTGAGTAGGAACATCTTCATCTGATCCCTCTGAGTGAGCTTCATCTGGTGGATCAGCAACAAAAGTATTGATGACATTAATTGATGCATAACGCATTGCATCCCTTCTATCAGCATTTCTGTGATATTGTCTTCTGTCATGCCCCTGACGAGACATTGCCTTCTGTTGATTTGATCCCTCAGGAACTTCTTGGAGAACCATAATTTGGTGAGAATCTCTTGATATTTTGGCTATTAGTTCCTCTTGTGGCTTCTTCCCCAATCGAGAGAAGACCGACTTTCGTTGAGGAGCGGATTGATGATTTGAAAAAGTCCCAAGTCCGTTAGACTGGGTTTGTTCCTACAATTATCGCTTAACTCATCGAATCCTATTTGTTAATTCCGAGGGTTGGGTTAAAAGAGTCCCCTGTCTGGAAAGCTGGGGTGGCTCTTGACATGCTATTTCTGATACTTTTTTAAAAGATCTCCTGATCTTACAGACCTTAGTCTGAAAATTAGCTGGATGCATCAATCGACAACCACTTTTATCACCCAGCTCAAAAGACCGTTGGACGATTTCTGACACTTCTGTCACTTGATGATGTGCATTCTCCATACGAGATACCTATTCAATATTCTCATTTTCTTGATGCAGGAGTAATTAAACAACTTGTTCTCTGTATTCTTGATTTTGAGAAGAACTAGTTGAGGCCTATTCTTGGGAAATATTTTTATTACAAACAAAACTCATTGACTTTGGCCGGCCATGTGCAATAACATTGCATGAGACCATTTTCAGTGGGATTTGCAGACTGAAGAGAACAGGGAAATGTAGTGCTTAATGAACACCTCATCCTATGACATGAATACCAGAAGGGGCATTGGCAATTAACAGGCACAATCTTCTTAGTGTGCCAAGGCATGAACATTGAAGGCCTCTCTGCTTCTTTTCTGCCTTCAGATATCGAGAGACTGATAGAGATGCCAAATCAATCTGATGTTGTAACCCTTCTATTATCTTAACATGATTTTCATATTCATAATAAGATAATACATTCTTTTTCAACTGAAAAAAGTTTTCCATATGTTGAGACGAATATCATAAATTCCATCTTCTATCAAAATCTCTGGAATGTCATACTGAGGGTTAGAAAGAGGCCAAAACATGAGTGGCACTTCACCTTTCGCCAGTTATTTTCTCATTTTGAGCATTTCCTCTTTATCATTCAAATAAGATTCTTCTACCTGATTTTACTAGAGCTGGTGCTTCCTTTTTACTTAATCATATTCAACAAGATTGGTAGAGAAATCACTGATTAAACTAGAAGATGCATGAATTAGGGGTGGTTCGGAGAATGACCTACACCCTGGGATATCTTCTGATTGATAAATTATTTCACCTGTATAACATCCCAAGTAAGTAATGAATAATAGATATTTTTATCTATGTCTATTAATGAATTAGATAGTGTTTTAGAGGCTTAAAATGAAAATAAATTCAATCTTAAGCATGGAATACACTAATTGTTTTACTGCCTTTTGATGGAAAACCATTTTTAAATCTATATTTTGACAATTTTATAATATATTTTTGTCAAAATAAACTTATTATTTATGATTGGGACATCAAAATTTACTTTGTGTGAATTTTTGGTATTTTTCTGACAATGTTCATTTTTTAATGCATATTGAAAAATACTGCATTTTACATCAAAACTGCTTTTTCATTTAATATAATTATATGGTTAGATTATATTTTTAATTGGTATTAAAGTGTAATATGAATATATTTTTACCATTTAATCCAATGGTGGTCATTAGGATTAATTTCACTTTGAAATTGGTCATAAACTAATGCCAAACTTTTCATGGATATTGTTTCAAAAAAACCCGCTATTTGTTTTGACAACGGGAATTATTTTTAAATCAATTATTGCAATTTATGTGTTTGGAATTTGGTAAAATGGAATACATATTTGGAATCAGAATGTCCAAATTATGTTATTATGACACTTTTGTTTTTGGACATTATGAATAGTAACGACGGTAATTATCTTTAATTATCTTGATTAATGAGTAATCGGGTAGTTAAGGATAATAAAATAATATCATAATAAAAAAAATGACACCAAAATGTGTCCTAAGGCTACTGTTTGTCTCATGGACGACCATGGGATGCCTTGTGCCAAACTTGGGGACCCTATGGAGCCACTTTGGTTGGAAAATGACATAAATATCTTTTTATTTAATGTTAAAGTAAAAATGACACAAACATGAAATGTTTTACTAAAACAATTTTTACATGTGGTTATAAAAGTCATATTTTTGACTATAAATATTTATTGTAAATATAAAAAGATTTCATACATCATAGAATTTTTTATATAATTTTTAGACATTAAATAAATTGAATTATTTATGACATCATGATGATGTAGCGATGACCTCATTATTTAACGATTTAAATAAAATGGAAAGATAATGTAATATCTAAGACCTAAACATGTCCAAAACCTATTTGATGAGTGGATTTGGAACCCTTATCACCTTATCCTTGAAATACATCAATGTGGGACCTTTAAAATCCGAAACGCTTTTGAAAATAAAGTAACATTTGGTAACTTTACAAGAGTGCCCCTCCTCTCCTCTTATAAAAGGCCCCCACCTCTACCTCCTTACCCACACTCCCAAAGCCTTTGGCTCGGCCAACCCCTGCCCATTTTGTCTCTCCAAATCCCTATCTTACTCCTTGAAGCCTCACTTTGGGAATAATTCTTCCCAAGGAATCCTTTGAGATCAAACCAAAGGGAGTTACCCGATTTTAAGGTAATGTATTCACTTGAGTCCTTTTGTTTTATTTTGCTTCTCCAACCCCCTAAACTCTTTTTATTCATTTCTTTTGTAACAAATCTAGTATCTTAAATATAGTAGGATGTTGTTATAATAATTATTCGATCAACACTTACACACACCTACATCTAATGGTTAAAGGACATACTGTATCCGTGGATGGTGAATTTATGCCTCCCGAAACGATGATTGTTCAACATTCTTTTAACACCTTAAAAGGTGGACATTAAGATGTAACTATATTTATATATGATATATAATATGTTTATGTTTTCCTTAAGATTCTTTATTTTTCATTTTATGCATACCTTTATGGTTTCCATTATGGGTAAACGCGATATCTTCATTTAATGAAGTGCGGACTACCGCCCCCTCAAAGTGATTTGATTCGTTAAATACCATATGTGGGACGTATAAAGGATGGAACTATGATATTATATATGATATTATACTGGAATTATAATATTCCTTTATATCATTATGATTCCATTCTATAAAATACGAAATAGAAATGAAAGTAGCATTCATGCGTACGTACGGCTTACCATCTCCATGAACGGTGCATTTCATTTCTTACCTCTAAATGATTATGTAATATTATAAATGCATGAATGTACTGGATATATATGACATATATGATATCTAAATCATGAATACCATTCTGGATATAACGGATAAATGAACAACTTGTAATTATAAAGGGCTTATTTTTTACTCAAGTACCAATGATCGTTAAAACGACCGTTATTAACTTAAATAATTACATAGTGTTCATGACATGGAAATAAGTGATATAAAAGGAATAATGAACTTGAAAAAGGTTCTTAAACAAGTAGAAATTAACTCAAGTTTATTATTCAGGAGATTACATAACGACCGAGTCAAGTCGGACCCGAGGTATGGGACTTCATCTCAATCTCCTTTCATTGAGGCATATTTTGTTTTATACTCAACCTTCTTTTATACGGTGTATAAACCCCTTTGACTTTTACGTTTATCCAAAAGAGATCTTTTTTATACGAAGCGTTTCACTAAACGAAAAAAGGGAATGTTTTGTCCTACGTATGTGGTGACAATGACTTCTCCACCGCCGTGACCATTATTTGAGTTTCAGCTTCCTCTACAAGCCATACCTTCTTTTTAAAAGAAAAATAAATACCATGTTTTACTTTTATTTTATTTTGGTTTTGAAAATGGTTTTCATAATGTTTTTATATCAATGTTTTGTATTGATATCTTGTGATTTAAAGGTGGTAATGTTATGTTTCCTTTATGCATGTTTTATGTGATACAATTATGTTGAGGTTCTTGGGCATTATTATGAAGACGGGTGGTTCCGTGATAAACTAAGGGCGAGTGAGCCCGATATATCTCTCCAATGCATTGGGTAACGTGAAGGAGTGAAACATTAAGGTTTCTCCGAAGAGATTTAGGGAATATATTGGGATGGGTATTCCAAACGTAACCAAGAGGGTTACTCCCTACGTAAGAATTTTATGAATGCCTCAAGTTACCTTTTATGTCTTATGATTTATATGATTTATTCATGATTTGATGAGGTATGTTTTATGGGTAAAGTATGATTTCATTCTTATGTATATATGAACTCATGTTTCCTTTCCATATTTTTTTTATATAACCCATACTGAGCTTTTTGTGCTCATCCCAAGTCTTTTTTGAAATGTTTTTCACAGGTCAAGGGAAAGGTATATGATATGATGATAGTGTCAAGGAAGTGTCAATAAAGAATCCATGTTTTATTTTAAATATGTTCTATTGATGGGAAAAAATGAATACTATCTTTATGTAACCACTTTGTTTAAATGTGGAATGTAATGCAAGTTTTATGATCTAATTATCTAAAACTCTAAAGCTGAAAAGATCCTCAATGTGTAATCTTGTAAAAACTCAAGATTAAGTAAGGTTTAAGGCTGCGGCCTTATAGTTGGTATCATAGGTCGGTTTAGATAACTTTAGGAGTTAGAATTATATTAAATGATTATCCAAAAATATTTTTTTTATGGTCATATTGAAATGATATAGCATTTGAATATTACCATGTTACTTCATCTAAGACATGTTTGTTCAGAATGGTTTTCCATACAAGAAACAGGGAAGCAGTTCTAGGAAGGCATACATAAGGAAATAACCTTCCGAATCAGCATCCTGAGATTGTCGGAATTGGAACTGAACAGTTTGTTGCAGTAATGGTGCAGTTGACTCAAGTGATACATGGAGGTGGTATCCATGCACGAGATCAGCCAGATCAACCGCAGAGGAACATGTCAGTGGTGGAACATTTCATAAGGCAACATCCCCCATCATTCAAAGGATCATCTGACCCTGTGCTAGCTGAAGGGTGGATTAAATCACTGGAGAAGATTTTCGATGTCTTGGGGTGTTCAGACAATCAAAAGGTTAGTCTTTCTATTTACCGTTTTGAAGGTGAAGCAGATCAGTGGTGGTCGATGATGAAAAATATTTGGGATAGTGATGAGATTGATGATATTTTGGTGTTTTCTAAAAGTAAAGAGGTGTATGAAAGACATTTAAGGGTTATTTTGAAAACCTTAAAAGAAAAGAAACTGTATGGAAAATTCAGCAAGTGCGAGTTTTGGTTACAACAAATTTCTTTCCTTGGTCACATTGTTTCTAAAGATGGGATAACCATTGATCCTGCAAAAACAAAGGTTGTTGAAGAATGGCCAAGACCCCCAAATGTAACAGAGATTAGTAGTTTCCTTGGTTTGGAAGGCTACTACCGAAGGTTTGTTAGAAATTTTTCACTGTTATCTAGTCCAATGACTAAGCTAACTCGGAAGGGTGTTAATTTTATCTGGACAAAAGAATGTGATGATTGTTTTCAGGAATTGAAAAGAAGATTGGTGAATGCTCCAGTTTTGGCACTACCTTCCAGAAATAGTGAGTTTGTTATATACAGTGATGATTCATTGAAAGGACTTGGTTGTGTCCTAATGCAGAATGATCAGGTAATTTCCTATGCTTCATGTCAGTTGAAAACTCATGAAGTAAATTACCCTACACATGATTTGGAATTAGCTGCTGTTGTTTTTTCTTTAAAAATTTGGATGCATCATTTGTATGGAGTAATGTGTGAAATATATACTGATCACAAAAGTTTAAAGTATATATTCACTCAGAAATAATTGAACATGAGACAAAGGAGATGGCTAGAATTAATCAAGGATTATGATTCTACAATTCATTACCATCTAGGAAAAGAAAATAAAGTGGCTGATGCTTTGAGTCAAAAAAGTAATGCTTCATTAGCAATGTTTTGTTTGGAACGTGATCCTTTGGTTAAGGATTTGATGAACTTTGGAATAGAAGTTGTTGGTGCAGGAATTTCTTCTGTTTTGTTTCAGGTATCAGTGAGATCATCTCTATCAGATAGAATCAAGAAAGCACATAATTAAGACAGTGAGTTGCAGAAAAAGGTAGAGCTGGTTCAGAAAGGTAAGTTGCCAGAATTCAACATTGATAATGATTGCGTTTTGATATTTGGGAAGATATTGTGTGTACCTTGTGATTCACAGTTGAAGAGAGAGTTGTTATGTGAAGCTTATAGTTCTCCGTTTTCATTTCATCCTGGCAGTACTATGATGTACAGAGGTCTGCGGGAGTATTACTGGTGGGATGGAATGAAAAGAGATATTTCTGATTTTACTGTGAAGTGTTTTACATGTTAGCAGGTTAAAGAAGAGTGGCAGTTACCGAAAGGGATTTTCATCCTTTACCAGTGCCAGAGTGGAAATGGGAGAATATATCCATGGACTTTGTTGTGGGATTACCGAAGACATCTCGAGGTAATAATGCAATATGGGTTATTGTTGATCACTTGACCAAATCTACTCATTTCTTTGCTATACGAGATACTTTTTCTCTAGATCAACTTTCCCGTTTGTATCTTAAAGAGACAGTCAGGTTACATGGAGTTCCTCTCTCCATTGTATCTGACCGTGATCCCAGGTTCACTTCTAACTTTCGGAAAGGCCTTCATAAGTCGTTGGGTACTGAATTAAATTTCAGTACAGCTTTTCATCCTCACTCAGATGGGAAGTCGGAACGAACAATTCAGACCTTGGAGGATATGCTAAGAGCTTGTTTGATGGATTATCAGGGAAGTTGGGACCAACATCTTTCTTTGGTTGAATTTTCATATAATAACAGTTTTTATTCCAGTATACAGATGGCACCATTTGAGGCGTTATATGGGAAGCGGTGTCGAACTCCAGCTTTCTGGGATGAAGTGGGTGAAAGGAAGTTGATGGAACCAGAATAGGTATAATAGTTGGCAGAAAAAGTTCAGCTGATACAGAAACACATGAGAACAGCTCAGAGTAGGCAGAAGAGTTATGCAGATAACAGGAGGAAGGATCTCTCTTTTGAGGTAGGTGATCATGTTTTTCTCAAAGTATCACCATGGAAAAGTGTGATGCGATTTGGTAAGAAAGGAAAGTTGAGTCCAAGGTTCATTGGACCATATGAAATTCTAGAGAGAGTTGGATCAGTTGCTTACCGAGTGGCTTTACCTCCGATTTTATCTCAGGTACACAATGTTTTTCATGTTTCGATGTTGAGAAAGTACATGCCAGATCCATCTCATGTTTTGAGTCCAGAGGTAGTTCAGTTGGAAGAGAACCTATCTTATGAGGAACAACCAGTCCAGATTCTTGACCACAGGGGGCAAGTGTTATGGAATAAGGTGATTAATCAGGTAAAGGTTTTGTGGAAAAACCACATGATTGAAGAGGCAACATGGGAATCTGAAAATGCAATGAGGGATAAGTACCCCCATTTATTTGATAAGTAAATAAATTGCAGGGACACAATTTTCTAAAGGGGGGAAGGATGTAACATCCCAAGTAAGTAATGAATAATATATATTTTTATCTATGTCTATTAATGAATTAGATAGTGTTTTAGAGGCTTAAAATGAAAATAAATCCAATCTTAAGCATGGAATACACTAATTGTTTTACTGCATTTTGATGGAAAACCATTTTTAAATCTATATTTTGACAATTTTATAAGATATGATTGTCAAAATAAACTTATTATTTATGATTGGGACATCAAAATTTACTTTTTGTGAATGTTTGGTATTTTTCTGACAATGTTCATTTTTTAGTGAATAGTGAAACATACTGCATTTTACATCAAAACTACTTTTTCATTTAATTTAATTATATGGTTAGATTATATTTTTAATTGGTCTTAAAGTGTAATCTGAATATATTTTTACCATTTAATCCAATTGTGGTCATTAGGATTAATTTCACTTTGAAATTGGTCATAAACTAATGCCAAACATTTCATAGATATTGTTTCAAAAAAAACTCGCTATTTGTTTTAACAACGGGAATTATTTTTAAATCAATTATTGCAATTTATGTGTTTGGAATTTGGTAAAATGGATTAAATATTTGGAATCATAAGGTCCAAATTATGTAATTAAGACTCTTTTGTTTATTGACATTATGAATAGTAACGACGGTAATTATCTTTAATTATCTTGATTAATGAGTAATCGGGTAGTTAAGGATAATAAAATAATATCATAACAATAAAAAATGACAAAAAAAGGTGTCCTAAGGCTACTGGTTGTCTCATGGCCGACCATGGGATGCCTTGTGCCAAACTTGGGGACCCTATGGAGCCACTTTGGTTGGAAAATGACATAAATATCTTTTTATTTAATGTTAAAGTAAAAATGACACAAACATGAAATGTTTTACTAAAACAATTTTTACATCGGGTTATACAAGTCATATTATTTACTATAAATAGTCATTGGAAAGCTAAAAATATTTCCTACATCATATTTGTTTTTTTATAATTTTTAGACATTAAATAAATTAAATTATTTATGACATCATGATGATGCAGCGATGACCTCATTATTTAACGATTTTAATAAAATAGAAAGATAATGTAATATCTAAGACCTAAACATGTCCAAAACCTATTGGAAGAGTGTATTTAAAACCCTTATCACTGTATCCTCGAAATGCATCAATGTGGGACCTTTAAAATCCGAAACTCTTTTGAAAATAAAGTAACATTTTGTAACTTTACAAGAGTGCCCCTCCTCTCCTCTTATAAAAGGCCCCCACCTCTACCTCCTTACCCACAATCCCAAAGCCTTTGGCTCGGCCAACCCCTGCCCATTTTGTCTCTCCACATCCCACTATTACTCCTTGAAGCCTCACTTTGGGAAGTAATCTTCCCAAGGAAGCCTTTGAGCTCAAACCAAAAGGAGTTACCCGATTTTAAGGTAATGTATTCACTTGAGTCCTTTTTTTTATTTTGCTTCTCCAACCCCCTAAACACTTTTTATTCATTTCTTTTGTAAAAAATCCAGTATATTAAATATGCTAGGATTTTTTTATAAGAAGGATTCGAGCAAAACTTACACACACCTACATCTAATGGTTAAAGGACATATTGTTTCTGTGGATGGTGAATTTATGCCTCCCGAAACGATGATTGTTCAACATTATTTTAACACCTTCAAAGGTGGCCATTAAGATGTCACTATATTTATATATGATATATAATATGTTTATGTTTTCCTTAAGCTTCTGTATTTTTCATTTTGGGCATATCTTTATGGTTTCCATTATGGGTAAACGCGATATCTTCATTTAACGAAGTGCGGACTACCGCCCCCTCAAAGTGATTTGATTCGTTAAATACCATATGTGAGACGTATAAAGGATGGAACTATGATATTATATATGATATTATACTGGAATTATAATATACCTTTATATCATTAGGATTCCATTCTATAAAATACGAAATAGAAATGAAAGTAGCGTTCATGCGTACGTACGACTTACCATCTCCATGAACGGTGCATTTCATTTCTTACCCCTAAATGATTATGTAATATTATAAATTCATGAATTTACTGGATATATATTACATATATGATATCTACATCATGAATAAAATTCTGGATATAACAGATACATGAACAACTTGTAATTATAAAGGGCTTATTTTTGACTCAAGTACCAATGATCGTTAAAACGACCATTATTAACTTAAATAATTACATAGTGTTCATGGCATGGAAATAAGTGATATAAAAGGAATAATGAACTTGAAAAAGGTTCTTAAACAAGTATAAATTAACTCAAGTTTATTATTCTGAAGATTAAGGAACGACCGAGTCAAGTTGGACCCGAGGTATGGGAATTCGTCTCAATCTCCTTTCATTGAGGCATATTTTGTTTTATACTCAACCTTCTTTTATATGGTGTATAAACCCCTTTGACTTTTACGTTTATCCAAAAGGACTCTTTTTTATACGAAGCGTTTTACTAAACGACAAAAGGGAATGTTTTGTCATACGTATGAGGTGACAATGACTTTTCCGCTGCTGTGACCATTATTTGAGTTTCTGCTTCCTCTACAAGCCATACCTTAATTTTAAAAGAAAAATAAATACCATGTTTTACTTTTCTTTTATTTTGGTATTGAAAATGGTTTTCATAATGTTTTTATATTAATGTGTTGTATTTATATCTTGTGATTGAAAGGTGGGAATGTTATGTTTCCTTTATGCATGTTTTATGTGATACGATTATGTTGAGGTTCTTGGGTATTATTATGAAGACGGGTGGTTCCGTGATAGACTAAGGGAGGGTGAGCCCGATATAGCTCTCCAATGCATTGGGTAACGCGAAGGAGTGAAATGTTAAGGTTTCTCCGAAGAGATTTAGGGAATATACTGTGATGGGTATTCCAAATGTAACCAAGAGGGTTACTCCCTACGTAAGAATGTTATGAATTCCTTAAGTTACCTTTATGTCATATGATTTCTATGATTTATTCATTATTTGATGAGGTGTCACTACTAGAAAAGGGGGCAGTGGAGCCCCCAGACTCGGGCGACCGCCATTGGCGGTCGTTATAGCTTACCATTAGCGACCGCCAATGGCGGTCGCTAACCTGCATAAAAAAATTTGGGGGGTTTCTGCCCCCCCCCCCCCCCCCGCGCCCTCGTTCTCCCTCCGCCCTAACCCCATCCCTCCCTCGCCGCTCTCCCTCGCCGCCCTCCCCTCCCCCGCCGCCCGGCCTCCCCCGCCGCCCGGCCTCCCCCGCCGCCCGGCCTCCCCCGCCGCCCGCCCTCCCCCGCCGCCCGGCCTCCCCCGCCGCCCGGCCTCCCCCGCCGCCTGCCCTCCCCCGCCGCCTTCCATCTGGCCTCCGGCCGCCGCCCTCCGCCCTCGGGCCCCCGGTCGCCGCCCTCGGTCCTCCGCCCGCCGCCCTCCGGCCTCTCGGCCCTCCCCCCCCCCCCCCGGACGTCACCCGCACCCCGGACAGCCCCCGGCGCGCACTCCGGACCGCCCCCCGCACCCCGGACGCCTCCCCGCACCCCGAACAGCACCCCCCCCCCCCCCCCCCCGCACACTCCGGACCACCCCCCCCGCGCACTCCGGACCGCCCCCCACACCCCGGTCGCCTCCCCGCACCCCGGACAGCCCCCCTGCACTCGGACACCCCCCTCCGAACCCGGACAGCCCCCCCGCACCCCGGACATCCCCCCCCCGCACTCGGACACCCCCCCTCCGAACCCGGACAGCTCCCCCGCACCCCGGACAGGCCCCCCGCACCCCGGACACCCCACCCCGCACCCCCGACAGCCCCCTTGCACCCCAGACAGCCCCCCTCCCCCACACCCCGGACACCCCCGCACCCCGAACACCCCTGCCCGCACCCCTGACAGGCCCCCGACACCCCGGACACCCCTCCCCGCACCTCGGACAGCCCCCCCCCCCCCCCATCCCCGGACACCCCCCCCCCCCTCGCTGCCCGTCCCCCGTCCCCTCACCGCCTCCTCTCCTCCAGCTCCCCGCCGACGCCGCCGCCCGTCCCCTCCCTTGCCGCACCACCTTTGGCTCCGGCTCCCCTTCGCTGCCTCCTCTCCCTCGCAGCACCGCCTTCGGCTCCCCTCCCTTTCAGGTTTGTAGCTCAATCAGGTAACATGAGCTTTCAGTTACATTATTATTTTATCAATGGTTCATAAACAAATGGTTAATATTTATTTTGAATATAGTTTATTTGAAAAATTTAAATGTAATAAGTATTGTGTAAATGTTTGTTATAAAGATATTATTATGGATAAGAGTTGGATTGATCTTCCAAATCGAACGTCTAGAGAATATTTCAATGGCATTATGCAGTTTATTGACTTCACGAGAGGATTTGAAAGTGACTATATTAGTTGTCCATGTAGAAAATGTGCTAACAGATATCAATTCACACGAGATACTGTGAGGGAGCACCTTTTCTTTAATGGATTTTTGAAAAATTATATGTGTTGGACTCGTCATGGAGAAGAATATGTTCGTTGTCAAAATACAGATGCAGCTCAGATGGATGTTGATGCAAGGATGACTGATCCAATGCATGAAATTCTTACTGAAATGGTACGTGGGTTTGATCCTGAAGGCATTGACATCCAGAATCTTGAGACCGGTGAGATAAATCTTCGCTCTGGTGCAGATCGTGATTCGAGGAGGTTTTATGAAGCACTTGATGATGCGAAAACAGAATTATATCCTGGATGTACTTCTTTCAATAAACTGTCGTTTATCATGGAGTTGTTGCATTTGAATACTTTGAATAATTGGTCAGACACATCATTCGACATGCTTTTGGTTTTATTGAAAAAAGTTCTTCCTGTCGACGCTAAGATTCCTGAGTCGTATTACTATGCTCGTAAGTTGACAGAGAACTTAGGTTTTACATATGAGACTATAGATGCATGTGCAAACAACTGTATGTTGTTTAGAAATGAAACTGCTCATTTGGATATCTGTACGGTTTGTGGCTCTTCCAGGTGGAAAGAGAACAGGGGAAATAAGACTCATCAAAGTCAGATTGCGGTACAGGGGAAACCTATTGCCGTAAAGCAAATGTGTTACTTTCCCCTTAAACCGAGGTTGAAAAGATTTTTTATGTCATCTAAAGTTTCTAATTTAATGAGATGGCATGAAGAAAGAGTTCATGAAAGTGACATGTTAACCCACCTGGCAGACTCTCATGCATGGCAGGATTTTGATAAGAGACATCCCGACTTTGCTAAAGATGTTCGTAATGTCCGATTGGGATTGGCAGCAGATGGTTTCAATCCATTCAAGTCTATGGTTGGTGCAACTCATAGCACATGGCCCTTGGTGTTGGTTCCATATAATCTTCCTCCGTGGCTTTGTATGAAGCAACAATTTATATTACTTTCCACTCTTATTGATAGACCTAAAAGTCCGAGGGATAAGATTGATGTTTACCTTAAGCCATTGATTGATGAGTTGAATGAATTTTGGGGCGATGGTGTGATGACTTATGACTGCGAAACGAATGAAATGTTCAAACTGCATGCTGCTTTATTGTGGACAATCAATGACTTCCCAGATTATGCAAATTTATCAGGCTGGAGTACGAAAGGGGAATTTGCTTTCCCTTGTTGCAATAAAAGTAAAAAATCTGTATGGCTTAAACATTCCAAAAAATGGGCATACATGGGTCACAGGCGTTTTCTCCCTCCCCAGCACAGGTTCAGAAAGGACAGAGTGGCATTTTATGGTTCTAGAGAGTTCAGCCCAGCACCAAAGATCATGACAGGAGTCGAAATGTTATCGCAGATTGAGGAAGAAAACATCCGCACGGTATATGAAATTCAGGATTTGGTGGCTCCTCCAGTACGTAATATTCGTGCTGCGGGTAGGCAGCGCAGTCACAATTGGAAAAAGAAAAGTATTTTTTATAGTCTTCCGTATTGGAAAACTAACATGTTGAGGCATAATTTGGATGTCATGCACATTGAAAAAAATGTTTGTGATAACATATTGTGGACCATTTTAGGTGTTAGTGGAAAGTCAAAGGACCATGTTAATGCACGCCGTGATTTGGAAGAAATGGGTTTAAGGAAACAGTTGCATTTACAGTTAGCTGAGGGAAACAAGGCATATATGCCTGCTGCACAGTATTCGATGACTACAGAGGAGAAAGAGACATTTCTTTCCATTTTGAAGATGGTCAATGTGCCTGATGGTTACTCTTCTAATATTTCAAAGTGTGTGAATCTGACGAGCAAGACATTGCAAGGGTTGAAAAGTCATGATAATCACATATTACTTCAGCAGTTGATTCCAATCGCAATTTGTGATTGTTTATCCCCCAATGTTGTTCAGCCCTTGATTGAGATGAGTAATTTTTTTAGACAGCTTTGTTTAAGAAATCAACGAATGAGTGATTTAAAAAGTTTGCAGGACCGAATTGTACTTACGCTTTGTCACTTTGAGAAACTTTTCCCCCCCTCATTTTTCGATGTTATGGTCCACTTAACAGTGCACCTAACTGATGAAGTAATGGCTGCTGGTCCAGTGCAATTCAGGTGGATGTATCCTATTGAACGGTATTTGAGTACATTGAAAAGATTTGTACGCAACATAGCTCGTCCAGAGGCATCAATAGCCAATGGTTATTTGATGGATGAGTGTACTACCTTTTGTACAGAATATCTTACGGATGTTGAAACAAAATTAGATAAGCCCTCTCGGATTCATGATGGTCCAGTTGGAGAAGGAACCACATTTGATATGGACAACATCGAGTGGATACAAGCACATCGATATATCTTGTTCAATACTCCATCAGTTGCACCATTAATGCAGTAAGTATCTTATCAATGTGCTTGTATAACTTTTACATGTTTTCTTTGCATAAGATGATCTTTTAAACATCGCGTAATCATTTACAGGAAACACATTAATGAGATAAAATAAGAGATGCATCGTGCGACTGAGTTGCAAATTCAACAATCTCATTATGCGGCATTTCATGATTGGTTCAAGGATTATGTATGTATAAATTGATTTTCATTATGAGTGAAGTATTAAACTAATTCTTTCTGCATATATCAGTATTGATTTTTATAAATTATGTAGGTTCGTAAGCTGAGGGAGTTAGGGGACCCCACGCTACCTGAAGTATTTATCCAACTGGCTGAGGGTCCATCTATAACGGCTCGTCGTTATAAAGCTATTGATGCTAATGGTTTTCGATTTCGCATTAAAGATGTTGACGACAAACGAGCAACACAAAACAGTGGAATCGGTTGTCCCTTTGTCGATTCTGGTTATTACTATGGTCAATTGATAGACATCATTGAAGTTGTATACACACACGGTTTGAAGTACATATTGTTAAAGTGTAATTGGGTTGATCCAGTGCGTGGATGTAAATTCGATCAATATCAGTTTTCATTGGTGAATTTTAACTATATGTTATACAGAAATAATGAACGAGTTGAGAATGAACCTTTCATCTTGACATCACAAGCGGAATAAGTATTCTTCGTTACTTTGCCTTCGGATCCAAGTTGGCAAGTTGTTGTCAAAATGTCTCGGCGAGGAGTGTTTTTATTTGAAGAAGATGAACCCGAGACTGTTCCGTTTGTTTACCAACAACTTGATCAACATACCGTAGTTCAACGTGAAGAAGATATTTATTGGGTCAGAGCGGCTGTTGAAGGAGAAACGGTCGATTTGCATGCTTAATGAAAGGTATAATTGTTTTCCCGCTATTCAGTAGAATGTCTTAGGATATCATAAATTATCTAATCATTTTATAAATCCTTATAAGTTTTAATCCTCACTTTTGTAAGTTAATTCAGTCATAAATATTTAGGTTGATTAACTTTCTGATTTTTTAAAATTCATTCACAACTAATTATTCCATCCATTTTTTGTTTGATTAACAGTTGTACAAGTTTGATTTATTAAGAACAATCCAATTTATCTTTTAAACACTTTGGACTCATTACTGATATTTTGTATGATTGCAAACATGTCAGGGGAAGAGGCAGAAAATCCACATCATCCATCTGAGGCATCTACGTCTCAGGGTCGAGGTATGTTTGAATGTCATTGTCTATATTTTTTATGTAATTGACATATATATATATATATAACATTTGTCAATTTATATATAAAATTGTTTTCAACAGGATCAGACTCGGCTGCTTCTTCCTCTCGCAGGAGAGGCCCTGGTCGCGGCATATTAGCATGGAATTCCGACACGACGATAGATGTTTCATTTGATGAGGTATTTCATCCCGTGGGACCGAATGCCCCGGAATTTATTCGTCAGCTGGGTCATATCATACGTGACCCACATCGATTTCCATTGACCACGCGTGATTGGGCTTCTATCCCTCAGGACACATTAGATCGTCTATGGAGGGAGGTTCAAGTAAGAAAATAATTTTACTTTATTTTCTATTTATAAATAATACTAATATGTTTGATTATTTTCATTATAGAAAAATTTGAAAGTATGCCCTGAAGAGTTTCGGCCCGTGTGTATGAGAAAATGTCGTAAGCTGTGGAAAGATTATAAAGGCAAAGTGAAGAGGGACCACTGGGTACCAAATGTGGGTGCCGCTGACATTTTGGAAAAAGTCCCAAGAGGTGTCCTCAAGTTACCTTTATGTCTTATGATTTCTATGATTTATTCATTATTTGATGAGGTATATGTTTTATGGGTAAAGTATTATTTCATTCTTATGTATATATGAAGTCATGTTTCCTTTCCATATTTTTTTTATATAACCCATACTGAGCTTTTTATGCTCATCCCAAGTCTTTTTTGAAATGTTTTTCACAGGTCAAGGGAAAGGTACATGATATGATGATAGTGTCAAGGAAGTGTCAAGAAATAATACATGTTTTATTTTAAATATGATCCATTGATGGGAAAAAATGAATACTATCTTTATGTAAGCACTTTGTTTAAATGTGGAATGTAATGCATGTTTTATGATCTAATTCTCTAAAACTCTAAACCTGAAAAGATCCTCAATGTGTAATCTTGTAATAACTCAAGATTAAGTTTGGTTTAAGGCTAGGGCCTTATAACCTGCTAGCAATGAAGCATCAGACATGACTGGTTTCACATTTTCAAGTTCCTCAAGATAAGAGGGCTTTCTCGGCACTACATTGTCCATTGAGCATTTTTCGGGCAATGTGAATCACTACTACGGAGAGGAATTTTGCATAAAAATTCATCATCATGGGGAGGACCACCATAGTGGGTTACAGCAAAAGATGATATCTCTTTCTCCTCATTTTTATGGCCACACAGAGAGTTCATGTGGCTCTCATCTAAAGATGAAACTTCTAGATCGACTGAACTATCATGAAGCAAGCCTTCATGAGTAAGTGTCTATTGAAGACCTTCAGAATTAATGTTCCCACTATTGGGAACTAAGAGAGTAGAATCTTGGATTCTAACAGATAACTATCTGAGGGCTTCAAGAACTCCAGCATCAAGAAAGGCCTTGTTACAGATTGTCTCTTGATCTCTCAATTGTGTCGGGCGGGTCTTCTTCTTAGACACCTTCTTACTCGCCTTGGAAACCACGTGTTAATAAAAGTGGATACTCTGAGAAGGTGTATGTGCCTGATCAGGAGAGATGGCCAGGTTAGGCTGATGATCTCACTCAAATCAGGTGTATGTTCCTGACCTGGCTGTCCGTATGATATGCAGGAGTACGCCCCACAACCCTCTTGGACTGGAACAATTGTGGGTGTCTGTTTCGGAGTGAACTGTTGATGTGTCACTACAATGGTAGGGATAGATTTATGTGTCTTTCCCTAAGATGCTTCTGAAGCTGTTATAATATCCTGGCAAGCATCTAGAATATGAGCAGGGATTTTCTTATGCTCTTTCACCATTAATAAAATATGCTTGGTGACTTCAGCTGCCGGAATGGGGATATATGTCCATTCCGGGCTTGGATTAGGTGTGTGTGCTTGATCTTTTCCTCCTTTTCCTATCATTGAATCCTGACAGTACTCAAGTGTGTGGGAGGAGAGTTGAGTATGCCTTCTATTTGTCGCCAGAGAATTCTGACTGACTTCTTCGAGTGCTACCAAGCGATACTGTTGGTAGGCTTGATCAATATTAGCAGTTGTATGTGCCTACGGATTGTAATTCGCCGAACGTGGTTGAAAAGCTCCATTATATGTCGTCAGATGAGCCTGCTGACTTGATGATGATGTATAAATAGGTGTATATTCCTACCTATAGTACTCTGTCGGAATTTCCTAGCGGGATTAGCGTGATGCTTCCAAAAAAGTCTGCTAGATAGCGGAATTAAAATGGATGGGTGTGTGTGCCCACTAATTTCTTGCCACCAATTTAGGTTGGTGGACTTCTTTTGAGATGGTAGAGATGATAAATTGATCACTATTAACCGTATTTCGCCTCTGGCGATTCTTATTTCCTGCTTGGGTTTGAGGAACCTGAGTCGAATGCCTGGAGTCGATACCCTCATCATGTTGAGGGAGCACTACCACACGATTCTGGCAGTGATTGTTGATGGGATCCCTTGGGAATGACTCATGTCTCCTTAAATTGATCCCCTAAGGGACCTTCTCATTCACCTCCTCAGAATATAGGAGTGAATGGTGATTCTGTTCCTAGGATAACGACCTGAAACGGTTGGAGACGGTGGTTTGAACTGTATGCTTCTTGATCACTGGTCGTCGCTGTCCGGATGACCAGATTGAATTATTAACTTGGAGGGATTGTCGAGCGGCCTCTAGAGTCGGAATAGTACCATTTTGACGGTACTCCTTAACCAGTGCATTTGATACCCAGCGTTGAAGATGCTGAGTAGGTGATGTCGTCCTCTGAGAGGATAACGATCCAGTAGGAGTAGCTGTAGTGTAATTCGCATCAAAGGTTTTCACAACAGATGTATTCACGGGTGTGAACTTAAGAAAATCCATTCTTGTAATGTATAAGATCTTGGAAAAGAGTGCATGTTTGATATAACAGACATAATCAAGATATGTCTGGCCACTAAATCGTTTGGATGAGAAAATATGTTATTGATTTTTTTTGTTGGCCCTCTCATTTAGTTTTAAATAGGGGCCTAACAAATAAGAAAAACATCATTTTAACTTGGTTAAGGATTCACGTCGGGTTTACCATTTTTTGTTTCCTCTGGAATTGGGGATAATATCATTGATTTAAGATTCAAACATTCCAAACGGTTTCTAACTGGTTTATTCATAGAACCAGAAACATCCAATGATTCCATATCCATTTGAACATACTTTCCAAAGGTAGGCGCTCATTAGTTTTGAACTGATGAGGCCTAGGAAATTTCATTGGTCGAGAGGATGGGAGGTCGGACTCATCACACCTTTTTAGGGGAATTATTGTCTACTCTGGGACTCTCTTTATAGATTTAAGTTATATTTGTGAATCCTTATTACATTACCAAGTATAAAATGAGATTTCCTTCAGATCTAACAACCAATGATTGATATGTAGGAAATTTAGAGAATCTTTTATATGTATTGGATATTATTCATCGATAGATAATCATTTGTATTTGTTAGAGATTCTTAGTCAATGGTATCCTTCAATACATAATAATCTCTTGGTCATTATGATGACCATAGGAGTTTTAAAGCCACTCAGTGGGGCAAATGAAGTTTATTTTCATTCATAAGTACATTGATTATTTCAGAGTTGGGATCGTACCCACATATGGGCTACCTACGTATCCTTTGTTTTGGAAAAGGATTCTGAACCCACGTAGTGTGAGTATTGGAGTATGATGTTTATTAATGATTGATGGCTCAAAGAAAAATTTCATGATTACTTTTACACTCTAAGATCACGTGAGTCATGCTCGATGTGATAAACAAGAGGTATTGGTGAAACCAGACAATTGTGCCATGCAATGATGTGGGCTTATGTATGTATGACTTCCCAAATAGATGAGGATTAAGATTTACTTTAGGGAATAAATCCATGAACATGGTCCATAAAGGTATATGTGCTTTATAGAGATTTGGATACTCTAATCATGGGGTTTACTCCTAAGGAAATTTCCCAAGTTATGATGGGACTTATGATTGGGTTTTACTCCTGATAAGGAAGCCGAGATCAAAAGGAATTATGACTGGTCAAGAGAAATTAAGACTGGGGCTCACTCCTGAAAAGGAGGCCCAGGTTAAAGTGATTTTAAAATTAAAGGGATTTGGGGCTTACTCCTAAGGAGTATGCCCATATTTGAGACTAGGGCTTACTCTTGAAAAGGAGGCCCAGGTTAAGAGAATTATGGTTGGGGCTTACTCCGAAGGAGGATGCCCATATTTGGGAACCTTAATACTGGGGCTTACTTCTAAGGAGGATGCCCAGATTAGGGGACTTGGGGCTTACTCCTTAAAAGGAGGATGCCCATATTAATGAGAATTTGGACTGGGGCTTACTCTTGAAAAGGAGGCCCAGGTTAAGGATTCTCTCATCTTAAAGGAAGAGGTTTAATGAATGAACTCTCTAAATTTAGTGACATAAAGATGTGTAAATCACTAGGTTTTGAGAGATGTTCCACATAATTCCTTTCAGATAAGGATTCCAATTAATAAAAAATTCCATAAATGGCTTTGAAGAGTGTCTTGAAGACTGAATATTGAATAGGAGGGGTGGAATGGCATAAGAGTGGTTAAATGGATAGGAAGGGCATCCAAAAATAGAAAGGGCGTTTAAGTCCTGGAAGGCGCATAGGTACTAAGTGGGCATGAAAGTACTGGTCGCGTAGGTATACCTGCACGCCACATGGGTACTTACACGACTAATAACCAATAGGGTAATACTTGGGAGATCCTTGATCAAAGCCTTTAGAATAATCCTGAGGTATTTCCAAAAGAGTGGAACGCAAGTTTCAATGATTAGTTAAGGAGGCGCACAAGTGTGTCCATTTCCATTAAGGGTAAAACACTTAGGAGCACAAGTTTTACTAAATTCTAACACTTAGACCTTATTCCTATTGTTTAGGCCTTCCATTCTAGGTAAAGAATTACCTTAGAAGTGTTCAGAAGACATGAAGAATAGACTTGGGCATTCAGAGCTCTGTATCTGAATTCTGAAAAAATTCCTCTCTAAATGGGGGTCCCACTGGGAGTATTTATAGGCTGGAGAAGACCCCGAGCAGTTTTCAAAGATGGCGCGCAAGTCACTTGCACGACCATTAGGTGGCACGCAAGTATACTTGTATGGTGCATGTGCGTTTGAATCCTTGTTCATGCCTTTGTCAATTTTTGATGTTTTCTTCAAAGGATGAATCAATTTGAGTTAAGTCATTTCCCTTTCCATTCCTTTAGACAATGCGATGAAAAGGAGCGTCAACAGCGATATGTGTAGGTATATATGCACTAAATATATGAGCTCGAATCTCTAAGAGACATCATATGTATCCTATTATAGCAGTAATAAGAGTTATGGTGTTTCTTAATTCCCCTGGGATTGGCCCCAATGTAGATGTCCTTATATGGGGGATGATTATATCATGACACTCATCAGGACTTACATACTCAGATTTCCCTAGCTGATGGAGATTAATGATTTGAATGATATGATCATTACTACTCAATATTTTCATGTGAGATGTGATCAGTGTGAGAAAAAAGGTATATTTAGTAATTATTCTCAATGTATATGGATGCAAGACTTATGTAGTGGGAGAGACCTTTGGATTCTTAATATAGATCTCAGGCCTTTGGAACATTTCCAACATATCCTGGTTATTGTAGGAATTAGAGTCATCATAGTTCAATTGTCTTTTTATTATAATGATGGATGAGGTATAATTATCACCCCATGAGAATTTTTGTGTCTGGATGGTTGAAATGTTGAAGACATGAGGGGACTTATACTGAAGTGGGAGCCCATTCTAGTTTGGGCTCAGGCCATAAGAACTCTTCTTATTTATCCTAGTTATGTAATGAATTAGAGACCTTGTAGTTCAATGATTTCTCAATCCATTGGTGGATGAGGAAAGATGATCTTTTCATGGGATTTATTGGGTCTTAATGGTTGAAATTTCATAGACAAGGAAGGACTTACACTAAAGTGGATTCCCATTTGAGTTTAGGCTAAATATTTAGGAACGCATCCTATATTTTCTTGTTGGGGCAAGATAATGGGTCCTCGTAGGTTAATTTTTTTGGGGCATACACACTGTTGTTTTCCTTATATTTTGGATATATCATATTATTATACTGATCAGGGATTAAACACTAAGTTTCCCTTTATATGTGGGACATATCATATTCTACTGTTTATCAATTCTTACACACTGAGGTTTCCGTGATCTTGATAGAGACTTGTTACTTGAAGGATATGATCATTTATTCTCCTTGGGCCCATGTGATCTATGATCGGTGTGAGAAATTAGGGATAAAAAATAATAGATCTCATTACTTTTGGATGTAGTACATATGTGTTGGGACTTCTCATTGGGTGCTTAATATGGATCGTGGTCCTTATGAAGGCATCATACGTATCCTGGTTATTTCATGAATTAGAGTCATCATATTTAAATTCAGTTGGAATTAAGCAGAAGAATTTTCTTTCTGATCGGAGCTTATACACTAAGGAAAAATAAGGTTATCAAGTCCTAGGATTCCCCATTGACCTAGACATATTTTATAGCAATCATGAATCAATTTTCCACTCAAAATTCATTTATTGTATGCTTGACATGTCGGACGATGTCTACTGAACATGTCTAATGAAAATATTGTGATCTAGATAAATTTATTTAGGGACATCGCATAACCCCTATGACATGTCTAAATGTCATAGAATGGTAAGTAGGAGTTGTCCCAAGGACATCAAAATACCTAATTGTCTTTTCTTATAATCCATCACATGGTCCAGGATGGCATCCTTAGAGGGTTTGGCATGATCTAACTGACTTTACCATGTGTTAGACAAAATATTGGTTGACATGATTCGAGGGAATCATGATAGTCAATGTGACATGTATAGTGGGTGGTGTGTAATCTAGGCTTACATGTTTTGTTGGTGACACAAAATATATCTCACATGTCTGGGGGGTCAAAAACACCAGCTGACATACCCTGGTTGTTGAGTCAGTAAGGTTTTCCTTATGACTTTTCCATTCATTATTGTTTCAAAAATCACAAACACCTTATACTTAAGAAAATCCATATTTTAATTATATAAGGAAAATTTCTTTCTTTAAGGAAATTTACCATTACCAAGATTTTCGTATTCATATCGTAAATTTGTCTTAGTATAAATTTTGAATTGAAGTCCAAAACCTCAGAATCATATAAATACTTAGATGTAAGGTATTCTGTTATTCATTATGAATTCTAGTGCAGAATTATCATTACGAATTCTAATGATGAATTCTCAATATGAATTCCAGTGATGAATTCTCATTACAAATTTTGATGATGAATTCAAATTTCGAATTCTGATTCTGAATTCTCATTACGAATTCTGATGACGAATTCTCATTATGAATTATAGTGCAGAATTCTCATTACGAATTCTGATGATGAATTCTCATTAAGAATTTTCATTACGAATTCTGATGAAGAATTCTCATTACAAATTCTAGTGCAGAATTCTCATTATGAATTCTGATGATGAATTCTCATTAAGAATTTTTATTATGAATTATTATTATGAATTCTCATTATGAATTCTGATTACGAATTCTCATTATGAATTTTAGTACAGAATTCTCATTACGAATTCTGATGAGGAATTATCATTATGAATTCTGATTACGAATTCTGATTACGAATTCTCATTACGAATTCTAGGGCAGAATTCTCATTATGAATTCTGATGATGAATTCTCATTATGAATTCTGATTACAAATTCTTATTACAAATTCTCATTACGAATTGCATAGAAAAAACAGAATCCGAAAATCTCTTTATTATAGACTCCGAATACCTTTTTTGTTAGAATATGAACATTATTTTTCTTACATTACGAACATCTATTTTTCTTATTCTAACACTTGTTTCTTTACAAAATGATTTAGTGTATTCAATTATTAACAAACCATTGTTTCCGGGGATGGGAAGACAGAGGTGTCAACTACCTTGAAGTTCTAGGGCTTCCTTGCTGAGGAAGACAGATGTTACAACTACCTTGAATTCGAGGGCTTCCAGGGATAGCAGGACAGATACTTTGATCTTCATATCAAGGGCTTACCTGGGTGTGGGTAAGGCAGACTTTCTTGAAAGTATAAATCAAGGTACCTTTATCTAAGGTTGTTGGAAACCCTTCTCTTTGGGTTAAAGGATTTATATCTTGTTACTTGTTGTTGTTACAAGTTTATTTTTTCTACTGCATTTTGTATGTTTAAGAAATTATAAACTTCTTATAATTCCTTACACTTGTGTACACTGATTTAGTTAGATTCTATACTCTTTAAGGTACAATCTCATATTGTAAACTTTGGTTAAGTTTCATTTTCCGGATCCATATTTCCGGAACCGGTTTTTCAGAATCACTTTCCAGATTTAAGCAAGTGTATAGAGCTAGAAGTTTGCAACTTCATACTTTTTCCCAATCTTTCAATTGGTATTTGAGGTGTTGTGAATTTTCTTAGTTTAACATTGTTAAACTTAGATCTTTCCTTGTTTAAGGAAATTTTTAAAGTGTACAATTCACCCCCCCCCCCCCTGCCCTCTTGTATATTGAGCATCTACATCATTATTTTGATCCTACAATTGGTATTAGAGGATGTATCTGAAATACTTATACTCACATATAAGTTTTTCTTGATCAGTTTAACTTTGTTCTATAACTTTCTTGCTTAGTTCCTTGAATATGAACTTTTGTTATTAACACATTTTTGTGTAGAAATATTTTTAAGATGGCAGGAATCAATGTTGGTTTCATCGACAACCTAAATCCTACAAGACCACCAATTTTTGATGGAAATGATTATGAGTATTAGAGAGATCAAATGAAGACTTTCATTATCAATACGGGAGTAGAAATTTTTTTTATGCTTACTGCAGGTTATCAAATTCCTCATAAGGAAGTTAGTACTTTCACAAACCAAGAGAAGCATGATTATCAATTAAACTATAAGGTACGCAATACTTTACTATGTTCAATGAATAGGAATATATATATCCAAATTTATTCTTGTGAAGAAAATAACTGTATATGGAAGAAACTCGAAGTTACACATTTTGGTACATCCAAAGTGATTGAGACCAGAAGAGCTAAGCTTAGAGATGAGTATCATGGTTTTAACTTTCCTTATGGAGAACCCATTTGTAAGGTGAAACAAAGGTTTATGACTATCATGAATAGCTTACAATCTATGGGAGAGAAAGGTCTAGATGATGAAGATCTTGTTGACAAGTTCATTGATATTATGCCTAATGAGTGGGAATCAAAGAGAACAGCTATTGATGAGAACGGGAAGGTCACTCAAATTTCCTTAGATGAGCTGTTTGGAACTCTTCTCCAACATGAAACAAGGATGAAAAGAGATGCTGATAAAATCAAAAAGAAGAATGGGAATGGTACTGTTTCTTTTACTACATCATTAAATCACATGAAATCTAAGACTCCTGAGAGAGTAACTAGATCCATATCTAAGAAGGTTACTATCCAATCTGAATATAGTGAGAGTGAAGTCTCATAAAATTAGTTATCTAATCTTGCTCGAAGGATGAACAAGATAGCTGGACAAAGAAATTTCCAATCCAATTATAAGAAGAAGGAAAGGAAAGATAAGAAATATTCAGAGGTCACATGCTATGAATGCAAGATAAGTGGACACAAAATACCTAATTTCCCTATGCTAAAAAAAGAAATAAAGAAAAGAGAGGCATTCTGAAAGGAACATGAAGAAGTTTTACAAAGCCAAAGCTAAGAAAAGTCTGAAAGCTAATACTACTTGGAGTTCTAGCTGTGGAGACTCTTCAGAAAGTGATTCTTCATAATATGATTCATCAACTCAGAAGAATATGGGATTCATATCTAATACTTCTTTTCTATATACAAGTATTATGGCCAAGGTACGCTCTGCCGAGGCTTTAACAAATTTGTCTCTTGATAAGAATTACTATTCCAAAAATAGTACTTCTAATGAAAATAATTCATCCTCAGAAAATGAATAACCTTCATATGAAGAAGTATCTAGATTTTCCAAGTTACTTGAAGCAAAAAATTGTAAAATTTCTAAGAAATTAGACAAGGAAAATACTAGGGAAGAAATTCTTACAAAAGAGATTTCAGATCTTTCTACAAACCTTGGAGATAAAGAAGAGATTTTAGAAAAACTTTCTAAAGACCTTGAGAAACAAAATTCTGATAAAGAAGATCTTTCTAAAGATCTTAAGAATGCTATTTTAGAGATAAAGTTTTTGAGGAAAAATCTAACTCTAAGGAAATTATTCCTGAGGATAAGAATTTAGTCATTAGACTGAAATCTGAAATATTTTCTCTTAAGAAGCTTCTTGCAAAATTTACTTCTGGGAAATAAACTTTGGACAAGATTTATTCTCAAATTAAATCTCACGGAAACACTACTGGAGTAGGTTATACCCACCAAAAACTAGTTTTCAAAAACAACCATTTTGTTCCTTCTAGAGCCCCTTTTTTCACTAAGTGTCAAAGTGGTGGGAAATGGAAGAAAAACTATTCCTTGAATAGATTTCAATCTCTTGGGTTTCATAAAGCATATTTTTCTAAAAAATGTGGATACCCAAATTTTTTTATCTAACAATTTCAGATCCAAGAAATTCTGGATTCCAAAAACCTAACTTGTTTCTTATTCTCCGGAAAATAGGGAAAGTACCAACAATAATACTTTGTACATTGATAGTGGATGTTCTCGGCATATGACTGGTAACAAAATCTATTTCGAAAATATTATCAAGACAAAAGGGGTTATCATTCTTCAGTTTATCGGAACGCAAGATCAACTTGATGATATTTTCACAAAATCTTTACCTTTCGATAGATTTGAATAAGTTAAACAGAAGTTAGGAATGATAACCATGAGGTAATCTTCCTTCATTAACTTTTTGTTAAAACAATCTCCTTACAGTAATAAACTCTTTTTCATAGGGGGAGTACATTTTCTTGTTAGTATAATCAAATTTTTTCTTATTAGTTTATTTTAAACTTTAGTAACCATAATTTTTCATAATGAAGTTTTGCAAGTGAAAATTTTTATAATGAAGGTTTAGAACTGAAGTTTTCATAATGGAGTTATTCAAACTTAAGATTTCGTAATGGAAACCTTCCATACCTAGAGTTTTAATAATGGAAACTTTCCATACTCGGGTTTTTTGTAATGGAAATTTTCCATACTCAAAGTTTTCGTAATGGAAATTTTCTGTACTCAGAACTTTCGTAATAATAATTTTTCGTACTCATAATTTTTCGTTCTCATAGTTTTTCATACTCATAGTTTTTCGTACTCATAATTTTTCGTACTCATAATTTTTCATACTCATAATTTTTCATACTCATAATTTTTCTTACTCATAATTTTTCATACTCATAATTTTTCATACTCATAATTTTACATACTCATAATTTTTCATACTCATAATTTTTCATACTCATAAATTTTCATACTCATAATTTTTCGTACTCAAAATTCTTCTTACTCATAATTTTTCATACACATAATTTTTCGTACTCATACTTTTCATACTAGAGTTTTGGTACTCAAAGTCTTTTCCATATTAAGTTTATCATAGTGATTTTTTCAAAGTAAAGTATTTTTATTTAGATTTTTCTCCAAGAAGAATATCACCTATTACAATTAAACATCCTAGCCAATCCGAAAGGTATGACTTTCTTACTTAAGTTTTCGTAACCACTTATACTTTCTGGTAGTTTCCTTTTCTTTTAAAATTCTCTTACTTAGGTTTCCTTAAATTTGAAATTTTTTATTAAAACCTCAAAAGATCAGATTCAAGAGTTCCCTACGGGTATGATTTCAACGGTAAGATTAGATCAAAGGGTTTTTTCAATCATTAGATGGCTTTTGGAAGTTCAAAGGTCACCTCCATTGCCTATATAAAGGGGTCCCCTATTTTTGTCCCACATCGATTTCAAAGCTCTCGCGTTCCGAAGTCATGCCTCAGTTCTTAAAGCCCATTACATACTTTTCAGTTCTCTATTATGAATGTCTGTAGAAGCCACCTCTCAAGAAATTTCTTCCATAAAACCAATCTAAGCTTGGTTAGTCTACAGAGAAAGGTTAGTCCACTAGAATTTCCTCAACAAGTATGATTCTCTTATCTCTAAGAATATCAAACTCAATAGTTGAGAAGATTTTTTCATATCAAAGATAGGGGACCAATATGTTGTCTACACTGATTTTCTTATAGAATTCTATGAGATTGTTTTCTTCTATGAAGAATATGGTAGAGAAAGGTTTTCTTTTAAGTCTTATGTAAAGACATACAAGATTTCTTATACCAAGGATGTGATCTTGGTGGGATTATATTATGATGGAGAGGCTGAATTTTTTTCACACAAACTGCCGGATGATTAGGGAATATCAAAAAAGTAAAGGCATTGAAATTCCATAGCCTTAAAGATGATAAAACTGTGAATATTTCTAATATATCCACCAATAACTAGATGTTTCTGTTGTGGGTTCAGGGATTTTTCATACCAAGGAGATGTGATAAGGAAAATCTTAAGAAGAGTGATATTTACATCTTGGATTTCATGGTAAATCTAAGGAAGATCAACCTGATGAGTCACATTCTTATTACAGTTCAAAATGTAAAGAATGGAACTCTGAAAGCCAAAATTATTACGTATCCAGCTCTCCTCTCCAAGCTTATTATTCGATGTCTTGATTCTTTCATGGTTGATTTCACCTCAAATATCAGGAATTTTAAGGTAATGTTGATAAGTGAAGACACCTTAAAGAGAATGAAAATCAGTTTTTCAAAAGAATCAAGAGAGTTATATGATATTCCATAGGAGGAGGCAGAAGCCAGTATGGAAAATGTAGAGAAAGATGAACCTTCTATGAAAACAGGGAAGAAGAGGAATCTGAAGGAAGAGCAAGCTAAAGGAAAAACTCCTAAGTCTAAGGAAACCCAGTCTACACCACCCATGCCAAAGAAACAAAAATCATACTGGGATGAAGTGGTAGCTAAGTGGAGAGAGCTCAAGGAGAAGAGAAAAGAAGGGAATCCCCAGTTCAGATTAGACCCTGCTGAGGCTAAGGCCTTAAAAGAGAAAGCATCTGATGAGTTAGAGAGGCAAGAAAAAGAGAAGAAGATAAAGAAAAAGATGTCTGAAGCTGAGTTTGTACAATCTCTGTTGAGAGATACTGAAGTATCCTCTAAGAAGATTCCCATTCTGGAAACTTTTGATGTCCAACCATTACCAGAGACCCCTGGGAAGAAATACTTCACTCCAGAAAAGTCTAAAGAGAAACAGGTTGTTGAAGAAGTAGAGAAACAAGATGGTGAAGAAGTAGAGGAAGATGTTGTTGAATAAATTGAAGAAGAAGAAGTAGAAGAAGGAAGTGATGATCTGGATACCTTGATTAAACAAGTTGAGGATTATCAAGAAAAGTCTAAATCCTCAAAGTTTATCACTCTAGAAAAGGTAGCTCAGATAGATGGAAAAAAAGATGATAATAAGGATAAAGAGAAATAGAATGAGTTTTCTGAGGAAGAGAGTTATGAGAAGCATTTTCTTGAAGAAGGAGCAGAGAAGGAAAAACCAGATGAAGATAAAATTGTTCAACTATCTGAAAGCGAAGAAGAATATCCTGATGAGGTAGTTTTGAAAGTTGATAAGGGGAAGCAAGTTCTTATGGAAACCCCCAAAAAAGATGTTATAATAAAGAAGGATTTTTGTGATTCTTCCAGAATCAATATGGTGGATATTGAAGAAGTACAATCCCCTAGCAAGTTATCAGATTCGGAGTCATCAACATTGGGACATGACCTTATTGTCGAGTCATTGAAAAATTTGGTGGACACCATTCCGATCTTTCCCACTATAGACTCCAGATGCCAGATGCTTCAACATAGCATGAATCAAAAGTTAGAATCCTTATCTATGGTGATGGATAAGTGTATGAATATTGAGGATGACCATAGAAATTTCCTTATTAATTATGATGTGCACAGGAAATCATGTTGCAAAGTCACTCTGTGGTAAAATAAAGTTGATGACGATTTGGCTGAGTTTGATCGTTTTCAAAATGATGTACAAAATGCTTTTGACACTGAGGATGGTAAAACAAGAATCTTCAAGAAAAGATGACCATTCACTAGTGCAGAAAACGTTTTTTACATCGGTTATTTTTCCTTTTTTACGTCGGTTTCTAGCCGACGTTAATACGTGCGACATTATAAATAAAGTTTTTGACGTCGGTTATTTAAAAACCGACGTCAAAAAAATAAAATCGCGATGTTTATCACGTCTGTTATTTTAGAACCGACGTGATAAAGAAAATGGGAAGGGTTTATCACGTTGGTTATTTAACAACCGACATGATAAAAGGCCTGGAAAATGGTTTATCATGTTGGTTTTTAAACAACCGACGTGATAAACACGGGCGAGGAGGGTTTATCACGTCGGTTCATATGGAACCGACGTGATAAATCGGGGTGAGGGGGGTTTATCACGTCGGTTCTTATAAAACCGACGTGAAAAACCGGGGGAGGGGGGTTTATCACGTCAGTTATTATATAACCGCCGTGATAAACCAGAGGGCGGCGGTTTATCACATCGGTTATTGAATAACTGACGTGATAAACCATTGTCCAGGCCATTTATCACGTCGGTTATTCAATAACCAACGTGATAAACCATTGTCCAGGCCTTTTATCACGTCGGTTATTAAATAACCAATGTGATAAACCATTCTCCAGGCCTTTTATCACATCGGTTATTAAATAACCGACGTGATAAACTATTCTCCAGGCCTTTTATCACGTCGGTTATTAAATAATCGACGTGATAACCTATTTTCCAGGCATTTTATCAAGTTGGTTATTAAATAACCGACATGATAAACCCAATTTTTTTTAACAGAATTCAGTCATCTTCTCTCCACCAGAATCAACCAGAAAACAAATCAAGAAATCGTACCACAAAAATAGAAGTAGATCAAAATTAAGCATGTACATAGATAACATATAAAACTTACCCCCTAGACAGCCCCACCCTCATTTATACCCATGGACAGCCCTTCCCCACCCCGTTGGAGCCCTCACCCTCATGTATACCCCCTGGAAATCCCTCCCCCACCCCATTGGAGCTCCCACCCTCATGTATACCCCTTGGACAACCCTCCCCCACCCCATTGGAGCCCCCACCACACTCCTGGACTGCCCCCCGACCCCCCGACCCCCGGACACCCCCAAACACCCCTCTACAACCCCCCCCCACCCGCCTGAACAGCACCCCCTCACCCCCTCACCCCACTTGACAGCCCCCACCACACCCCTGGACAGCCCCAAACACCCCTGGACAACCCCCCCCCCCCCCCCCCACCCCTGGACAGCACTCCCACACCCCTGTACCGCCTTACCACACCCCTGGACATCCCTTCCACCCCCTAGGACTATCCCCCCACCCCACCGGACAGCCCTCCCAGACCGCTGGACACCCCCAACCCCACTGAACACACCCCCACACCCTTGGAACCCCTCCCCCACAGACCCAAATCCATACCATAAAAACCATCAAAAGTAGACCAAAACAATAAGTATAGCAAAATTAAACATTCACTTATATAACATTCAAAACTTACACTATCAAATTAAAAAAAACTAAATCCTACCTAAACAACTACCAAATACACAATTAAAATGACAATATTCAAAATTACATTTTATATTACAAACAACTAAAATTCAATCAAACCTGTAAAATAATTTCACCACTCCACTTGTACGTGTTTGATGTCTTCAGCAGTATTGGGTTGAGGGTCATCAAAAAGCTACAAATGAAAAAGAAGATAGTTAATGTGTATAATGAATAAATCAAATTGAAATATTATGGCAAAGTTTAAGAGGAAATTGTAGCAGGTCAAAATTCACAACTATCCCAGTTGTTATTATTTCGTACATAAATCTTAACATATAATATCCGCATTCGATGACGCCTTGTTGTTCATGACAATTCTGTTTGAATGAGTGTAAATTCAATATATTATTTTTATGTAATAAATCAAAAAGTAAAAATTATAAATGGAAATTTACCTTCGCATTTACATATTTGATCTTTTCATTTATTTTCTTTGTGTTTTTTTGAAAGTAGACCCATGCACTGTTAGAAAATAATACGAATGGGGTAAATTTAAAATTCATTATAATATATAAAACTATTGAGAAATTGAAACTTACTTTTCCAATATATTCTTAAAACTTTCCCGTACATCACCATGAACAGAGCATATCCAATAAAGAGCTTTCTCCCTTGGGCAAAAAATCCCTAACATCCAATGATCACTAATAAAATGAAATTTATTGTTAGTGGTTTTTTATGTTAATAGATAATTAACTCTTTGAGAGAAATGTGTTTCATACCTCTCACAGAAAGGCATCATCCAACATTGTGTGATTATATTCTTTTCAAATCTTTTAGCAATATAAACCATTCTTTGTTCCTCATTCAATTCACATGCTTCAGGGGAAATCAATTGTGGTTCCATGAATCCATATACTTCTGTCAGCTCATTCCTCTCACAAATTTTATAAAGATACCTAATACAAAACATACATAAGTATATATTTTTAATAAATATAACGCAGGGAAAAGGTGTTAAGACTTACATGGAAAAAAATTTCACCACGTTGATGCCCAACTTATCTCCAGTAACAAGCTCCATGATTTCAGTTTTTGTAATCCCCACACTTATTTCACGTCCACAAACATGAGATTCCATTGGAAACTCATAAAAACCCAAAAACAAATGTGAATATCTTGACAATCTGTCAAGACCACTGGAATCTGTATCTGATGTCATAGCCTGTTTTCTTTGTTTTTGTCTATACAGTATTTCTTTACCTTTGAAGTATTCCTGTGAAAAAAAATTGAAAAATATAGTAGTTCTCAAATGATAAAACAACTTTAATAAAAAAAATAAAATAAAAGATATAACATTCATACCTCTATGGTAATGAGTCGAAGAAGTCTGGATGGCCAAACTAAAAAATGGCCGATACTCTGTCCAACTGTCGCCACCTCATCTGTAGGTATTGGTACCCTAGCTGATCTATCTTTAATATCCTGTACAGTGACCCTCTGATTCTCTACCTCTAATTTTTGATGATGAACTGTATCTCCCATACAATATACCAACCTGTATGCTACTATATGATGTTGAGAATCATCAACATACAACTCGCAATATGTAGGAAGCTGCGTCGGAGGCGTAGGATAAAAATTGGGGTCAGCAGGATGAGGTGGGGGAGTGGGAGCTACTGGCGGAGGTGGAGGATAAATAATGGGGTCTGCAGGGGGAGGTGGAGGAGTAGGAGCTGCAGTCTGAAATTTTCTTTGCATTTCTGCAAACATAGACTACACTGACTCTCTAATCTTATCCTCCATCGTCGCATTAATATTTTGAACTTCAGCCTCCATGGATTCTATTTTTTTATAAACCCTCTAAATGTTAGAAGTTGAAGAACGTGGAAACACTTTTCTTACCGATACACCTGTCGGATATCCTCTTACACGAACAGGATGTTCAGGCCTTCCCAATGCTGCAAATAAAATATCTTCCCTCCCAGTAGCTATAAATGTCCCCTCTGAAATCTGCTCCTCGACAGAGTCCTGTATTAATTAATTGAACATTTCTGTAATGATTGAAACTTATATGAAGAAAAAAGTTCACCTAAATAAATTAAATAGATATCTTACAATCCTCTCAGCTACGATTTTCGATTCTTTCGAAAGATATTTCCCTTTTTTTCCCATCCGAGCCCTCTTCCATTTTTCATGTCTAGATAGAGGGGATGGAGGGGCCACCTCTCCAGAGCTTGAAGACTCAACTCTTAGTTGTTGAAATTTTTCCGCCATCATTTGTTCTTCCAATAATGCATACCCTCCCCGAGATAAACTATGAGGGTATATATTTTTAGATTGGATCTCCTGATGAGATTTCCTTGTTTGCTGTAATTTAAGAATAATAAATCATTAACAAAACATTAATAAAATCATTTATATAAGAAAGTTTATAAAATTTTACATTGCCCTTACCAGAAATGACTCTTTTTTTCTACTTTCAAAAAAATTTCTCCATGTGTCTTTATCTATAAAAGGATATATACAACATGGATTGTCGTGACTCCTATGACCATAAATGAAATCAGATTAGAGGGTTGATTTGAAATCCCTCCATCTCCTGGTAGCCAACAATAAGCATTTCTTCCTGACTCCTCCAGTGTCATGAATATCAAATGTCATCTGATAAAGAAGAGGTTAAACATATTATATATACTAGAAACATTAAAAGAATGGTCAAACAATGACAAAAGATCTTACCAAAATCGTCTCCCACAACTGAGAGCTAATCGCTTTATCCACACCTCTCCAATCATCATACAGAATGCTTACTTTGGTATTAGCCTGATTTGCAACAAAACTCTTAAAAGTTTTGGCATTCGAACCTCTAGGAATATCATCATCATCAAAATCAATGACTATCCTCTAATCCTGCGTACGGGCAAGTGATAATTTTGGTAAACGTGTGCACCCACGTTTACTAACCTTTGAACTCTTTGTCGTAATAGGATCATGTGAATGTTCATCTCCAGAGGTATGACCAGCAATATGCTTCTCTCCAGAATCATGTGGTTGATCATCTGAATGATCTGTCATTATCCTTCAAATCAAAAAAACAAATGTCAGTTCACAAATATACAAAATCAAATATTTTAATACTACTGTAATCAGAAAATAGAAATGTGTTCTAAGTTACATAATAGTAAACATTGGTAATATGGCAAGCATGTTAAACAATGGTAAAGATGACAAAGATGGTCAAGATGGTCAAGATGGTAAAAATGGTAAAAATGGTAAACCTGGTAAACATTGTAAACATGGTAAAGTAATTTTCATTGAACAAAAATAAGCATTTTAAAATTCATGTAATGGTTATAAACATGATAAAGTAAACTAAACAAACTTAAAACAAACAAAAACATATAATTATTTTATTTTAAAACATGTTTTAATAAATAAAAAACTTACAATATCGAACATTTATGGAAAAAATAAATGTAAACAAGAAATAAACATATGTTACCAGTAATTTTAGGAATGTACAAATGGATTGTTTTCCCAAATTCCTTCGTCATGATCGTTCCTTATGGCACAAACTATGTCTTCAACATGATCATCATTATGTTCTGTTAATATTTCCATGGAAGTAGGGATATCACATAAATCAGCATATTCATCAAGTTCATCCTCACCAACATATTGTTTTTTCCCTTGTAAAACAACATCCCACTGCATATCTGATAGATCTACAAAATAGAAAATTTGTTTTGCATGTGTTTCCATTATAAAAGAATCAGCTCTGTCTTCCAATCTATTCAGATTAACAAGTGTCATTCCAAATTCATCGTGTCTGACACTGTTGTTACCATTAAACCATTTACAGTTAAAAACGGGAACTTTAATTTTAAAGTAATCAACCTCCCATATGTCTTCAATCACTCCATAATATTCACTTGATGAAGAAATTGGGTTTTTGTACTTAGCACTCAAAAAATGCATTGCTTTTGCAATCACCAATAAACCACTATTTTGAACTGTACTTCTGTTGTCCTGAGCTTTTTTATGAAATGTATAACCATTAATGTCATAACTGGACCATGTTATCACATTTAAACATGGACCACCCACTATCCATTTTAATGTCTCTGATACATCTGATCTACTAAGCAAAGTCTTTTTAATCCATGACAAAAAAAAATTGTTGTGCTCATTCAAAATCAACATTTCTTTCTTCTTTGGATGACATTGTTTCAACTTATTAATATGCAATGTGATATATGGTTGAGCATCATCTATGTAATTCAAGATGTATTATTCTAACTTCTTCATCTGTTCAGCTCAGAATGATTTGAATTTCACGCCGCGAATCCCCTTTCCCTCATTATTAACTCGTTCATGGCGAGATGGAGGCAAACCTATGTGTTGCGCCACAGCCAAGTAGCTCGTACAAAACTCTGCTACCTCCTCAGAAATATAATTTTCAATAATGGAGGCTTCAGGTCGATATAGATTTTTAACATACCCCTTTAATATTTTCAAATACCTTTCAAAACAATACATCCAACGAAGATATACAGGTCCACAAAGCTTTATTTCTTGAACCAGATGAATCATTAAATGCACCATTATATCAAAAAAATTTGGAGGAAAATACATTTCCAATAGACAAAGTATAAAAATTGCATCCTTTTCCAAAATGTTCAAAGCATTCACATCAATCGCCTTGTTAAAAATTGAATTGAAAAAATAACACAACTTCATTATAGTCTTTCTGACACGAATGAGAAATATTCCACACAATGCAACTGGTAGAATTTGTTGCATCATGGCGTGAAAATCATGTGATTTCATACCTATCAACTTCAAGTCCTTCAATGAGACAAAATTTTTTACATTAGAAGAATAACCTTGAGGCACTTTGGTATCATGAAGACACTGACAGAAGCTAATTTTCTCCCTCTTCGATAATGTATGACAAGCCGGGGGAAGAAATGTTCGTCTTCCTTTAGGAGTGGGAGCTAACTCCAAACGTATTCCCATTGATAGTAAGTCTAATCTTGCATTCAACCCATCTTTAGTCTTTCTTTTAATATATAACAATGTTCCAATCAAAGAATCATATATATTATTCTCCACGTGCATGATATCAATATTATGTTTAACTTCATGATACCTCCAATATGGTAGCTCAAAAAAATTGACCTTTTCTTCCAAATATGTCTATCATTACCAGATTTTTGTGTCTTTCCCAATGTCACGTCATGGTTTTTCACCCTCTGAAAATGCAAATCAGGGGATAAAAGGTTTTGGAGTAGTATCAAATTCTTGTGAGCCATTGAATGCCTTTTTTAGTCTTCTATAAGGGTGTTCCATAGGCAAAAACTTTCGATGACTCATATACACTGTTTTCCTCCCATGATGCAATTGACAATATGACGTCTGTTGTTCGCAAATTGGACATGCTTTATGCCCTTTAACACTGTATCCAGACAAATTTATATACGCTGCGAAGTCATTTATAGTGAACAGAAGCACTGCATGCAGTTGAAAATATTCCATTTTATAAGAATCATAAACCCTAATACCATCAGCCCATAACAGTTTCAAATCATCAATCAACGGTGACAAGTAAACATCAATATCATTACTGGGTTGCTTTGGACCAGAGATCATTGTACTCAACATGACATATTTGCGCTTCATACAAACATCAGGAGAGAGGTTGTAAATTACCAATAAAACAGGCCATGAACTATGTGTGCTACTGAGTGTTCGGTATGGATTCATTGCATCTGTGCGCAACCCTAGTCTGAGATTTCTAATTTCATTTCCAAATGTAGAATACTGCGCATCAATTTTCTTCCATTGTGGACAATCAGCTGGATGACGTATTTTTCCATCACATACCCGCTCTTCATCATGCCATCGTAACCTTTTTGCATCATGTGAATTAGGAAATAAACGTTTGAAATGATTAATTATAGGAAGATACCAAAATACCTTTGAAGGGAGCTTTGTAATCTCTACATCGGCCTGTGATTTTTCTTTCACCTTATACCGTGATGTCCCACATTTAGGAAACTCTGACAGAAATTCATATTCCTTCCTATATATAATGCAGTCATTCGGACAGGCATGTATTTTCTTGTATCCCAATCCCATCGGGCATAATATTGTCTTGGCTTTGTAATGTGAATCTAGAATATCATTATCTTTTGGAAGAATGTCTTTCATCAATTGTAGCAGCTCTGTAAAACTTCTGTCACTCCATCCATGCTTCTCCTTTAGGTTAATCAATCTTAACACCGCCGAAAAAACCGTAAAATCTATACAACCAGGATATAATGGTTTTTCAGAATCACCATATAGACGTGCAACTGTCGGTTCTATCTCAATTTATTCTGCTACAATATTGCGAATCATTTCTTCAATTCCATCGGAGTTACCATCTTGCGAATCATCATCATCAGTGACATTCCGTCCAGTTTCACCATGCCAAATCCAAGGGTTGTAACTCGGATTAAAACCATGACAAATCAGATGATCTTTTATCTCTCTACTTTTAAACTTCTTCATATTCAAACATTTCAGGCATGGACAAAAAAAAATGTCACTACTTGGAACATTTCATTTTGCAAATTCCAAAAAGGCATCAACATCTTCCTCAAATTCATTGCTCATTCGATGTTCCGTAATCGAACTTCGACTCATTATTACCTATAACAAATATCAACAAAAAATATATATTTTTAAGATAAGACAAATATATGTTTATTTGAAAAAAATCATAATTTGAATGTAAAACAATTTAAAATATAAAACAAATCTATAGGTATTTAAAAAAATATGCTTGAATATTGTTTTTAAAACAAAATATAGTTAGATATAATAGTTTTAAATTTCATTGAATCAAAGAAAACCATGACTCCTACAAAGTTTAATATTGATTGCGGTTTTGATGTTTTAATATATTAGATAAACTACCTATTTAACATTTTATTAATGGTTTCTGTAGACCCTAAATCCATTTGGTAAATATTTTCACACAATTATAAAAATCAATGGAAGTGTTTTTGGGAAGAATATGTTCAATCATTTGATTTTGATGTCCCATATTCTATAACAAAAGGCAATGTGGATACCAAATCCCTTAGTTTGGTTTTTTATTCTCAAAGGGTTTGTGATGAAAAATAATAGTATAAGTTGATGTATATGATAAATAAAATACAACTATATTTTATTTATGGTTATGATAGAATGAATTCATACCATATCATTTAGGATCTGCTCCCACCAAAAGTAACCCTCCTCAGTTTGAAATGAATAAATTTAGATAATTATGCATGAATTCATACATGTATTGTTGTACATAAACCAAAAAGAATATTATTAGTACTATAAGTAAAACTAGGAAGAAACAATAAACTCTATATACTCATGAAAGTTACTCCACAACACTTCCATGCTACTAACATCTATAAAACTCTACAAATTGCTTTTAAAAACCAAATTTTTTTTATATTTATGTATGGTGGGCATAACATGTATACATAGTAAGATCCTCCCTAAAACATCTAATGAAAATGTTGAGGAAGCACACTAAATCCCTATGAAAAAAGGAATCTAAATCATCACCTAAACAAGGAAAAATAGTTTCATATACTCACTATGGATCACTCACAAAATAATTCATATAAATAAACCTTTTCGTATAAAAAATTATATATATATATATATATATATATTAAAATTAAGTTTCTCGAATACCACTTCTCCACTAGTTTTCCTCTCACACCCCAATGCGCTACTCCACAACACTTCCATGCTACTAACATCTATAAAAAACTACAAATTTCTTTTAAAAACCAAAAAAAATTGTTTATATTTATGTATGGTGGGCATAACATGTATACGTAGTAAGATCCTCCCTAAAACATCTCATGAAAATGTTGAGGAAGCACACTAAAGCCCTATGAAAAAAGGAATCTAAATCACCACCTAAACAAGGAAAAATAGTTTCATATACTCACTATGGATCACTCACAAAATAATTCATATAAATAAACCTTTTCGTATAAATAATTATATATATATATATATTAAAATTAAGGTTCTCGGATACCACTTCTCCACTAGTTGTCCTCTCACACCCCAATGCTAATGTCATGGTCTCACCCCGCCCATAAATCATCCTACACCATGTGAAATTGTATCACTTACATCAATGAATCATATATATCTTAGATTATCTAATCACCATCTTATCAAAATATTAATGAGGTGCATACTTGGAAACCACTACATCTTGTTTACATTAAATGTACAAAAATCGCAAAACATAATTATAGAATATCTGTGGAAAAAAACGAATGAAATAAATTCGTGGAAGGCTTACTTGAATGTTGCGAGTTGAGATGATAGATCCGAGAGGAGTGAAGTAGATAAACAATGAATCCAAAATGAGTTTAACACAGGTCGATCGACGAGCCAATTAGGGTTTACCGCGCGAGAGAGATGAGTCGGCGGACTTTCAATCGAAAAATCGTAAATGACAGTCCACATGGCTTTAATTTCTTTAAAAGTTTTATAAAGTCGGTTATTATATAACCGACGTTATAAACTATTTTTTAAATTTATAACGTCGGTTATTTTAAAACCGACGTAAAAAGCTCCCGCACTTTGGTTTTTTTACGTCAGTTATTTTCTAACCGACGTAAAAAACGAGATATCTACGGGTTTTTTACATCGGTTATAAGATAACCAACGTAAAAAACCAATGCGCGGGGGGTTTTTTTACGTCGGTTTCGAAATAATCGACGTAAAAAACCCCCCGCGCATTGGGTTTTTATGTCGGTTATAAGATAACCGACGTAAAAACCGAAAAGGCGCGATTTGTAACATCGGTTATTAAAATAACCGACGTTAAAAATCTACTCGCCGCATTTTTACGTCGGTTATATATAACCGACGTAAAAAATGGTGACATAAAAAACGTTTTCTGCACTAGTGATTGAGAAAAATATCTCAGTATCAACAGGTCAGAGATCTGAATTGGAAGCATAACTCGGTTTCTCAGAACTGGAAAGGGGAAAGAGATTTCTGTATTGATTTTCAAGAAAAGATGCAGAAACAAGATGAGTTGCTGAAGATATAGGAAGAGGCCATGAATTCTCAAGTAGAGGAGTTGAAATCTCAACAAAAAAGGATCATAGCTTTTGAGAAGCAAGTTGAGGAGGATCAGAAGGATTTGAAGAAGCTGAAAACTCTCTTAAAGAATTTAATTACAAAGGATAAGGAAGACAAATGAACTCAATCTGATCTTTTGTTGCATTTGATTTTCCTTGTAAAAATTCTTTCAAATATAATGAAATATCTGGTTGTTTTTATCTGGTGTTATTATGTACTATTGTTTCACGTACTTTATTACTTTTCCATTCCCTCAATTATTTTTGAAAACCACAAAGGGGGAGAAGTAAAAAGAACCACTAAAAAGGGTGAGAAGGAAAAATCTCTAAGTAAGAACTGTCCCTAAGTAAGGGGGAGCTCATCCAAGGGGGAGTTTCTCATTACGAAGGTTTTCATTAACATGATAATGAAAACTCCTTTCCAAAAATCCAGAATACAATAATTAGTCTTCCTAAGCCTAATGGGGAGTTAGTTTTATTCCCCATCATCCATAAACAAAGGGAGATAAGTTTTAATTTCAAAGCCTAAAAAAAAATTCAGTCCTTATATTCTTTTTCGTAAGGATGTTTGTGCTTTCCAAAAAGGAGGAGATTGTTGATTCAGTAATGTTTTCCTTATGACTTTTCCATTCATTCTTGTTTTGAAAATCACAAACACCTTATACTTGAGCAAATCTATATTTTACTTCTATAAGGAAAATTTCTTTCTTTAAGGAAATTTACACTTAACTTGATTTTCGTATTCATATAATAAATTTGTCTAAGAATAAATATCGAATTGAAGTCCAAAACCTCGGAATCATATAAATACTTAGATGTAAGGTATTCTATTTTTCATTACGAATTCTAGTGCAGAATTCTTATTACGAATTCTGATGATGAATTCTCATTACGAATTCTAGTGATGAATTCTCATTACGAATTCTGATGATGAATTCTCATTTCGAATTTTGATTACGATTTCTAATTACGAATTCTGATGACGAATTATTATTACAAATTCTAGTGCAGAATTCTCATTACGAATTCTGATGATGAATTCTCATTATGAATTCTCATTACGAATTCTGATGATGAATTCTCATTACGAATTCTTGTGCATAATTCTCATTATGAATTCTGATGATGAATTCTCATTACGAATTCTGATTATGAATTCTCATTACGAATTCTGATTACGAATTCTCATTACGAATTCTAGTGTATAATTCTTATTACGAATTCTGATGAGGAATTCTCATTACGAATTCTGATTACGAATTCTCATTATGAATTCTTGTGTATAATTCTTATTATGAATTCTGATTTCGAATTCTTATTATGAATTCTCATTACAAATTTCTTAGAAAAACAGAATCCGAACATCTCTTTATTATAGTCTCCGAATACATTTTTGGTTAGACTACGAACTTTATTTTTCTTACATTACTAACTTCATTTTTGCTTATGCTTACACTTGTTTCATTACAAAACGAGTTCATGTATTCAGTTATTGACTAACTATTGTTTGAGTGACACGTGTACAGGTCCCTTCGAAATTTAAGGAAAATTTGACTTTTGGAGGAGGGAGACGACCGTTGCTACCGAGCCTATAAATATGACCTCATTTGAAAGAGCTCAACAATGAACAAGTTTATCAATCTAGAGACCACACGTTGTTGAGGTGATTTCTAGAGAGAGAAGCTTTTCATGCCTTGTGCATACTGAATTTCTCGTTCAGATTGCTTCATGCTTCTCCGAATATTGGTGATTACATTTGAGGGCATCCGGGGATAGGAAGACAGAGGTGCCGACTATCTTGAAGTTCGAGGGATTCCTTGCTGAGGAAGACAGAGGTTCCAACTACCTTAAAGTTGAGGGCCTGTGGGGATATCAAGACAGAGACTCTGATCTTCATATCGAGGGCTTACCCGAGTGTGGGTAAGACATAATTTCTTGAAAGTATAAATCAAGGGACCTTTATCCAAGGTTGTTGGATACCCTTCTCTTTGGGTTAAAAAGATTTATATATTGTTACAATTTTATTTTTTCTGCTACATTTTTTATTTTTAAGAAAGTATAAATATATTATACTTCCTTACACAAGTGTACTCTAATTCAGTTAGATTCTATATGCTTTAAGGTAGAATCTCATATTGTAAACTTTGGTTAAGTTTCATTTTCTAGATCCATATTTCCAGAACTGATTTTTCATAATCACTTTCCTGATTTAAGCAAGTGTATAGAGCTAGAAGTTTGTGACTTCATACTTTGTCCCAATCTTTCAATTGGTGTTTGAGGTGTTGTGAATTTGCTTAGTTTAACTTTGTTAAACTTAGATCATTTCTTGTTTAAGGAAATTTTTAAAGTGTACAATTCACCCCCTCTTGTATATTGAGCATCTAAATCATTATTTCGATCCTACACTAGTTCTATAATGAGACTTACCGAACATGTACTGATGTTTCTATATGATCTAGGTTACATTTGTAGGGGATAAAAAGGTGCATGGATTGGATAGCCCAAAGGGTTTTGTGAGACTTGAGTGGCATGCCTGAGGGGCTCTCGGTGACTTTTTCTAACATATCCTGTGGACTACACATGATCCAAATAGTATAAAAAAGGATAATTTCATGACCTGGGTGACATGTATTAGTGTTGTCTCATGACATGGGTGGTTCAATTGATGTGAATAAGGATCAGCATATATGTTTTTCTTAATAAGTATTTCATCTTTTAGTTTTTAATCCATCCTTTTATTTCATATGCCTTATATTTGTTTTTTTAGCTTATTTAAAGTCTTGTTTGTTTTAGAAATTTTTTTATATGCCTCAAATAACCTACCATCAGTTCTATTCTAGATCTATAGTTGATTAATTGATGTTTTTGTGCATGCTGTTTAATTTTTCCAGTTGTATCCCTGATATTACCTGACAGAAAATATTCTCGAATGACAGATCATAAGCTCTATGAAATCTTCACTGATCCATGGGTTTGTCGCTGTGAGATTATAAGATTTTATCCATCTATATATATATTTTCTATTTTTTATGCTCGGGTGGAGGATTTATAGGCCTCACCACCCTGGTTATTGACTCCTTTTCATAGAATGAATCACTTAAATCCATCCTAGAGTCGGTGGAGGTATTTTTCATCATGTGTCATCATGATGTCTTATCATAGGACATTCTAGGTGCATCATGTGATTTTTACTATGCATAATTCCATCCCTTAAATACCCCATTTATTGTATTGTAACCAATTAATATCATCTTGTATAATCATTTGAATATTCTAACAGACAATTATACTTCTATACTAGCATGTCCAAGGGCCTTCATGAGACTAGATCACCTGTTGAAAGGGCTTCGTGTGATCATAAGCATGTCTTCTAGTACACTTTTTTAGATAAGGTCTCATGACCCATCTAGGAGGGGCCCATGCCCTAACTACCACATGCTCACCTCCAATAGGATAGGGTCTATCGACTAGAACCGAGTAGGAATATCCCCAAAAATGGATGTCATTTTTCTAAGTACTTGTACACGCGCACACGATCTCCAAGCCTCAAAATGATGAAATATAAAAACACCGAGTATGAAATTCATGCATAATATAATACACTAACAACTGAGTATGATATTTTAAAACTTGAAATTAAATAGTGTTAGGATACAATCCCCTTAAAAGAAAGATTCTTCAACAGTGAATGCACAAGTTCCTAAAACTCATCTGTAGAAAACCCTTCCTGAAGGGTATGTGAAGAACATATGTCTAAATCCATAGGAACACACATTTTATATCCAAACACTCTAATCACCACTTGGTCCTAGTCCACCTATAACTCATTCAAATTGTTGATCGTCTGCACAAGACACCACATCTGTCGTATTTCCCGTGCAGGGTTGAGTAAAACGATACTCAGTATGACACCCTAAAACCAAAAATGAATACCACTAAGAAATACGTGAATAACACCACAAGTAAATACATGATGTATTCCAATATGGAAACACAACCAGTATAAGTCTATACCATGAAAATATGGTTATTAGACAAAGTCCACATAACACCCAATATTGGTAACACAAGAAGTGTTGATAACACACAGAGTATCAATAACACACTAAGTGTCAATAACACAAAGAGTGAAATTAAAACAAGGAATCTTGATAACACATGGAGTTTCAATAACATATGGTGTGTTGACAATTCATGCATCCCCCATGTCATGTGGTCACTAAGTCACATTTTCACATCCTGCCAAGGATTCCACTCGTAGCATGATTCTATTGGTAGAACCTAACAATAAATCCATTAGGTATAATTCCAATATCCAAAATAAATCACTTAAAGTATATCAAAGGTCCATCTCATCGTAAGGGTCCATCCACCACAAACATATCATCAAACGGACACATGGTTTGACAGTTACGACTGTTTTTCTGAAATGGTCTGACCTTGGGCCGATCTGACCCACCAAGCCGACCCAAAATGGTCTAGAAAACATGAGATAGCCCATTCCCACTAGGCCTAGCTAGCTAGGCTATAGGATTTTCATGTATATTTTTGTAAGGCTTTTGCTACAAGATGGCTCAGTGTATTGCACACGGTCCACCCTGACTGCATTCCTCGTAGATCTATGTGAGGCCACAACACGTTCACACAGTCATCCAGTAGTTCGGATTCCCTACAACTTCACCTCTATCGTGGGGTCCATGTGGACCACCTTACAGGGATGTGGACCCTTTCCTCCATCGTCGTATGCTTCCATGTGGTCCTGCCTGGACCGTGACATGTCATCACCGCCGACCGACCCACCGGTGTCCCGTCCACATCTCACTCAACCTGAACCTGACCCCCAGCCGAGACATGCCTCGCTCCGCCGTCAGCCGTCATGCCAGAGGCCCGTTGTTTTCTGTGCACCCCTCCTGCTCTAGCTAGAGCCACTACTCTGATCGTCTTTGTGGACTACCACCTTGTGCAATCACGCCTCTGTGGTGTTGTTTAGTGTCAGATCCATGGTCTCAAATAATTGCACCGTGGATCGAAGGCGCAATGATTCTTCAACCATGTTTTATGAAGACTGAGAAATGCATAAGTATTGGATAAAAGAGAGAAATTCTCTATAACACACAAATAATATATCTCGACCTTGTTCATTTTAGTCTCCACCATTTCATGTTAGAATGAATAAGGGAGAAGGAATAAATCAAATCTCATTAACAGAATCAATCCAGATAATCAACACACCTAATCTATTCATCCTGCAAGAATGACTGATCCTCAGATCAACCTATTGGTGGGTTGGTCTATTTTTGTTATTTAAAATTGATAAAAGGGGAATGAATCACAATGAAACAACATCCAACATAGTGTTTGGATCGGTTTTTGACAAAGGGTGACACTGTGTCATTGTCATTCATCGATCCATTGAATCCATGGTTCGTCAATCATGATTCTCTAATCCATTGATGTTTGTTGGAGGGAGATCCTTCTCTCTACTGTAGATAATTTCCCAATTATATTCTAACCCTATATTCATGTTAATAGGAAATATTAAAAAGAAAACTAATGATGCATCAAAATAAATATTTCTTATTACATATATTAATGATGATTATATCCAAAAAAATAAATTTCATGGTCAACCCATTTCAGTCGATGTTATTCCCCATCTAATGTAAATTCACTATTAAAAATTCAATGGTGCCATAATATTTTTTATCAGGTAACTCATTTAGATGTTATTCCAGTTTTAAAGAAAACCCACCCATGAACATTATAAAAAATAAAACATAATTCAAAGAATGGTTCTGGGCACACCGAGCCTTAGAATCACATGTCATCTCAATGGCTGGTCTCAAAATTTTTCCAATTAATTTATAAAACTAAATTTGGTGAAAATTTAAGTCATTACATTCTCCACACCTTAGGGATTTCCATCCCCAAAAGTCAAAACAATGGCTACTCAACAAAAAGGTGAGGGTAGTAAACACAAATCTGATCATATCGCTCTTATGGTATCTCTTTGAGATTATGGTTCTACCACTAAATGCACATTAGAGAAATCAACCACACATGAAGAATCCCCTCCTACTGATCTTCGATCTCCACCAGGTACTTCAAAATTTCACTATAACGACCCATACTTTACAAACATTTTTAATACTTCAAAAATTGAAGCACACTTATTACAACATATGATAAAACTACAAAGGACCGTATAGGTATAGTGCCTTTAGAAACTGGGAAACATAAACAACTGGTTCATAAATCTTCTACAGTGTATCCCATTTATTTCATCATATCTAGGGTCCCTTTTAGAATATTCTACTTAATATCCTTCTTCCTGACCTGGGGAAAAGAAAACATAAAAGGGTGAGCTCAAATGCTCAGCAAGGCAAATAAAGGAAATAAAAATCATATCATATCTTTTTGAAAATCATAACCTGCAAAAGAGATCATAATATCTTAACATGGAACAAATCATAGGAGTGAAAATGAGATCCCCATAATCATAACATAAAACTTGAAACTTTGTGGCATGCACACATAATCATGGAAAATCATTTCTTGTTAGTCATGACTCATCGCCAAGACTATCTTAGTGGACAAAGTCCCTTTCTGAATCGAGTAACCCTCGTTTCAGTCCTGTTTCACTGAACCGGTATAACCTACCATTTCAGCCATGTCTATCTCATGAGATATAAAATCTTTACCCAATGCATTGGAGGGAGATATAGGTCCCACCCATCTTATAATGAATCCTTTCTTATGTGTGCCACATAATCATAAAACATACATCATCGCATAACACATGTAACAAAAATGGGATTCTTGAAACATCATGACATCATAAATCAATTCATATAAGATAATGGAATTCATAAAAAAAATTCCATCACAACATGATCAAATCAATGTAATAATAGGGATAAAAACAGAACCCTTTATTATCTTAGATGGAAAATAATTTTGATAAAACACTTGAACTTTATTCTTGAGGAAAATATCCTTTCTACTTCAAAAACATTTTTACTTTCTTAACATGTCATACAACTTTAAAATAAAAGAAGTTGATTAAAAATAAACTTGAAAACTTGTAAAGGAAGCTTCTTGGAAATAATGTTTTAAAAATCCATTCATTCCTTATAAGTTAAAAAAACATTCTTCGTACCTTTGTCGGAAAAGTCAAAAAGTACCTCATACGAAAAAAACGACAAAAGATTCATTTCATATTCTTTACTAAAAACTCATCGAAGGGTAAAATTGGATTTAAACTATTGTAAGTGGATGGAAACAATATTACATATTGAGGGAACATGGATGTGGATGATAAAATACACCCCAGTAAATACTTACGAATAAACAATCTCGGATAAAAATGAGATTGTGATATTTCCCTTACCTTAGGTCCGATTAGCTTTGTACGTGTCCGAAGCTCCTGTATAATGGTTTAAATAATGTTATTGACTTATTCCAGAATCATACATATTTATATGATATCATATATGGTCATATTATTAGCTTCTTGTTAGTAATATTTCATTGTTACTTGTTACTCGGGTCTTTATAACTTTTTGTTCTTATGCGTGTTTTGTCGAATAAATTCTTATTCTTATCTTTAGGTTATAGATAATTAATTTCCAGAATGTTATTAGTGTATTATATACCATATTCATTCATTCAATTCATTTATATAATCATTATGAAATGAAGATCATGTAGAACGAGTCGCATCACATCGTGGAGACGGTATTCCGTACGTACGCACGAGTGATGATATCATTCCTATGATCGTGGAATTGTATTGGAGTATATATATATTATTTCAGTATCAATATTACTTCATAATAATCATATTTAGTTACTCATTACACCATTATAACCATCCTTGTAAGGTGATGGTGGAAAATAGATTACACCACGGCGTGGAGACGGTATTCCGTACGTACGCACGCGTGGTGATTTCATTTTTCCGTAGGATGGATAGAAGGTGAAATAGGGTTGTTTCATATTTATAATAACATATCAGTATGTAAGTAATACTGATGTTATTACTTTATCATGAAACAACTAAAGAAGAAGAAGTTGAAGAAGAAAGAAATTGAAAAGATCGGTAATGGATATTACCTCTTCTTTGGAACGCCTCTTTGAATCCTCCACTTAAGGAACTAAGATTGGTCTTTGGAGAAGACCAGGACCTCTAGGATTATTCTAGGGAAGTGGAGAGGAGAAAATGGCAGGGGTTGGCCGAGATTGAGTGCTCAATTTGGTGTGAGGAGGAGGGGGAGGAGGTGCCCTTTTATAAGGGAGGAGAGGGGCACCTTAGGAATATCTCAAAATATTATTTTATATTAAAGTCAAAATCGGTTTATAATGGTTCCAAAGGGTCTTATTTCGAAGATAAAGTGGGGAAGGGTCGAAATCCTATCAACCAATAGGATTTAGACAAGTTTAGGGTATTATTTTAACCTTATCAATTAGATTTAACTCTAAGTTAAATAATTTAACTTTTACCATGTCTTTTTGTTTTCTTTCACTATATAGTTAATACACTTACTATAACATGCCAAACGAACCCCAAATTGTTTATTATTAAAATATATATCCTTATCTAAGTCATTTGGCCGAACCTTAGATTTTTAGGAATAAAATAACAATTAATAATATAATATTTGATTTAAAAACTATTTTGTGTCAATTTTGACACTATTTGATATATGATTTTTGTGAAAGTCATAAAAGAATTACATGTTCGAACCAAGTTGATTAAATCAACATTAATATATCATAGTAACCTATAAAATTAGTTTAATTCATAAAAAGTCTCAAATTACATTTATTTTGGTGTTTATAACATCAATTATGTCAATATTTCATTAATAAGATAATTACTGCATCATCTTTGTGTCATAAATAAATTACATTATTTGATGTCTAAAAATTACAAATAAAATATCATCATGTAGGAAATCTTTTTAGCTTTCTAATGAATATTTACAATTGAATTTATCTTATGTATAACCCCATATTAAAAATGATTTACCTATTAAACTTTGATTTTAACTATTTTAACCCTTCTTTAAATAAATTAATAATAAATGTCCTAATCTAATCCAAGTGGGCCTAAATGGTCATATTTTATTCCTAAGTTTGTTTTTGGTCGAATTACACTTGTCCAATAGAATTAGGACATGTGTTAGGGTAATATTAATATCATATTTACCCTTAGTTACCCTATTTACTATTAACCGTGGTAAAAAAAAGTAAAAAGTTACTATTCACCAAAAAATTATTTTCATCTCATTGAACCACATTTTAGTCCTTGATATTAACCGTGTCTCTCGGATTTTCGAAATTCCAATCACAGAAGCGGTAAAATTAAGTTTTATGCAAAATTCAGTTTTTAACCAACCACTTAGTGGTTTCACTATTCATCAAAAATTGAAAGTTTTCAGAAAAATACCAAAATTTCACCCTAGGCTAATTTCGATATTCTGAGTCCAAAAATGAAGTCCATTTTGAAAAATAAAATTTATAAAATTCCAAAAAGTGGTTATTACTATTCATAACGGCTAGTTTTAATAGCATAATGTTGTTTAGTGAAACTCGGTATTGCGTACGACGCAAGCTATCGAGGAAGGTCGCGATTGCGTGTAAAGCAAGCCAAGCAAGTGTTGTATAGAAAAAGATTCCTTTGATGATTTATATAACATAAAAGTCTCGTGTGTTACATTCACCCCATAAATATTGTCTAGCTCACCCCAGTCGATGACGTGTGATGGATCTTGCACATATCTCCTCAGCTATGATACATTGAAGACATAGTGAACCCAGTGCAGCTGTGGGGGAAGAGATGGGTGGTACACCACCTCACCAACTCTACATAGAATCTGAAAAGGGTGGATGTATCTTGGAGATAACATGTCGCCCCGACCAAACATTCACAATCCACATCGACGTGAGAATCAAAGGAACACATGGTCTCCCTCCTCAAAAAATATAGGCATTCATCTCCTGTCATCATACAACTTCTACCGACTCTATGCATTCCTCATCTGCTCCAAGATTATATACACATTATTAGTGGTAGCATGTGCAAACTATGGACCCATGCATTCTGACTCTCATTGGTCTGTCCAATAGAGTGGTGACCTAAATGGTCAACCATACATACCCTCAAATAGTTCCATACTAATGATGGAGTTATAGTAGTTGTTGCAGGTAAACTCTACCAGCTGTAGGTTATCCTCCCTACAATGGCCAAAGTCTAGGATGAAAGAACACAACATAAATGAGTCCCAAAAACCATATTCAATCCCTTGACAAAATGGGATGTGAAACTATAATTACAATCTGAAATGATCATCAATACCATTCTATAAAGCCAAACTATCTCATTCATGTAGAGGCATCTCTAACTCTCTACTAAACTATTCTCTCAGATCGGTAGGAAGTGGGACAACTTGGTGAACCAGCCAACGATCACCCATTTGGTATCATGTCCCCTAGACATTTGTGGTAAACCTATCATGAAGTACATAGATATCTCATACCACATCTACTCTACCACCTCAAGTTGTTGGGTCAAGCCTTATAGAACCTAATGCCCAGTCTTCACTTTTTTACAAGTGATGCATCGAGAAATGAACTCTTCCACTACATTGTTCATCCTCAACCACCATAACTGACATCAGAGGTTCGAGTATATCTTCTCCACACCCAGATGTACCCCCATAGAGGATTTATGGAACTCTATCATATTATAATACAGTAAGGCCATTGGTACAACTGTTCACCCTCTAAAAATAATGATATGCTCCCCACCTATCAAATGTCTATCAGGTACATGCCATGTGGATAGATGATCATGTCAGATCACACAGTCAGTATCCTATATTATTTACTCCCTGACTCACTGTATGAATGGTGGGTGATAAAAATTGATAGAAGGTATGTTGCTCTATCTCCATACATAAAGGATATCTTCAACGTGACCAACTACTCCAATGCCTCACTCAGAAACTAGAATCTGGATCTCCAACAGAGAGCGTCTTCTACGGTGTTATCCATCCCAAGAGTACAAAAAATATCAAAGTTAAAGTCCTAGAGGAACTCCAACCATCGCATCTTTCTCAAGATCAAATACTTTTGAGAGAAGATACACTTTAGTCTCTTGTGGTTAGAATAGATGATAAACCACTCACCCAGTAGGTAGTGTCACCACATCTTTAATTTGGAGACTAAATACAATAGCATATGATCATGGGTAGTGTTGTACTTATCATACTTTCTAAATTATCATAAACCATAAGAAATCACTACTTTTCCCTATATAAGAACTCAAATAGTCCTGGTCCCTAATGAATCTCAAAGTACTAGATACGAGACACCCTCATCTGGTAATCTCAGTATGGCAGTTCTCGTCAACCTCTACCTTAGATCCTAAAATCACTATTGGAACTTCTTTTTCAACGTGATACGATTCCCCTTTCATGTCAAATATGTTGAGGGTAATCCAAATATAGAAAATCCAGGTACAAAGAAGTAATATAACCCTACCAAACCTAGGAAATTCGGCACATTAGTAACACTTTGGGGTGCCTCCCAAGCAAGAGCTGTCTCAATCATTGCTTAATCCACTGCAACTCCATCTTCTGGAATGATATGACCTTGAAAGAGGCCCTTCTGAATCTAGAACAGAAACATCAAGATATTCCTAGAAACCCAGTTCTCTTGTATTGTTTTCTAGGACCGTTCATAAATGTATTATGGGGTCCTATTTAGTCACATAATCCCCCAGGATGTCATCAATAAAGACCACCATGAACCAGTCTAATTATGGATAAAGGATCAGGTTCATGAGTCCCATGAAAACTGTAGGTAAATTCATTATTACAAAAGGAATCCACAAGTAATCATAGTGATCATACCTACATTTAATGTTTTTATTTGGTATATCTTCATCTCATACACTGTGCTGAAGATATCCAGACTTGAGGTCAGTCCTTGAGAACCACTCGATCCCTTTAGTTGATAGTAGAGTTCATCGATCCTCAGTAGTGGATACTTGTTCTTTATGGTTACCTTATTCATGCAACCTAAGTCCACACAAAAAGTCAAACTCATGTCTTCCATATTGGAAAACAAATCTTGGGCCAAACAGTGTGAGACATTGGGTCACACAAAGCCCTTCCTCTACAAGTCCTCCAGCTATACCCACAGCTCACAAAGCTTAGCAGGAACCATCTAATATGATGTGGTAGATATCAGTGTCTTCTGAGATTATAGATCAATCCAAAAGTCTATGTATTTCCCAGACCCCAGTTACCTAGAATTGGTGAATTATTACATAACATTGGAATGATACAAGGAATCATGTCCCGAATGACCGATCAGTTTAGTAGCCTTGGAAGTACTAGATACATACATATGTTTTACATTACATCATAAAAAACAACATTGTTTCCCCTTTGAACACTCTTATATCCCTTAGCCTATTCCTATAGTTTAATCATAATATACTTATTTTCATAGTTGGAAAAATAAAACAAAATAAAGGGGTGAGCTCAGATTCTCAGTAAGGATAACAATATAGCGGAAACTGTCATAAATAAGAATAAACATTTAAAGTAATGTATAATACTAGAACACAAGCCTTTTAAACATAAACTTCACCATAATATGGAAAATTTAAATCAAATAATTCCATTTAACAATTTATAGGGATATTATAATAGTCAAATAATAACATGTAATATCAATATCCAATTTAATAATGATAGAATACATAATTCCCAACTTCATAACCACATATTCAAGGCCTTGTGTGAAGACTACAAATAAGATTTTGTCAAGGCCTTGTTCCAAGACACTAGTTTGTCTCACGAGACATACCTATACATCGAGGAGCTATAGAGGGCTCCACTAGTAACTTACTAAGTCCAATGCATTCCTCATATGAAATGGTTTATACATAACATGAACATTTATATGAAAACAACCATACAAAAGGTGAATACTTTATCCATAAACCATGAATGGTATAAAAATAACACATCCACAGTCAAACATATCACAAAACCATAAATATTATATGAAATATTTGCGTCATAATAAATCAACCTTGATAAATAATAATATCCAATAAAGTATTTTGACATTGTTGAAAATGATCAGTAAAAATCTTCGAGAGAAATATACCTTATTCATGAAAACATTTAAAAGTCTCACTATTTATCAAGAATCTCTTTAAAATAGATTTTTGACTCAAAGTGTCCCATTAAACATTGAAACATTTAAAAGGAATTTCAATTCTAAATCATTAATGTCCTTATAAATAAAACCATAAATCCATTTTTAAAACATGGACATTTATGGGAAAGATTTAGAAGAATAAATTTTTAAAACATTAAAAATGATATTTTAGTTAGTGTTACTAACCAAATAAGAGACAATTGAATACAAATAATTGAGGTAATAAAAACATTATAATATCATGATAATAAGGGGATTTAGGATATACTATGTCAATGTATAGTATATACAAAAAATAAAAGTGAATTGGCGCATAACAATAAAGAACTCTTAATGGAATGTAAGTTGAGATGAATTCCATTATAAAGGTTGTATCCTTAGGTTAAGGATAAAACAATGACATAATTATGTGTGAAAAATATAAATACAATCAATATGATAGGATATTTAGTGTAAATCAATCAGAGAAAATTCACGAATATTCTTGTAAAAACAACATCAATGACTTAGATGTTTAACTAAATGAATTGAAATTGAGTTAAAATTACTCTTATCAAGTTTATATATAATGACCCATACTTTACATAAATTGTTATTACTTAAAAATTGAAGCACACTTATTATAAAATATTACAAAACCATGGTAGGACCTTATAGGTATAGTGTCTTTAGAAACTGGGAAACATAAACAACTGGTTCATAAAGCATCTACATTTTCTCCCATTTATTTCATCATTTCTAGAATCCCTTCTCGGCATATCCTACTTAATAACCTTCTTTCTGGCCTGGGCAAAAGAAATCATACAAAAGGGTGAGCTCAAATGCTCAGTAAGGGTAAAAAAAGAAATATCAATCACATCATATTCATAAGAACATAAAATTTTGGAAATCTTAACCTACAAAAGAGATCATAATTTCATAACATGGGATAGATAATAGTAGTGAAATGTAATACCAATAATCATAACTTAAAACATTAAACTTTTTGGCATACACACATAATTATAGAGAATCATTTCTTAGTAGTCAAGACTCATTTCCAATACTATCTTAGCGGAAAAAGTCTATTTATGAATCAAGTTCACTCCTCGTTTCAGTCATGTATCACTGAACTGAATTAACTTACCGTTCCAGCCATGTCTATCTCATGAGATATAAATCTTTACCCAATGAATTTGAGAGAGATATAGGTCCCACCCATCTCATAATGATACCATTCTTATGTGTTCCACAAGATCATAAATCTTACATCATAGCATAACCCATGTAATAAAAATGGGATTCTTAAACATCATGCCATCATAACATAAATCATATAAGATAAAACGACTTCATAAAAATAATTCCATCATAACATAATCAAATAAATGTAAAAATAGGGATATAAATAGAACCCTACATTATCTAAGATGTAAAATAATTTTGATAAAATGCTTGAACTCCATTCTTGAGGAAAATATCATTTCTACTTCAAAAACATTTTTTTTGTTCTTAACATGTCATAAAATTTTAAATTAAAAGAATTTGATTAAAAATGAACTTGAAAACTTATAAAGGAAGCATCATGGAAATAATGTTCCATGAAATCATAAAAATCCATTCATGCTGTATAAGTTAAAAAAACATACATCTCGTACTTTGGCCGGAAAAGTCAAAAAGTACCTCGTACTAAAAATGAAAAAAGATTTCTTTCATATCTTTTACTAAAAACTCAACGAAGTGTAAAATTGGATTTAAGAAATTATATGAGGATAGAAATAATATTAAATGTTGACAAAACATGGATGTGGATGATAAATATTTCTCAGTAAATTCTGAAGTATAAACAATCTCGGATAAAAATGAGATTGCAAGATTTTCCCTTACCTTAGGTCTGATTTGCTTCGTATGTGTCCGAACCTCCTGTATAATGATTTAAATAATGTAATTTACTTATTCCATAATCATACTCATTGTTATGATATCATATATGGTCATATTGTTATCTTCTTATTAGTAAGATTTCATTGCTACTTATTATTCGGGTGTTTATTGCTTTTTGTTCTTATGCGTGTTTTGTTGAATAAATTCTTATTCTTCTCTTTAGGTTATCGATAACTCATTTCCAGAATTTTATTATTTTAATATATAACATATTTATTCATTAAATTAATTTATATAATCATTATGCAATGAAGATCATGTAGAATGAGTCGCATCACATTGTGGAGACGGTAGGCCGTACGTACGCACGAGTGATGATATCATTCCCATGATCGTTGAATTGTATTGAAGTGTATTTATAATATTTAAGAATAAATATAACATTAAAATAATCATATATAGTTATTCTTTACACCATTATACCCATCCAAGTCAGGTGGTGGTGGAAAACAGATTACACCATGGCATGGAGACCGTATTTCGTACGTATGGACGCACGGTGATTTAATTTTTCGTAGGATGGATAGAAGGTGAAATAGGGTTGTTTAATATTTATAATAACATATCAGTATATTATTTATATTGATGTTATTACTTCATAATGAAACAACTAAATAAGAAGGAGTATAAGAAGAAATAAAGATGAATGAATCGGTAACGGATATTACCTCTTCTTTGAAGCGCCTCTTCTTAACCTCCTCTTGGAGCACTAAAGATGGTCTTCTAAAAAGACAAGAACCTCTATAATGTTTCTATGGAAGTGGAGAAGAAATATTGGAAGGGGTTGGACAAGGTTTAAGGCTCAAAGTGGTGTGAGGAGGAGAGGGAGGAGGTGCCCTTTTATAAGGGAGGAGAGGGGCACTTTAGGAAAAACTTAAAATATTATTTTATTATACAGTAATATTCAGTTTTTAATAGCTACAAATTGATTTATATAGAATTTTAGGTGGGGAGGGGTCCAAATCCTCTCAACCAATAGATTTTAGACATTTTTAGGTTACTATTTTAACCTTATCATTTAGATTTAACTTTAAGTTAAATAATTTTACTTTTACCGTGTCTTCTTGTTTTCTTACACTATATAGTTAATAAACTTACCATAACAAGAAAAAAGAACCCCAAGTGGTTCATTATTATTATATATAACCTTATCTAAGTCGTTTGGACAAACCTTAGATTTTTTGGAATAAAATAACAATTAATAATATAATATTTTTTTAAAAAGTATTTTATATAAATTTTGACACTATTTGGTAATTGATTTTTTTGAAAATCATAACATCATGATTAGTTAGAACAAAGTTAATTAAATAAATACTAATATGTCATATTAACTTATAAAATTAATTTAATTTATAAAAAGTCTCAAATTACATTTATTTGGGTATTTATAATATCAATTATGTTAATATTTCCTTAATAAGTTAATTACTTCATCATCGTTGTGTCATAAATAAATTAAGTTATCTAAAGTCTAAAAATTATAAATAAAATAAAATTAGGTAGGAAATATTTTTAACATTATAATGAATATTTATAGTCGAATTTATCTTATGTATAACCCTATATTAAAAAAGATTTAGTTATTAAACATTGATTTTAACTATTTTAACTATTCTTTAAATGAAATATTAATAAATGTCCTAATCTAATCCAAGTGGACGTAAATGGTCATATTTTATTCCTAAGGTTGTTTTTGGTCGAATTAGACTTATTCAATAGAATTATGACACGTGTTAGGGGAATTACTCTGGTAAATAAAAGTAAAAAGTTACTATTCACCTAAAATTATTTTTATTTTATTGAACCACATTTTACTCCTTAATGTTAACCTTGTCTCTCGAATTTTCGAAATTCCACTCACAGAAGCGGTAAAATTATTTTTAATGGAAATTTTCAAACTCTTCTAGGAGGTGGGTAAAAGACGGTGAAAATTTCAATAAAAGTTTTATATATCTAAAATTATTATAAAATGACTCCAATGAATTAATTTGAACTTATATAGGTATTATGTATCAATTTTGACCTAAAATAAATTTAAATAAAATAAAAAATTAATTAAATAAAAATTTGGTTTTTAAAAAGTAACCCAGTGTTTTCACTATTCATCAAAAAATTGAAAGTTTTCAAAAAAATACCAAAAATTCACCCTAGGCTAATTTCGATATTCTGAATCCAAAAATGAAGCCCATTTTGAAAGATAAAATTTATAAAATATCAAAAAGCGTGTATAACTATTCATGATGGCTAGTTTTAATTATATTTTAATAGCATATCATTGTTTAGTGAAACGAGGTATTGCGTACAATGCAAGCTATCAAGGAAGGCCATGATTGTGTGTAAATATTGTCAAGCCAGTGTTTTGTGTAGTGAAATATTCATTTAATGATAACATAAAAACAAAATATTTCTCATAAAAATCTCGGGTGTTACATTCTACCCCCCTTAAAATGAATTTCGCCGTCGAAATTCGTCACCTTGTAACAAACAGATGAGGATACCTCTCTTTCATCATATCCTCAAGCTCCCATGTTGCTTCTTATAATTTGTGGTTCCTCCATAAAACTTACACCAAGCGAGTGGTCTTGTTCCATAAAACATTTTCACTATAATCCAGAATCTCTATCGGTTGTTCTTCATAAGAAATATCTTGCTCCAGCAGTAACACTTCTGAGTTGAGTACATGTGAAGGATCAGGTTTTTACTTTCTCAGGAGAGATACATGGAACACATCTTGAACTTGAGAGAGATTCGGTGGAAGTGACAATTAGTAAGCTACCTTCCCAACATGATCCAGTATTTTGAATGGACCGATATACCTGGGGCTCAGCTTTCCCTTCTTTCCAAATCTCATTACTCTCTTCCAAGGAGATATTCTTAAGAAAACATTATCACCCACTTCAAACTCTAGGTATTTTCTTCGATTTTCGGCATAACTTTTTTGTCGACTCCGAGATGTCCTTCTGTGTTGTTGAATAGATCGAACCTTTTTTGCCATCTCATCAACAAGATCAGGTCCTAATAGCTTTCTTTCCCCAACTTTATCCCATCAAGTTGGAGTTCTGCATTTCTTTCCATAGAGAGCTTCATAAGGAGCCATCTAAATATTGGAGTGAAAGCTATTATTATAAGAAAATTCCTCCAAAGGTATGTGTTGATGAGCAAGCTCTCAACATATCTTCTATAGTTTTAATTATCCTCTCAGACTGACCGTCTGTCTGAGGATGATAAGCAGTGCTGAAACTCAACTCTGTATCCAGAGTATACTGGAGACATCACCAAAACTTTGAGGTAAACCTCAAATCCCAATCAGATATAATGGAAAGTGGTACTCCATGAAATCTTACCACTTCCTTCACATATATCCTGGAAAGATGATCAAGAGATAAATCCTCTCTAATAGTAATTAAGTGTGCCGACTTTGTAAGATGATCAACTATGACCCAGATAACATTATTGCCTTTGGATGTTTTAGGAAGTCCGGTGACAAAGTCCATAGTGATGTTTTCCCGTTTACATTCAGGTATGGATAATGGTTGTAACATCCCCTTAGACTACTGTCTCTCAGCTTTAACTTGCAGACAAACCAAGCATCGAGAGACATATTCAGCAACATCTCTTTTCATGCCATCCCACCAGAAGTACTATTTCAGGTCCCTATACATCTTCATGCTTCCAGGATGAATAGAGAATGAAGAACTATGTGCTTCATCCAATATTTCCTTCTTTAATTCTGGTATGGGAGGAACACAAACCTGATTCCTGGTCCTTATTATCCCATCACAATAAAGGTTGAATTCAGGAACATTTCTCACCTTCTTTTGTAACTCTACATCTTCTTTTTGTGCCTCTTTAATCTTCAAATGTATAGATGGTTGAACATTCATTTGAGAAAGATAAGATTTTCCCCTTCCATTATAATTCCATGATCCATCCTTTGGAAATCCATAAATATTGGATCTTTTGTGATCCTCATCATAGATAATCTAGCATGGTCTTGTCAACATAATGCATCTACCACCTTGTTTGCTTTCCCAAGGTGATAACTAATTGACCAGTCATAATCCTTAATCAGCTCCAACAATCTTCTTTGGCGCACATTAAGCTGCTTTTGTGTGAAAATATACTTTAAACTTTTATGATCAGTATAAATATCACACCTTTCACCATAAAGATAAATCCTCCATATTTTTAATTCAAAGATTACTGCAGCTAACTCCAAATCATGAGTTGGGTAATTTTTCTCATGGATTTTCAATTGTCGTGAGGCATAAGCTATCACCATATCATTTTGCATGAGAACACACCCCAATCCCTTCTTGGATGCATCACTGTAGATCACAAATATTTCTCCACTACAAGGCAGTGTGAGCACAGGTGCACTGGATAACCTTTTTTTAACTCCTTGAAATTCTCTTTACACTCCTCTGTCCAAACAAACATAACTCCTTTTTGAGTCAACCTGGTGAGTGGATTCGATAATCATGAAAAATCTTTCAAAAAAAATTGATAATATCCAGCCAAACCAAGAAAACATCGGATCTCAGTTACTATTGTTGGTCTCGACCATCTTTATATAACCTCTGTTTTTGCTGGATACACAGATATCCTCTCTTTTGAGATTATGTGACCCAAAAATGAAACTTTTGGAAGCCAAAATTCACACATGGTAAATTTGGAATAAAGCATCTCCTTTCTCAGGGACTTCAATAAAATACTCAAGTTATCTTTAAGTTCTTCCTTGCACTTTGAATAGACAAGAATATCATCATTAAAGACTACCACAAATTGATCAAGATAGTCTCTAAAGAATCTATTCATCAGATCCAGGAATATAGCAGGGTCATTAGTAAGACCAAATGGCATCACAATAAGTTCATAGTGTCCATACCTTGTACGGAAGGTCATATTTGGTATATCCTCCCATTTGACCCTTAATTGATGATACCCTGAATGAAGATCAATCTTGGAAAAGTAATGAGGTCCGCGTAGTTGGTCAAATAAGTCATCAATGCATGGGAGAGGATATTTGTTCTTGATAGTGATCTTGTTAAGTTTTCCATAATCAATGCAGAGTCTCATTGATCTATCTTTCTTCTTAATAAACAGAACAGGTGCTCCCCAAGGTGATGCACTAGGGAGTATGAATCCCTTATCAAGATTCTCTTGGAGTTTCTTCTTCAATTCCTGCAACTCAATTAGGTCCATTCTATAACGTGTCTTTGAAAGGGGCATAACACCCGGTATGAGCTCAATTAAAAACTCAACTTCACAATTTGGTGGAAGAACTATGAATTCCTCCAGAAAGACATCATCAAACTCCTTTACAATGGGTGTATTCTTAATCATGAGTTTCTCTCCAACCATTTGAGATAAATAACCTTCATTTAGTAGAATCAAGACCCATAAGATGGAAGAAATTTCCACTGGAAGGTTATGTTCATCCTTGCAACGATAGACGATCATAGATTGATCTCGAATATGAAATGTGACTTCCTTTATTTGGAAATTTATATGAGATCCATAAAAAGAAATCCAATCTATGCTAAGAATCACATCAAATTCCACTATAGGAAGGATCACAATATTTGTAGGAGGCACTTTCCCACAAACTACAATCGGAGAAGAATCATAAAATTTTGATGTGACTGTTGTGCCATTAGGGGTTGTCACAGCTAACTCAACATCTAATTTTTGAGGTAATACAGTGATAACCTTATAAAATTCTTCAGAAATAAAAGAATGGGTGGGTCCAAAATCAAATAAAACATTTGCTACTTTAGAGTGGATGGTAAGTTTACCTATCACCACTTCGTTATCATACTCCACATCACCGATAGAAGTTTCATGTGACTTTCCTTTGTATTTATCCTTAAGAGTTTGTTTACATCGATCATCATCAAAAACCCTTAGATTAGGGCATATATTGGCATAATACCCCATTTCTTTGCACATGTAACATTGATGTGTAGGAGGTGCACTATGTGTAGCCTTTTCTTTATTTGCATCATTAGACGTCTTCTTCCCGTCATTGCAGCATTCAAATGCCCAATGACTTTCTTTTCCACATTTGAAACATTTACTTTTCCCTTTAAGACAACTCCCTCTATTTTTCTTTCCACACATTGAGCATAAGAGAAAACTCATCTTCTTTTCAGTGTGCACTTTATATTTCCCTTTGAATTCCATTTTCCTCTTCTTATCAAACCCATACGACTGATGGGTTACTCTAATATCCATGTCAAACTTGAGAGCACATCGAACAATTTACTCGTAGCTATTGAAGTCCCTTATAGATAACACCCTTTGAAGACTTGGTTTTAAGGCACTAAAGAATCGATCGATATTACTCTCAGGTTGGATAATAATCCCAGATACGTACCTTGAAAGTCTTGTAAAATTTTCTTAGTAGGTAACAACCGATTCATAATCCTTTTGATTTAGTTCAAGAAACTCCTTCTCCATCTTTGTTCGAAGAATACGAGGGAAGTACTTACTGAAAAATAAGTTCTTGGACTTGTCCCATTCCATGGACTCAATTTCATCTCTTGGCCTCGTATTCTTGATAAGATTCCACCATTGATCAGCTTCACCTTCCAAACTATATACTGATAAGATGAATTTATCATGTTCAGAACATTGAATAACTGAAAATATCTTTTTAGTAGTACAGATCCATTGTTCAGCAACTAATGGATCAGTAGACCCACTGAATGAGGGTGGACGCTGCCTCATGAAGGATTCAACATACTGTTGCTCCTTCCTTTGCTTGTTTGGAAGTCCTTCAAGATTCATAGCTTGAGAAATTTGTGTGAGCATGGCTACAAGATTTTTCTTTCCATCTCCCATAATGTTTGGTTTCTCAGGGGGGACAATCATTGCATTTCCCCTCGCATTCCGCGTTAACACGGTTCCTCCGGGTTCCAGCCATTGACTAAAACCAAGAATAATAGCGTGAGAAACACTAATTATAATAGGAAAACCACATAATCAAGATAAATTTTAACACTTAAGGTCTTATCATAGGTTGTTCATGTCCATCTCTAAAACACTAAGATTGTTCTATGCTTAGAAATATCCTTAGGGTTCTTACTAAGGCTTTCACATCCTAGTTTCCAAAGGTTGACTATACCCTTCCTCTGATACAAACTATAATGACCCATACATTACATACATTGTTATTACTTCAAAATTGAAGCACACTTATTACAACATATAACAAAACCATGGTAGGACTGTATAGGTATAGTGTCTTTAGAAACTGGGAAACACAAACAACTGGTTCATAAAGCATCTAAATTTTCTACCATTTATTTCATCATATTCAGAATACCTTTTTGGAATATCCTACTTAATACCCTTCTTCCTAACCTGGGGAAAAGAAAACATACAAAAGGGTGAGATCAAATGCTCAGTAAGGGTAATCAAAAGAAATATCAATGACATCATATTCATAAGAACATAACATTTTGTAAATCTTAACCTGCAAAAGAGATCATAATTTCATAACATGGGATAGATCATAGTAGTAAAATGTAATCCCAATAATCTAACTTAAAACATGAAACTTTTTGGCATACACACATATTCATAGAGAATCATTTCTTAGTAGTCAAGACTCATTTTCAAGACTATCTTGGCAGACAAAGTCCATTTCTGAACCGAGTTCACTCCTCGTTTCAGTCCTGTATCACTGAGCCGGATTAACCTGTCGTTCCAGCCATTTCTATCTCATGAGATATAAATCTTTATCCAATGCATTGGAGGGAGATATAGGTCCCACCCATATCATAATGACACCATTATTATGTGTGCCATAAGATCATAAGTCATACATCATAGCGTAACCCATGTAATAAAAATGGGATTCATAAACATCATGCCATCATTACAAAAATCATATAAGATAAAAGGACTTCAAAAAAATAATTCCATAATAACATAATAAAATCAATGAAAAAATTGGGATATAAACAGAACCCTATATTATCTTAGATGGAAAATAATTTTGATAAAACGCTTGAACTCTATTCTTGAGGAAAATATCTTTTCTAATTCAAAAACATTTTTCCTTTCTTAACATGTCATAAAATTTTAAAATAAAATAATTTCATTAAAAATAAACTTGAAAACTTATAAAGGAATATTCATGGAAATAATGTTCTATAAAATCATAAAAATCTATTCAAGTCGTATAAGATAAAAAACATTCTTCTCATACTTTGGGTGGAAAAGTCAAAAAGTACCTCCTACTAAAAACGACAAAAGATTCCTTTCATATATTTTACTAAAAACTCACTGAAGGGTAAAATTGGATTTAAAAAATTTTAGGAGGATAGAAATAATATTACATATTGAGGAAACATGTATGTGGATGATAAATATTCCCCAGTAAATTATGAAGTATAAACAATCTTGGATAAAAATGAGATTGCAATATTTTACCTTACCTTAGGTCTGATTTGTTGTGTACGTGTCTGAAACTCCTATATAATGATTTAAATAATGTTATTGAATTATTCCAGAATCTTAAACATTGTTATGATATCATATATGGTCATATGTTTATCTTGTTATTAGTAATATTTCATTGCTACTTGTTATTCTGGTGTTTATTTCTTTTTGTTCTTATGCGTGTTTTGTCGAATAAAATCTTATTCTTCTTTTTAGGTTATAGATACATAATTTCCATAATGTTATTAGTGTAAAATATATCATATTAATTTATTCAATTCATTTATATAATTATTATGCAATGAAGATCATGTAGAATGAGTCGCATCACATCGTGGTTACGGTAGGCCGTACGTACGCACGAGCGATGATATCATTCCCATGATCGTGGAATTGTATTGAAGTGTATTTATACTATTTCATAATCAATATAACTTTAAAATAATCATATATAGTTATTCTTTACACTATTATACCCATCCAATTAAGGTGGTGGTGGAAAACAGATTACACCACGGCGTGGAGACAGTATTTCGTACGTACGCACGTGCGGTGATTTCATTTTCCATAGGATGGATAGAAGGTGAAATAGGGTTGTTTCATATTTATAATAACATATCAGTATATTAGTGATATTTATGTTATTACTTCATAATGAAACAACTAAAGAAGAAGGATTAGAATAAGAAATAAAGTTGAAAGAATCGGTAACGGATATTACCTCTTCTTTGAAGCGTCTCTTCTTAACATTCTCTTAGGGCACCAAATATGGTATTTGAAGAAGACCAGGACCTCTAAGATGTTTCTATGGAAGTGGAGAAGATAAATTGGTAGGTTTGGAGGAGCTTGAAGGCTCAAAGTGGTGTGAGGTGGAGAGGGAGGAGGTTCCCTTTTATAAGGGAGGAGAGGGTCACTTTAGGAAAAACTTAAAATATTATTTTATTAAAAGTCATATTCGGTTTTTAACAGCTTCAAATTGATTTATTTCGAAGCTAAGGTGGGGATGGGTCTAAATAATCTCAACCAATAGATGTTAGACAAGTTTAGGATACTATTTTAACCTTATCATTTAGATTTAACTTTAAGTTAAATAATTTTACTTTTATCGTGTCTTCTTGTTTTCTTACACTATATGGTAAATAAACATACCATAACAAGCCAAACGAACCTCAAGTGGTTCATTATTATTATATATAACCTTATCAATGTCATTTGGCCTAACATTAGATTTTTCGGAATAAAATAACAATTTATAATATAATATTTGTTTTAAAAACTATTTTATTTCAATTTTGACACTATTTGGTAATTGATTTTTGTGAAACTCATAACAGCATTATTATTTATAAAAAAGTTAATTAAATCAATAAAACTATTTCATATTAACCTATAAAATTAATGTAATTCATTAAAAGTCTCAAATTACCTTTATTTGGGTATTTATAAGATCAATTATGTTAATATTTCCTTAATAAGGTAATTACTGTATTATCATTGTGTTATAAATAAATTAAATTATTTAAAGTCTAAAACTTATAAATAAAATTCCATTATGTAGGAAATGTTTTTATATTTCTCATGAATATTTATGGTCGAATTTATATTATGTATAACCCTATATTAAAATTGTTTTAGTTATTAAAATTTGATTTTAACTATTTTAACTATTCTTTAAATAAAATAATAATAAATGTCCTAATCTAATCCAAGTGGACGTAAATTGTCATATTTTATTCCTAATTTTCTATTTGGTTGAATTAAACTTATCTAATAGAATTAGGACACGTGTTAGGTTAATTACCATGGTAAATAAAAGTAAAAAGTTACTATTCACCAAAAATTATTTTTATCATATTGAACCACATTTTACTCCTTACTATTAACCGTGTCTCTCAAATTTTTGAAATTCCACACAAAAAAGCAGTAAAATTAAGTTTTATGGAAATTTTCAAACTCTCCTAGGAGGTCAGTAAAATATGGTGAAAAGTTCAATAACATTTTTATATATCAAAAATTATTATAAAATGACTCCAATGAATTACTTTGAACTTATATAGGTATTATGTATCAATTTTCACCTAAAATTAATTTAAATAAAATAAATAATTATTTAAATAAAAAGTCGATTTTTAAATAGTAACCTAGTGTATTCACTATTCATCAAAAATTCAAAGTTTTCAGAAAAATACCAAAAATTCACCCTAGGCTAATTTCGATATTTCGAATCCAAAAATGAAGTCTATTTTGAAAGATAAATTTTATAAAATTTTAAAAAGCGGGTATTACTATTCATAACGGCTAGTTTTAATTATATTTTAATAGCATATCATTTTTTAGTGAAACTCGGTATTGCATACAAGGCAAGCTATTGAGGAAGGTCGCGATTGCGTGTAAAGCAAGCCAAACCAGTGTTGTGTGTAGTGAAAGATTCCTTTGATGATAACATAAAAACAAAATATTTCTCATAAAAATCTCGAGTGTTATATTATATCGATGACCTGAGAATTTATCAATGAATTTATTATGCGTATAAAAAGTACATCCACGAAAAAGGGAGTGGAAATTACTAAATAAGTAAATAAATAGTGATTTCACACAACATCTTGGATTATAGTAATCAATGAAGTTTGTGTAAAACCGAATGAGTGGAAATAGAAATTTAAAATTATCTTACTAATTTGGTAACATATGAAACATACACCCCATGAAATAATGATCATCTAATTATGATGTAAATACCCATAAATTAATGTATAATGCTCAAATAATACAATCATAGGTAGTACATACACCACACAAAAGGTAATATTGGAAAATATAGCATGAATCTCAAGGCAATAAAAGTGAGATGAAAACCCTCTACCTTGTATTTTTCCTTTGTATAGGGTAGGATCACCTCATGTATAATGTTGGAATCATTGTTATAAAATTATACAATAACAAAATACTTAAATATGATTTCATATATGATATTCTAATATTACTTTGATAAATATATTTCAGTTGTATCATTGTTTTGGTTGTTAACTGATTCGCTTTCCTTTATATGTTTTGTTATGTAAGTCATGCTTTTTATGTACAAGATATATTTGATTCATATCCATATTGATATTAAGTTCTTAAAATTATTTTTAATCATAAAATAAAAATTATTCTTGAATGTTTTCGAAGGGGAATGAATCTCATCGCGTTCGTGGGGATGGTAAGCCGTACGCACACATGAGCAACAATTCCATTATATTGATGATGAAATAGTATGTAATTGGATTGTATATCATATATAAATAATCATTACCATGTTATATTTATTATTTACATCATTTATACTCATTATTGTACCAATCAAAATAATGAAGTGTTTGAATAACTAACTACACCACGACGTAGAGACGGTAAGCCGTACATACTCAAGTATGGTGACTTAGTCATTTATAGGATGGATAAAATAACGAATATAGTTGTAACGTATTTATAATAAAATAAAATTATGTAGAGTATTATGTATTTATTATTTTGGTATGTAAACAATAAAGAAATAGGAAGTGGAAAAATAAAAGAACGTGAAAGAGGGTGGTGAAATCATTACCTCTTATTTGGGTGTTTCCTTTTGAGTTTTTCAAAAGGGCTTCTTGGGTTAGATTTCTGATCAAAGTATGGACTCTACGTTTATTTGAAGTAACTTGGGATGATAGTTGGGCAGGGTTTGGCTGAGAAAAATGGCTTTGGAGGTGTAATTTTTAGAGAAAGGGAAGTGCCCTTTTATAAGAGGGGCGAGGGTCGCTTTAGGAAAAGCTAGAAATATTAATTTATAATAAAATCATTTTCGGTTTCTAATGGATCCAAAATTATTTATTTCGAGTATAAGTTTGGTATTGGTTGCAAAACTCTAAACCAATAGGTTTTAGATAGGTTTAAGTCACCATATTAACCTTATCTTGTAGTTTTAACTCTTAGTTAAATAGCTTGACATTTACCATGTCTCTTTGTGTTTTTATATTATATAGTTAATAAACATACTATAACAAGACAAGTGACCCCCAAGTGGTTACTTATTAATATATACAACCTCAAATAAGTCCTCTGGCCGAACCTTGGATTTTTAGGAATACTATATCAATTAATAATCTATAATTTGTTTTAAAAACTCAATTGTGTTAATTTGACATTATTTGGTATTTGATTTTATTGAAAGCCATAAAAACATTATCAGTTCGAATAAAATTTATTTAATCAACCCTAACATGTCACATTAAATTATGAAATTAGTGGAATTCATTATAAGTCTCAATTTACATTTATTTGGATATTTATAATATCAATTATTTTAATATTTTATAAATAAGGTAATTACTGCATCATCATTGTGTCATGAATAAATTAAATTATTTAATGTCTAAAAATTATAAATAAAATACCATTATGTAGGAAATATTTTATTTTTATAATGAATATTTATATTCCAATTTATCTTATGTGACAGCCTATATTAAAAATGGTTTAGTTATTAAACATTGAATCTAACACTTTTAACTCTTATTTAAATAAAATAAGAATAACTGTCCTAATCTAATCCAAGTGGACCTAAGGGAACATATTTTATTCCTATGGTTTTTTTGGGTTGAATTATAGTTATAAAATAGAATTATGACTTTTTTATGGTAAATATAATATCATTTTTACCTTTAATTACCATATTAAATTTTAATCATCGTAAATAAAAGTTGAAAGTAACTATTCACCAAAAATTATTTTATTCTTATTGAACCACATTTTACATATTGATATCAACCATGTCTCTTGGGTTTTTGAAATTCAATTTATAGAAGTGGTAGAATTATGTTTTATGCAAATTTGCAAATGCTCCAAGAAGATTGGTAAAAGACGGTAAAAAGTTCAGTAAAATTTTATATATCTAATTTTATTATAAAACGACTCCAAAAAATTACATTGAACAAATATATCTATTATATATCCATTTTAAAAAAAATAAATTTAAATAAAATATATAATTATTTAAATATAAAGACGGTTTTAAACAATAACGAAGTGTTTTTCACAATTCATCAAAAATTGAATGTTTTCAGAAAAATACCAAATATTTACTCTAAGATTATTTTGATATTAAAAATTAAAAAATGAATTCTATTTTAACAAATTCATAACATAGAATTTTCATTAATAAATTTAAAATTAATTCCCATTATCAAAATAGAAAAATAGGTTTTAAAAAATTAAAAACTATCAAAATATTGACATGTATTTATGTCAAATTTAAATGTGAAATTACTTATAATGAAGTAAATTGTATTAAATGATACATATATAATATAATTATATTCCTAACCATTCAAATGAATAATTAACAGTATAAATTATTTTGATTAAAAATGTTTTTTTCAATTGAAATTTAGTATTTTTAGTATTCATCAAAATATGAAAGTTATCAGAAAAGTACCTAAAATTTGTCCAAAATAAATTTTTATGTCCCAATTATAAAGGGGAATTTAATTTCATTAAATTGAATATATATAAGTGTCAAATATAGGTTTTCAAAACGGTTTTCCATTAAATGGTGTTAAATTTTCATTTTTTGAAAAATACTTCTTTTATCTGAAAAAAAAATTTGTTCTTATATTATGTTTATGAAACCCATAATATGGATTCTAAAATTATATGGAGTATATAAAATTTAAAATTCAGTAAATAAAGTTCATGAAATCTTTTTGAATGGCTAGTTTGGTAAGTCGTGGTGTGCTCGAACTCAGTGTGGCATGTAACGCAAGCTATTGAATTACTTTAAAGAAAATAATTTACTATGAAATCTTGGGGTGTTACATTCTTCCCCCTTTTAGAAATTTCCTCTTCAAAATTTTAAAATTGGGCTTCATAACATCATTGAAATCCCCACATAAGAAAAAGAGTCAATAAAAGTATCACTTTAAAAGAAAGTAAAATAAGTACAAAGGTCACCTGAGATAACCCATACTAGGATTCCTTGTAGGAAAACATTGATATGGAAGATAAAGTAAGTATCATTTTCTGATGGAGAGTGATAGAAAACATGATCCGGAGAAAGTTAACACCAGGAAAACAACTTGTGTTGGGATAAATGGTTATTAGTTTCCCAGTAGGAAAATTAAACATACAATGTTTTCTGTTTTAAGTTAAATTTCATAATGTTGAGGAATTTATTTATGAGATTGACTAAGAACATTAAGAGATATATTTACTTTTTAAGTAGAGTTTCATCCTTTAATAAATTTTGTACCACTAACTCATTATTTTTTTTAAATGATGAGTATTCCAGATGACTTGGTCACAATTGATGTGCTAGAATCAACATCTAGAGAATCACATGATCCACAAAGGATAGACTATATATTTACCTTGTCTTTTAAGATTAACCAAAACCAAAATGGTTAGTACAAGATTAGATGATCCCCAAAAAGGATAATCCTTTATAGAAATAAATAGTAATATTAATTTCTAAAATTAAACCAACAATACCGAAAGTTCAATAAATACCATTAAATAAACAATTTTCCTTAAAATCCTTCAATATAATCCAAACTAATATTGGAACCAAAAACTTAGAACAATTTGATTACACAGTCTTCCAAGTTAAATTGTATCTCCATATAACATCTACTACTCTTAAAGTCACATAATTAAAAGTAATTAACCTAATAACATATTCTATATGATAGGTTAATCATTTCAATAAATATCCAAAATCACTATAAATACAACATCAAAACATAGATAAAAATCGACCATTACTACTCATATGAAATCCCATAGTATTCTATTTTCCTTAGACATATAGTGTTCCCAATATAGTGAACATATTCTAAAATAACATTTATCACATAATCACCAAATAATTTTCCGATAAAAAGTATATCCATTCGATAAGACATAAGATCCCAAATCAACTTATTTTTTATCAATAAAATCATTTAACTAAAAAGAATTAGACACACTAACCATGGACATCATGTAGTCTAGTGGTAGGCGATAAATCCCAATTGCACTCTGGTTGTGGGTTCGATTCACACAGCTTTGTCTAACATGACGGGTTGTCACATGGTCAGTGTGTTGTCCTTTTTCGAAAACTATATTTTATAAAATTCCCAAAATGAGATAAATATCTCAAAATAACCATAGCATAATTTCACCACAAATGTTATCTCATACCTCGCATTTTCCTCCCAAAACTTAATAACTTCTAATTTCCTAAAATTCAAGGATCATATAACCCAAAATGGTTATTTATAACTATATCAACAATAGGAAAGATAATTCATACTAAAATAGAATTTTCACATAACAAACTTCAGGGTTACTCATATAAAAGAAAATTCTTCCAAAGTAATCCCATCAACAAAGGTCACTAACACTTTTAAATATTTCACCATCCATTTATTTCCACATAGGTTCTTCCTTAACCAAGAGTTTATCCTATAAAATACGGCATTCACTCGGGTAATGTCCAGGTCCCCTACATTTAATAAAAATGACTATAAATGGATTCTTGGGATCATTTTTATTTTTTCCCATAGTACTCCTCCTCTTTCTTCAGCAATTATTTACTTTATGTACTCATTTTCCACACATAAAGGATTTCTTTGTACCATTGAGACACTTTCCTAGGTGTCTCCAACCTCTTTTCCTGCATGATGGAAATTGATATTTTTTTTCTCTATGGTATCCACTGTTGGAGCTCTTATCATTCACTGCCTTTCTCTTCTTTGTTGAGTTGGGGAGTTGGTAAATATATATGTTGTTGATCAAATTTTTGGAAAACTGATTCGTCATGAACATGATATCTTTTACACCTATCAACATTCCATTTTTTCTCATTTCCACCACTATTCCCACATTTTACATCATGTTCAATGTTACTCTGACTTCCTTGGAATCCAGCCATTTACTAACACAAGAAAGCATAGTGAGAGTCATAAAATCATTTAGAGAATATCATAACACCTTATTTTCAATCTAAAACACCTTAAGATTAACCAAGGTTATTTATGCTCATATATTATTAAAATCCTTCAAATCGGTTTGTAATGAAAATGTGAATTATCCTAAGCATATCCCATGGGATTTTCATTACCAAGAGTTCAGTAAGGCCCATTGTTGTGTAGCAGGATACCTCGAGAAAACCCAAAAACTCTTTGTTAGAGTTTTCACTCATAGGTACATTTGTGCCAGAGCCGCCTCTACTTGCTCATATCCAGACATGGATTTATATCTTGGAAAAACCACATAATATTTAAATTACCAAATTTTTTGGATGTTCTTCTATACTAATTCTCAATATCTATCTTAGGTTAGTGTTTCCAAATCAGAGTTTTTTTTAAAAAATATAGCTTTCATGGTTTGTAATAAACTTCCTCTAACACCAACTATAATGCCTCGACCCCAGTTACCCCGAATAGGTGCATTTTTAAATAACATTAGCATGATACAAGGAATATTTTCCTAAAAGACCAATCAGTTTATTATCCTTCGATGTACTAGATACTTACATAAGTTTTACATTTCATCAAGAAAAAAACAAAATTGTGTCCCCTTTGAACAATCTTATATCCCTTAGCCTATTCATGTGGGTTAATCGTAATATACATATTTGAATCCTGGGAATAATAAAACATAATATAGTGGTGAGAATAGATGCTTAGTAAGGATAAAAATATAGAGGAAACTATCATAAATAAGGATAAACATTTAAGGCAATGTATAAGGTAGAACACAAGCCTTTAATACTTAAACTATAGCATAATATGGAAAAGATAAATAAAATAATTCCATTTACTTATTCACATGGATATTCTACGAGTCGGATAATGACATGTAATATCAATATCCAATTTCATAATGATGGAATTCATATTTCCAGACTTCATAACCACATAGTAAATGCCATGTTCCAATACTACAAATAATATTATGTCAAGGCCTTGTGCCAAGACACTAGTTTGTCTCATGAGAACTATTGATGAATCAAGGAGTTATAGTATGCTCCACCCATCACATACTATTTCCAACGAATTCCTCACATGAAATGGTTTAAACATAACATAAACATTCATATTAAAACTAGCATACAAAATGTCAGTACATTATCCATAAACCATGAATGGTATAAAAATAACACATCCACAGTCAAACATATCACAAAACCTTCAATATGGGATTAAATATTTATTTCATAATAAATCAAACTTGATAAATAATAATATCCCATAAAGGATGTTGACAAATTTGAGAATGATCCGTAAAAATCCTTGATATAAATATTCCTTTTTCATGAAAACATTTAAATGTCTCACTATTTATCTAGAAGCTGTTTAAAATATATTTTTGACTCAAAGTTTCCCATACCACTTTGAAAAATTTAAAAGGATTTTAAATTTTAAAACATTAATTTCTATATAAACAAAACCTTAAAACCATTTTTAAAATATGTACATTAATGAAAAAGATATGGAAGAATAAATATTTAAGAAATTTAAAAATATATTTTAGTTAGAGTTCCTAACCAAATGAAGGATGCTTGAATACAAATAATTTAGGTAATAAAAACGTCACAATATCATGAGAATAATGTAATTCATGACATACTATGTCAAAGTACAAAATATACACAAAATAAAAGTGAATTGGCGCATAACAACAGAGAAGTCTCAATGGAATGTAAGTTGAGACGGATAACTTTATAAAGACTGTATCCTTAGGTTAAGGATAAATAAATGGAATAATTATGTGTGAAAAATATAAATAAACTCAATATGATTGGATATTCATTGTAAATCAATCAGAGTAAATTCACACATTTTCTTGTAAAAACAACACCAGTGACTTGGATGTTTAACTCAATGAATAGAAATTGAGTTAAAATTACTCTAATAAAGTTTATATCGATGACTTGAGAATTTATCAACAGATTGATTATGTTAATAAAATTATATCCACACAAAGGGTACTGGAAATTAATACATATGTAAATAAATTTTTATTTCACACATAATCTTGGAGTAATGTAATCAATGATGTTTGCGTAAAACCGAATGAGTGGAAATTGAAATTTGAAATTCATTTATCAACTTGGTAACTTATGAAACATACACCCCCTGAAATAAGTATCATCCAATGATGATGTAAATACCCATATATTAATGTATATTATGCAAATAATATAATCATGGGCATTACATACACCACACAAAAGGTAATAGTGGAAAATATAGCATGAATCTCACCGAAATAAAAGTGAGATGAAAACACCTTACCTTGTACTTTTCCATTATATAGGGTAGGTTAACCTCCTATATAATGGAGAAATCATTGTTATTAAATTATAAAAGAACCAAATACATAAATATCATATCATATATGATCTTCTAATATTGTTTTTCTAATGATATTTCGGTAGTGTCATTGAATTGGTTGTTAACTGATTTGTTTTTCTTTATATGTTTTGTTATGTAAGTCATGTTTTTTATGTATAGATTGTATTTGATTCATATTGAGAATTATATTAAGTTTTTAAACATTATTTTTAATAATAAAATGAAAATTGTTCTTGAATTATTACGATGGGGAATGAATCTCATCGTGTTCGTGGAGATGGTAAGTTGTACGTACGCATGAGCGACAATATCATTATATTGATGATGAAATCGTATGTAATTGGAAAGTATATCATATAAAAAGAATAATTAAAATTTTATATTTTATATTTACATCATTTATACTCATTATTATACCCATCTAAATAATTAAGTGTTTGAATAACAAACTACAACACAACATGGAGACGGTATGCCATACATACGCATGTATGATGACTTTTCATTTATAGGATGGATAGAAAAACAAATATGGTTCTAACATTTTTATAATAAAGTAACTGTATGTAGAAGGTTATGAATTTATCATTTTTGTATGGAAACAAAAAATAAGGTTCATGTTGTAGAAGAAAATAACTTAAAAGTGGGTGGTGAAATTATTACCTCTTCTTTGGGTGTTTCCTTTTGAGTTGATCAAAAGGGATCCTTATGTTGGATTTATGATCAAATTAAGAACTCTAGGTTGATGTGAGGTATGTTGGGAGGAAATTTGGATATGGTTTGTTTGAGAAAAATGGCTTTGGATGTGTGATTTGATGAGAAGGGTAAGTTCCCTTTTATAAGAGGGGTGAGAGGCGCTTTAGGAAAAGCTCAAAATATTATTTTATAATAAATTCATTTTTTGGATTATAATGGATCAAAAATGATTTATTTATATGATAAGGTGGGGATTGGTCAAAACCTCTCAACCAATAGGTTTTAGATAGTTTTATGTCACCATATTAACTTTATCTTTTAGATTTAACTATTAGTTAGATAGTTTTACAGTTACCATGTCTCTGGTATTTTATATTATATGGATAATAAACCTACTATAACAAGACAAGAAAACCCCAAGTGGGTGATTATTAATATATATAACCTTATCTATGTCTTTTGGAATAACCTTATATTTTTAAGAATATTATATCAATTAATAATGTAGTATTTGTTTTAAAAACTCAATTATGTCAATTTTGACACTATTTAGTATTTGATTTTTTTGAAAGCGATAAAAGCTTTATAACTTCGATAAAAATTTATTTAATCAACCCTAGAATGTAATATTATGCTATAAAATTAGTTTAATTCATCATAAGTCCCAATTTACATTTATTGGGATATTTATAATATTAATAATATTAATATTTCATTAATATAGTAATTATTGCATCATCATTTTGCCAAAAATAAATTGAATTATTTAATGTCTAAAAATTATAAATAAATTCTATTATGTAGGAAATCGTTTTATATTTCTAATGAATATTTATAGTCTAATTTATCTTATGTGTAACCCTATAATAAAAATGGTTTAGTTTTTAAACTTTGAATTTAAAACTTTTAACTCTACTTTAAATAAAATAATAGTATATGTAATAATCTCATTCAAGTGTACCTAAAGGATAATATTTTATTCCTATGTTTGTTTTTGGTCGAATTACATTTATCCATTAGAAATAGGACATGTTTTAGGGTAATTATATTATCATTTTTACCTCTAATTACCCTATTTACTTTTAATAGTGGTAAATAAGTCAAAAGTTACTATTCATAATAAATTATTTTCATCTTATTGAACCACATTTTACTTACTGATATTAGGTGTTTCTCTAAGGTTTTTAAAATTAAATTCACAGAAGCTATAAAATTAAGTTTTATGCAGATTTGAAAATGCTCCTAGAAGATAGGTAAAAGACGGTAAAAAGTTAAATAAAATTTTATATATCTAATTTTATTGTAAAATGATTCCAATAAATTAAATTTAAGATATATGAGTATTATATATCGATTTTGACTTAAAATAAATTGAAATAAAATAAATAATTATTTAAATAAAAATTCATTTTTAAACAATAATATAGTGTTTTTCACTACTAATCAAAAATTGAATGTCTTCATAAAAATACCAAAAAAATAACCCTAAGCTAATTTTGATATTCCGAATTAAAAAATTAATTCTATTTTACCAAATTCAAAACCTAGAAGTTTCATTAATTAATTTGAAATTAATTCCAATTCTCATAACAGAAAAGAAGGATTTTAAAAATTAAAAAATATCAAAAGATTGAAATGTGTTTACGTCAAATTTAAATGTGAGATTACTTATAATGACATAAATTGTATTAAATTTTTAAAATATAATCTAATTACACTTCCAAACCATTAAAATTCATAATTTAGCTCAATAAATTATTTGTAATAAAAAGGTTGTTTTCAGTTAAAATTTAGCATTTTTCAGTATTCATTAAAATATTAAAGTTATCATAAAAGTACGAAAAAGTTTATCCAAAATATATTTTTATGTTTCGATTCTGAAGAAGAATTTATTTTAATTAAATTGAATATATAAAAGTGTCAAATATTGGTTTTAAAAAGGTTTTTCCATTAAATGTTTGTAAAATTACTTTTTTTAAATACTTCTATTATCTGAAAAAAAAACTTATATTATGTTTAAGAAACACATAATATAGATTTTGAAATTATATGGAGTATATATAATTCAAAATTCAGTTAATACTATTCATATATGCTTTTTGAACGGCTTATTGGGTAAGTCATGGTGCACTTGAACTCGGTGTTCTGTGTAGCACAAGCTATTGAATTACATTATAGAAAATAACTTACTATGAAATATTGAGGTGTTATTTTCTACCTCACTATGGGGAGGTAATTTGAGAACATCCTTAGGAAGGATGTCCTCATACTCTACCACCACATCAAAAAACGGTGGACTCCTATCATCCACTACACCAAGGGTGAGGCTAGTCAACTGGTGAGTAATGAGTTGCACCCTCCTTTGTGTAATTCCATCCCATGTTGTATATTTTTCCTTTTCTCCATCAAATGAAGACTCGGTCCCATAATTGTTGACACAACACACTCTGAACCTAAAATAGTAAATATGATCATGGACTATAGATAAAGAGTTTATATCTAGAATAAAGTCATTAGGCCTTGACAATGCTACTAAGATATACCAACTGAAAAAATTTCTTTCAAAAATTAGGTCAAACTGTCGGCACCAGTGTGTGGTCATTGAATCCCCTTTTGATGGAGTCTATAAACGTAATGGTCGAGTCAACAATTCAACCAGAATCTATAAGTCTCAAACAAGGGTCATGGAAAGAAAATAATGATCAAACCCTTTGTTTATTAAAACTATAAATAATGAATAAAAGACACATATCATACCTCTTATCATCCTTGGAGCACTAGGTTCATTGGCCTCCATCTCCTACAGCTATCCTTATCCTTTTCCAAAAGCTCCCTAAGCCCGGTGTGGACCACCTAGGGTGGTGGTTGTGTTGGATACACATCGAACCACATCCCACATTCTACTACTATGCGTGATTGTCTTCCACATCAAACTACCTATAGACCACCCTCCTTATGTCTCCTCCTTTTCCTCATTTTTTCCTTTATTGTCTTCTGATCGTACTTATGGTGGGTCATGCAATCTCAGGCCAGATTTTCTCGACCATCCCACGAGTAACACAACATATCCATAATCTAGCTTGCTCTACCATGAGAGCCTCACACCACTGATCTCATGTTCTGTGGTCATCCCCTAGAGTTATTAACCCACTAGGGTCCCTTATTATGTTGTCTTCAGCTAACCACTAAAGACTCAACTTCCAAGACCCTACTCATAGCTCCCACTGCCGGTGTCGGCCCCACCAGAAATCTCTCCACAAGAAATTCTCTCTAAAGTACCCCATCTTATGTAAGATTCCTAAGGTTTATCATGGGTGCCCTGATATCGTAGAGTAATCCTTGATCAATGGTTTAAGCCCAAGAAACTAGGTCTCACACCATATCTGGGGAGTAGCAAGAAAGACCAACAAACCTCGCCAAGTGCTACTCCATATTCTGATTGCCCTGTAGCATATGCATGGCCTCCCAAATGCACATGTAGCATAACATAGCTGGGAAAAACTACTATATGAAGAGTTACTAAAATTATACCCAAGATAAATTTTCCTTATCCTGTGTTTGGGTCACTAATCTCCACCACCTTCCATGTAATCCCTGAAGAAGACTTGTGGCTAGGACTACCATTTGGTTGGAAAGTGTCCCCAAATGGAAGAAGACATGTGAAACTACCTTCATCCAATACTCATCAATCTAGGGGTTTGGGTCACCCCTAAACCATGGAGTTCACTACCTCTAGAACTCATAGAATGCATTTAACTTGTGTGCATCCTCAACCAGTAGTGCTGATAGTAACTAGTGCTCGACGGGTGGACATATCAATAGTAAACCACCTGGAGGGTCTGTTTCTGGTGGAGGGATTAGCTATGGAATATGACCATGTACCACAGCCCCATCTCTAGGAAGATCATCCTCATGATCATGCAATAGAATCTTGGATTTAGATCTATGTGTAGGAATCTAAAAACAGATCAATATGTACCATAGTCAATAGAGTATACTTGGTGAGTAGGCTCAAGAATGACATGAGGGGCCACCCAAATCCTATATGATGAATTTACCACTCTTTTCCTAGAAATTTTTGTTTTCATATATCGAGTTGAAGATCAGGATTCATATTCTTAGTGTATAGATACATAAGCCGCCGAACCTGCAATGGATATCCTAGCCCAAAATCTGAACTCAAAATACTCGACAATATTTCCCAAAACAAACCTCACATACTCTCGGTCCTTAAGTAGATATGACCAAACTCGGATACCAAATTTTCACAACTTTTCCCAGAGTATCCCTCATTATGACTACCATGAGCCTACCTCTTATAGGCCAGGGGCTAGTGACTAGCACAAAGTAGGTTTATCCCAAAAAATGGGAGGAACATTCCTTAGTACATGTACACACACACACATAATCTCTAATCCTAAAAATGGAAAAATGGAAAAAATCTGAGTATAAAATTAAAGAATCTAATAAAATACCAACCCCAATGTGTGATATTAGAAAACTAGAAAGTGAACATGTCCAGAATACAAGCCCACTAAAAGAAAGAGTCTACAATAGTGAATGCACATGTTCTGGAAACTCATCTTCCAAAATCTCTACCTGAATTGCATTTGTAGAATAGTTGTTTTCAGGTATTGGAGCACACATCATCTGTCAGAATAATCTAAGCACCAAAAGGTCCTCGTCTACCTAGAACTCTTTCACATCATCAATCATCTACACAAGATCCAACACGTGTGGGAAAAGCCCATGCATGGGTGAGTAAGAAAATACTTAGTTAGACACCTTGAAACCAAAAAATAATAACAGTAACAAATTCATGATGCATATCCCAAATAAATACATGAAGTATGCCACTATGGAAACACCTGTGGAATAGTCATCTCACATTGGTATAAGTCTATAGAACCAAAGTCATTGTAATCATATATAGTCCACAAAACACCCAGTATTGGTTACACATGGAGTCTCCAAAAAATAATGAATGTTGAAAACACACAGAGTGTTGATTACACATAGATGTTTTGATAAATCAAGTAGCTCCCATGTCACATAGTCACTAAGTCCCATAGTCACAACTAGCCACTCGATTCTTCTCATAGTGTGCTTATACTATGGAATCATACTTCTCCAGACATTAGGTTACATTCCAATATCCATAAGAACTCACTTATGGTATCTCAAAAGTCCCTACTTGACATAAGTGTCCCAACTCTGCCAACAACATTTAAAACAGACAAACGGTTTGAATATTACAGTTTTTTACTGAAAAGGTCTAGTGCAGGTCTGATTCAACCCACCAGACCTAACACGACCCGCTAGCCAACCCAACCCGTTCTGGCCAACCTGAGCCGGTCCCACTGGGGTCAGGACACTGGAGAAGCTCCTCTCTTCCAGATGGGATTGCACTGCGGGCTAGGTTGGTGCAATCCACATGGTATTCTCTGACCACATGCCCCCTTCTCTACGTGGTGCCGCACCACATTCTCATGGTCGGCCCAATGTTTTCTTGCCCCATGGCATTACTACATCCATGGGTTCCCCACAGCTTGCATGATGTAGTTGAAGGCCCTTTCCACCGGGTTCCAGGTCACAGTCTATGGGCTCCACCACAGCAGCCTCCTATGTGGTCCCACCTGGACCGCATCCGACCTCCAATGTCAGATTCCCCAACACTTCTGGCCACCCTGCCTCTAACCAATACACCTTATGCTCCACCTGAACTTATCCCCCCATAGGGATGTATATCACTCTACCACCAGAACATCACCACCCTTCCAGCGGCCCACTGTTTACAACATGCTCTGCTAAAACCGGCCATAACTGCTCCGTCAGCCACTGCCATACACCACCGCCTTATGTCTTCCTTCCTCTGTAGTGTTTTTACACTATCATATGCCCAGTATCATATCATTGCGCTATTGATCAAAGGAACAATGATCCTTTGACCATGTTTCTCATAGAAAAAGTAATGGAGAAAGAGTGGGGAAAAGAGATAAATACACAAGAACACCCAATGAATGCATCATGGCCAAGTTTGGGTCGGCCTCAACCCATTCATGATAGAATGAAGAATGAATATGGGATAAATCACACCTCTTTAATAGAATTAATCCTAATAATCAGTTCATATAAACTATTCATTCCATAATAATGAACAAACCATGGATCAACCTATTCAAGGGTTTGTCCGTGTTAGTCTTTGAAAATTTATAATGTGGTAAATAATCGTAAGGAAACAAAAACCCACCTGGATTTTGGATAGGTTGTTGATGAATGGAGAAGTCGTGTCGTCATCAGTTGTAGGTATGTCGAATCCAAGCTTCGTCAATATTTATTCTCCAATCCGTTGACATTCATTGGAGGGAGCTCCTTCTCCTTACCTCAGATTATTTCCATGGTTATGTAGTAACCCTCGATTCTTGAAAATAAGAAACATTAAAAAGAAAACTAACACTGTGTCAAAATAAAATATATTTTTTAAATATTTTAATGACATTTACGTACAAAAACTAACATTCACAGTCGATCGCAACGATCAATGTTAGGCCTCACCTAAGGTGTATTCATTGCTAAAAATTCAATGGTTCCCTCATATTTCTGATCCATGCACCCTTTTAGAAGTTAGTATACTTTCAATGAAAAACTGCATGTTCACTTTATTAAAAACCGAACATAATTCAATGAAATGTTCAAGTCACACTAGGCCTATGAATCACACACCATCTCATCACATGGTCTTTGAATTTCCTGAATTAATTTATAAAAATAAAACCAGTGAAAATACGAGTTATTACATAAGGATGTCTTGTCATGGGGATTTTCAAGGCCTTTCTTGTGTATTGGACAATGTTTATGACCTCATGAGGATCATTAATTTTCCATTATTTATTCTATTTGTTTAATTTACAAGGTCCTTGTGACTTTTGAGTTTTCTTGAGTGTTGTCATGTAAAATAATTCTCCCCATTAGTGATGTTTTACATGACCAAAATTTTTCATATTGTGGCGCGTGGGAATTTATCATGGGAAAGCACTTCTAATTATTTTTTTGAACTAAAGGGGGTGTATAAGACTACAAAGACATGTGTCAGGTATTTCTCATAAAGAGGGTGATATGATATTAGGAACTCACGTAGTGAGCTGGACATGTCACAATGGGTTTTTTGTGTCTTGTGATTTACCTATAGAACAACACATGATTTTTAAACCAGAAATTTCTCCCCCCTTTTCCCACTAACTTTTTATGGATTATTTTTACAATGTTTTAGATCTTGTGAGTTTGTATGAGTATTGAAGAAGAAATTAACTCTACATATCGGTTATGAATTGCAGGATATTTACAATGGCAAAAGGTTACCGTCATTTCGATATTGTCTTTCTGTTTTCTAAGGATTTTTGGAATCCTTGTCATCTTCCTGCAACCTAAAAATTTGTGTGACCTAGAGGTGCTTTTTTTAGCTACTTCCATGTGATTAACATGTTTTTGGAATGACTCTTCATGAATAAGGAGGTTTTTTCAAAGGGCCTTCATAGGTCCTTCCTTATACTATGTATTGTGTGTGGAAATCTACATGAACTCTTGTTGGTCATGTGATCATATGATTCCTGGGGGTTTACATGATCCATGTGATCATGACCTCCTTCATCTTACTCTTATTTGTGGGGAACATAAAACCCATATTTTGGAATTTCTTCCTTTCTAAATTTTCTGATGCTCATTTTAAGAGAATCATAAATGGTATTCTAAATTTGTTTACTTTTTCTTATTTTTTTTGTCAATAAATTTTCTTTGATCTTATTCTTTAACAATATCTAACTTTTTATTTGATAATATTTTATCCTTTATATCCTTATTTTATGTATAATTGATTAATATGGTATCATTTATTATAATTTAATGTTGTCTTAAATATGTATTATTTCTATATATGGAATCAGTTGTGGGAATATTATTAAGAATTTTATTTCTTTAATTAGATAAACATTCTATAAAATTTACTCAACATGGATAATTATTCCTTTATAATAAATTTTGAGACCTAATTATATTTATCATTCAGTATATGAGATTTTAATTTTAAATAAATATGATTAGTGGGGCCTAGTAATATATATTTCCTCAATGCATTAATGTGAATCATTAAAAAAACTACATGAATTTAATATTGGATGGGTTGTGGTTTACACCTACCTATTTATCAAGAATTCCATTATCTTGGACATAATAGAAAGATTCATGATATCATGGTTGAGGCCTTGATGGTAAGACCAAGAAAATCCTAAACTAAAAATATTCATTATTGAGAGTTTAGTTTTATTTATACATGTGATTGCTATGTTGATATTAGCCATGGATCCACATTGAACACAAGATTTTCATTCAATGGAATGTATTTTTTTATCAGCTCTTCCATATTATGTATACCTTATTTAATCATGAATACGTACACTATAAATAAAACTTTCCCCGAATATATGGTAACCTTTTAGCTATTTTCCTTTCCCAAGAATGTGAAAAAATATTCATTGAATGATTATAAGTATTCATTAATGTTTCTTTTAGAATGTTGTTATATTTCTAGAGAATATGGGGTTCATAAATGTATATATTTAACCAAGAGTGTTAGACTAATAAATACTTCATTATGAGATCACTTTTATCTTTTACCAATGTGATAAATTAAAAATCTACTCTATAATACTGACGTTGGGGAAATTTCAGCCATGTTAAGAAAAGTGACTAGTTATAAAGTGAGGTATATATGGTCTGATAATTATGAGTAGTATGAAAGTAAATATTTTTTCATATTTTCCTAGAGGAAGGGAATATGATTTTAGAATAAAATACATTGAATTCTAAAAAACAAAGTTAAAGGGATAATTAATCAAACATTGTTGGAAGAAAGAATGAGTATGGTAATTGATATGAATTCTCCAAATGTATTTTGGATGAAAGTGATAAAAATTGAAGTATTCCTGACCAACCATATTCCCACCTCTCTATTAATGATAGATCTTCCAAGTGAAATGTGGAATTTACCCCTCTCGACATCTTCGGTTGATAGGAATACATTCACATTTATGATAAGAAAATAGAAAATCTATAGGTTGTATCCTAAGCATGTTACATTTTTGGTATATGGAAAAATATTTGTTTTGTATATGGAAATAACAATAAAATGGTGGTAATATTTCAATATTTTATCTTCAATTAATATATCCTGTTCCTGGATCAGAACATAGAGGTGACTTTTGATGAGAGAAAGGTGTCACGAGAGGATATTGTCAATTTGAAAGGAAATATTAATGTTACAAATATTCCATTAAATTAAAAAACTATTTCAATAACACTTACATCATTAAATTATGATGTTATATAAGAAGGGAGTCATGATCTAATAGGTTTTTCTTTTTATATATGTAGAATATTTCTTTTCAAACATGGTTATTTTATGCTGAGTTTTTTAGGAAGGTTCAATGAATTCTGTAATGTTTCATTATTATAAGGAGGTTTTTCATAATGTTAGTTGTAGAGGTCTTATAGAGTATAGAACTAGTTGTAGAGGATTCAACGTGTTCAAATATACATAATTATAATATTTGAAAGAGTGACCATAATCATGTAAGAGTTCAAAATACTGAAATAAAAAAACAATGGGAGTTCTCAGTGATGTATGAAATTGAATAACTCGATGCTTCCAAAACATAAGAGTTGGTAAAAAAAATTTGGGAAGTAAGTCCTTCATAAAAAATTGGTTTATCTAATGAATAATATAGATATTGGAATTCATGGCTAGTAATGAAAAGGTTTTAAGAAATTGAAGGTGTGGAGTTTTGACTTATTTTATAACTGATAGTTCAAAAAGTGACTATTTATATTATACATAGTGTTCTTAATATATATGGATTAAAAACATGAGTGTTGTAAAAGAAAAATAATTTTTCTTCACGAGTAAATATATGATGACATCAATATGGAGAATTTTTTTGGTATAAAGGAGTATTAGAACCATGAACATATGGGCTATATAAAGAGAAGAATTTATATTTTTAATCATATATTATGCTAATGTAATTCAATGTTTAATGAATTTATCATGAAATCAGTGTTTATTTGAATAAATTATGACTATTTATGTTATCATAAGGGGTTCTATGATAGTATATTCATTAATATACATCTCTATATTAACAATATATTTTTTTAGTTTCTAGTAATTTAAAGTTCTGATTAAATAAAAGTAAAAAATTAATTAGTTTTGAGATTAAAGATTTAATCCTAGATAAATGTATTTTAACAATGAGGATAATGAGGGACATATGATCTTGTAATATGTAAATGATCCTTAAATATTATATCTTGAAGGTAGATGAGCTATTTAGAATAAGGGATTAAACACCTATTAATTATCCCCTGTTTTAATATTTATATCTTGCAAATATAAGGCATATAAAAAAAATATTAAGTTAGAGTAAAAAATAATTATTCCATGTTCACCTTTAGTTAAAATATTAATGTATTCCTTGGATTTCACTCAAATATAAATTTTGGAAGAAGTGGGTGAAGGCTCATGTAAAATCATAAAATATAACATAGAGAGGCTATGGTTTGGATTCAATAGATTTTTAATAGTTTGGAAATCTTGGTGATGTTATTCATAATATATGAGCCCTTTTATGGGTATGATGACTCTAATAGTAATGGAGACTCAAATAATTCGAAAAGAAAAAATAGATATATGTTCAAATTTGGTGGAATGACATTTAATTGGCTTTTTATTCCTTAACAAATATACACACACTTGAAAATGAAAGATAAGTATGTTTCATTGATATAATATTGGAAACATTTTTTCTAGATGATGTGTAAAATGAATTATTTTAGAAGGAAATACATGGGATCCTATTTTGTGATTCAAAGTGTGTGATTAATATAATAAAAATTTTGAATTTTCATTGATGGAATAAGAATATTCAGTTGATGTATCACTTTATCACAAAGCGGCTTCAGGATAACTTAATAGATCTATGGAATATTAAATGAAAAAAATTGATTTTTTTGAAACATTCATAGTCCAAGATGTGTGGAGGTAGTTCCACCCCTCAGTTGGTACTATATGATTGAAAGATGTATTATAGAACCACACTTCTATTTGGGAAGGATTAAGAATGAAATGTGATATTCAATAGATAATGGGAACATTGTGTTTTTGCCTAAAAAATATAATGTTATAAATTTCAGTCTTGGTTATGAAAACCAATTTCCATCCAACTAATTCAGTCAACATTAAGGAAAATATCTAGTGTATAATGAAGCATTATTTTTATGATAGTGGTAGATAGGGAAAGAATGGGGTTCATGTTTCAGGTAGATATGCCTTGGATTTTATATACTTGGTATCTAGTAAATATACTAATCATTAGTTATAGTTGACAGATAACATTGGAAATAACCATTGGACTTGATTGTTGAATAAAATACAGAGGACACCTTATGAATTCCATAAAGGTGAAATCATACTTACTGAGGGATTTACCGAGGTGGGATCCATTTATATAGTGAATAGATAAATTTGATAATAAAATATATTTATATCTACTCTCTTTTTGGTTAGATAATAAATCGAATAACATCATCATCTAAAATATACTATATTTAATAAGTTGGATCACTTGTGAATGTGGATAAATAGTTTATTATAATAATTATGTATTCCATTGGTATATTAAATTATGTTTACCCACCATAGAATTTTACTATCCTATGATCCATTTAAATTATAGTGTATTTTTTATTATATTCTTTAAATAATGTTCATTTGATCATTATTTTATATGTTTCATTCAGAGTGGTGTGGCGTTGTGGTGAGGAGTTTGAGGGGGGATTTTTTTCAATGATTTAGTTTCCATTGTGTAGGATCAACAACATATATATTGTTTCTTCCTCATAAGTTACATAGTATTTCTTTTTATGTTTTACCAAAATAATGTAATATCCCTAAAATAATATGTTTTGTTGATCATTCATGATTGAGACGAGGTTTATGTTAATATATTTAAGTATAACAAAATTCCCTTTTGTAATAACAATCAATGAACACATAGTTTGGTATAATGTTTCATTCTAATGGTTATATAAACATAAAAAATGATAAATAATATGGACATAAATATATTTCCAACAATCCTCACATAAATTGAAGAATCCTACATAAATCAATATATTTACTGATATGGGTCATGCAATTTTATGTCTTATATAAAGGGTCAATACAATCATTTTTGGACTATGTTAAACAGAAAATATTTCATATAGTTTATTTTTTTTACGTCCTAGAAAAATATAAAGTGTTTAATGTCATGTATATTGGAATACAAGTCATATATTTTATGTTCATTCAATGAGAACAATACATTATACATTTTTTTGTTCATGTTGTAAATACCTTGAGTCCTGAAATCAAATGTCATTCATTATACATGATGTAGTTTAAGGTCATGTTTTTTTGGAATTTTTATAATTAAATTCCAACTTTTATAAAAACAATTTCTTGAGGAATGTTGTGTTTTTTAGATGTATGATATGGTCTCCATATTGGGTGACAAATTAATAAGATCAATTATAGTATAATTTTTATATGATGAAAGTTACAACCAATATTAGTTCTTATTTAATTGTTTTATATCCAATTAACATTGGGTGGTATAAGGTAAATATTAATTCAAATGAATCCATTGAAAAAAAATTAATGATCAAGATAATTTTAATGAACAATCCTGAGTCCACATGAAACACTACACAATATGGCCTGCCACATGTATGGAAGCACATTCTTAATCTCCACGGGCTAGGGACAAGAACATGGGTATCAAAATGTGAAACCATGGAAATGATTCTGCTATAAAGAACAACATATCATGACTCATATATAAAAAGGTAATGATAAATAATTATTGTATAACAATAAATAATTGGAACAAAACATTGAGGGATAATTAAACAAATCAAAAGGATAAACCTAGAAACAAAAAAAGTCAAAAACTATTACCAAGTATCCATATGATCGTTTGTCAATACCATCCTACCCACCTTGAAGAGACACAAACCAAGATAACTAATCATGCTACATTAAAGCCTTCCATTTACCCATATCCTTAAAATTAATGTATGTGTACACCCTAAAAATATGTAGGGTTTGACAAAAACATTATTGGTATACCAATATGAGACTACACAATGTTTATCACCATGAAACCATTAATTATATATTTTAAAAAGAATTTAATTTGAAAACAGTTTTAAAAAAAGTACTTATATTTCCTTATAGAACACATTTTCTGAGAAAAAACAGTATTTAAATATGTATGAATGAAATCATAGATGGTAATTGTCAAAACCCATAACCAAAAAGATAAAAATGTGAGAAACAATGCATCAACCTTACCATAAATAATTAAATAATAAAAAAACACTAATGGGATATCTAATATATTAATTAATAACTAAGAAATCCAAGGAACACTAACTGATGAAAATGTGAGTACTAATGATAATGAGTCTTTCTAAAGTTTATTAATATCAACCAGAACCCCTAGTTATGCAAAAATAACCAACATTTTAATATATCCATATACTATAACACCCAAGGTTCTCAATGGGCAATTTAGTTTAAAAAAATCAAGTAAAACATGCCTAAAATTTTATAAAATATTTCAATATGCACTACATTACTGATTTCATTCATAAAAAACATTTTTTATTCAATAAAATATCTGAGTAATTTCATCTAACAATATAACTGTTGAAAGACATTTTTAATGAATAATCCCATTTAAAACCATTTTTCATTACAATATATGGGAATTTATAAAATATAGAAATCATTGATATCAAATCAATCATTTTAGTAGGAAAATAGAAATCAAAATAGAGGAACAATATAATATTCAGTCAGAAATAAGCTTTATATAGTGACACCAACATTTAAAATAGAAAAGACATTGTTATATTTTAAAATGTTGTGTGGAAATAATATGTCTGAGATCCCATGAAATATCATTAATATGTACAAGCACGTGATGGATGTAATCACCTTATGAAATTACATAATGAAATATTAATGCCTAATATTCATTTTGGAATCTGCTAAATTGGGAACTCTAGAATGAGGAGGAGGTGGAAGTGCTTAGTATAGTTGAAAGAAAAATTTTCTATGCATAAATCATCCCCTCTAAATGATTTCATGTTCTATAATTAGGAGGTGTAACTTCCCCTAGAAGATCTGTAGCTATATTTTATATTTTAAATTCCTAAAACAACCATCACTATGACCTATTTTCACCTACAATAATATAGTTTCCTCAATCAGACCAACCCTAAAAGGATCAACTCAGTGACCCTAACTGATGTGGTGTAGAAATAAATTTCATTTTGTACCCATCATACACTTCACCATGTCATTACGGTGGCTATTCTAGTCATGATTCATAGGGGGGACTCCCAAGGTCCACACCAAACACCACACCCCACAATGGGGGTGTTGGACCAATCTATTTCACATTAGATGTTAAGAAGATCAACACGGATTGGACCACAACATGGTTTATACCATCTTATGCTAAACACATCTTGAAACATGTTATGATCTAGAACATGTTGTTTATATAGTTACCATAAGTAGGATACTCCAACTCTCCCATGGAGATACATGGTATCATTCATTAATGTTATAAGTATTCTTGTAGAAAATTACTAGAATCACAATATAAAAATTTCTATAAAAGCCATGGTTTTTTACCCCATGTTGTAGAGGTTCACTGAGCTAAGCCACCTAATATTGGTGTGGTATAGGCCACTACACTACTATGGGAAATACTAGGGCATGGTGATAGGTGTTTCAGTATAAGAAGAAGTTATTTCAACTACTGATTATTTTTGGAAAGTTACACCTCTTAATGACATCACCTGAGTTTACTTGGAGGAGTTGATTTATGTGTCTTAAATCACATTTTTTTAACTCTATTAAATCATCCTCCTCATCTAATTTCTTTAGATTACAATAAATCCATTTCTAAGAAGTGTTCTAGGATTTCATCATTGATAAAGCAATGACTTATGGTTACTCCTTCCATATTTGGATTGTCCTTATTGATCAAGCTCATAGGATACCAGTTTATCTTTTTTAAAGAATATTTTTCATGGCAATTTTGTTTCCCATATAATTAAGTTCATTTATATAACCAATGTTTCTTTATTGTGTAATACATTTTTATCTTTTATTTTTACATTGTTTTGGATTGCAAAAATGATTGATTTTATATCTATGGGTACTATTTTTTATAATTGAACCATTATTGTAATTTATAATGTGTTTGAAAGTGTGTGGTCTTCAAAAATATTTTTACACACTTCTTGTGTTTGATTAAATTCCACATAAAGTATCTTTCTCTAATTTTTTTTCAATAATGGGAGTGGTAATGTTTTTATAGAAAATTTTTATAAATCAAATTTCATGGTTTACATACATTTTTTGAATAAACATTTTCTATTAAGAGGCTTGAAATCATTAGTTTATAGATATGTGCAACCCTTAATGATTTTAACACCATTATGGGTCACTGTTAATGTTGATAAAATATGTACTGACTCAATATCATTTCAATTGAAATTTTTTCTTATTACTGTTTCTTTTTTGTCCTATTTAGATATTCCAATATGGTTTTCCCCATTTATGTTTTCTACATGGTTTATTCATGGTGTTTATTCTCATGCTTTGATTGATAACATTTTTATCTTTTTTGATAGGGTTTTCTAGACTAATTCCTTCTATGTGATCATTAATGTTTATTTTAATTTTCTTCTACCAATGAATACTGTCTATTTTAAAGGATTCCAAAGGATGTTTTGTGAAAAATATTGTAAAATGATTTTATTGATGATTTTTTTTAAAGATATATCTACAATTTTCATGGGGATATAAATTTTATTGATCTATAATGGTATCCTATAGGGTGATTTCCTCAAACCATAAACCTGAAATGGGTTATATAAATATATGTTTTTTGATAACATTGGTAAATTGAAGGGTGTTGTGTAGAATAATTAATTATATTGGTTGGTGTTTCCTTATGGGGATGGGGATGGTGGTGACCGATAGCCACATTGAGACTTATTTATGGTCTTATACTTGTTTGGTTTTAGACTACAGACTTTTGTCTTATTTTGTTATGTCTAATGGATGTGCACCACTTCTTTTTCTGGTACCCTGATTATTTACCATTATATTTTTATACATGATATATTTTGTTTTGTTTTTAATGGTGAACTCAGTCCATTTGGATTTCAATATTAATACCTAGGTTATTGTCTCCAGCTTATGACAATCAGAAATACACTTTTGGCATTAAAATGATCTTTTGTGGTTGAAGTGTTAGTTTGAACAAGGTTGGTTTTTATAAAATGGTATCAAAGCCAATGGTAGTTTAAGTTTTTGGTTGGTAGACATAGGATAGGACCATTAAATCATGGGTTTTATGTGTGTAAGGATTTTTGGCTAGTTAACTTCAATAATGGACCTCACGTTACCACAGGTGGTTATGGATTTTTCATTATGTTTTTAGCCTAGTTTGGGGTTTATTTGGATTAACACTCTCTTTTTTTTATTTTTTTATTGATTTATCTCTCACTTGTTGATTTTTTTGTTTCCATAAAAAATTATTTTTTAAATTATTATACATAAATAATTTTCTTTCATACATTGATTCATATATGTATTTTTAAAATAATTATACGTTATATTAGTTATCAAATATATAATTCTTTCAAGATAGATATCCATGAATTTTATTGATATCCCTATAGAAAATCTATAACAATAAATACCTTCGGTATACACCTATTTAGTTTAAATAGTTATCTTGGACATTTAATCCATGCATTTAGTGGGTGGTAGAAATCACTAACATAGGGTGGTTCTTGATCTAGAATTTACTTAATAAAATCTACTAATAATACATGGTAAAAAAGAAACCAATAACCTGGGGAATTTATTGATATGATAAAATTGATTATCCATTTGAGGAAGACTCAAGAGGAATGTATGGTGGTCTTTTCCCCGTATATTATTGATTTAAAAGGAAGGAAATGTTGGGATTCTATTAAAAAAGATAAATAAAATGATAATCTTACTTGGACCACTATCAAGGTACCCTTCAATTTGTATTACTATCTTGAGATATTGCATGTGGTAGATCCCTATATTTTTTTACTTTGGATCACGTAGAATATTATGTGATGGTTTATGAAATTAATTCCACCATGTGGGTTCATCTGTCTCTAGAACATGTCACTGATTACTAACTCAAGGATATATTGTTTGAGATGGATCGGAAGTATATTATTCAATCAGTGCATATACCCATGTTCCTACTAACCTATATAAAGGTATTATAGAATTTGTATATTTATAATTTAAACATTATCAGGGAATAAATTTATGAGTACATATTCTATATTAGTAAGGGGTATTGATAATGCCTCATTTGGAAAGAAGATGAACCACAATAAGGATGATTAGTTTACATTAGGATTAGTTATGGAGGTTTATTTAGGAAAACACTTGGTGGTTTTCTACCAGTGTTAATGTCCCAATGATAATGTCCTAATTAAATTAATCATTATTATTTAGTAACATCCATGATTTTCCATCATTATTTATATTTTTCCCACATCATGTGTTTTTTATAGAAAAGTATCCCAGGGAAGATAATTTGGACCAATCCATTCTAATGTCCCCTATTTTGATCTGATGTACTAAAAGGTGTATCATATCATTATCATTAAATGAGGGGAATCTTTCATTAATTAAATATCATGTAAAGAATGAGGTAATATAAATTAATGGAGTATATTACACACCACAAGAGTCTAATGTGGTTCTACCTATAGTTAGACACATGGTGTTTATTTAATCTTATATAGTCCTTGATTTGATTGATATAAGTGTGTATAATTATTTTAAATTATCTAAATTTATTTATGTGTTGGGATTATGTGTGGATATTATTACATTTAGGATCATTATTTCCACTCATTGGGAGAAAATAAAGAGTGTTCCTTTAAATTTTATCTGTGCCAATTCTTGATTTCCGACCATGAGGTCAATTGGGATTTCCAAGCCCTATATATTGATATCATATATATAAACACTAACATGGTTTAGATAGTAAATTTTAAATCCAATATCGATTTTTATCCTTATCATGTTTAGTTTCAATATTTTGATGGGTTTCCTCATTTCATTTGGGGTTACTATGAAACTAGAACTGTGTGAGTGGGACATTTTGTTCTTAAAGACAAAATAATCTCATGTTGTTTTTTTGAGAAGGTATTTTTTATTGTTTTGATCATTTTTTAACTTGTATTCTTTATGTTAGAGTGAATGAGTACCCTAAATACTTTCTTGAGGAGTTTCCTTAGTTACCACACTAGTGAGAGGTTTGGTTTAATATTCAACTCCATCCAAGGTTGACTCTCATATCTTTACCATCTTGTTATACGAAACCCATAGAGTTGATGGAACATAAATTTCTGCTTGAGGATCTTGAGTTCAAAGTATTCTTTAATATAAATATTTCACCGTGATATTTTTTTGTTCTCTTAACAAAATATCTGAATGGAATTCTCCATATTTGTGTTGATTATTAAAATATTAATTAGGTGAATGTTAAGAAAAATTATCCACTAATAATAATTGATTACTTATTTGATCAACTCAAGGGATTCAGATAGTTCTTCAAGGATGATATGTGATTCGTGTACCATCAGTTAAGTGTCTAAGAGGATGATATACCCAATATATAATTTAATATAATATTTTGATGTTATTTTTATTTGGTTATAAAAAATTTTATTTATAATTATCCTATAGTTTTTATGGATTATATGAATACAATCATTCATCAGTTATTGGACTCTTTCATGGTAATTATTGTGGGTAATATATTGTTGTGCACCAAGGTGAAGGATGAACACATGGATCATCTGGATATGGTTCTCATAACTCTGGTAAAACATCATCTATATATAAGTATTTTTAAAAGTTAATTTTCTATACAAAATGTTATGTTTCTAGGAGATTTTATATAAGATGTATAAATAAAAATAGATCCTAAAAATGATCATGTGTTGATGGATTTGAAATATAATATAAATCTATTATTGATTTTTACTATCTTGGTTTGGGTGGTTATTATAGGTGGGATGGTTGATATTTTTCCAAGAATGAATATCCCAAGAAAAATTTCACATGTCTCCGTGTTATGTATGTATTTTATTATAAGTTTCAATGATATTTTAAAGAGATAAATTTGGGGTTGAGTTCAACTCCAATATTGATTTTTATAGAATCTTTTTTTATGATGTCCTTTTTGATGCCTATGGTATGGGATTGGGATGTGTTCTTTTGCAGGGAAAATAGTTGGTTGCCTATATATATCACAAACTATAGCCTCCCAAGATTAATTATCACACCCCTGATCTTGGGTTGGTTATGGTGATTCATTCCCTCAGGTGGTAGAACAACTATATTTTTAGAGAGATGTTTATAATATATTTATATCATTAGAGCATGAAGCATATTATCACTAAAATATATATGAACCTCAAATAAAGATGTTGGGTTACATATCTTTGGACATATGATTTTAATGTATAATATAAAAAAAGAAAATTGGATGTGACAATGTTCATTGATTTGGATATTACTGATGTAATTCATAATGGAAATCATGTAATAGTCGTTTTTTCCATGTCTATTCATAGAGATTCATTTTTATGTGAAATAAGATGATAAGAATTGGTGCTTGTATTCTTGGGATGTCAATCCATCATTTGATGATTAGATTCTTCATAGACAAGAAATAATCCATACTTTTTATTTTTTTGGTGTAATTATTTATGGAATGGAGGTATTGGGTGATTGGTATTGGTCTCTAGAAGTTGTATTGGGGTTCAAAGGTGGATTGGCCATTCTAATAAGCATTTGGTAGGTTTATATGGATAGTTTACATCATTTTAATTAGCCTATTCACCCTGGTTCAATCATGATGTATGATTATTTGTTACATTAGTATTAGTGGATGATAATGTGGTCAGTGTGGACTTATTATCCTGATACCTTCCTATCCAAAAGATTAAGGCACATCATTGAAAACCTAAAAAAACTATCAGTTCTTTTACCCAATATTTCATATAAGAGATATGTGATATCTATGTACTTTGTTGTTGGTATACCAATGAATAATATTGGGAAAGATGTGATTTGGTTGATCAATGTTTGACTCATGAAATAAACTCATTTCCTTCTTGTTATAGAAATGATGAATTTGAATGATTTTTAGAAATTTTATATTAGAGGGATCATGAATCTCTATGTAGTATCTTCTACAATTTTTTCTCATAGATTCCTCTGATTTAAATCTCATATTTGGGAATGTTAAAAATATTCTTTGGGTACCCAATGGAAGATAACAATGCAATATCACTCTAAAATGGATGAGAAAACTGATTAAGATAATAAAATTCATAAGTATATGATTTTAGTGTGCATTCCTGATTTCAGTGTTTATTTAGAAAATAATTTTAAATTTTTTTACCTTTACTATGACAAATCTAATGAGGATTCAATTAAAATGGTTCCTATTAAATCACTGTATTAGTTTACATGTATGTGTCCTTTGTGTTAGGAATATTTTTTAGAGTATTCTTTATTTAGATCAATTCTTATCAATTTGTTGATGGAATGTGTACACTTTGTAACACCCAGATGTTTTTTATGGAAACATTTATTTAAATTTTTTTTATTCTTCAGTAGCTATCATTGCAAATAATCATGAGTTTGAAAGCACCATAAGATGACCTTTGTATAAAATTACCAATATAGCCTAGATGTTAGGTTAACAGGATTAATTATAAAAAACTTATAAAAATTTATTGTGAATTCTTTGACTATCAATTATTTATGAAAATATAAATTATATATTATTGAGTGAATTTAAGTTGGTAATGAAATTAATGACATATATATGTTACATATATAATATAATATTTTTTATTCAACAATGTATATTTTAATCATAGGGTGTGAACAACCACAATTTGCTGTATAAAAACCTACTTTTTTTTAAAAAAAAAGTGTAATCTTACGATATTGAATAGAGAAACCCTTTTAAATTAATATTTTTACACAATAATAATTTTAATATGATAATAAAAACGTTTTATTTTAAAGAGGAATATAAAAATTTACTTTTGTTGAATTTATAATATTTTCCAATGACATTCATGTTTTGATGAATAGTAAAAACACGCTAATTTTTAAGGGAAAAAATTCATCGGGAAAATTTATATGGTTAAATAATAATATTGAACTATTTTCAGTCATAAATATAATATATTTTTATCATTCAATATAATTTATTCAATTACCATTAATGTTACATGAAATTCAAATGTAAAAACATTTCAATCTTTTGTAATCTTATAACTTTTAAAAAAATCATTCTCTTATTTAGACAACGAGATTGATTTTAAATTAATTAATTAAAATTCTATACTTTGAATATTAAAAAATGGACTCTATATTTTGAATCAGTTTTTCCAAATTATGTTAATATGATACTTTTATTTTTGGTCATTTTGAATAGTAACTCTGGTAATTGTTTTTATTACCATGGTTAAAGGTAAATTAGGTAATTAAAGGAAAAAATATTATGAAAATAGATTAAAACTTATAAAAACCCTATTGGATGACTAAATTAGACCATTATAATCTATTTTTTGAAATGTAATCACTTGATGACCACTTACCATTGAATATGACTTGAATTTAATAAAAACTAATTAATGTGAGAAAATGTCACAATCTAATTTTATATATGTATATTGTTTTTAATGTATGGATTACTAAGAGATAATATCTATTATAGATAGTCATTGGAAATCTAAAAGTATTACCTATATCATAGATATTTATTTATAATTTTTCGATATTGAAAAATTACCATTAATTATGACACAAAAGTGATGTAAAAATTAATTTATTAATTGAAATATCAAATAAATGTTTTTAAAAATATTAAAAGAAAATTAATGTGAACTAATTAATGTAATCCCCAAATTTTCTAGGTGGTTATGACGTGTTAATATTGTATTGAATATTCTGGTTCGAATTTATATTCTATATGTGTTTTTTTTAATGTCAAATAATATAATGTTGTCCAAATTGAAACTATAGATATTTTATAAAAACAACATTTTATTAAATTGTTTAAAAATTAAAAATTAAGTCACATAATTTGTATTGATGGTCAATTAACACCATATAAGTAAATATTTATAACCATTAAATATTAATAATATTATTACCATAATTAAAATTAAATTGAATAACAAGGTGTCAATTAAAAATATGTTGTCCAAATTGACAAAATAAATTGTCCAAAGATTATTGGTTGATGAGATTACAACCCTATATCATCTTATATTTGAAATTGGGACATTTTTGGAAGTTTTTTGGGTTGGTTTTGATTTTATTATAAATTATTGTTTATGGAGTTTCCAAAGGTGTCACTCACCACAATTATAAAAGGGAACCTCCTCCCTCACCACTTCACTTCATTTTGAGCATTCAAACTCAATAATCTCCTACCCTTTTCCTTTTCAACATCCCTATTCTCATCTGTAGGTTCTAGTCATATTCATACACCAACTATAGTTCTCTAAGAAGGTATTTACAGGAAGCACGTTAAGGAAGAGGTGGTCTCTTCTACCGATTCCTTCAAACGTATTTCTTATTATACTTCCCCTTAATTAGTTTTTTCATTATAAAGTAATAAAATAATTATAACTCAAATACTTATATGTTATTATAAACATGAAACAACCATATTTATCCTTCTATCTATCCTATTAAAAATAAAATCACTACCCGGGCGTACGTATATCTTACCATCTCCACGTCGTGGTGTAATCTGTTTTTCACCACCATCATACATGTATGGTTATAATTATGAAAATAATAAATATATATGATTATTATAACATAATACTAATTATAAAATGTCACACACCATCAAATTCAATACCATTCAATAATTTTAGGAGTGATATCATCACTTGTGTGTACGTACGACCTACCGTCTCCATGATGCGATGCAATTCATTCTACATGATACTAATTAAAAAATGATTATATTCATGAATTGAATGAATAAATATGATATATATTATGATAATATCATTATATAAATGATTTAACTATAGTATAAGAAGTGGAACATAAACTTATTTGAAAAATCTGGCATCATAACATAAAGCAGTCAATATCCAAATAACGAGGACAATGAAATATTACTAACAAACGGATAATAATATAATCATATATGATATCATAAAAATGATAATGATTATTGAGTGAGTTATTAACATTCTATAAATCATTATATATGAGGTTCTGATACATATGTTGGATATTAGACCTAAGTTAAAGGATAATTTTACAATCTCATTTATATCTGAGATTCTTTATATGTATGTATTTACTGGGGTATATTTATCATCCACATACAAGTTTTCTAATTATGTAATATTATTTCTATTATCATTAAATTGTTTAATGTTAATTTATCCCTTTGCAGTATTTTTATTAAATGGTATGAAAGGAATCTTTTTTCATTATTCGATTTGAGGTAATTTCTGACTTTTCCTGTAAAAGTAGGAGAATTTTTTTTAAATTATACAAAATGAGTGGATTCTAACCATTACCTGATTCCTTATTTCAATAAATATTCCTCTAAATGATTTAAATATTATTTTAAACTATATTATTTTCATTTAAAATTTTGTGACATTTTGAGAAATGGAAGCTTTTTTGAAAAAGAAAGGATATTTTCCTCATGAATTAAGTTCAAGTGTTTTATCGAAATTTTTTTACATCTAAGATGACATAAGGTTATGTTTAAATACCTATTATTAGTTTGATTTTATTTTTTTATGATGGAATAATTTTTATAAAATTCATTTATATATATTATGATGGAATGGTTTTCAAGAAACCCGTTTTATTTAATGGGTTATGCTATGATAAATGATTTCTTTTTTTGGGGCATGCATAAGAATAGTTTAATTATTAGATGGGTAGGAACTATATATCTCTCTTATTCAATGGGTAAATATTTATATCTCATGATACATATATGAATGGAATGGAATGTAAATTTTGATCAGTAATATAGGGCTAGAACGAGGAGTGAACTCAGTTCAGTAATTCACTTTTCCCATTATGATGGTCCCGGTAATGAGTCTTGACTAATAAGAAATTATTTTATATACTTATGTGTATATGAAAAAAAAATCATGTCTTCTATTAGGACTATTGGGGTTACATTTCACTTTTATGATTTATCCCATGACATGATATTACAATCTTTTATATGCAGGACAAGATTCTCAAATGTTATGTTCTTATGATTACGATATGATTGATATTTCCCTTATTTACGATTATTAAGAAGATTTTCTCCCCCTTTCATATGTTTGTTTTCTCTAGCTTATGAATAACTTTATTAAGTAAGATATTTAAAAAGGATTCTAGTAATGAATGAATAAGTAGGAGACAATGTTGATGTTTTATAAACCAATGGATTATGTTTCCCAGTTTCTATAGACACTAAACCTATACAGTAATGTTGTGGTTTTTGTTATATTATGTAATAAAGATTCTTAAATGTTTAATTAATATCTATATGTAATGTATTGTCCATTATAGTTGGTATTAAAGAAAAGGTATAGTTAACCTTTGGAAACTAGGTTGAAAGAACCTTAGTAAGAACCCTGAGGACATATCTAAGTATAGGTTACAATAATTTCATAGTTTTTAGAGATGTTCATGAATAACATAGTACAAAACCTAAAGTGTACTAAATTGAAAATTTTTCTTGAATTATGTGGTTTACCGATTATGATTAGTGTTTCTCACACTATTCTTCTTGGTTTTAGTCAATGGATAGAACTAAAAGGAACCACGTTAATGCTGAATGTGATGAGAAATGCAATGATATTCCCTATAAGAAACCAAATATTTTGGGAGATGGAATAAAAAATATTATATCCATGCTCATAATACATTATTAATATATGTATCATTACAGATATCCAAATTAGAAAATTAGGGAGCCACATTCAGTTGAATCCTTCATAAGGCATCGTCCACCTTTATTTAGTGAGACTTATAATCCATTAGTGGCTGATCAATTGATCAGTACCACTGAAAAGATATTTTTAGTTATATAATGTTCTAAACATGATAAAGTCATCTTAGATGTATATTTTTTGGAAGGTGTAGCTGATCAATGGTGGAATCTTATCAAGAATATGAGCCAGTGAGATGAATTTGATTCCATAGACGGGGACGAGTTCGTGAACTTATTTTTCAATAAGTTCATTCCTTGTATTCATTGAAAAAATATGTAGAAGGAGTTACTTGAACTTAATAAAAAGGATGATAAATTGTTTGGTACCTATGAATATTTTTTAAAATACATATAAGGTACACTTCTGGAATTATTATCAAACCTGAGAGTAAAATTGATCGATTATTTAGTGGCATAAAACCAACATTATAAAAGGAATTAAATATCAGGGACTTTAATAGTTAAAAGGAAATTACTCAATGTTCTCTCAAGGTTGAGATATATTTTAGAGTAACCCATCAGTCATACAGGTTAGATAAGAAGAGAAAAATGGAATTCAAAGGAAAATAAAAATACCACATAGAAAAGTATATGAGTTTTCCCATATGCACAAATACTGAAAAAGAACATTGAGGGAATTTTATTAAAGGAAATATTAAATGTTTTATATTGGGAAAATAAGTTCATCAGGAAGTTGAATGCCGAATTGATGGGAAAAAGATATCTAATGATGCGAATGAAGAAAAGGCTATAGAGAATACACCTCAAACACTTCAATGTTACAAGTTCAAGGAAATATGGAATTATACCTATCAATGAATTAATCCATGGGTTATTAATGATGATCAACATCAAAAAAATCATATGGACAAAGACAAAGTAATTTCACATGAAATCAATATTGGTTATGTGGAGTATAAAAATGAAGTGGTGAAAGGAAAACTTATCATCCACTCTAAAGTAGTGAATGTTTTATTTGATTCTAGATAAAACCACTCGTTTAATTCTGAAGACATTTCTATGGGTATCTCAATATTACCTAAACATTTAGATGTTATGTTAGTTTTGATAGACCTTAAAGGCACAAGAGTCACATTAAAAGTTTATAATTCTTATCTGTTTGAAGTTTGTGCGAAAGTGACTCCTGCAAACATTGCGATCCATCCTATATGGTAATTTAATGGGATTGTTAACATGCATTGACTTTCAATATATAGAGGTCATATCAATTACCTTGGAAGGGAAGTCACCTTTCATATTCCAGATCAGTATATGATCATCTATCGATGAAAGGATAAATATAACCTTCTAGTATAAATTTCATCCATCTTATGGGTCTTGGTTCCTATAAATGAATGTTATTTATCTCAAATGGTTCAGGATAAAATCACAATTAATAATACGCCCATTGTATGAGAGTTTGATGATGAACTTATAGAGATTGTTTCAGTTATTCCACTAAATAGTGAAGTTTAGTTTTCAATAGAACTCATACCGGGTGTTATGCCTATTTCAAAGACACCTTATAGAATTGACACAATCAATTTGAAGGAATTTAAGAAGAAAATCGAAGAGAATCTTGATAATGGATTCAAACTCCCTAGTGCATTACCTTTAGGAAAAACATTTCTCTTTTTTAAGAAGAAAGTTGGATTAATGAGTCTCTACATTGAATACTGAGAACTTAAAAAGATCACTATCAAGAACCAATATCTTGTTCCCTGTATTTATGACTTATTTGACTAACTATGAGGAGCTTAATACATTTCTAAGATTTATCTTCATTCATGATATCATCAATTAAGTTTCAAAAAAGAGGATATACCAAAGACATAATTTCATAAAATGTATAGACACTATGAATTTATAGTGATACATTTTGGACTTAGTAATTCCCCTGTTATCTTCATGGATCTGATGAATAGAATCTTTGAAGACTTTCTTGATTAGTTTCTGGTAGTCTTAATAGATGATATTCTTTTCTAGTCAAAGTGCAAGGAAGAACATTATAATCACTTAAGAATTTTACTAAATACCCTGACAAAGGAGTTGATTTATTCAAAATTTACCAATAGTCAATTTTGGATTTATAAATTTTCATTTTTGGATCAAAAAATCTCAATATAGGGTATGTCTATGGATCCAATAGAAACAGAGGTTATTGAAAGATGGTTGAGACCAACAACGGTAACTGAGATCCAAAGTTTTCTTGGTTAGGCTGGATATTATTATGTTTTGTGATTTTTTTTCATGATTATCTAATCCAATCATCAACTTGACTCGAAAAGGAGTTAATTTTATTTGGATGGAGGAATGTGAATATAGTTTCAAAGATCTAAAAACAAAGTTAGCTAGTACACCTATGCTCACACTACCTTGTAGTGGATAATGGTTTGTGATCCATAGTGATCCATCCAAGAAGTGGCTAGGATGTGTTCTCATGAAAAATGATATAGTGACAGCTTATGAATTGTAGAAGTTGAAACCTCATTATAAAACCTACCCAACTCATGATTTGGAGTTAGTTGTGGTAACCATTGCATTAAAGATATGAAGGGATTATCTTTTATGGTTGAAGGTGTGATATTTATACAGATTGTAAAATTTTAAAGTATATTTTTACACAAAAGGAGATGAATATGTGCCAGAGAATATGTTTGGAGTTGATTAAAGGTTATGAATACTCAATGCATTACCACCATGAGAAAGAGAACAACATGGAAGATGCTTTGAGTTGAAAAGACCATGATAACTTATCTATGATGAGGATCACGAACGATCCAATATTAATGGATTTTCAAATGATGGATCTAGAAATATTAGTGAAAGGGGAGAAATATTATATTTCTCAAATAAATATTCAACCAACTATACATGTGAATATTAAAAATGTGCATAAGGAATATGTAGAGTTACTAAAGAAGGTCAAAAATGTTCTTGAATTCAACCTTGATTGTGACGAAATAATAAGGTTTAGGAACCGGGTTTTTATTCTTCCCATTCCATAAATAAATAAGGATTTATTGGATGAGGAACATTGTTCTTTATTATCTATTCACCCTAGAAGCACAAAGATGTATAGGTACCTAAAAGAGTACCTATTGTGGGATAGAAAGAAAAGAGATGATGTTGAATATTTCTCTTGATTCTTGGTTTTTCAGAAAGTTAAGGTAGAGAGACATAAGTCTAAGGGGATGTTACAACCATTACCCATACCAGAATGGAAATGGGAAGCCATAACTATGGACTTTGTCATAGGACATTCCAAAACATCCAATGGAAATAATGCAATCTTTGTTATAGTTGATCTCCTTATGAAGTTGGAACACTTCATTTCTATCAGTGTGGATTTCTCCCTTGATCATAATTCATTGATATTTGTAAAGGAAGTTGTAAGATTTCATGGAGTACCAATTTCCCTTATATTCGATCAGGATCCAAGTATTACCACAATGTTTTGGAGACTTCTTCAGTATGATTTGGATACATAGTTATGTTTTAACACTTCTTATCATCCTCAGACAGATGGTCAGCCTTAGTGGAAAATTCAAACTCTGGAAGACATGTTGAGAGATTTCTCTAGAGATTTCAAAAGAGTTTGGTATCAACACCTACCATTTGTGTAATTTTCATACTATAATTTCTTTCACTATAGTATTAAAATGTCTCCTTATGATTTCTTCTAGGGAAATAAGTGAATAACTACAACTTAATCGGATGAAGTTCAGCAAATAAATCTATTAGGACCTAATGATCTTGATGAAATGGATGAAATGGTCACATCTATTCAATAACACATAAGAGATGCTCAGAGTTGAAAAAATATTATGCTAACAATAGATGAAAATTCCTAGAGTTTGAAGTGGTTTAAAATGTGATTCTATACATATCTCCCAAGAAGAGAGTAATGAGATTTGGAAGGAAGGGAATGTTGATCCCTATATATATTGGTCCTTTTTAAATCCTATATCATGTTAGGAAGATATCTTACTGATTTTTTCTTCCAAAAAATATCTGTAAATTTCATGATTTATTCCTTGTATCTCTCTAGAGAAAGTATATACCTGCTCCTTCAAATGTACTAATCTCATAATTTGTACCGCTGGAGCGAAATATTTGTTAAGTAGAACACTGGATAGAGATTATGGATCATATTGAAAAAGTTATATGAAACAAGACCAATCATTTAATTAACGATTTATGGAGTAATCAACAATTTGAAGAAGATACATGGGAACTTGAGGATATGAAGAGGGAGAGTTATTGTAAACTATTAGTTTCCATGTGATGTATTTTGCTGGTGAAATTCATTTTAAGGGGGGTAGAATGTAACACCCTGGTGTTTTTTATGAAAAATTTTATTTAAATAATTTTTTTTCTTAAATAGCTTGCATTGAATGCAATAATGTGTTTAGGGGTACAACAAGATCTATTAAGTATAAAATTATCATTATAGCCAATATGTTAGGTTAACGAAAATAATTATAACTAACTTATTAAATTGTTTTATGGATTCTTTGGCAATTAATTATTTTTCAAAAATATAAATTAGATATTTCTGAGTGAATTACTATTGGTAATAAAATTAAGGATATATATATATATATATATATTATCTACTTAAGAAAACATTTTTTATTCTTGCAGTGGATATTTTAATCCTAGGGTGTGAATAAACCCTATTTTTCATATAAAATCCTAATTTAAAAAAAGGTAAATGTACCACTTTAAATGGAGACACCATTTAATATTAATATTTTGACACATTAATAATATTTATATGAAAAATTAAACATGTTACTTTAAATATGTATATAAAATATTTACGTTGGTTGAATTTATGATATTTTCTTATAACATTCACGTTTTCATAAATAATAATAACACACTAAATTTTAAGTGAAAAAAGATATTTTCATTGAGATACATTATAAGGATAAATGATAATATTGAATGTATTAAAATAATAAATATAATATATCTTTATCATTCATTATAATTTATTTAATTATCATTAATTTTATATTCAATTCATAGGTAAAAACATTTCAATCTTTTTCAATGTTTTTAATTTAAAAAATCTCAATCTCTTATTCTGAAAATGAGATTGATTTTAAATTAATTAATTTAAATTCTATATTTTGAATTTTTAAATACGGACTCCATATTTGGTATCAGTAGGTCAAAATTATGTTAATAGGCTACTTTATTTGGCATTATGAATAGTAATTTTGTTAAATATTTTTATTACCACGGTTAAAGGTAAACCGGTTAATTAAAGTTAAAAATAATATTATAAAATTACATTAACACCTTTAAAAATCCTTTTAGATGAAAAACTTAGACCCTTATCACCTATTTTTTAAAATAGAATCACTTGATGGCCACTTACTGGTGAATATGACATGAATGTAATAAAAACTAAGAATGTGACAAAATGTCACAATTTCAGTTTATATAAGTATATTAATGTTAATATATAGATAACAAGAGGATAATATCAAATATAGATATTATCTAGAAATATAAAACAATTACCAACATCATAGAAATTTATTTATAATTTTTAGAGATTAAATAATTAACTTTAATGGTGACACAATAGAGATGTAAAAATAATTTTATTAATAGATATATCAAATATATAGTTTTAAAAATATTAAAATAAATATCTTATGAGCTAATTAATATGATCCCAAAATTTTCAAGTTGTATATGACATCTTATTAGTGTATTTAATATTTTATTTTGAATTTATCTTCTGTGTGGATATTATTTAAAAATTCAAATATATGAATAGTGTCAAAATTGAAACTATTGATATTTTTGAAAAATTACATTTTATTAAATTATTTTGGAATCGTAAATTTTATATGATTATAAAGTTATTATTATAATATCTCAAATTTCATTAAATATACATTTATATACAATTAAATTTATATAAGTAAATATTTATAATCATTAAAGATTTGGAATGTTATTCCCTCAATTAAAATTATATATAATAACTAAGTGTCAATTAAAATGATATGGTTTAATGTAACAGAATAGCTTGTCCAAAATTTATTGGTTGATGATATTGAAATAATATCTTATCTTAAATTCGATATTTGAACAATTTCTAGGTTTTCTGGAAGGGTTTTATTTTATTATAAATTATTATTTATGGAGTTTCCAAAAGTGCCCCTCACCTAAATTATAAAAGTGCACTTACTCCCTCACATATTCACTTGATTTTGAGCCTTAAAGCTAGGACATCCCTATGATTTCTCCTTATCAACTTACCTATTTTCATTCTAGATGTTCTGGTTATCTATAAATACCAACTCTAGTGATCTATGAAGAGATTTAGCAGAATCCCATCAAGGAAGAGGTAATATTTTCTATGGATTCCTTGAAACATCTTTATTCTTATACATCCCCTTCATTAGTTATTTAATTATAAAGTAATAACATTGTAGGACCCCGGGACACCCTGAGAGGGGAGGGGTGAATCAGGGTGACCACTTTTTCTTTTAAAGTGATGGATCTTGTTCCCACGTTGGTAGGAACTTGTTGAACCTGTATGATGATTATGATTAGAAAGCAAACATTCACATGCACAGAGAAGACACGGTCCTTTTTACTTGGTTCACCACTAAGGGCTACGTCCAAGGAGCATACGCCGACAGGTTGTTGGTCGTACCTAAATCCACTATGCTTCACTAGCTGTAGATTAAAAAGGTTCGGGTACAGTCACTCTGTCCCAGGCTCACTACCTTTACAAAGATTCAGGGATAGCTCACTGCTTCCCTCGGGTCACTCCCGTTGACTCCCCCTGGCTCACTGCCATTGGTGGAGTCCCACTCAGTTTATAGATGTGAAGGTCTCTTCATCATTTGCATAAGAATGCATCCTTTGTTGTATGTAGATGCTCTATTGAAGTCTGATTCTCTCCAGAAGCAGAATATCACTTTTCCCCGAATGTATCAGGTAGTCTCCTGGCTTTCGTGCAGCTCCAAACATGCCGGTGGGCTTCAGCAAAACCAGGCGCGCTTCTCCAAGACAGTCGTGCAAGTCCTGCTACGGCGCAAAAGTCCAAACTGGCGCACAAGTGTCATCAACGCACCTGCGCGGATCTTCCTTCCCCGACTACAAACTTGCGCGGTCCACTTCCTTTCTCTTCCAAACCGCCTTGGGCGCACAGCCAACAACTGGCGCGCAAGCTCTACTTGCGCGACAAAACTACCACCTGCACGGCTAGACCACCTGCGCGACGAGAGCTCGAACAATCTATAAGTCTTGACCTCCATCAGAAATGAGGAGGGGTGGTCCAGTATTTATAGGCAAACTGGACCCCCTGCGCGGAGGCGCGCAAGTCCATCATTGGCGCGCAAGTCTCGTTTCCCACAACCTCTATCGCGCAACTCACTTGCGCGACCCATTCAATACTTGCGCGACCTTCTTTCCTTAGCCACATTTTGACGTTCTTATCCTCAAAAAAATATGGCGCGCAAGTCTTCTATCCTCCAAGACCTCGGCGTGCAAGTACCTTTGCCAAAAACACTTAACTTTATTGGCTGATTTTCAGGCCCAAAAATTTTGCAAACACTGGGAAACGGCACCACCTTCACTACTGTTTTCTGCTTGAACGGTATGATCTCTTTATTGGTACACATCCTGAACTTCCACTGAGGATTGAAAACAAACACAAACCATACGCCAAATCATACTTTGTAGACCCTGGTTCCAACAAACATAAGTATCACTAATATAATTATATGTTATTATAAATATGAAACAACCATATTTTACCTTTTATCCATCCTATGAAAAACGAAATCATTGTATGTGCGCAAGTAAGGCTTACTGTCTCCAAGTCATGGTCTAATCTGTTTTTCACAACCACCATACTTAGATGGGTATAATGAAGGAAATAATAACTATATATTATTATTATTATAAGATGATACTAATTCTTAAATATGATGCACCATCCACTTCAATACCATTCAACAATTTTGGGAATGATATCATCCCTCGTGCGTACGTACAACCTAACGTCTCCACGATGTGATGTAATTCATTCTACATGATCTTCATTAAACCATTGTTATATACATGAATTGAATAAATAAATATTATTTATATTATACTAATATCATTTTGTAAATGAATTAATCATAATCTATGAAGTGGAACGTGAACTTATCTAATAATTCATGCATAAGAACATAAAGTAGTCCATATCCAAATAATGAATGAAAATGAAATGTTACTAAAAAAATATTATAATATAATTACATATGATATCATAGAAACTATTATGATTATGGAGTAATCCAATAACATTATTTAAATTATTATACAGGTGGTTTGGATACATATGTAGGATATCAGACCTAAGGTAATGGATAATTTTACAATCTCATTTTTTATCTGTGATTTTTATATGTAAGTATTTACAAGGGTATATTAATCATCCACATCCATGTTTCCTAATTATGTAATATTATTTCTATAACACTAAAAAAATTTAATGTTAAGTTTACCCTTTAGGTATTTTTTATTAAATTTTATAAAAGGAATATTTTCTCATTGTTCGATTTGAGGTACTTTTTGACTTTTCCTTCAAAAGTACAAGGAGAATGTTTTATTAGATTATAATGCATGAATAGATTTTTACAGTTCCTTGATGCATTATTTCCATAAATAATCCTCTAATCTATTTGAATATTATTTTCTTTTATATTATTTTCTTTTTAAATTTTGGTGAATTTGGAGAAAAGAAATCATTTTTGAAAAATAATTGATATTTTACTAATGAATTATGTTCAAGTGTCTTATACAAATTATTTTCCATCTAAGATGAAATATTTTTATGTTTATTTCCCTATTGTTACATTTATTGGATTGTGTTTATGAATGGATGATGTTTAAGAAACCCATTTTATTTCATGGGTTATGCTATGATAAATGATATCTGTTTTTGTGGCACATGTAATAATGGTTTCATTATGAGATGGGTGTGACCTGTATCACCATCCAATGAATTGGGAAAAGATTTATATCTCATGAGATAGACATTATTGGAATGGAATGTAAATCTGGCTCAGTATTACAGGGCTAGAACGAGGAGTGAACTCAGTTCATTAATCGACTTTGTCCACTATGATGGTCTCAACAATTAGCCTTGACTAATATGAAATGATTTACTATGCTTATGTGTATATGACACAAAAATTCCATGTCTTACTTTATGACTATTGGGATTAAATTTCACTTTTATGATTTATCCCATGTCCCGATATTGTGATCTTTTATATGCAGGATATGATTTTCAAATATTATGTTCTTATTATTAGGAAATGATTGATATTTCCCATGTTTACTTTTTCTGAGCATTTGAGATCACCCTTTCATATGTTTCTTTTCCCCATGTCATGAAGATGGGTTTTATGTGTGATATTTCAAAAATTATTCTAGTTATTATGAAATAAGCGAGAGATAGTGTTGATGTTTTATGAACTAGTTGTTTACGTTTCCTAGTTTCTGGAGACACTAAACCTATACAGTCCTGGCATGGTTTATGTTATGTTATGTAATAAATATTCTCAAATGGAGAAGTAATATCTATATGTAAAGTATAGTCCATTATAAAATTTATACTAAATAGTTTATAAATATCATAGATTTTCTAGAAATATTATACAGGTCGTAGTTATCACCCACTGGAGATTATGGTAGGTCATCAAGTTTTTCTCTACGATTCACCTCATTTGGGAAATTAACATTTGGGAAGATATGTTAAGATGAAATGAATGATTTATATACATTTAAAGATAATATAATTTCATGGAAATATGGAATATCGATTTGAATTTCTATCTTATTTGACATTGATCCATGATATGTTTTATGTTTCATTTGTAACTAAGTGTCATATGGAACTTTATCATGTGATTGAATGTTAATATATTGACCATGATAATGAAATATCAGTGGTTTAGAATCTATTTATGATTATGGATTCATATTATAAGGTAATTCATAGTAAAATGAGTCCATGGGTCCATGTACTATGGAAAAGCAGATGGGATAGACGAGAGGCACAAGAGAATAAAACACTTAGGATGAAAAATTGACCTTATCTTTTTTCAAATCCATAAATAAATATACCTTATGAAGATAGAATACAATAATGTTGGGGAAACATTAATACCCTCTAAGTCACATTTATTTATTTTCCAACCCTTCAGTTGGTCAGATTTTCATTTAGGATGTGTTATAGGTAAATGTTGGGTGTTTTTGTAACATCTCTTTAAATAATATTCTAGACCTCACCATGTTAAAAGAATTATTGATCCTAATAATCATTTTTATGATATAAGAATAGTAAATATTCTATTGGAGGGGTGTAGTCTCAGGTGTGGGTGTATGGAGTCTTCATATCAACCCTATCTAGAATATAACCAACCACACCATAGTGGAGGGTGTGGTTAGTAAAAAATGACCATGGTTTTTAGACCCCACCATAGAGGGTTTCCTTATCAATGCACCATGACTTGGTGTGGGGAAGAAATCCAGATTGTGATGGGAGACACTGGCTAGGGGATGGTTTTTTTATAATTTTAAATGGAATAATTTAATCCTATAATTATGGGGAAGTATAACCATATAATTAAGGAGTGTTTGATCATTTATACGGGATGTTTAATATATCATAAATATTTTGTTTCCACACTATTCATACATAAATTATCCTCTTCTAGCTATGGTTCCCAATCTAGATGATACCAGGATGGGTTTTGGGTATTCATCAGTCATCAATAATTTACATAGGGCGATTCCCTATTTAATGGGAGAGTACATGGTGGAATACATTCATGGGATATCTACCTCCTCATTATCAACAAATATTTTTAAATATAACTATAGATATTGTTTTTATATTAAAATAGTTTTTTCATAATAAATTCAATTTTTCATTACATTTTCCACTAGTTTAGATTACTAAAATGACTGATTTTATATATATGGTTTTTTTGAAAAAAAATCATATTTGTTTTTATTATAAATGGTTAAGAATGTGTTTCTTATATAAAAATTATTTTATAGTTTTTTTGTATCCATTGAAATGCCTCAAATATCATACTTATTATTAAATTGGTTTTTGATCATGGGAGTAGTAATTCATTGTGTTTTTAAATGTTTCATAAAATTTTGAAAAAGGATTAGTTGAATGTGTTTATAAAACATATCACATTAGGGATCAAGGGTGTGTCAGATTCTAGAAAGATGAAAACCACAGTGGTTGTATAACCAATATGGGTGGTGGTTGATATTGATAGACTATAGTAGGACTTAGTGTTTTTCACATTCATGTTTTATTTTTTATTCTTCCTTATGTGTTCTAGTTACATACTCATATTTACTTAATCTCGTTTATATTTTAATTGTTTTATTACTGATGGTAACATTTACTATTATTTTTTTGCATATTTACCTTTTAGGATATTGATGTTTTGACTATATCCCTATATTTTTTCATTCATTTTTTCCATATTCATGTGGTTTTGAATATGGGTTATTTTAAATGTAACCAAAGGATTATTTTTGGAATCTATTTTTAAATCAGATGATTTATGATATATGTTCTGTTTTTAATCTTAAACTAATTATTTCATGGTTAAATTCATTTTATAGATTCATGGTGGTTTCTTACTAAAAGGTTTATCATACACACAATATTCCTTTCATAAAATGAATACATGGTTATATAGGATATTTGTAATATGGAGGGTGAAATGTACCTCAACAACTTATCTTGGTTTGTTTCTCATTATGGAGGGATTGGGTGGGTGGTGATGGATTTTCACAAAGAGACTTGGTTATTTCCATTGAATTGACTTAACATTAGTATAATATTTTATCTTGTTTTATTATATATCATGGTTTTATTTTTTTTCTTTCATGGTATACACTATATGGTTATCTTTTTTATTTTATACCTGATCCAAGGTGTGGTATATTTTAGGGTGAGATTGTTCCCATGGTTTCACATTTTGATTCCCACGTGATTATCTCCAACTCATAGTGATTGGGAACATGCAATGATCCTTTTGGTGGCTCATATTGGGGGCCTTGTCAGGTCTACCCTTGTCTGTTAATTAATTTAGTTATTTCTAGGGAGCATCAAGGTTATTTAATTCTCACAAATTTTTCTTATCATTGTATTCCAACTCATGTAGTTAATTTTGTTTTTTCTCATATAAATTTTATTTATCCAATATTTCCATTTGATGTGAGGTTAAATAAACCCCAATATGTGATAAACTTTGGTTATATACATTATTTAATATGAGGTTTTTCATACAGGCATGTGCACTGGTGTTTTAGTCCCAAAACGAAATATTTATATTATTAATAGATAACTTATGTGTTTATATATTATCTTTTATGGAAAATTTAAAATATTATTATTATGGGAAGAAATATTTCTATTTGTTGTTGTATAGTAATGAATGGAGTGATTAGATTATATATTTGATTCTAAATATGTCATTATTCCATTGAAATTCCATAATATTTCTCCCATTATCCATGAGGATAGTATAATGGCACAAATTATTTTGATTCTGTTAGATTTGAAAAAATGGTCATGGATTTCATTTTGGTATTGTTGAATGGTATAAATCTAGCCTATTTGGAAGTAAAATTTTTTGTAGTGGTGATGTATTTGAGCATCCAAATAGAGTAATATAGGTATAGAACATGGATATCTAGACACCATGTGACACATTTCCCGGTTTCATTTATATAAATATAATTCTATATGTATTTTTTGGATGAAAGTGGAATGAACATATAAAATATGAATCTTCATTGTGAATTAAACACAATTGTTTATCATTTATAGGAAAAATTACCCATTTCACCTAATGTTTTATGAGATCATTCTTATTATATAATGTACACAACATATACTAGTAGAGATTTCATTCTAGAAAGTATGTATCTCTTCATATTAGATAAACCTCTAACTGAAAAAAAAATTATTTTGTTATATCATGTTTTAGTAATTTATTTCATAATATTGGAAAAAATTCTTTCCCATGAAAAATATATAACTTTCAAGATTACACTTAGTGTAAAAATATGTTTTTTATATAATATACTATGAGAGACATATAGAAAATCTATAAATCAATTTATATTAATGGAGACCCATCCTAATCCAAGGGTTATGAAAATATCATATTTATATTTTATCTCCTTTTTCATAAAATAATTACCACTTAATAATGTTTAATATGAATGATCATTTCATCCAAATTTGGTTTGTCAATAGTAGTGTCCATATTTCCAAACAAGTTTAAAAGATCAGTGAGTATTAATATGATATTTGAAAAGTGATATTATTGTGAAGATTATTTCAATAAATATATTATGTTTCCATGAAAATTTATCAATTTGTCTTTATTGATAGAATATTTTTTATCAATCATTATATTAGCCAAATCCAAATCTTATTTTATAATATATTGAGTTAATGTTAATTGAGATGATAAATCTATACCACTAATGAAGATTTTCTATTATAATATTTTCTAAAAGGTTGTGAATGAAGCCTCGTTTATTATTAAATAAAATCAAAGACTTCTTTTAACTGGGTTGAGGGAGACCCATTACATACCCTGAAGGCCCAGTGGGCATTTAGCCCATTATGTGGCCCGTAGACCCAAATTTTTCACCTAGGGCCTACTATGTGAATAGTAATGATATAGTACCTGCATGCTACAGTACCACACAGTTCTCGCTATTAATATAGTGTCTCGGCCTCCCCTACAGTGACCTGTTGCTGCTACAGTGCCAGTTGTTGCAACAATGTCCCCACTTCTACAGTACGCTACAATACTGATACAGTACGTACTCCCAATGGGTTTTGAACCCCCATTTTTCATTTAGGATTACGGGGTGCTTACAACAAAGACAAAAACCACCTTCAAGATTTTTTATTCTATTTATAAGTAGTAAATCCATTTAAAATGAGGAATTATTATAGTTATAGAACTTTCTGAAGATCGAAATATGAACACCAAAATCACATAGTTATCTTTGTAATCCTAGATATAAATCACTTGAGTTCATTAGGGGGAAACATTGAAGTACATTTCCTAGGGTTAATACATTTTTTAGGGACTAAAATATCTCATTGGGGAGTTTTGTGTCTATGGGTAATTTCAATTGTGTAATATGCACTTCCATAAAATTTATCAACATCAATAATTTGGTCACTTTCTAGAAAATATATTAGATGTAAAACTATTGATATATAATTCACTACCATATTAATATTTTAGATAACTTCGGGAGACCAAATATTTTTTTCAAATGAAAAATATTAGAGGTTAAGTGAACTATAATATTTTATAGATAATGATGAAATTTTTCACCAAAAATGATCAAGGAAAAAAAATACTTCTTAATACTTGTATATATACTCTCGTCATCCAATATTCTTTGACCACGATAATGTAGCCTATTTTAATTTTGTAAATAATTAATTTATGGAATAAAGGAATCATTGAACTTTTAAAGGATTCCATATAATTTATGCAAGGAAATACATCTATGGGATGAATTAACATAGGGTGATTAAATAAAAGTTTCATGAGGCTATTGAAATAAAATTGGTTATACCTATCTCACAGGTAATTTTCACAATTTTCATTATCTTTATGAAGGTGAAATATTTTTATGATTATTTGTAATGAGTATCTAGATATTATATTTTCTTCCTCAATTTCCCATTAATGAATTATGGTTTCTTTTTTGAGGAAAACACATTATCACATTTATTTTATTATGATAAACTATAATAAAATAATATCAAATAAAAATGAAAATTTGATTGATTTTTCATTTTGGAAACACATTTCTTCAAGTTAATCATTGGATTATATTATTATAAATTTGGGAACCCCACCTCAGGGTCATAAAAGATGTCCAAACACTAGAATGATTTGATTACCAAATTTTTCAAATATAATTCCACTATATTTCAAATAATTGATATAAAATTGTGATGAATAACTAATTGTTCAGAATATCTAGAAGTATAAATGTTAAAGACAATCACTCTTTTGTAATACACTTCTTGGGTATTCCGAAAGGAAGTCGGCTCATTATCATTGGGGGAGTTTAAGTATTATTACTACATTAATTCCTAGTCATAAACAATAGTGTTGTAAAAAAATTCAATCAATCAGTAACTTTATGATTGTAATAAAAAAAATCATTCCCAAAATAGTAATTTTTCTTAAAGAAGTTAATATAGATTCATATTTTTTTATTACAATTCATTATAGACATTATATTAGAAAAATAATTATAATATTAGCCTCCTAAAATAATTGAGTATTTTAATACCTTATCCACCTCAAAATCAATCAAGGGATTTTGAGATGGATATATTCTACTCATTTCTTATTTGTAACTATAGTGATTACATATTAAAATCTTATGCTAAAAAAAACATCAGGATCAAATAAGAAATTCTTTTAAAAATATTAGTGATGTCATATTAGTATTATTTGATCAAGAAGATATAAAATAACTTCTCATTAAAATTTCTAAAAAACATTATAAATTAATAAAAATCATTCCTACCTAACTAATAAAATTCGATCACTAATATATATTCATAAGAACAATTTATTGTAAATGTTATATAATTATTTAAACATAATTTAGTATTTATATTAATTTAACAAAATATAAACCAATATTTTTTATTGATATAATAAATTCAATGATAAATGTGCATACACCACAAAAAAAGATATATTTTTCCTATAATAGAAAAATAATATTAAAGATTATATTTTTCTCTAAATATAAGAATAAAATTATTTAGGAATCATTCCCTTCAGAAATAAATAAAAGGTGATTACTTAAGTTATACTTTTCAAATTCAATGGGATTGTTAGAGAGAATGAAACTATCCATTTTAATTTATAGTGTTACATTATATCATATTGTAATCAATTTCATGATGAAACTTTGGTTGGTTCTTTAAATTTTGGTTTCTTCCGTTTGTTATTATAGTATGTTACTTCAGTTTATTGATAATTTGTAACGCCCCAACCCCAATTACCCAGAGTCGGTGAATTATTTTAATACATTGGCATGATTACAAGGAATCAAGTCTCGAATGATCGATCGGTTTAGCAGTCTTGGAAAATAGATTACATACATGAATGTTACATTACACTTCTTCACATACAAAACAACATAAATAATCCTTCACAAATGTCATTATTCCCTTGGATTAACCTTGCATATCAATCACAATACACTTCTCGGAATCCTAGGAAAAATAAAACATAGAAAGAGGTGAGCTCAGATTCTTAGTAAGGATAAAAATACAGCAGAAACTTTCATAAATATGCATAAACATTTAAGGTAATTTATAGCTAAAAAAAGTGTTTTAAACTTGAACTTCATCATAATATGGAAAAAATAAAATGAAGTAATTCCATTTATTTATTCACATGGATAATATACTAGTCTAATAATCACATGAAATATCAATAACCACTTTCATAATGATGGAATGCATAATTCCAGACATTCATAACCACATAGTCAAGGCCTTGTGCCAAGACTAAAAATAATATTTTGTCAAGGCCTTGTGCCAAGACACTAGTTTGTCTCATGAGACCTACTGATTCATCGAGTAGTTATATCAGGCTCCACTTTTCACTTACTAAGTCCAATGAATTCCCCATATGAACAGGTCTAAATATAACAAAAACATTCGTTTTAAAACTAGCATACGAAATGTCAATACTTTATCCATAAACCATGAATGGTATAAAAATAACACATCCACAGTCAAACATATAACAAAAACATAAATGCAATATGAAAGTTTTGTATCATAATAAATAAACTTCAAATAAGCTTAAAATCCATTAAAGGATGTTGAAATAGAAGAAATCAAAACTATTTTAGAGAAATATATCTTTTTTTGAAATCATTGAAAAGTCATACATTTATAAAGGAAGTAATTTAAAAGAGATTTTTGAATCTAAGTGTCCCATAACACTTTGAAAATTTAGAAAAGAAATATCATTTCAAAACATTAATGTCTATATAAATAAATCCTTAAAATCATTTTGAAAACATGGACATTAATTAAAAATATTTAGTGAGATAAATCTTTAAAAATTTAAAATTCTGATCTTGATAAAGAGTACCTTCCACAAATTCTTAAAATATTCATTTTGAAATAATTTAAAAGTAACATAAGTATAAAATAAAATAATTACTTTAGAAATATTCTTATAATCTATTACGGGAAGCTTCGACGATTTTATAACGTCGAAAAATAGTCGCACATGCTGTATAAGTTAAAAAAAGACATTCCTACCATAATTTTGTTGAAAAGGTTAAATAGACCTTGTTTGGAAAATGATGGAAAGATTCCTTTATAAACATCTCATAAAAAGTCAAAAATGGTATAAATGACTTTAACCCATAGTCTATAAAATAGTAAGAATGATTTGAAATACATTTTTAAGAAATATTGATGTGTATGATAAAGAGGTCCCAGTAGATAATTATGTATAAACAACCTCGGATAATGAAGAGATTGTGAAATAAACCCTTACCATGTAATTTTCCTTGGTTGAGGGTCGGTTAACCTCTAGTATAATGGTGAAATAACTGTTATTAAATTATACAAGAATCATATACAATAATATGATATCATATATTATCTTTTAACATTGATTTGTTAATCATATATTACTGTTATCATCGTTTTGAGTGCTAACTTGCTCATTTTCTTTTATATGTTTTGTTACATAATTCATGTTTTTTATGGATATGTTGTATCTTATTCATATAAAGAATGATATCAAGTCCTTAGAAATTATTTTTAATCATCAAAATAAAATTATTCTTGAATGGAGACAATGGGGAATGAATCTTATCGCTTTCGTGGAGACGGTAGTCCGTACGTACATACGAGCGACAATATCATTCTTTTGATATTAAAATAATATATAATTGGATGATGTATCATATATACAGAATAATTATCATGTTATATTTATTAGTTACATTAATTACACATCATTATTATACCCATCCAAAAAATAATTTATTGAATAACAATTACACCACGACGTGGAGACGGTAAGCCGTACGTACGCACGTATGGTGACATGTCATTCAAAAGATGGATAGAATACTGAATATGTTTGTACCATAGTTATAATAACATCACAGTATATAGAAGATACTGGAGTTATTATTTTATAATGGAAATAAAAAAGAAAGAAGAAGTTGAAGAAGAAAGGAACTTGGAAGACGGTGGTGAAAACATTACCACTTCTTCGGGTTCTTCCTTTTGATTTGATCAAAAGGGCTCCTTAGGTAGGCTTTCTGATCAAACTAAGGCCTCTAGGTCAAATTTAGGGAAGTTGAAAGAATATTTGGGCAGGTTTTGGCTGAACCAAAAGGCTTTTAAGGTATGAATAATTGGTTAAAAGTGGTGTTCTTTTATAAGGGGAGGAGAGGTTCTTTAAGAAAAAAATAAAGTATTAATTTATAATAAATTTATATTCATTTTATAATGGCTCCAAAGTAAATTATTCAATGTATAAGGTAGGGATGGGTCTAAATACTTTCAACCAATAGATTTTAGACTGGTTTGGGTCATTATATTAACCTTATTGTTTAGTTTTAACTCTTAGTTAATTAGTTTGACATTTACCATGTCACTTTGTATATTTATATTATATAGTTAATAAACATACTGTATACATCCAAGAGACCCCCAAGTGGTCCATTAATTATACACTTGTCATGATATTTTTCCTTTGGCCGAACCTAAGACTTTTAAGAATAGAATATCAATTAATAATATAATACTTGTTTTAAAAACTCATTTATGTCAATTTTGACAATATTTAATAATTCATTTTTGTTAAAGTCATAATAAATTTGTTAATACAAAACAAATTCATTTAAGAAATACGAACATGTCATATTAACCAATAAAATTCGTGTATGGCATAAAAACTTCCAAATTATATTTATTTTAACTTTTATAATACCAATTATGTTATTCATTCATTAATAAGGAAAATACTACATCATTATTGTGTCATTAATAAATTTAATTATTAAATGTCTAAAAATTATAATTAAAATACCATTATGTAGTAAATAGTTTTATCTTTCTAATGAATATTTATAGTCGAAAATATAACATATATAACCCTATGTAAAAGATTTTTTTATAAAAGATATATGCTTATTTGATTTTTTTATTTACTTTAACTTAATTAATATAAAGTGCCCTTATCACCTACAAGTGGCTCCATGGGGTCCCAAAATCAACCCAAAGATGCCCATGGTCGGATATGTATCAACCAATAATTTTAAGATATGTTTTAGGGTAATTTATTATTATTATCATATTATTTTTTACCCTTATTTTCCGGATTTACCCTTTAACCATGGTAAATAAAATATTTACCGAAGTAATTATTCAAAATGTCTAAAAATAAAAGTTACCTATTTATACAATTTGGACATCCTGATTCCAAATATGGAATCCATTTTTCCAAATTCAAAACACAGAAGTGGCAGAAATTAATTTAAAATTAATTCCCGCTGTCAAAACAAAAAATGTGTTTTTAAGAAAAAATAACTATCAAAAGATCGACACTTGTTTATGTCCCGTTTAATTGTGAAATTATGTCTAATGACCAAAATTGTATTAAATGGTAAAAATATATTCTAAATATACTTTAAAACCACTCAAATTCATAATTTATCACTATTAATTATTTTGATCAAAAAAGTTGTTTTTAATTAAAATTTAGTAATTTTCACTATTCATCAAAATATAAAAGTTATCCGAAAAGTGCCAAAATTTCACCCTAATCTAATTTTGATATTATAAAACCTAAAATGAAGTCATTTTTTAAATATCAAATTTATAAAATTTCAAAAAGTGAGTATTACTATTCATAACGGCTACTTTGATTGGTCACGGTGTGTTAGAATCTCGAAGCTGCGTACAATGAAAACTATTGCATTATTCAAAGGGTAACGTACCATGGAAGCTTGGGGTGTTACATTCTCCCCTACTTAAATAAATTTATTCCTCACAATTTGAAATTTTTCTTTGAAAATAAAAGGTTGAAAATAGAAAATACCTTGTGGGAAAACCCACATCGGAAATTGGGTTAATAAAATTTATTTTTAATAAGAGGAGAAGGGGAATGAAAAAGTCACCACCAAATTATGATCTCAATTAGGAGAATATTGGTGGAAATTGGAGACACAAAATTGGAGGAAAAAGGTAATTATTTATGGCGAGTGATTGGGGTCATCAATCACAAACAATTGTAGAATTGTGGGCCTCAAAGCCACCAATCTATGATGATTTAAAATACCATCAGTTCGAAAAAATGTAAGGTATTAGGATAACACATTTTTGGTTTTAAGATATCTTACCTAAAGTTTACAAATTTATTTCTTCATTGAATAAGTGAAGAAAAAAATGTATACTTTTCAAGTAGAGTTCCACACATTAACTAATTTCTACCACAAACTCATCTTTCACTTGAAAATATAATAGAACATAAAAAATATATTCTATTTATCCTGTTCGTATAGGGTTCCAAAAAAATGAATTTATAATTCATCAATCAAACCCTTTACAAAAACTACATTTTTCAATCTGGTACATCACATGGTTCAGTGGTAGGTGAGACACCCTTTTTGCCCTTCGGTGGTGGGTTCAAGTCTCGCGGCCTTACCGGACACGACGGGTTGCCGCCCGACCTCTGGGGTGTCCTTTTTATGGAAATCCAAACAGAATATTCATAAATTCTTTAACTTTAACAATAGTATCAAATTTCAAATATAATTCATCCCATCCTTTAGACTTATACAAATTACTTCTATCCAAACACTCAATCCAAAATTTTTAAGGAAGGTAAATATAATGAAGATCATTCTTTTTTCCACGTAAAAACATGTGAATACCTTCCTCATGTATTCTTTTAAAATATGGTAACTGTAACACCCCAAGCTTCTACGGTATACTTCTCTTTGAATAATGCAATAGCTTGCATTGTACGCAACTTCGAGTTCTAACACACACCACAACCAATCAAACTAGCCATTATGAATAGTAATACCCACTTTTTGAAATTTTATACATTTTATCATTCAAAATTGACTTCATTTTTGTATTTGGAATATCGAAATTATCCTAGGGTGAAATTTTGGTATTTTTTTTAAAACATTCAATTTTTTATGAATAGTGAAAAAACATTGAGTTATAGTTTAAAAATGAATTTATATTTAAATAATTATTTATTTTATTTAAATTTAATTAAGGTCAAAATATATACATAATACCTATATAAGATCAATGTAATTCATTGGTGTTAATTTAGAATAATTTTTTATATATAAATTTTTTTTGAACTTTTCACCGTCTTTTACCCACCACAAAGGAGATTTTGGAAATTCACATAAAACATTATTTTATCTCTTCTGTGAGTGGAATTTAGAAAATCCTAGAGACACGGCTAATATCAAGGAGTGAAATTTTGTTCAATAAGATAAAAATAATTTTTTTTTAATAGTAACTTTTTACTTGTATTTACCACGGTTAAAAGTTAATAGGATAATTAAGGGTAAAAATGATATTAATATTACCCTAACACATGTCCTAATTATATTGGACAAGTGTATCTCGACAAAAAACACCTTAGGAATAAAATATTATCATTTAGGTCCACTTGGATTAGATTAGGATATTTATTATTATTTAATTCAAAGAAGAGTTAAAAGAGTTAAAATCAATGTTTATTAACTAAAACATTTTTAATATAAATTTATACATAAGATAAATTCGATTATAAATATTCATTAGAAAGATAAAACGATTTAATACATAATGGTATTTTATTTATAATTTTTAGACATTAAATAATGTAATTTATTTATTATACAATAGTGATGCAGTAATTACCTAATTAATAAAATATTAAAATAATTTATAATATAAATTCCCAAATAAATGTAATTTGAGACTTTTTATGAATTCAAATTATTTTATAGGTTAATATGACATGTTATTATTGATTTAATTATGTTTTTTGTTGAAATAATCATGCTATTATGAGTTTCACAAAAATCAAATACCAAATAGTGTCAAAATTGACATAAGAGAGTTTTTAAAATAAATATTATATTATTAATTGATATTTAACTCATAAAAATCTAAGGTTCGTAAAAGAGACTTAGATAATGATATTTGTATCATTAATGGACCACTTGGGGGTCTCTTGGAAGTTTATGGTAAGTTTATTAACTATATAATATAAAAATACAAAGAGACATGGTAAATGTGAAACTAATTAACTAAGAGTTAAAACTAAAAGATAAGGTTAATATAGTGACCCAAACCTGTCTAAAACCTATTGGTTGGGTGTTTTTCGATCCATCCCCACATTAAACTTTAAATAATCCACTTTGGATCCATTATAAACCGAATATGAATTTATTATAAAATAATATTTATAGCTTTTCCAATGGCGCCCCTCACCCCTCTTATAAAAGGACACTACCCCTTCTCTCCAATTCACACCATCAAAGCCTTTCGGCTCAGCCAAACCATACCCAACTATTCTCTCAACTTCCCTCAATTTTACCTAGAGGCATTATTTTGATCATAAATCCATCCTAGGGATCCATTTTGATCAAATCAAAAGGAAGAACCCGAAGAAGAGGTAATGTTTTCACCACCCTCTTCAAGTTCCTTTCTTCTTCAACTTCTTCTTTCTTTGTTATTTACATTATAAAATAATAAATCCAGTATCTTCTATATATTGTGATGTTATTATAAATATGGTTCAACCATATTCAGTATTCTATCCATCCTTTGAATGACATATCACCATATCTGCGTATGTACGGCTTATCGTCTCCACGTCGTGTTGTAAGTGTTATTAAAAACATTATTATTTGGATGGGTATGATAATGATGTGTAATTGATGTAAATAATAAATATAATATTATAATGAATCTCTATATATGATATACCATCCAATTATATATTATTTTAATATCAAAAGAATGATATTGTCGCTCGTGCGTACGTACGGACTACCGTCTCCACGAAAGCGATGAGATTCATTCCCCATCGTATCCATGCAAGTCAAATTCTCATTTGATGATTAAAAATAATGTCTAAGGACTTGATATTATTCTTTATATGAATAAGATACAACTTATCCTTAAAAAACACGACTTATGTAACAAAACATGTTAAAAACGAGTAAGTTAACAACTGAAACGATGATAATACAAAGATATTATTAACAAAGCAATGTTAAAAGATCATATATGATATCATATTAATGTATATGATTATTGTATAATTTAATAACAATTATTTCACCATTATACAGGAGGTTAATCTACCATCAACCAATTAAAATTATAAGGTAAGGGTTTATTTCACAATCTCTTCATTATCCGAGGTAGTTTATACATAATTATCTACTGGGACCTCTTTATCATCCACATCCATGTTTCTTAAAAATTTATTTCAAAACATTATTACTATTTTACAGAATATGGGTTAAAGTAATTTATACCCTTTTTTTACTTTTTTAAAGATGTTTATAAAGGAATCTTTTCGTCGTTTTCCAAATGATGTCCTTTTTAACCTTTTTCGACAAAATTAAGGTAAGAATGCCTTTTTTAACTTATACGGTGGGTGCAGTTATTTTCTACCATTATAAACATGTCGAAGATTCCCTTACAAGCTTATAAGAATATTTTCAAATTAAATGTTTTATTTTATAATTATGTGACTCTTAAATTATTTCAAAATAGAAGGATATATTTCTCTAAAAAGAGTTTTGATTTCATCTATGTCAACATCCTTTGATGGATTTTTAGTTTATTTGGAGTTGATTTATTATGATACAAGACTTCCATATTGTATTGAAGGTTTTGTGATATGTTTGACTGTGGATATGTTATTTCTTTACAATTCATGATTTATGGTTAATGTATTGACATTTTGTATGCTAGTTTTAACACGAATTTATATGATATGTTTAAACCTTTTCATATGAAGAATTTATTGGACTTAGTAAGTGATGGGTGGAGCCCGATATAGCTCCTCGATGCATCAGTAGGTCTCATGAGACAACTGGACATGGAATTGGCCGAGGCCCTTTCCCAATTTAATTTATGGTTTTGTCCGAGGCCTTAATCATTTTTAGACATCTTGGTAGAGGCCTTGACAAAATGCTTCAGAATGTCTGGAATTATACATTCCCTCATTATAGAAATAATATTGATGGTTCATGTGGTTATTCAACTAGTAGAATTATCATGATTATGTTTTATTATGGCATTATTTACTCAGCTCATATTCTTTCCATAAAAGTATTCTTATTTATTATTATTAAAGGCATGTGGTTTCAATTATTTACCATGCTTAATATTTATGTCATTTTATACTGTATTACTTACCCTTACTGAGCATTTGAGCTCACCCCTTTATTATGTTTCATTTTCCCAGGATATGAAGAAGTTAGTTATGAGTGACCTGTAGGCATAATCTTGGATGCTTGGATGTTTCTAATGAAATATATTTTTGTTGTATTTCTTTTCAAGTTGTAAAGTTGAACTTATGTATGAATCTTGTTTCCAATAATACCAAACTAATCGGTCTTTAGAGACATTATTTCCTTGTGATCATGCCAATGTTATGTAATAATACACCAAATCTAGGTAACTAGGGTTGAGGCATTACAGTTGGTATCAGAGGAAGTTTAGTACAAACCTTGGAAACTATATTTAGATAAACTCTGATTAGAGCACATAGCCCTAAGATAGACTTTGAGGATTAGTATATAAGAAATTAATAGAATTTTGGTATTGTAGGGATTTTGTAAGTTTTCTGAGAAATACATCCCTATCCAGATATGAGAAGGTAGAGGTAGCTCTAGCGCAGATGTACCTAGGGGTAAAAACCGAAAACACCGATTTGAGCTAGACTCAAACGGTAACTGGTGCACGACAATGGGTCGTGCTGCACTCTTGGTTACGACACTCCTGAGGGATATTCTTAGGATAATTTTCATTTTCTTTACAAATAATTATGAAGGTTTTATGGGTATATACATCCTCAAAGAAAACATTTTTTATGATTATGGATTATATTCATAAATAGTTCAATTTATGTTAAGTGTTTTACAAGTATTGAATTATATATTTTGATTCATAAACTGAACAAGTTTATTCCATTGTTTAGTAGTGGAAGGAATGGAAACTTTATCAATGCACGCACTCCATGTAGGGATTTCCCTTCTTCTCAAGATAATTATAGTGGAGCTGGTGATGAAACTGGTGCTGATCAGCTAATCACCATACTGGGACAACTCACTCAGGTTATGAATAATAACCTTACCCATATGGAGCACCCTGATCCACAGCATGGAGGATCAATGTTAGATCGCATCATGAGGCAACAACCAATGACCTTCAATGGGAGTAAAAATCCCTTATTATCTGAGAAATGGATAAATTCCTTAGAGAAAATATTACATGCCTTGGGGAGTAGTGAAATGGAAAAAGTTATCATGGCAGTTTACCGCCTCACTCGAGATGCTGATCAATGGTGGTCATTGATTCAAAACAAAAATGAAGGTGATGAAGTATCAAATATGTAATGGAGGGATTTCAAGCAGATTTTCTTAGAAAAATAATTTTTTCATGACCATCGAGCAGATATGGAAAGGAAATTTCTAAGTCTGAGGCAAAAGGAGGATGATAATATCAAAAAGTATGAGGCTAACTTTACAAGGTTAGTGAGGTATGCTGCAGATTATACACGTAACCCAATAAGTAAGATTGATCATTTCTTTGATGGGTTAAAACCATTTCCCCATTGAGAATTAGTATCACAATCTTTCTCATCATACGAAGATATTGTCTTGTGTTCTATCAAGACAGAAAAGAAAATCTCTAAGTCTTATGACTTTAAATCAGAGTAAGAGAAGAAGAGATTTGTTGAACACTCTAGGAAAGGAAATAAGGAAATAGGGAAGAAGGGTAGAATTGAATTTCCACCCTGTGATAATTGCAGATGTAAGAACCCTGGTGCGTGTCTAAAAGGAAAAGGAGTATGCTAAAAATGTGGATAGAAAGGTCAACTATCTGGTGATTGTAAAGGAAAGAAAGATGCTACCAATGTTCAATGCTACAATTTTAGAGATATGAGACACTATGAAAATGAATGTCATAAGCGTCAGAGAAACTTACCTCAGAAAAGGTCAATGGATCAAGGCCAAGCTTATGCTATCACTACTGCTGAGGTAGAAGCTCTGAAAGACGTGGTGACAGGTAATTTAATGGTTTCCTCAAGTTTAGAAAATGAATTATTTTATTCTGGATCATCGCATTGTTTCATATCATCATATTTTTCTAAGAAAATTAGATATTTCCAATTTGATTTAACAAGGTAGTTGTCAGTTAAAACTCTTAAGGGAATTATCATTGCTATAAAGTTCTTTGGATCCGTCCCCATTAGGGTATATAAATGTTCTTTATCTGGTGATCTCATTGGCATACCCATGATTGAATTTGATATAATCCTTGGTATAGATTGGATTTTGGACCATGATGCAAAGATTTATTATAAGAATAAGGAGGATAAATTTTTTGATGATAATGATAAAGAACACCTTATCTTTAGAGAAGAATCTTCACCACCTGATTCTTATCTAGATCCACCCTTAGTTACTCAACTAAATTCAATTATCAAGGAGGAAGAGAATGAAATAATTGTGGGTAAGGAAATTATTATTCAAATATAGGAATTACCTATTGTGAGAGAATATTTTGATGTGTTTCCAAAAACATTACCTGGACATCCTCAAAAAAAATTGAGTTTTCCATTGATTTAATTCCTGGTTCATGGCCTATATCGAAGACCCCTTATAGAATGGCCACTGTGGATTTTTTTGAACTAAAGAAACAACTAGAGGAATTGAGTAATAAGGTATTTATTCTCCTTAGAGTTTCTCTATAGGGAGCCCCTATCCTTTTTTTAAGAAGAAAGATGGATCTATGAGGTTATGTATCGACTACAGGAAAATCAATGTTATAACAATAAAGAACAAGTATCCCCTACCTCACATTGATGATTTATTTGACCGACTGCATGGAGCTAAATACTTTTCAAAGACTGACCTTTAATCTGGATACCATCAATTGTGTGTGAAGAAGGAAGACATTCCTAAGATAGCATTTCGAACCAGGTACGGGCATTACGAGTTTACAGTAATTCCTTTTGGATTGACTAATGCACCATCTCTATTCATGGATCTAATTAATAGAGTTTTCAAGAAATATCTCGATGATTTTGTGGTGGTATTTATTGATGATATTTTGGTATATTCCAAAAGCTATGAAGATCATAAAAATCACTTGCATATTATCCTGAAGACTCTTAGAAGACGTGAATTATATGGGAAGTTTAGCAAGTTTGAATTCTGGCTTCAGGAGATTTCTTTTCCTGTCCATATTTTCTCCAAAGATGGAATCTCTGTTGACCCTTCTAAGACCAAGGCAATCCAAGAATGGTCAGCACCGACGAGTATAACTGAGGTACACAGTTTTATTGGTTTAGCAAGTAATTATCGACGTTTCATCCAAGATTTTGCACAATTGGCTAAACCATTAACTAATATCACATATAAAGGGGTTAAATTTGGTTGGAAAAAAGAATGTGAAGAATGTTTTGAAGAACTGAAGAGAATATAAGTCAATTCCCCTATATTGACTCTACCATTGGGGAATGATGGGTTCGTTATTTATAGTGATGCATCGAAGAAAGGACTTGGTTGTGTCCTTATGCATAATGATAGAGTTATTTCCTATGCATCATGACAGCTGAAAATTAATGAGAAAAACTATCCTACTCATGATCTTGAGTTAGCTGCTGTAATCTTTTCTTTGAAGATTTGAAGACACTATCTCTATGGTGAAAAATGTGAAATTTATACTGATCACAAGAGTTCGAAGTATATTTTCTCATAGAAAGAACTCAACATGAGGAAAATGAGATGTCTTGAACTACTCAAGGGTTATTATTGTACGATACACTACCACCCAGGAAAGGAAAATAATGTGGAATATGATTTGAGTAGAAAGGATCATGGAGTTTGGAACAAGATGAGAGTTGAAAAGGATCCTATATACATATATCTAGTAAATATGGATATGGGAATCACCATGGAAGGTGAAACCTCAATACTTTTTCAAATGGTTGCCTAACCATCTTTACTAGAAAGGATAAAGAGTTATCAGACCGGTGATGAAGAGTTTTAAAAGAAGATTAAATCTGTGAATGATGGGATATTGAGTGACTTTGTGTATGAAGATGGAATTTTTAAATTTGGGAAGAGACCGGTGTTGAATGATGTATAGTTTTTCAAAAAGTGAAAGCTGGAAGGCAACAGTATGGAGTATTCATGCAACCTCTTCCCATACCTGAGTGTAAATGGGATAACATTACAATGGACTTTGTCATGGGACTACCAAAGACTCCTAGAAGGAGCGATGCAATATGGGTCGTTGTTGATCGTATTACAAAGTCAGAACATTTTCTTTATATAAGGGAAGATTTACCACTTGAACATCTAGCAAGGATATATACTAATGAAGTTGTGAGACTTCATGGAGTACCCCTATCGATTGTTTCTGATCATGATCCCCGTTTTACTTCAATATTCTGGAAGAGTCCTCAAAAGGCCTTGGATACTGAACTTCATTTGAGCATTACCTACCACCCTCAAACTGATGGACAATCAGAATGAATTATTCAAACTTTAGAAGACATGTTGAGATCTTGCTGACTTGACTTTCAAGGTATGTGGGATCAATATTTACCTCTGGTAGAATTTTCCTATAACAATAGCTTCCATTCGAGTATTCAGATAGAACCATATGAAGCTTTATACGGAAAGAGATGTCACACACCAACTTGTTGGGATGATGTTGGTAAAAGAAAACTTGTAGGCCCAGAACTGGTGGAGAAAATGATGGAGAAGGTGAAGGTAATTCCAAACCACATCAAAGCAGCTCAAAGTAGGCAGAAGAGCTATACTGACAACTAAAGGAAGGATTCGGAATTTCAGGTGGGAGATCATGTTTTCTGGAAGGTATATACATGGAAGGGAGTTATACGTTTCAGTAAGAAAGGTAAATTGAGTCCCAGGTACATTGGACCTTTCAAAATTCTAGAACAAATTGGGGTTGTAGCTTACCGTTTGGCAATGCCACCAAGTCTCTCCAAAGTTCACGATGTGTTTCGCGTATCACTGTTGAGAAAATCATGCCTGACCCAATACATGTACTCACTTATGAGTAATTAGAACTGAAACCTGGTCTGTCTTATTGCAAATAGCCCATCAGGATTATTGATACAAGAGAACAAGTGCTGAGAAACCAGACGACTCGTCTGGTAAAGGTTATATGGAGAAACCATAAGATGGAAGAGGCAACGTGGGAACCTAAGGAACTTATGATGAAGAACCACTGGAGTCTTTTCATGCGGTATTATTATAGAAATTGTGAGGAAAAATTTATTTGGAGGGGAGAATGTAACACCCCAATCTTCTACGGTATGCTTCTCTTCGAATAATGCAATAGCTTGCATTGTATGCAACTTTGAGTTCTAACACACACCACAACCAATCAAACTAGCCGTTATGAATATTAATACCCACGTTTTGAAATTTTATACATGTTATCTTTCAAAATGGACTTCATTTTTGGATTCGGAAAATCGAATTTATCATAGGGTTAATTTTTTGTATTTTTCTGAAAATTTTCAATTTTTTTATGAATAGTGACAAAACACTGAGTTATAGTTTAAAACCGAATTTTTATTTAAATAATTATTTATTTTATTTATATTTAATTAAGGTCAAAATAGATACATAATACCTATATAAGCTCAATTTAATTCATTGGAGTTAGTTTAGAATAATTTTAGATATATAAAAATTTTATTGAACTTTTCACCGTCTTTTACGCACCTCCTAGGAGAATTTGAAAATTCACATAAAACTTAATTTTACCTCTTCTGTGAGTAGAATTTCAAAAATCCAAGAGACTTGGTTAATATCAATGAGTAAATTGTGGTTCAATAAGGTAAAAATAATTTTTGGTGAACAGTAACTTTTTAGTTCTATTTACCACGGTTAAAAGTAAATAGGGTAATTAAGGATAAAAATGATATTAATATTACCCTAAAACATGTACTAATTATATTTGACAAGTGTATATAGACCAAAAACAACCTTAGTAATAAAACTTTATCATTTATATCCACTTGGATTAGATGAGGACATTTATTATTATTTAATTCAAAGAAGAGTTAAAAGAGTTAAAATCAAAGTTTATTAACTAAAACATTTTTAGTATAGGTTTATACATAAGATAAATTAGATTATAAATATTAATTAAAAATATAATAAGATTTAATACATAATGGTATTTTATTTATAATTTTTAGGCATTAAATAATTTAATTTATTTATGACACAATAGTGATGCAGTAATTACCTAATTAATGAAATATTAAACTAATTGATAATATAAATACCTAATTAAATGTAATTTGAGACTTTTTATGAATTTCAAAAAATTTATAGGTTAGTATGACATGTTAGTATTTATTTAATTATTTCTTTTCGAATTAATCATGCTTGTATGGCTTTCACAAAAATAAAATACCAAATACTGTCAAAATTGACATAAAAGAGTTTTTAAAACAAATATTATATTATTATTTGATATTAAATTCCTAAAAAATTAAGGTCCAGTAAATAGACTTATATAATGATAGATGTATCATTAATGGACCACTTGGGGGTCTCTTGGAAGTTTATAGTAAGTTTATTAACTATATAATATAAAAATACAAAGAGACATGGTAAATGTGAAACTATTTAACTAAGAGTTAAAACTAATAGATAATGTTAATATAGTGACCCAAACATGTATAAAACCTATTTGGTGGGTGTTTTTAGACACATACCCTCATTAAACTATAAATAATACACTTTTTAGACATTGGAAACCGAATATTAATTTATTATAAAATAATATTTCTAGCTTTTCCAAAGGTGCCCCTCACCCCTCTTATAAAAGGGCACTCCCCCTTCTCTCTAATTCTCACCTTCAAAACCTTTTGGATCGGACAACCCCTGCCCAAATATTCACTCAACTTCCCTTAATTTGATATATAGGACTTATTTTGATCATAAATCCATCATAGGTAGCACTTTTGATCAAATCAAAAGAAAGAACTCGAAGAAGAGGTAATGTTTTCACCACCCTCTTTCAAGTTCCTTTCTTCTTAAACTTATTATTTCTTCATTATTTCCATTATAAAATAATAAATCCAGTATATTCTATATACTTTGATGTTATTATAAATATGGTACAACCATATTCAGTATTCTATCCATCCTTTGAATGATAAGTCACCATACGTGCGTACGTACGACTTACCATCTCCACGTCGTGGTGTAATTGTTATTCAAAACATTATTATTTGGATGGGTATGATAATGATTTGTAATTTATGTAAATAATAAATATAACATGATAATTATTCTTTATATATGATATTCCATCCAATTATATATTATTTTAATATCAACAGAATTATATTGTCGCTTGTGCGTATGTACGGACTACCGTCTCCACGAACGCGATGAGATTCATTCCACATCGTATCCATGCAAGTCTAATTCTAATTTGATGATTAAAAATAATGTTTAAGGACTTTATATCATTATTTATATGAATAACATACAACCTATCCATAACAAACATGACTTATGTAACAAAACATATTAAAGAAAACGAGTAAGTTAACACCCGAAACGACGATAATACAAAGATATTATTAACAAATCGGTGTTAAAAGATCATATATGATATCATATTGATGTATATTATTCTTGTATAATTTAATAAAAATTATTTCACCATTATACAGGAGGTTAATCTACCCTCAACCATGGAAAATTACAAGGTAAGGGTTTATCTCACAATCTCTTCATTATCCGAGGTTGTTTATACATAATTATCTACTTGTACTTCTTTATCATCCACATCCATGTTTCTTAAAAATGTATTTCAAAACATTCTTAATATTTTAAAGAATATGGTTTAATGTCATTTATACCCTTGTTTGAAATTTTATAATATGTTTATAAAAAAATCTTTCCGTCATTTTCCAAACAAGGTCCTTTTTAACCTTTTCAACAAAATTAAGGTAAGAATGTCTTTTTTAACTTATACAGCGGGTGTGGATATTTTCTACCGTTATAAACTCATTGAAGCTTCCCATACATGCTTATAATAATATTTTCAAATTAAATGTTATATTTTATAATTATGTGACTCTTAAATGATTTCAAAATAGAAGGAGATATTTCTTTAAAAAGAGTTTGGATTTCATCTATGTCAACAACTGTTGATGGATTTTAAGTTTATTTCGAGTTGATTAATTATGATACAAAACTTCCATATTTGATTGAAGGTTTTGTGATATGATTGACTATGGATGTGATATTTTTATACCATTCATGATTTATGGTTAAATTATTGACATTTCATATGATAGTTTTAATATGAATGTTTATGATATGTTTAAACCCTTTCATGTGAGGAATGTATTGAACTTAGTAAGTGACGAGTGGAGCTCGCTATACCTCCTTGATGCATCGATAGTTCTCATGAGAGAAATAGATGTGTAATTGGCCAAGACCCTTTCCCAATTTGATTTATGGTTTTGGCTGTGGCCTTAATCAATTTTAGACGTCTTGGCTGAGGCCTTTACAAAAATTTTCAGAATGTATAGCATTATACATTCCCTCATTATGGAAATAATATTGATGGTTCATGTGGTTATTCAACTAGTAGAATTCCCATGATTATATTTTATTATGGAATTATTTACTCAGCTCATATTTTTTCCATAAAATTATTCTTGTTTATTATTGGTAAAGGCATGTGGTTTCAATTATTTACCATATTTAATATTTATGTCATTTTCCACTGTATTACATACCCTTACGGAGAGTTTGAGCTCACCCCTTTCTTATATTTCATTTTCCCAGGATATGAAGAAGTTAGTTATGGGTGACCATTAGGCATAATCTAGGAGGATTGGATGTTTCTAATGAAATATATTTTTTTTTTCTTTTCAAGTTGTAAATTTGAACTTATGTATGAATCTTATTTCCAATAATACTAAACTGATCGGTCTTTTGAGACATGATTTCCTTGTGATCATGCCAATGTTATGTAATAATGCACCAACTCTGGGTAACTAGTGTTGGGGCATTACAGTAATACCCTAAATTACCATAAAACCTTATTGATTACATTCATGCTTTCTTATTCCTTATAGATTTCTAGATATATTCCTTATATCCAAAAACATTGAATATTCCAACAATGATGAAATAAACAAAACATTAATCAGTGCCAATGTAGTCAAGAATTTCCAATGTAATTTATCCAAATCAACCATCTCTTATTCCAAAATTAGTACCTTAGTATCCAGACCATATTAGGGATTTCCTTTCCTTCAACCATGTATTTTCAAAAAAAAATTAACTTGTTTTTGAGTCACTTTTCATATTACCATATAATCTCAGATCCTCAGTGAAAATAGTACTACAGTACAATCCTTATTTATCTCCATAATTCCTATAACCTATACATCATTGATACATCACGCAAATGGAATAATTCTTTAACAACAACATAATAACACTAGTAATTCTTCTTCATCTATGGTAGTATCATAACTTTATTATTATCCAATAGAATAATTTGAGGAATACTCTGATGGTTTGAGCATTGATTCACGAAGTGTCCACACTCCTTGCAGATGAAGCATTATACATTTGAAACCTTTTTCATACCCTCAAAATCACGAAATTGGTTTCCTTTTTCTCCACACATATAACATACTCACATTCCCTTCAATCATTTTACAAGGTGATTCTTTCCAAAGTTACCACATATGGGAAAATTCTTCTTTTCCCTCTTCCCTTTATCCATCTATATATCTTCCATCCTTTTCTTCTCTTGATTCCCTTCAAATCCATAAGACTCAAAGAATTCTTTACCTATCTTATTAACACGTGAAACTATTTCTTCATATGTTGAGAATACATGGGAGACTATTTCCCTTCTGAATGTTGGCTTAATACCATGAAAGATATGATCCTTATTACTCTTTGGATCATACATATTTCTAGAGTTCACATTCCTTATATTGGGCGCCATTTCTAAACAATTTCATACACTAGATTAGTTTATGAATAGAAATACCTAATCCCAAACTTGTAAAATACTTAACATAAATGAAACAGTTTATGGATATAATCCATAATGATAAAAATGTCTTATTTTAGTAAGTATATACTCATAAACCCTTCATAATGGTTTGTAAAGAAAATGATAATTATCATAAGAATATCCCCCGGGAGTGTCATAGCCAAGAGTGCAGCAAGGCCCGTTGTCGTGCACTAGTTCCCGTTTGAGTCTAGCTCAAAGAAGTGTTTTTAAGTTTTACCCCTAGGTACATCTATGCCAGAGCCTCCTCTACCTACTCCTATCCAGAATGAGATGTATTTCTTGGAAAACTCACAAAATCTATACAATACCAAAATTCTAATAAGTTATTCTATATTAATCCTCAAAATCTATCTTAGGGATATGTGCTCTAATCAGAGTTTTTCTAAATCTAGTTTCCAAGGTTATTTCTAAACTTCCTCTGATACCAACTATAACGCCCCGACCCCAATTACCCAGAGTCTGTGCATTATTTTATTACATTGGCATGATTACAAGGAATCAAGTCCTGAAGGAACGATCAGTTTAGTAGTCTTGGAAAATAGATTACATACATGAATGTTACATTACACTTATTAACATACAAAACAACATAAATAATCCTTCCCGAATGCCATTATTCCCTTGGATTAACCCTGAATATCAATCACAATACACTTCTTAGAATCCTGGGAAAAATAAAACATAGAAAGGGGTGAGGTCAGATGCTCAGTATGGATAACACTATAGCAGAAACTTTCATAAATAAGCATAAACATTTAAGGCAATGTATAATTAAAACAAAAGTCTATTAAACTTGAACTTTAGCATAATATGGAAAAAATAAAAAGAAGTAATTCCATTTACTTATTCACATGGATATTCTACTAGTATAATAATCACATGCAATATCAATAACCACTTTCGTAATGATGGAATGCATAATGCCAGACTATCATAACCAAATAGTCAAGGCCTTATTCCAAGACTACAAATAAGATTTTGTCAAGGCCTTGTGCCAAGACACTAGTTTCTCTTATGAGACCTACCGATGCATCGAGGAGCTATAGCAGGCTCCACCCGTCACTTACTAAGTCCAATGCATTCCCCACATGAATAGGTTTAAACATAACATAAACATTTGTATTGAAACTAGAATACTAAATTTCAATAATTTCTCCATAAACCATGAATGGTATAAAAATAACACATCCATAGTCAAACATATCACAAAAACTTCAAAGCAATATGGAAGTTTTGTATCATAACAAATCAACTTCAAATAAGCTTAAAACTCATCAAAGGATGTTGACAGAGATGAAATCAAAACTATTTGAGAGAAATACCTCTTTTTTCGAAATCATTGAAAAGTCATACATTTATAAAGGAAGTAATTTAAAAGATATTTTTGAATAAAAGTGTCCCATACCACTTTGAAACTTTTGAAAATAAATATTATTTCAAAAAATTCATATCCATATAAATAAATCCTTAAAATAATTTTGAAAACATGGACATTAATTAAAAATATTTAGAAAGATAAATCCTTAAAACATTTAAAATTCTGATCTTGATAAGGAGTACCTTTTCACAAATTCTTAAAATATTAATTTTGAAATCATTTAAAAGTCACATAATTATAAAATAAAACATTTACTTTCAAAATATTATTATAAGCTTTTAAGGTAAGCTTCTACAATTTTATAACGGTGGAAAATAGCCACACCCGCCGTATAAGTTAAAAAAAGACATTCTTACCATAATTTTGTCAAAAAGGTTAAAAATGACCTTGTTTGGAAAATGACGAAAAGATTCCTTTATAAAAATCTTATAAAAATTCAAAAAGGGTATAAATGAATTTAACCCATATTCTATAAAATATTAAGAATGATTTGAAATACATTTTTAAGAAACATGTATGTGGATGAGAAAGAGGTCCCAGTATATAATTACGTATAAAAAACCTCGAATAATGAAGAGATTGTGAAATAAACTCTTACCCTGTACTTTTCCTTGGTTGAAGGTAGGTTAACCACCTGTATAATGGTGAAATAGTTGTTATTAAATTATACAATAATCATATACATTAATATGATATCATATATGATCTTTTAACATTTATTTGTTAATAATATCTTAGTATTATCATTGTTTCGGGTGCAAAATTGTTCGTTTTCTTTTATATTTTTTGTTACATAAGTCATGTTTGTTATGGATAGGTTGTATCTTATTCATATACATAATTATATAAAGTCCTTAAACATTATTTTTAATCATAAAATGAGAATTATTCTTGAATGGATGCGATGGGGAATGAATTTTATCGTGTTCGTGGAGACGGTAGGTCGTACGTACGGACGAGCGACAATATCATTCTTTTGATATTAAAATAATAAATAATTGTATTATTTATCATATATAGATAATCAGTATCATGTTATATTTATTATTTTCATGAATTACACATCATTATTATACCCATCCAAATAATAATTTATTGAATAACAATTACACCACGATATTGAGATGGTAAGTCGTACGTACGCATGTATGGTGACATGTCATTCAAAGGATGGATAGAATAATGAATATGGTTGTACCATATTTATAATAACATAAAATTATATAAAATATACTGGTGTTATTATTTTATAATGTAAATAACAAATAAATAAGAATTTGAAGAAGAAAGGAACTTAAAAGAGGGTGGTAAAAAATATTACCTCTTCTTCGGGTTCTTCCTTTTGATTTGATCAAAACGACTCCTTAGGTTGGATTTATGATCAAAATAAGGACTCTTTTGTATAATTTATGAAAGTTGAGAAAATATTTTGGCAGGGATTGGCCGAACCAAAAGTATTTTATGATATGAATAATTTGTTAGAAGTAGTGTCCTTTTATAAGGGGGAGGAGGATCTCTTTTGGAAAAACTTAAAGTATTAGTTTATAATAAATTTATATTCAGTTAATAATGGCTCCAAAGTGTATTATTAAAAGTATAAGGTGGTTATGGGTCTAAATAATTTGAACCAATAGATTTTAGATAGGTTTGGGTCATTATATTAACCTTATCTTTTAGTTTTAACTCTTAGTTAATTAGTTTGACATTTACCATGTCACTTTGTATTTTTATATTATATAGTTAATAAACTTACTATATACATCCAAGAGACCACCAATTGGTCTATTAATGATAAAACTATCATAATATAAGTACTTTTTCCGATCCTAAGATTTTTAGGAATAGAATATCAATTAATAATATAATACTTGTTTTAAAAACTCATTTATGTCAATTTTGAAAATATTTAATAATTGATTGTTGTTAAATTAATAACAACATTATTAATTCGAACCAAATTAATTTAAGCAATACAAACATGTCATATTAAAAAAATTAAATTTTTGGATGGCATCAAAACTGTCAAATTATATTTAGTTTAACTTTTATAATACCAATTTTTTGATTCGTTCATTAATAAGGAAAATACTACTTCATTATTATGTCATAAATAAATTTAACTATTAAATGTATAAAAATTATAAATAAAATACCATTATTTAGGAACTCGTTTTATATTTCTAATGAATATTTATAGTTGAAAATATAACATATATAACCCTTTGTAAAAATTGTTTTGCTAAAAGATATATGCTTATGTCATTTTGGTATTTACTTTAACTTAATTAATATAAAGTGTCCTTATCACCTATAAGTGGCTCCATGGGGTCCCAAAATCGACCCCAAGATTCCCATGTTCGTACATATATCAACCAATAAGGTTAGGATACGTTTTAGGGTATTTTATTATAATTATAATATTATATTTTACCCTTATTCACCGGATTTTCCCTTTAACCATGGTAAATAAAATATTTACCGAAGTAATTATTCAAAATGTATAACAATAAAATTTACCTATTTACAAAATTTTAATATCCTGATTCAAAATATGGAATCCATTTTTCCAAATTCAAAACACCGTAGTGGAAAAAATTAATTTAAAATTAATTCCCACTGTCAAAACAAAAAGCGTGTTTTTAAGAAATAATAATTATCAAAAGATTGACAGTTGTTTATGTCTGGTTTAATTGTGAAATTATGTCCAATGACCAACATTGTATTAAATGGTAATAATATATTATAATTATACTTTAAAACTACTCAATTCATAATTTATCACTATTAATTATTTCGATCAAAAAAGTTGTTTTTAATTAAAATTTAGTAATTTTCACTATTCATCAAAATATAAAAGTAATCCAAAAAGTACCAAAATTTCACCCTAAGCTAATTTTGATATTCCGAAACCAAAAATTAAGTCAATTTTGAATGATAAAATTTATAAAATTTCAAAAAGTGGGTATTACTATTCATAACAGCTACTTTGATTGGTCGCGGTGTGTTAGAATCTCGAAGTTGCGTACAATGCAAGCTATTGTATTATTCAAAGGAAAACGTAACGTGGAATATTGTGGTGTTACCTAATTGATGGAGTCAATAGGGGAACTATCACCATAAATAACTCATTTATACTCATTAATAGAATACATCTAGAATTTATATTATAAATAGAGCATTATAGAATGTATATTATGTCATGGCCTTACCAATTGAGTATTGAACAGGAAACCATTAAATCATAGTAAATGACAAGATCGATAAATTCTATTTTCAATTTTATCATACCGAAGGGTTTATTTTAATTCTATCATTATTCATAATTTGGTAAATTAGATGGATATAAATTAACATCCCTTTCTCTTGAACACTAGAGGGTTCCACCAAGAATAAAGTTCATCCCTACTCTATTATCCAATGGGACTCAATGAGTGTTACAACTATTGTGCTTCCTAGATACATATTTGTTTTAGATGTTCCCATATATAAATATTTACTTTTTTTATAAATAATATAAAAAAATTATATTTTTTTGATCTAGTATTATTCTGGTACATTTTTGGGCAAATAACATCTATATTAAACTAAATAGGATTATACAAGGAATCACTGGGGGAATGTATGAATTTTATTTTTTTTAAATGATGGTATTATAAGATTTAGATTCATGCTAGAAAATAGATAGATTAATTAAAAAACCATATTTCTAAACTAAAGCCTATTTTTTCCGGTCATCTACTTGAGTTATTGTGGGATATTTAAATATTAATAACCATTTCCCTATATCATGATTTTGGATATTTTTAATTTTTTATATGAGGTAAGATGGATATTTTCCCATTCATTTTGAGGCTTACTAGAAAATCAACATTTATTTAACTAATCCACCAACTGAATATAAGTATGATTTCAATTTGTGTATCCCAGATCATACCTTTTCACCTATTAATCTTATTGAATCAAATTTTTTCTTGTCTCAATATTTTTTTTCAATAATGGTTTTATACATAATCTTGGACCAAGACATGGGTGTGTCCTCCTCAACCATGAATATACAAAAGAGACTTTTCATTCAATATCAGTTAGTAATGAATTAAATGATAATTAAATATGTTTATTAGTAAATTAATATTTAAAGCGTTAAATTGAAACTCTTAATAATTGGTGGATTCTATTTGGAGGGATTTTCACCATCCTACCATTAATGGAGAGATAAGGACTTTTAAATATTGAAAAAGTTTGGTAGCCCATAGATTTAGTTCATATAATTATTTTTGTCCTCATTTTTTTACTGAATTTGTTTCCAAAAATATGTATTAATAGGGTTTCACTAGCAATGTTACAGAGTTAATTTGTGTTATTAGTAGTGTATTCCATTGTTCCACTATGCATTAGGGGAATGATTTATTAAATGATAAGTTTTGTTATAAAATTTGTACACATTCTTATTCATCACTTCCAATCATTATTATTTTTCTTTAGGGAATGTATCAAAAAATAGAAAAATTTGATTTAGGAGAGTCTAATATTCTATTGACTTCATATACTGTATTATATAGATATTACATGAAATGGAAAGAAATTTTTAATTTGGTGTACCATTATCTGGTTGAACAAATAATAATTATGGTGGTATTTTCCCTCCTTTAATAGGATTCTTAATATCATGATATAATAACCCTAACTCCAGTAACCCATAGACATTGTATACTATATAATATATGAATTTATAAAATAGATATCACCATATAGGATTGAATTGTTTAAAAGACATGGTAAACTATATATGTACTTGATTCCCATAATAATATGAAATTATAGAATAAAAAACTATAAAGTGTAAAAGTTATGTATCTATGAATCTCATTAAAATATGTATTCTTTGTAACCTTGGGAAAAGAAACAAAATAACGATGAGATTAAATGATCAGTAAGGGTTATACATAGTGGAAACTATCATTATTAAATATTGAATAATAAATATGGAAATGTAAATAACCAAAACCACAATCCATATAACCAATAACTTGAGAAAAAAATGAATCTTTAGATAATATCAATGTTGTAATCACATGAAAAATAATAAAAATTAAATTATCAATGGAGGAAATTCTAAATATTGGATTCCATGATCTTAGAAATCATATAATCCATACCTTTTAGCCCTTGAGAAAAGAAATTTTAAATCTATTATTAAAGATCCATTTAATTTATCAAACTGATTTGTCTTACGAGACGTGTAAATGTGTCAAGGGGTTATATAATTCTAGGACCCACTTGTTATAATATGTCCAATGTATTCACCATATATAGAATGATTGATTTTATTTTTAAACAATATGATTTGTAATAAATAAATATATTGAATAAATACTATTAATTTATCAAAAATTCATTTCTAAATAATACACTTTCAAATTATAAAATTTTATGTAGGAATGTTATATGGTTCGGACAACAATCATATCCATGATAAAAATATTATGGATATTTAATAGAAATTTAATATCAAATGATCACAAGTAAGTGAAGGTTTTAAAGGTTGATATCATTACAACATATCTCGAGTGGTGAATAATTAAATGTTTTGTTCCTATTTATTAATATAAATTCCTCTTAAATATCATTAAAATCATTATTACGTAATATAACATTTTTGTTTTTTGAAATCACTTATTAAAAAACTATGCATTTATAAAGAAAGACATTTTATTTAAAAATAAACTTCTAAACCTATAATGGAAAATTCAAAAAAAAGATTATTCATGACATGGTGAAAATAATCTCATGTCATATAAGTAAAAAAACATTCCTTCCATACTTCTATTGAAAATTTAAAAAAGTACATCATCTGAAAAATTATAAAAAATTCCTATCAAACCATTTTATGAAAAGTAAAAATGGGTAAAAAGCCTTTTGAAAAATAATTTAATAATTTGAAAAAAAATTGAAATAGTTTTGAGAGAATACAGATATGGAATAAAAATATAACCATTCAAAAGAAAAATTAGTTTGATTATGCTGTTAAAAATTTCTTTTCATGATTCAAGATGAAAAAAGAGGAAATGTTAAAAGAAAATATTTAAAATATTCTAGAGAGTAATCTTCGAAGTAAAAATAATCATAATTCATAAATATATATTCTTTTTAATTACATTAAAGGGGTATTATATACACGCCTTTTAAATATAAGAACATATAACCAAATATGTCTCAAGGGAGTAGAAATTGAGACAAAATCCCTTACCTCACGTTAAACATGACTCATAAGTGATTTTAACCTAATTTATAATACATTTACATCAATTATACATATATAAAAAATTATAAAATGTATATAATTTAAAATATGAATCATTTATTAAAATTTATCACTCGTTTGTTAGCGATCTTTTAATGTTATCATTATTTCGGGTGTTAACTGCTTTTTTTTCTTGTATGTTTTGATTCGATAGTTCTGGTGCTTGTTAATTTATTATGGATACATATTATATAGAATTTATTTCACTGTTTAAATATCATATATATTCAATGTATAAAAATTTATTGTCATCTATAAAATATATATATTGAAAAATGAATTACAATGTTAATGGAGATAGTAGGTCATACACATACAAGAATGTTTTTTTCACTTTTAGTCCAATGGAATGAAAAGAAATTTGAATATTAATAAATAATTATTAAATAATATATATTATTGTAATTAAATATATCTATATTACTATTCATGTATAATAAAATTGAAAAATGGATTGTGTCACTTCGTGGTTGTGGTAGTCCACATATATGCATGATGGACGCTATCATTTTTCAAATGATTTGTAGGTAAGATGGAATACATGATATTATAGTAATAGAATCATATTTAGTTAATAAATATCATATATATTCAATAGTTCTATCTTTATTGACATCCATGTAATTAGGTGGTGTTAAATGAATTACACCGCTATGTGGACACAGTAAGACATATGTATGCATGAGGGATGTTTTCACTTTTCACAGGATAAAAAAGAGATGTAATATGGTCATCAAATAATTATAATAAAAAATATATATATTTATTATTTTATCATTATTATATTTTTATGACTCAAACACATTTTTAGAAATTAGAAAAAAAAAATAAACCAGAATGACTCTATAAATATTATTACCACTTCTTTGGTAAACATCCATTAGATCTATTCTCAAGGGATAAATGTCATGAATTTTGGAATGATAATAACATATAGAACATAGATAATTATTTTTCAAAGATATTTGGGAAGTTTTTGGTTAATATATATGGATCAATGTGGTGTAAATAAGTAATGGAGGAGAGTCCCTTTTTTAATTGACGTGAGGATCACTTATCAAATTTCTTGAAAAAAATTTAATAAGATTATTATAGATCCCAATTCTTATAAATGGATTGGTATTAGAACCTAGGGTAATATATTATTGAAAATATATTTAACCAATTAAATTTTTAAATGATTGTTTGGTGCATTATTCAATATCTTTTAGTTTAACCCCTTTGTTAACAAATTTTATCATTACATGTTGTAACTTAGTTTTCAATCTTATAGGAATATAATTTTAAATATATGTTAACAATAGAATAAAAAATTTAAAATGTATCATATTTTTTACCATATAGTACCATAATTTTATTATTTAAAAAATTTAATGTTTTCTAAATAATATTGTAGTATATTATTTTGATGAATTATGAAAAATGTCAATTTCCCACTATTCAATTATTTTAACTTCAAATAAAACAAGTTAAAGTTGGATTGGAAATAAACTTCAGTTACACCTTATTATAATTAAATATTAATATATAAAATTAATAGATCACTATAAATATATTAAATTATATCACATTAAATATTTTTAAAATCATTTATTTCATTTTTCAATTATCTAAAGAAATACTGTTTTAGAATTTCATAAGTATTTCATGGAAATATATGATCACTAAAAATTATTGATAAGTTATAATACAAAAAATAATATAATTATTCAAAAAAATTACATTTATATTCATTGATAACTTTCTTTAGTCCCTATATTGAAAAATAATTGATTTTTGAAACAAATACAGGGAAATTTTGTCACATTCATTAATTTAAATATTATATTAGTCATTTTTAGGTAAAATAAGACATTAAAAATATAAATTTCAAGAATAATGTGATAAAGGTATAATTACATTCATAATATATGAATTATGATGAAATATTATGACCTTATTAAATAGTTTTAGTATAGACTGACCTAATTTACCCTTTACCTATGTGATAGATTTTACAAAAAATACTATTCATATTGTTAAAAAAATATAAGAGAAATATTTAACAAATTTAATCCTTTTGATTAATAATATATAATCCATTTTTCATGATTTAATTTTTATAATTTTATAATATTAATTTTATAATATGTGCCCAAAATGAGACAAAAATACCTTCTTTGAAAAACAGTTTTCATGCATAATACCAGATTTATTATTATCCTTTGACTAGTTGAAACTATAAATGAATGCTAAAAAATTTCTCTGAATATATAATATGTACATTTAATAAAGATAATTAACTTTTATGGATAGATTAAATTTATAAAATCATATTGTGTGCACATTAAAAAGTAATTCAAAAAAGAATTTCTTTAACATTAAAATATATTTGTATTTTTTTGGTAACAAATTAGTTTATTGGAAAAATGTGTAAAGAATATACTTTTCATAATATATTTATTTATATTAATACCCAAAAAATTTAATGGTTTTGTTGTAATAGTCAAAAAAAATATTCTCATAACATAATTTTGTTTATTTACACTCAATGTTGTGTGACCTGCGGGCTGGACTCGTCTCGGATTGATTCGGGCTTTCGTGGATCTGCGGCTGTGGCGCATGTATCGCGGTCCGCTGCTGTCTCCCGCCTGCGGTCGGCGGTTGAAATCCCTTCCCGATCTAAAGATGTACTGCACATATTCCCTCAGCCGAATTCAGATCTACTTGTTAGATCTGATAATTTGCACCGGCCTGCGGATGGAATGAAGGTAAACTGTGGTGAGGCGCGGTTGGCGTCTAATTTGAAGGGGAAGCTGAGTGATTCTCTGCCGGGTGGTAATTTCCCCCATTCTTATGCTGATGTTTTAACGAATTTAGCTTCCGGTCCGAAGGTGAATGGATTTAATTCCCTGGGTATGTTTAAAGATTCATGTCACAGTAGGATCCTCCGTAAAGGCGCCTCTGCTCATGTTGAAGCTGATCCAGTTGCTCTTGCTGAGAGGTTGGAAATTGGAAAACACTCTTTGATTGCACGCATTGCTCTACCTAAAGGCCAAAAACCATGGCGGCTTCAAGATTTGAGTAATCGAATTTCAATTTTGTGGGGGTTCTCCAACTGGAAATGTGTTTCTCTTGGTCGGGGGTTTTTCCATTGTCTGTTTCCTTCGGATGACTTGAAACTTCGTGCTTGGAGTATTGGAACTCTGCATTTAAAACCTGGTTGGCTCTACTTACATGAATGGTCCCTGGATTTTAATGTTTCGCGTGCAAGAAATGCCTTTTCTCAGGTCTGGGTTCGCTTGCATGGGCTGAATTGGGTCCTTTGGCATCCGAAGATTTTGCATGACATTGCCATAGCAATTGGGACTCCGATTCGTCTCGACAAGGAGACTGAAGATGTCCGTTTTGGTCACTTTGCCAGGATGTTGGTGGAGGTTGACCTCAGCTCCACATTAGTTGATAAGGTGACTCTTTCTACTCCTTCTGATAACATTCAAATTGATGTTGAATATGAGAAGAAGCCTCTCTTCTGCAATGAATGTATGGCTGTTGGACACTCCTTGGAGACATGTCGGAAGCATGTCTCATGTGAGGAGTGTGGGTTGAAGGTCCATCCAGCAAATCTCTACCGCAGGAAATCAAAGCCTTCTGTTCATGTTCATGGTGGTGATGCACGCAAGGTTCCAGCTTCCGCTGTTGCGGATGTGATGACTTCTAGGAAACCTGACTCTCATGTGTCTGATCTGAAAGGCAAAGGTCTGTTGGTGGATGTCTCCCCGGAGAAAGCTCATAGTGGCCCCTCTGTCCCTCCGGTTGTGGTCCCTGACTGTTTGCAGAGTAATGTCTCTGACCAGGCTGATGCGCAACAGGGCGTTGACTATCATCAGGAAATTCAGAAGCTCTTTCATTCTTCTGAATTGTCTAAGAAATGGGGGAGTGCATCTGAAGATGAAGGGGTACAAGGTACCCCTATTCAGGACTTGGGCAGTGGTGCACGTGCATCTTTCAAGGATGTGGTTGTGAGTGGAAAGGAGAGGCTGACTTGTGGTGAGGCTGTACTGCCTACCCCAGTTAAAAGGAAACCAAGGAAGGATTACTCTTCAGTTCCGAGGACGGTGACCACCAGGTCATCCTCCATGAAGGCTAATGCGAATCTATCCGCAGAGCAACTGGAGCGAAGGAAGAATTATATCAGGTTGCTCAAGCAATATGAGTCCCAATCAGAATGGGAGTCAGCCGATGCAGATGATATGACCAGGTATGAATGTGATGCTTATGACTATTCTGACATGTAACCTCGCCCTCTTTCCTTGTTTGTTTCTGAACTTTTCTTTTTATTAATAAATTTGCGGACTTTGTGTATTCTAGTTTAACATATAATATATACTAGAGAATGAATTATTTCAGTAAAGTCATAGAATCATACAATATATTTATATGGAAATAAAATATTAAACAAGTTAATTTATATTCTTTCCTTAAATGCTCGCTTAAATACTACTATAGAAGTTATATAACTAAATATCTTGTCAGACTCATCCATCTAAAAATGAAATCAATAACTCTACAATCCTATAACAATTTTTTATTATTATGATAGTTATATCATATTTACATTTTTATATAATTGTATTAGTAATGATATTTATGTTGGAGAATCTAATAACTATTGATGTATCTTATCACATGAAAATTATTCTAGATAAATGTAGGACTATGGAATTTATACTTAAAATACAAATGGATTGAAAAATTAAATTTTTCAAGGAACCCGAATAGCATGATACACATTAGAGAAAAATAGGTAAATATTTATCTAATTCTATCATTCGAATAAATGATGGATTCTTATATATTCATATTTTGGAGGTGTAGGAGTCATGTCCACTAAGAAATGTTATAGATTTCTCTTTACCTATAATAGTCCAAGTTTTCCATCAATGGTGTCGAGTTCTATACAAATTTAGTGAAGTATTTTTATTAGTGACAACATATCTTCTGCTAAAGAAATATCAAGATATAACAAATAAGTACATTATTTTTGGATTCCAAATAAAATAAACCTTCCATAATCTATTTATTCATCAATCAACCATAATCACATTTATAGGTTTCGGTAAGCTAGGGGATTTATTTGTTTATGAATAGATTACCTAGTCACCCCTATTCAACGATGATCATCCAAATGATGTATATTTTTTAATACGAAATTGTTCTTATGTGGTGTAATATCATTGACCAATTCATCCTTGAATTACTATTGATTCTATGAAAACTTTTTTAACTATGAAATTTTATGACTAGGTGACATGTCCTCAAAAACACTATCTGTTACATGGGTTGTGGATATTACAATACATTCTTCGTTGTTATTAACATGATATGTTAGAAGTAACGGATCATCTAGTGGGTAATATAATTATTTTTACAATAATAAATATTTGTTATGTTAATTTTTACACAATTATTTATTCAATCCCTATTCTGTATATTTTTTGTTACGCTAGGTGATTTTAAATTATATAATTTTATTTTAAAAAATAATTATTTTAATAACATTATTTACAGAGATAACCAATATAAAAATATATTTTTAATTCTATATCACTTATATTATATTTCCATAGAACTTATCGGTAAATTAAATCTTACCAAATTATAAAATATATATATAAAGGGAATTATTTTGACAAAGGTATTGATAGAAATTCAATTAGAATCCTAAAATAACTAATATTATTGATTTATGCTTCAAAATAAATCCCTTATAAGATTTTCATTTATACTATTTAGTTGTATAAAAAAAAATATTATAGATACCAGATGATTTTTTCAACAATAATAAATTTACAAAAATATATATTTGTTATTTAAATGAATAATAATAAGAAAACATAAATTGTTACAAACAATTATTATGAAATTTTTTTCATTATATATTTATATTTTTATAAAATTGAAATTATTAAATTTTGAAAAATGAATTTAAAAAAAATCATTTTTTATTTATAATGAAAAAGTATCTTAGGATAAATTTTTGATACTTCTCCAAATTAGTCAATTTTTAGGTGAATAGTGGAACCACTATTTTTACACAAATAGTGGAAATATAATTATATATGGTGGACCACGAAAATTATAAAAATGGTCATTTCATATAAATTTATTTAATATTTCAAATAATTCATTTTTAATATCATATACAGAATTTTAGAAAACCTATAAATAACATTTTACCATCCTAAATAATATTTTCCTAGGAAAAATATATATATTTTAATTAAATTTTATTTTAATAAATTTTTATTTTAGAATATATTAAATTCAATATAACATATATATATTTTAATTAAAAACGAATTTATATCATTACTGTCAATGGAATTGACAAATTCACCTGAAACATATATTTTCATCTTAAAAAAATACACATTTTCTAAAAAATAGGTTTACACAAATTACATGAACTAATATTAGAATTGAATTTTATTAAAAATATAAACATTATATTATAAAATAGATTTTATATTATTAATCCATATTTCCTAATTATTTTATATCATTCATTTTATTTTAAGGCATAATAATTGATTTACTTATTTCAAAGTGGTTACCATGGTAAAACAAAAACTGGAAAAAGTAAATATTCTAATAGAAAGGAACGCAAGAAAAATATTAAAACATATATTTAGATTAATGTTTTTGTTATTATAAACCTTATTGATTCCCCACTCCTTTATCTTCCATTTATGAGTATTCAGGACATGCGAAGCATTATCTCCCTTTACATTAAGCTGAAATATTTGAAATAATTCCATTCTAACCAGTTATAAAAGTACCCTCTCACCACCCCTCATGACCACATGAAATTTTTAATTAAATATTTATATTCTAATTTATTTAATTTTGAGTATAATAATCTTACTTTTATTTTATTATTATGCAAAACCATACTGTCATAGGACCCCCATTTCCAATTACAGGTCCATGGGAAATCCTAAGTCCTCAATGAGATCACTTTTGTCCCCTTATTTCAATGAATTTCATTATTACCTTCCCAAATAAAATTTTCTAACTACTATATAAGTAAAAAATTAATTTTTATACTTGTTTTTATTATTCTAAGTCAATAAAAACTAACCATAATTCCCCTTTCCTGTTGGGGATAATGTATCCTTCATTTTTGTGTTCTACTAACTACCACCTCCACGAATTAAAGAATTCCATTTTTCAAAAAAAACATATATTCCATGTTTATATGGGTGAAATTTAAAAATAAACGTTAAATAAATAATTTATTTATGATTATGGTGATTCAAATTATACTCCACTATATTTCCCTCTCAGTTTTTAGGAAATGAAAATGTTAACTATGTGTTGTGAGAACTACAACCTCCAAAAAGATATGTGTCTTATTTTTTTCAAGATTAATTATTATTAATTAAAAAATTTTAAAATATTACTAAAAACTGTAATATTATCTTAATATTATCCTTATTCTTATTAAAAAATGATATTATATCAAAATAAACCATTTTCATAGTCATAATAATAAATTAATTTGGGTATGTCTTCGTTTTGGATGGTCTAACCACCTATATGTACATTCTATAAAATAATATCATGGATAACTATAAGATCTTAATTACAAATAATATATTATATAATAAATAAGAGAAATATATTTTTTGGTTATGAAATAGTAATATTTATTTTAATCACATTAATTATGTCCCTAACATCCATTCGTGCATAAATATTGAAACATGCACATCACCAGTTTCATATCTAATAATCATTATTAAAATTAAAATAAATTAAATTAAATAATTATAAATAATTTTAAAATAGACATTATTCTGTATTTTATGATTTATTAACGATTCATGTTCATATAATAATGGTAATAACATCACTATTATGAAATTAGTTTAAAACGATCAAAATTAGTCACACCCAATATTCAAAATTTAGAGTTATGAAAAAATATAATGTCTGAAAGTAATAATAATTTAAGGAAATAAATGAATATGGATATTAAAAGGGATCTAAAATATTGAATTAAGGTATTTTGTTTCATAAAAGTGATTCATTCACTTTAGTTGAAGTAAGAATTTAGGTTAATAGTATCTTGTCCCAAATTTAAACCAAATGGGAAACATTTGTTAGTGTACACTATTTTTTCTCTATAATTGTAGGCCTACTAAAAACATAACATTATATATCATGACCACATAATTATTCATTATATTTAATTTATCATTTTATATGATAACCTTAAATGGGGTTCAAAAGAATATTTTTATACTTTTTAGGCTTTCTTTTTTATATTATCATCTTAATGATACATGTATGATGTTACAAACCATTATATTCATTGTGTGGTGTATTCACTTACATAAGTAATTCATGTATGAATTTAAATTAAAATTCATGTGATTTTATTTTCCAGGACACAATCTCCCTCTCAATATGACTCAATTCTTATATTACCAATATCGTTAGGATTTAGTATCCAATGAAATTTTCAAATATATGTTGATTTTAAAGGATAAAAAAATTATAGAATTTTTATAGAAATCTATCTAAAAATATTATAATTGTATTCCTTAATTTTCATTTTTTGATTTACTTATCTTCTATGTATTTAATCTTCCTCTAAAGATTATTATTTTACTATTGTATTGAAACTAAACCATCCTTTTATCTCTGGTCAAGAGCCTCACTTTTACGATATCCATATTCATTGGATAATTTTGATAATATCCATAAATATTTCTAAATAATTTATTAAGTTCATTTTATAAAAATTTATAGTTTGAAAATATTTTAAATAAATTGTTAACATTTTCTATAAGGGTAGTTTTTGTCAAACAGTGAAAAGATTTTAATTTTCGTGTTTTATGTGTGAACAAATCACTACTACACCTTTATGTTTTCATGAAACCCATTTTATATGAAATAATTGTGTCTCAAAGAAATTATTACATTAATTTTTTTTAATGTCTCTAAAAAAATGAGGATATTTCTAATTTCCATATTGATATTTAAAAAAATCTAGAAATTATTTTTCATCTAGGTTATCATTTATTAGAATATCTTATAGATTCTCAAGGAAATTAATCTAATGATACCATCCTAATTATTTGTATTGATGGATTCTATAATGTTATTTTATACCAATTAAGTGTTCTATGACTACCTTTTTCTTTCCAAACCAACTTCTATCATACAAATTATTTTTCTTCCAATACCTTTTCTCAATGAAAATCATATTTTTTGTAACATTTTTTGAAGGTAATTAACATAGATAGATATACATACATTTATTGGGGAAATTATTAACATAAATATATATCATTACCCTACATGGTGTTACTTTTAGCGATTATTAAATATAAATTTATTCAATTTAAGGATTGGGTTTATACTGAAAATATGTATACTTATTATTTTAATAATAATGATTATTGATTAATAAGGAATATTTTTTATTAATTATAAATATATTTAATTAATTTTTATAATGAATGAATTAGGATTAATTTGTGAAATATAGGCCCTAGTATAGATTACCTATCAAGGAATTGATAACTCTATTGAGAAAAACTAGCTTGGGTATTTTGGGGTATGATATCCTAAAACATATATTTCAATGATACATGTCCTTGGAAGTAAGATCTTGAAGTCTAATATGGGGATGTCTTGGATTCGGGAATAAAATTGGCTATCCGTCATTATGAAATTGAGAACTATGGGACATGTTCTTAATATCCATGTTATTTTGTAATTTTTTTTGTTATCCAGATATTTATTAGGCTTTTGGTTTCATTTAATTATAAAATTATTTCAAAATATCTATTCTTTCCATATGATTATAATGATATTATACTCATTTATGGTATTTTATTTTTATGTATTAAATTTACCCTTACTAAGGTTTTTAACTCACACTTTATATGTTTCCATATTCCCAGGTTATGAATAAATTTATTGTACATGATATTGTTAACATAATATATTCCATAGAAAATTTATGCGATATTTCAATGAATTATTGTGGATTAAGATTATTTTTATGTTTGGTACAAATGTTAATTACTTGATAAATGCATTAACTTTATTTGATTATATTTTCCATTAATATTACTTGTATTTAAATATAAAAGTTATTGAAAATGTATGTAATGGAATATTTTAATAATGTCATCTAATTATGGGATTTTGTGTCCAACAATATACATTTGGATTTAAATCTAGTATGTAAATTATTTTTTATTTTCACCAAGACTGAGATAATAGGTTTAGGAAAATAAAATTTATATTAGAGGAGGGATTAGATACCTATATATTAAATTTTTCCACTTGAGGATAATTTAATGGTTTATAAGTTATGTTTGTTCATAATTTCATAAGTATAGATAACCTTTTGGGTTATTTGTTGTTATTTTGAATATTTTATGTATTACAATAAGAGGCCATTGGTAAAAATCCCTCATGATAAATCTATGTGATAATTTTAAATATATTATAACATCCCAAAGATTTCATAATGTATTGATTATGTGGTTCTCCTAGCTATTACATCCCTATTTGGATTCTAGTAGATGGAGGAGATAGTGGCACATATGCACCTAGGGGAAATCTCCCTGAAAATTCAAGTTGAGTATCAGTTTAATCTTTAATTAGTTCCACAATGAGTGGGTCTGAGACTATTAAACTAGCTTAATACACCCTTGGAATATTATTTTTTTTAATCATGTTCCATTTAGGAGATATGGAAAATGATTTATGATGTTTCAGAATTATGTTGATCAATATAAGAGAACCCATCCTAAAAAAACTGGGGTTGAACTAAGAGTAATTTTCGTTGCACTGAAATACCATGTAATAATTTTAAAGAATAATAAATTTAGATGTTGGATTTTTCATGTAAATATATTAAACTAATACCCTTTCATGATAAATTATTCATCATCCATGATTAACTATATTTGGATTTTTTTTAAATGGATAAATCCTCGAAGAACCAAGTTAAAATTGGATTCTATAAACAATAAAAAGATTGTCATATTGAGAATCCTAACAAGATAAGGGTTGTGGTGAAAATATTATAAACATTCCAAACCATATATCAATGATTATGATTAAGAAAATAAAAATTTATGAGTTTACAAACATACAAAATCTTAGAAGGAATGAGACTCATGGCAGTCCAGATGATGAAGCACATGAAGAAAAGAAGATTCAATTTCCAATATATCAAAAAATGTTGAAAATCACAAAATTAAAGTATTCAAATGAATTAGAAGATTATTCATATTTTTCAAATTAGGGAATATTGGAAAGTAATGAAAATTAATTATGAACCAATCAGTATGAATTTTTGGGGTTGGTAATATGTTTCTTATATTCACACATATGATATTATATTCAACACATTATTTGAAATCATATCTTGTGTTATGTAAATTTTTTAGAAACCATTAACTAATTTTATTATTGGGTTTTAGTTAAAAATGAAAAGATATAATTTATTTTAGGAGGGAGGGGAAGTATGTAACACCTTTAGAATTGAAAATATATATTTTTATTCAAAGAATAATGTGTTCAGTATTTTTCACCAAACCCAACACCAAAAAAATAAATGAATAACAATGCATAACTAATATGATGTAGCCATATAATTTTCAGGTAAAACTATAGCTAAAATATCAATGATAAATATTTATATAATTAATTTTCATTATTAATACTATTATATTTAAAGGAATAAAATTCATGTAGGTGTAATGTCCCGGTTCCAGAATCCTCCAGGAGGTGCCCCATACCTGGTTGGTCACATGACCTCAAGAGTATTTTCCTAAATGCCAGAGTCTGCCGACTAGTAGTGAGGGCTTTGGGTGTGATAGTGGGGAAACTATTCCTTCATTGGAAGAGTAAAACAGTGGAAGTAAAACATATAGCAATAGCAGAAGGAGTAAAACATACAATAGGTAAACAACAGATGTAATAAACAATAGGAGCACACACACACACACACACATATATATATATGCTTCATGAGACATATATATAGGAAAGTAGGTAAACAAGTCTCAATTCTGTAATACAATACTAAACCAAAGTAAAGTGAAAAAATTCTCCACATCATCGTATGCCTCAACTTGGTCCCATGCTCCCCACCTCCGAATCAATCAAGTTCCTAAAGTAGAAGGCCGCTTTCTGTTATGTATACCTGTAGCAATATAATCTATTTGGTCCCAAAAGCATGACCCAAACAGGGTTTGAGACTAAATACCAGTAGGAAACCACCCAATTATTTGTGCCTTTAAAGTCAGTGAATATATATGATAGGATACAATCAAAATGAAATAGTAAACAAGGAAGTACTCAAAAGTAAAAAATCCTACAGTTTCAAATGAATTCAATTATTAGATATCATGTAGGTAGCTAATCATAAGCAAGGAACCCTCTGGGAAGTACTCACAGCCTAACACATCTATTCCAACCAAAACAACACAAGAAACTCCCTGGGAAGTACACACAGTCTAACCCCTCTAGTTCAACATTTGCACAAACTCTCTAAGGAAGCACTCACCATCAATTCCCCCTATAGTCTTGTATAGGTAAATAAAATGCACTCTAGGGAAGCACGAAATGACCAATTCCCCATGAAACCCGCATTGAGGAACTATCGACACTCAGAGGAGGCACTTACATCCATTCCCCCTATGGGCTCGCATCGTAATAGTAAACAACAACTATAGAGAAGCCCTCAACATCCATTCTCTCTATGGTCTACTACAACAGGTTCTCACGGCCCTGTGTAAGTAAATCTAGCATTGTGATATATGATTGCCAATGTTTACCTCAAGAACTACTTGGCTAAATAGTCTACAGCATAATAGAATGTCAGATAAAAAATATTACTCCATCCCATCTTCCCTAGGAATGAAAAGAAAGCATCCTAACCGGCTAAGCCATACCAAATGGTCCTAAACAATACGAGCATGAGAAGAACACCCATAGCATAGAAATTAACCATGTCCACATTCAATTGACCTCTACTCAAGAATATAAATCATTGCAGGAAACAACATGTTTAAAACTGTAAACACGCAATACCCCGATCAAGGTTATTGGAAAATTTTTAACATATAACTCAGTGACTATCTATTGAATGGAATAACCCACTTACCTCGGCCTCGTATTATCCATATACTCCGATGTCAGCCATTGAATCAACCTAGATGTGGTATATCTACAAAAACATCAAAAACTTTCAACTGAGGATTACTTTAGAAAGAGGGAAAATCAAGAAACTAGGTTCAAGAAAAATAGATTACTCACCGATGCAATTCCAACGCAACTGACGGAGTTTTATTCGGAGAATAGATGCTCTCTTGGGGGATCAGGGAATGATCGGCGTCGTACGAATGCTCTCAGTCAAAGAAGGCCAAGAAGAAGAAACTTCTACCAATTAGATGTGACCAGGTCCATTTAATGAAAAAATAATGTACATCATGTGTACTTTAGAAGTACACAGTGTGTACTTGCCCTTACTGGTCCCCGAATTTGGTGGTCTCTAGGTTAGCACACACAGTTGTTTGCTCGACCGTTAAACGGCCAGCACACAACTATGTGCGGGAAAAGAGTACACAGTGTGTATATATAAGTATACAGCGTGTACTTTAAAAATTTTCAAAAAATCCTCTTTTTCACAAAAACACTAGAAAAGAGAAAAACATGCCTGATAATAAGATCCAGGTTCTTAAAAACATACCCCTGTAAAAAAAATTGTCCCTGAATTTCCCTAGCAAGGTGGCGTAGAATAAGAATATTTGAAAAGCTTGGACAATGTGATCATATATTTTCCTCCCTCTCCCAAGTCTCATCTTGTACTCACATGTGCTGCCAGAGCACTTTACTAGAGTAATAGACCGGCCAGAGAGAACTTTCATACATAGTTCAAAAATCTAGATTGGATACTCCTCAAATGAAGAATCAACCTCTGACTCAACCTCCTTAGGATGAAAAACATGAGAGGGGTCTAAGAAGTAACTTCGATGTTGAGAAACGTGGAAGACGTCATGCATATGTTGGTACCTATGATGTAAATATAACTGATAGGAAATCGTCCCGACTCTCTCCAACACCTCAAATGGTCTGACATACCTCAGTGAAATCTTACCCTGCCTCCTAATCCTCTAGTGTCCCAACCTCAGTGTGACATGCAAGAAAACCTGATCTACAACCTCAAACTCCAGAGGTCATCTCTATCGATCAGAATAAGATTTCTATCGAGACTGTGTAGTATCCATCCTCTTCTAAATCACTCTATTTGGTCTGAGGTCTCCTGGACAATTCGAGGTCCCATCATAGCTACCTATCCTATCTCTTGCCAGCATAAGGGAGATTGACATGTACTACAGTACAAAGCCTCATAAGGTTCCATCTAAATAGTTTCTCGAAAACTATTATTGTAGGAAAACTCCACAGGAGTTATGTGCTTCTCCCAATAACCTCCAAAATCTAGGATGCATTCTCTAAGCATGTCCTTAAGCACCTAAACCGTACGCTCAGACTAGCCATCTTTTTTAATACGGTAAGTTGTACCCAAAAGTACATGTGTACCCAAAGCCCTTTGAAGTATTTTCCTGACCCGAGATGTAAAACGGCCATCCGTTTCTGAAACAACGGAGTGCTGAAGTCCTAGTAAATTCACAATCTCTTGGATGTATAACCTTCCCATCTCATCAACACTGAAGGTCTCCTTGATCGGTAAGAAGTGGCCAACCATCATGAGTTTGTCAATGGAAATTCATACTGCATTATTCCCTCGACGCAACCTTTGTAAACCTGTAATGAAATCTATCACAACATCATTCCACTTCCACTCGAGAATGGGTAACAGCTTCAAAATCCCTACAGGTTGCTGACGCTCCACCTTCACCTACTGATTGGTAGAACACCTCATGACTAAACTAGAAACATCTCTCTTCATACCTGGCCACCAATACTAATGGTGTAGATCACGATACATCTTCGTGACACCAGGATGAACTTCCAAAAATGAGGAATAAAAGTTTTATATCAGCTCCTTGTGTATGTTTTCTGGCACCCACACGCATCCATGAAAACGAAAGATCTCATACTCGCCTACTATCCATCTAGGAACAGGGTCCTATCCTGAAACACTTTCCCATATGACTAGGCCTTAAAAATCTGACAGCTCCCTTATTCACACATGATCAAGTAGAGTCGAGGTAACAACTATAGAAGAAAGAAAAATCTTCCCATTACTATCATGAACCTCCAGATGCATCTCAGAGAACAAAGTCATAAGCTTCCACTCACTGCTAGTATCCTAAAATACCTATATCTGAGTCCTCCTACTCAACGCATCTTCCACAACATTTCATTTCCTAGGCATGTGGGCAAGATCAAAGTCAAAGTATTGAAGGTACTCAACACACCTTCTCTGTCTCAAATTTAGGTCACGCTGAGTGAAGATATACTTGAGACTCTTGTGGTTGGTGAAAACCACAAAATGATCTCCAAGAAGAAAATGTATCCAACAGTGAAAGGCGTGAAAAACTACCTCCAGTTCGATATTGTGCATCAAGTAGTTCCTCTCATGTGGCCTCAACTACCAAGAACCATACGCAAAGACTCCTTCTCCCTGCATAAGAACATCTCATAGCCTGATACCTGATGTATCACAGTATACAATATAGATTTTTCCTAGCTCTGGAAATACAAGTATCAGTGCTAAAGTCAACCTACCTTTCATCTCCTGTAAGGATGACTCACAAGATTCATACCACAAGTACTTCACACCCTTCTTAGACAGGCCCATCAGTGGCACTGCTAAGTGTGAAAAGTCCTATATAAAACTTCTGTAGTAACCAGTCAGCCCTAGAAAAATACGTACCTCGAATAAATTCTTCGGCTACTCCCAAGAAACTACTTCTCTCAAATTATCTAGGTCTAATGATACTCCTACCTCTGAGATCACATGACCCACGAAATGAATTTGGTTCATCCAAAATTGTCATTTTGAGAGATTAGCATATAACTGATTCTCTCTCGGTGTACTCAATACGATCTCAAGATTTGTGGTATGGTCGTGTCAAGTGTGAGAGTACACTAAGATATCATCCACGAAGACTTCCACGAAAGAATCCATGTAGGGATGGAACACTAAGTTCATTAGTGTCATGGTACTCTAGGATAATTCATGAGGCCGAACGACATAACCACATACTCGTAGAGACCATACCTGATCTAAAAGGTTTTAAGAGGTACATATGATGGTCTAACGTGGAACTAATGATAAAAAGATCTCAATTCAATCTTCGAGAACACCCATGATCCTTGAAGTTGATCACAGATATCATCAATTCTCAGCAAGGGATATCGGTTCTTGACCATTAACTACTTCAACTTCCGATAATCCACACAAAGTTAGAGGGTATCGTTTTCCTTCTTCGCAAACAGGAAAGGAAAACCCCAATGAGATGTACTGGGTTGGATGAAACCCTTTTCCTGCAACTCCTACAACTACTTCTTGAGCTCCTGCAACTCAGGTGTATCCATACTATAAGGGGGAATGGACACTGATGCCACTCTTGGCACGAGTTCGATATAAATTTCTTCCTCACGCTTTGGAGGAAAACCTGAAAAGTCATCTTGAAAGACATCCATGAAATGATCCACCACTATAGGAAAGTCCATCTATGAAGTCCCCTGGTCATCCAAATACAGACTAGAAAACTAAGCTGTAAATCCTCCCTTTCCATGATGCTCAGGTCTTTTTCTACTCACCTGGACATCCCACTCACCCTTATGAAGAAATAATCAGCCCTCTGGTGATGTGAAACTCACCCTACGGTGATTGCAATCAATAACTCCCTTGAATGGAACTAACTAGTCCATTCTAAGAATGACATCATAGCCTGTCATCTCTTGGGAATAAAGGTCCCACAGTTAGTGACACACACCAACCTCGAGAGGGAACTCTTTGCACTGACATATACTAGATGTTCTTGTCCCCAACAGTGTGTCTAGCATCAAGATTTCAGCTGAAGAAAAGATACAGAGTCCAAGGCTCTCCATAACATAAAAAGATATAAAGCTATGGGAATCCCCTGTATCAAATAGAGCAGAAGCTAAAACTGAGGCAACTAGGATCGTACCTCAAACTGTAGAGGGTCGGGGATCCTGCTCCTACTGGTTCTAATCTACTATGAAATTATGACCTACACTGTGGCCCAGTGACCCTACCTGACCACTGAGTTGTTCCACCCTGTTTTCGGTAAAATCATGGAGATTGTATAGCATGGACATGACCTCCACCTCGGCCTGCATAGCCAGAAGAACTCCAGTTCCCATACTGGTGAGAAACTAGTGGTGCTTCTCCCGAACGAGGAGACAAAGAAAAACTTCTGTCCCCAGCTACCGGTTAGAAAAACTGACAGAAGTTCTGAAGATGGCCCATCTTGAAACATGATCGGCACCCCACTGGGTCTTTCAGGAAATGTGGTATTGTATGCCTTCTCTTTTCACACTGGTAGCACACCACATGGCTACTAAAATAAGTGCACCCCCTCCTTGGATACTGCATGTAGACTCCCTATGGTGCTTCCTACTATTAGTAGGTGGGATACCATCTCCGGATGTCGAGCCACCCTGGTTGACCACTACAGTAACCCTCATGTTGTGCTCTATGATTAACGCATCATTGACTATATAAGTGATCGAAGACAACCAGAAGATGTCACCTGTGATCAGATGTCATGACTGAGACCATCCTCAAATTTTGTTTCCAAAAATAACTCATCTCATTCTAGAATATGCATGAAGCGTTGTAGCTCTTTGAAGCGAGAAGAATAATTCATAACAGAATGAGTATCCTACTCTAGACTCATAAACTCTCAGGCTCAATTGAACTTCAAAGTCTCTAGGTAGAAGTAGTCATAGAAGACATGCTGGAACTCATCCCAAACCATAAACTACTGGTGTCCCGCCTGTGAGATCACATCCCACCATCTCTTGGCGTAGTCCCAAAGTATATACGTAACAAGATTCACCCTCCTCTCTGGAGGCACCTTCAGATGCTCGACGATAGAAATCATTGATTCTAACCATGAATTTTTAGCCTGAGGTCCTCCTTCCCCTATGAAGGTGGGAGGATGATGCTATTGAAAAACCCACATAAACTCTACCACCGAAGGGGCGGGATGTAGTACTCCTCGAAAGGTTTGCATAAAACTTATAAAGGCCTCTCGAAAGAGTGAATCATCGCCTGTATCCAGGATAATGTCTAGTGACAATACTGGAACAACTGGAGGATCTATTAGTATTCCCTGATCCGCCATATCTGGTGTCTGATCACTGCACTATAACTAGAGGCCAACCAGAGGACATCTCGGTGGAATGACTCTGCAAGGTCAAGTGCACACCTTAGATAAATATTAATAAGGGATGAAACATAGAATATAACAAGGGAACAAGAGAAATAAAGCATTAATGTTTTCAAAACAGGGATACATGGCGTATATATTTCCAACACAGCGTGTTCCCTTAATCCTTCACGTGGGTTTGTAATTATGCCAACTTAGGTTGTGTAACACCCCATACACACGGCATGTTGTCCTAACACATGGAATGTACTCGAATCCTATTTTCCTTCCTGAGTTCTTCTACACATCTTGGCCACACGGTTTCTAGAGAACAAGACTACACAGTGTGTTTGTTCCAGACACAGCGTGCACTAAACTAACTTCACCGATCTGTGTTGTTAGTTACACGGCCGGTTATGTGGATGCCTCTACACGTAATTTTTGTACCAGACACATCATGTACTAGAATGATTCCACCAACCCGTGTTGTTCGCTATACATACGGATACATGGGTTACACTACATTGCATGTATAAATAATGTTTTCAACTATCTGTGTTGTTAGTCACACAGGTGGATACATGTTCTATGCAGCACATTGTGTGCATCTGGTACACAGCGTGTCCCACCAATGATTTCCCAACACCGTGTCTCTGCACACACAGTCAGGGACATGGTTAGAGACTACACAGCATGTACATACAGTACCCAGTGTGTACATAATAAAAATTGTTCCTTCCCAAACAGAAGGACACATGGCATGTATTCATCATTGCACACTGTGTATTCTAGGTTTTCCTAGATAATAAGCCTCAAAAACTACTCTGGAAGCCCATAAAAACACTAAAACGAACATTAAAGTGCCAAATTATGATCTGTGAGGGCTCATACTCCACTCGAATCAAAGATTGGCATCTTATACATGTTATATATAAACATAACAGTGGAATGATCCACAAAATTCTGGTCCATGAGGGCCCATAACACCTCAAGAACCGAAGTTTGGAATTCATTCCAATGATGCCTTGTACATTTCAATACCCTATCAGAACTAGGTATTATATCAAGGCATCTATCACAATAGCATGCATATCTAGTACAACATCAATCAAAACAAAATGTAATCACTAATGCACACTAAATTTCATGGCAAGAATGCATGACATGTGATTTCTAATAAGTGCATATATTATGCATGAGATGGAATACCCTCATCTCATAAGGTTGCAACAGAAATAGAACCTCAATAAAATCAACTATAATAGCACAAAACATGTGAATCATCCAACAATGAAATCAAATAAACTATAAAATAGAAAAACTAGAAAAATTATAATAATGAGGTAGATTGGATTTTACATATACCCAGGTTAGCTACTCCCAGGCACAGCTTATTACCAAGTATATATTCCTTTTTATCCCTAGATATAGGCTCCAAACATTAATTCAAGTAGAAAAGAAATCCATTAATACCACTTTGTAACATCCTGGTTCTGGAAGCTGCCCAGAGGTGACCCGTACCCAGTTGGTCTCATGGCCTCAAGCACATTTCCCCAAACACTAGAGGATTCCGACTTGCAGTGAGGGAATTGGGTGTGTTAGTGGGGAAACTATGCCCTCATTGGAAGAGTAACACAATGGAGGTAAAACATATAGCAATAGAGGAAGCTGTAAAACATGTAATAGGTAAACGGGAAAGTAATAAAAAACTGGAACACACGCACACACACACACATATATATATATGATACATGATACATATGTATAGGAAAGTAGTCAAACAATTCAAAATGATGGAATAAAATATTAAAACCAAAGTACATTAGAAAATAGATAAAATGCTCCACAGCATCGAATGCCTCAGCTTGGTCCCATACTCCCCAGCTCTGCAGTAATCACGTACCTGAAGTAGAAGGGTGCTTTCCCTTATCTATACATATAGTAATATAATCTGTTGGGGCCCAAAAGCATAACCTAAATAGGGTGTGAGACTAAATCCCAGTCGGAAACCACCCAATGATATGTTCCTAACAATTAGTGAATATATATAGCAGGATATAATCAAGATGAATCAATAAACAAGGAAGTACTCAAAAGTATTCAATCCTACTATTTCAAATGCATTCAATTATCAAATATTATGTAGGAATCTATTCATAAGCAGGGAACCCTTTGGGAAGTACTCATAGCCTAACCCCTCTAGTCCAACCAAAACAACACAAGCAACTATTTGGGATGTACATAGAGCTTAACCACTCTGGTTTAGATTTTGCACAAACTCTTTGAGTTAGCACTCACTGTCAATTCCCCCTATAGTCTCGTATTGGTAACTAAAAGTAACTTCGGGGAAGCGCTAAAATCCAATTTCCCATGTGACCCTCATTGAGTAACTACAGACACTCTGAGGAAGCACTTACGTCCATTCCCCTTATAGTCTCGCATCGTAATAGTAAACAGACACTCTGGAGAATCCCTCAACATCCATTCTACCTATGATCTACTACACCATGTTCTGATAGCCCTGTGAAATTCAATTGAGCACAATGATATATAACAACCAATTTATAACTCAATAACTACTTGGCTAAATAGTCTACATCATAACATCATGTCAAAAAAATAACATTACTCCATCCTACCAACACTAGGAATAGAAAGCAAGAAGCCTAACTGGATAAGAAAGACCACAAAGTCATAAACAATTCAAGCATGGGAAACACATCCCTATCATAAAAATTAATGATATTCACATTCAATTGACCTCTAACCAAGCATATTAATCATAGAAGGAAATAATAGGGTTAAAACCGTAAACACTCAATACCCCAATCAAGGAAATTGAGAACGTTTTCACATATAACTCAAAGAATATCTTTGGAAAGAAATAAACCACCTACATTGGTGTTGTATGATCGATATACTTCGGCATCGGCCCTTGGATCAACCTAGAACCTGGTAGATCTAAAAAACATCTAAAACTTTCTAACAATGATAACTTGAGGAAGAGGAGATATCAAGAAACGAGGTTCAAGAATAATAGATAACTCACTGATGTGATTCCAATGCAACAGACAGGGTTTGATTCGGAGAAAGGATGCTCGATCGGGGGCTCAGGGAAAGATCGACACCGTACAAATGTTCTTGGTTGAAGATGGTGAAAAAGAAGACACTTCTACCAATTAGACATAACCCGGGTCCATTTAATGAAAATAAAGTACACAGAGTGTACTTTAGAAGTACATGATGTGTACTTTCCCTTACCGACCCCCACATCAGGAGGTCTCCAGGTTGTGTGCTCAGCTGTTACATGGCCTACACACAACTACGTGCTGCAAAAGAGTACACATCGTGTACATATAAGTATATGGCTTTTACTTAAAAAATTTCGAGAAACTCCTTTTTTCAAAAACACCAAAAAAGAGAAAAATGTACCAGAGAAGAAGATCCGGGTACTTAGAGTAGGTAAATAACTAGTAAGTAAAATTTATTATTAAAATGTAACCATTCTAAAATTTCTTTTTAGGTGATATATTTTTGGGATACTGAATATATTATGTATAAAATAAATTATTGATTTTAATAACATTGTTAAACCAAATTTTACTATTAATTGATCGAAAATAATAATATGAATGTTAAATATTGTAACAAAGTTATTTTCCTATTAAATGATTTCAATTCTAAATTTATAATTTTATTTAAAAGCTAAATTTCAAAATTTATGAATTTTACTTTGAAAAAATGACTTCATTTTCATATTTATAATAACATTATTCGACTGGGATAATTTTTTATTTTTCTTTAGTACCAATTTTTAGATGAATAGTGAAATTATGTTTTTATGAAAAATGTAACATTGTTATTCTCTAAAATAACTTTGGAGTATATAAATATTTTTATTGGTTAAATATGTATATATTATTTAAAACAAAACATTTTAAAAATACAATGGTGAATCTATAAAATAAATTGGTAACATTTTATGGGATTAATTATTATTTATAAATAAAAACTATTTTTTGTCTTTACTTTTAATTAAATATTATTTTAAAAAAATTTGTTTGGAATGGTTTGAATGAAATAATTTTTTTTATTATTTGATTAAAAATTTGTATCATTAAAGTTAAATACATTGATAATTTCAACATAAACACATATTTTAATATTAATTATATACTTTTGTAAAAATTTGTTTTACCGTGTTCCTTCTGCTAATGTCAAAATTGAGTTATTATTACTCATAAAATTGTTATATGATAAATAGATTCAATATTTGGAATTATTATTCCCATTATATTTTATAATTTAAATTTATTTGTATGCCAAAAAATTATTTACCTACATAAATACTACTTACTATAGTAAAACCCAAATTCGTAAAAGTGAACAATTTTAAGTGTAAAGGACCTAAAAAAAGTTTTAAACATGTGTTAAAAAATATTTTTGGGTAATTGTAGACTATATCTCATCCCTCATGTCATTTTTTCCATTTTATATACTTTGTAACATGTGAAACACACCTCTCTTTATTTAAAGAAGAAATATTTACCATAACGAAACTTTCCTGACTTATAGAAGGTGGCTCTCACCAACCATTCAGGACCACTTGCAAAATTATGTTTTCTTTTGAAAATATGATATTTTTCCATACCCTAAAATCTAATTTATTTTATTTGAGGCACTAGTCAAAATATATTGGCTTAATACTACCATTTAAAAAGAGTCTTCTAAGGTAGATCTCAAGTCCTCAATGTAAGTACTTTTTTCCATATTTATTTCTCTTTGTTTCTTAATTTGTAAATAATAATTTCTTATTACCATATAATGATATAAATTTTGATTATATACTTAATTTTATTACTCTATGGGAATAAATAATATCGAATTTTTTAATTTTTTATATTTACAAAAATGAAACATCCATATGTGCATTGTGGAGACTACTGCCTCCACAAAGAGATGGGTTCAATTTTTATCAACGCCTCTAATTTCAGGTTTTAATGGTAAAATTAAATAATAAATATGAAATATATAGTATATTTATGATTATTATTAGTCATAATATAATTAACCTTCTTTCCCTCTTTTTATTTTTCAAATAACAACACCATCTCAGTGTTGTGCGAACTACAACCACCACAACTAACATATCTAATTTTAAATCTTGTTACATTTTTATTTATTAAATGATCATAATATTTGATTCAACATATGTTAATTACCTATATGTTATCATTATTATTATATAATAAAGTTATTTTTCTATAATAATCCCTATTTATAATCAAAATCATCAATTATTTAAGATACATTCATGTTTGGGTCAATATAACCACCTCTTTGAAAATTGATATAAAATAATATCATGTATTAATATTAGTGCATAATTACTTATAATATATGAAATAAATATTCCAAAAATATTATTTTTAAAATATGAAAATTAATTCTGAACTCACTAATTTAGATACGAATATTCATTCTAGAAAAATCTCTGAAATATGCTTCGATCCAATTTCATCTTTAAGGACCATAACAAAAACTCTCATAGAATTTAATAATAATTTTATAAAATAAATTGAAAAATTAAATCATAGTATGATTAATGATCTAGGACTATTTAACTATGAGATAATAATGATGAATGACCAAATTATAAAGAAACTATTTCGAAACAATCAAGATTACTCACACATGACATTGAAAAATGGATAATAACAACCTAATATATGTAAAAAAACAATTATAAATTATGTTAATAAAAGTTTATATATATTAATGTGTTTTTAAAATAAGTTATTAAGTTAGTTATTTATTTTATACAATAGTATCCAAGTGATTTAGTGGAATTTGTGGATTAAGATAATTTTTTCTTGTCTCAAATTTTAATGCCTTGAGACATGTTTCTAATATTACACCAACTTTTATTTGTAATAGTATATTTAGTACCTATAAAAAGAAAATACTTTATGATATATTTCTCTTTAAATAAATTTAATTTAATTTATATCTTTTTTTGCATACAACATAGATTTCGAAAAAACTGAGACATTCTATAAATATATTGTTATTTAATGTGAAAATTATCACTTTGACATTGGATAAGAGGGTATAAATAGGACTAAATAAAAAATGAAAACTATTATTTATGCTCATATAAAATTAACTCATTATATTTTAACCAATTAGTACATAAAATAAATTCATATGAAGGTAAAAAAGTTTCTTTTGAAAAATAATTATTTGCGCAATTTATTTTTATCTTAAATTATATTAATATATATAAATGAAATATTTAAATTAAATGTGTAGATAATATATTAAATTTAATATTTTAATATTAAACTAATATTTTTTATATGGAATGTGGTGAATTTAAACTCTATTTTATTTTTAACAGTTCATTATGCTAAATATAATTTTGTTATGTTTTGTGCACATTTTTTTAAAATCAATATCTGGAACATATTGAAATCATATCTTGTAAAATTGATTCTATATTTTGAAAAATAATAATTAATATTATTTATTATGTGAAAATTTATTTTTTTCATAATTAATTCTAACATCAATAAATATGTGTTAGAATGATTGTTGTTAAATTGGGTATATTGTGGGGGTGTGGGTTAACCTGAGAGATATGGATAAAACATCACACAAACATTCATTAATTTGATTGGTTGATTATATTTTTTCCATAGAATTATTATCATCTAATATATAGAATTTTTCGTCTATTTTAATTGACTTAGACATTAATATATTTTTTAATCTTCTAAAAAATTCAATATTTTTCCTCTATTTCCCATTTAAAAGAATACCACATCACCGATCTTCCTCAGAAATCATGAAACTTATTTGTCAGACAATCACAAAACTAATCCCATCATGAAATTCCTCTCCACTACCTAATGTTCATGGGTGGTTATAATTCCCTCCTTTCAATTATTAAATCTAACAGAAAAGGATGTTTCTAAAAGGGGAGGTGTAACTCTTAACTGGGTACATTCAATTTTAATCTTCCTTTCACCATTGTAAAACATATTTTATACATCATTTTATGATGAATCAAGTATCAAAAATATAATGAGATTACTTATTATTGAAAATATTTTTGTGGCCCTAATGATTGATTATGGGGGGTTTGGATGTCCTCAAGTCACTCACGTTTTGTCCATCATTTTCAAATGAATTCCAACAGGTTTTTCATAGAGCTGAAAACTCCCAATGGTTATTATCTCAATGATGACTCATCAAACTAATTTTCAAAGGTTGGAGTTCATTGGATAACTTTTCCAACAACACTTAACAAATTTCATTTGTCAAGAGGATGGGAGTTTGGTATCATCATACACTTTTGGGGGAAATTATTACCTATTTTGGGACTCTATTATATATTTCATTTAAGAAATTTCATGAATCCTTTGTTCATTCCCAAGAATGATGTGGGTGACCCGATAAGTAATAATTAACTATTAATAAGAATGGAAATGTAATACTCAATATGTATCTAAGTTTATCCATCAATGGAGGGATCTATCTGTATTTGAGGTTCTCCTTCTATGGTATATGTGGACAAATGACCCTTGTGTCATTTATTATTATGATATTTATTTTATGCCATGTAGTGGGCTCATGAAATTATCATCATCTAGGGAGATGATAACTTTTTCGATGTCGGGATCAAACCAATAAAATGAGATTCTTATATATCCTCATGAAACGAATCAGTACACATGGAATTCAGTTCAAATTAACAGTACACATCATACCTTTAAGGTCATGTGATATTGACCAAACTATGGAGTTTAACATCATGTGCTAAGGATTCCTGGGAGAAAGGTTCTTAGTCATTCTCTAGTGTAGGATTTATGCTGAAGTGGACCAAATAAAATGGAAGGTATGTGGTATTTTATGTGGGTATATGACCTTATTATAAATATTAACTAATAAGAATGGTAATGAAAGAGGGTCAGATAGAATGTGGCCCTCCGAGTCAGATGTGACCCCACAAAGAGTATATCCTAGACAACATTATGGTGAATTTTGATTGTTGGGTTTGGACCTCGGGGTGGCTTCCTATGTTTCCCAAACAGTCAGGAATCATAGACCAGATAGTTCTAAATGAGTTGGGGAATACACCAAAATTGTATTTCCATGATCTTCCTTCTATAGTATTTTCTCTGTTTAAAGGTTTTTCTTACACAAAATATGTCCCTCTGAGGTGGTGATAATGTGGTTGGGGATTATACATAATAAGACACCCATAGATATTTTATTAGGGCTTACACTAAGGAGGATTCCCATGTTATTTGTTTGGGTTTACACTCAAGTGGAGGCCTGGGTGCATGTTTGAGTGCTACACTCAAGAGGAGGCCTAGTTGTTTGGGACTGTGTAGATGTTATGATCTCCACTCACCTCTAATCCCACATGAGTCATGTTTGGTGTGAGAAATAAGAGTAAATTCTTGATTGGAAGCCACACAATCTCAGTTTCCCACTGGGGGAAATGCATGGTCCCAAAGGAATAGGGAAATAGACAGGGTTATGATACCCCACCCATCTCATATATTCATATCAAGGGCCCAAAGGTAGAGAGAAAGAATTTTGGTTCCCATATCCCCTCTTATTTTGGGTACAAAAATAGTCATTTCAACTCCTATCTATAACTTGGAATGATATGTGGAGAAATAGTGCAACCTAAATTTAGAAGGTATAGGGGATTATACTAGGAGGGATGCCTTATTACTAAATTTCGAGGGGTGATAGAAGGATCCAACATTTTCCCTTATCTAAGGAAAAGTCTAGTGGTTCACCACAGCTTTGGAAATGAGAAGTTCCATGTGAGTACCTCTATGGTCAGGACCCTTATTGCTAAAAGATGTAGGTATGCAGTGGAATCCCCAAAAGATGATATTTTAAACTTTTTCAATAACTTTTAATAGGAACCTGTCGATGTCTGTGAATAGCTTCTCAGTTTAATTCGAGGATCACATGTGAAGAGTTTGAAGAACAAGATAAAACTGTAAAATAATTGGTATACATCTGTTGCCACGCATGACGTCTACCCATCATTGGTGATCAATGGTCTAATAATCCAAAGAAAAATTCCTCTAGATCTTCCACATGCACTTCAAGAAATTTACAAGGGTTCCCATCGTTGAATTCAGGGTGCTAGTGCGGAGTTTATACGACACCTTCGATGCTCCGACAATCACCGCATCACTTCACTTGTGATTCCATAGAGAGAGCTTGATCTGAGCTCCTTGGATCTATATCCTATCTCTCTAGATCATCAAAGATAGGAGAGGAGATATAAATCACATGAATAGTCCCTGGTGGGAGGCTCACCTCTTCTATATAATGTGTGTTAATAAAATACATGGAATTTCCTCTCCATCCCCCGAATACATAACGCACTATAAATGACATGTTATGAATACTAATATGATTCATAAATATTATTATCACATTCTTTTAAAATATTAAATATATTACAAGATAATATTTGATTCATTAACTTGACTCCTCATTCCCAAAAATATTAATTGAACCATGAATAGTTTAATATTCATTCAAATAATATTTTTCATGTATTTACATAAAACGTGTTAATAGATTTAATAAATAAATTCAATGCCTATTATTATTAACATGAATAATATGAATTTATTTATTTCATTGGTGATATTTTAACCTTGGAAAAATCTCGAACCCCAATGGTGGGGCCCACCATGTCCAAAAATTATATTCTACTGAATAGGGAAGATTTTAGAATATGATATTGTGTGTGACCCTCTAGGCCCTTATCTTGATAGTAGTAAATAATATTCACAAACAAAGAGCGGGATATAGAAACCCATCATGTCCCCTAAAGAGATAAGGGTTTTCACAGTAGTGGCAACCAACCTATGAACACATACTTTGTAATATAATCTCTCTATCTTTAATATCTCACAAAGCAATATGCACACCAGTTTTATCGCCCTTTACTTGCATTGTTATTTTTTTATCTATCTAGATGGATTTACCCTTGGCTTCCATGACCATGGTCTTATGAAGGTACTACCATCCTGCTCAACATGGCCTGAGATATATTACTTCAATAACCTAGACGTGACAAATCTTTTCTTGACCATTTAACCAATGCCATACCACCCGTGATGCACCCAACACAAACTACCTCACCACAATTTCATCATCATGGTTCCCATATTTCAACAAATTATATGATAAAATGAGATACACTGGCAATGATCTAAATTTAGGAGACAATTACAACTTATCATATATAGGAACAACCAATGAAACCAAAACATGTGGTGTTCCTATTGGAAGGTTTTTTCTATTGAACTCACTTCTCGATATCACCAAGTGAAAACTTCATGAGAATATGTCTCAATGATTATGACCCCCAAACACTTGATAGTCAAACATCTATTGTGTTTAGTCAGTTAGATGCATCTAGAACATATAACATTAGTTTAAGATTAATGTCATAGTATCTAGAGGTACTAATTATAGCCTAATGTTATCTATAAACATTCAATATGACAATTAATCTTTGGAAATTTCCTTTCGAATAGAGGATACATAAAATTCTAATCTATAAAGGTAATATGGAATCATGTATAGCTAACTATATACACGAAATGGAAATAAAAAGAGGTGCATAGTTGGGTCTAGGTGACCCACTATTTCAACACTCCCAAATTCACTAGAGCCAACTTGCTAACCAAAAATTCTATCTACTCAAATGATAAATATCTTGTTTATATTGAGTAATAGATTTAGCTACTAGACTAACCATCATTAGGCCGCATGGATATTCAGCTATTTGCGACCCCATCTACTTAAGTAAAACATCCCAATAGATGGTATCCATGTGTTTGTAACTTTTTATCCACTATCATAAATTGATATTTTTGCTAATAAGGATAGCATATTGGTCATTATGATAATGCTTTACTTACTAGGTGTGATTCTGAGAACTAGAATAGATCTTTGCATTTAACTACTTCTTTGCTACTATAGAAGTTGTAATGTACTCAGTATTTGTAGGTATGGATACCACTGGCTTATTTGAGCTTTTCTCACTCATCACTATTATCCTAACTGCAATATCATATCCTTTTTATCTAAGGAATGCTATATTTTGTCCCCTAAAAACTAGTATCCTTTCTTCTCCACTTACCAGGTACATATCTTTTATAATTCTTAAAGTACAATTAGATACTTCTAAATGCTATCCTTACATTTCTCCTTGATATAACTGATATTTTCCTACTATAAAGTATGTACTCGAAATATTTTTTCATGTACATATCATGGAATAAATTATTAATCCATCACTGAACTATATAGAACTCAACTCAAAACATTAATCCCCTCCCATGATCAAAACATATCAACCTAGAGATATTATGGCATGTGACATTAGAAACAATTCATAACTTGAATTATCCCAACATGTATTTTTCAATAATAAATCAACGTACGATTGAATAGGTCCAATAAACCATTAGATCGACCATAATAGATTCTATTACCTAGAACATGGGTTTGTACTTTATGCCAATCACTGGAGAATCATTTGGATCCTTGTCTTAACTAACTGTGAGACCAATATCTGTTTTCCATATGTTGTGGAACATATTTATCTGGGAAAACTATTGCACTCACACTATCCTCTAGTAGACACATGGAAAAGATTCATGTCAAATGAATGATCTACGATATAGTGGCTTACTCTAATCCATAACTGGATTTAAGTAACTTGCAACCCTTATTCGCATCCAATGGTGTCAACATCCCTTCTTGGTTGCATCGTATAGATAACTTCCATGAATGTTTATCATTATATTCAATTGCCAATTTAATGATCTTAGTAGTTAGCTAGGACAAGTGAAATTCTAATGTATTTAGGAATAACGACATAGTGTAACCTATAAAGCCTTATTGGTATTACACTTGTACCATCCATGTATATTTTCTCTTGAATACCCACTGTATTATTCAAAATAGTAAGACTCTTTTCACTTTGATACATGGAATCCATTTATTGAATTTCATTTAGTGTTTTCATTCTTTTCTAATTTCTATATATTTTATACCGGTACGAAATATTATTCTCAAGGAATAATAGATCATGACCATGGTAAACCCGAAACCATCATCTTGATTTTTAACCATCCTACACAATTTGATTCTCTAGAACCTTCCTCTTCCACATGTACTTGTGATACATGTGCCTATGTCAACTATTTGTGTATCTTAATCATTGAAAAAACCCTGTTTTTCAGGATCCCACTATCTCAGAAGTGATGTTCACCCTTATAGAAATGTAGTAAATCACATGACTACAACTTTTTTATTTTAGGGATTTATGTAATGTCCTAAGAGACCATTAGGATAGTTACATAGGTGCACCATGTGTTTAACTAAATTACTTTTTTCATTTCAAAAAAAACTCTTTTCATCCAAACACATGTCATTATTACACAATGGTTTTACATCATACTATAACTCATATGATACCCATTTTTCATTATAATTGGCATGCAGTTATGGAAAAACACTGTTATTTGTAAGGCATTCCCCGAAATGTAATGGATGTTTCTGCAACTTGAACATTTATATTCATTACATCAAAATATTGATTTATAAAATGAGAGATTATGAATTTACTCCAGGCTAAATTTTTTCAATCAATGCTAACATGTAAGACTTTATTATTTATCCTCTTTATTAACATCAATGTCATGATGTAGATAAGGTAATGTGCCTTTAGAAATTACTCCAAGATGCATTATCCTGATCGATGATTGCATTGCCAATATATTCTTCAACATGATGATTTGAAGAAACTCATATCTTCTGACCATAAACTTACTTCACGTTACCATTCCTTAATTGTGTAATGGAATCATATGAAGTATATATATATACCTTGAGCTTCTTGTTGAAATAGTTCACACACTCATACTGAAATAATTATGAAATCTTAGTGACATTCCATTATTTATAAAGGTTTCTTTATCCAAACTAAAAATATCAATAAAACCAATGGTTTTAGCTGTACCGAGCCTAAATATTATATTGTTTATATTCTTGATGTCCACATTTAGTTTTTCATGACACTGAATTATCTTTCCACAATTGGGTATATGTTTTACATTTTTATATTCATCAATCATTGCCTATGATTCATGTATCACTGAACTAGTGATTGAGCATTAAATACCAAAAACAACATTCATTCGGATACTGAGATTAATAGTTCAATGTGAATATTTCATTAGGAAATATATAATTTTTATTCTTCTCATCACTGGCCTAGGTATTACCCTTTCTCAACCACTCAGAGTATGCACCTGACTTCTAGTAATTTATCTATACTTACTTGGATATAGTGCATTAACACACATATGTGAACATCATATTGTACCGAATACCAAAGAAGTAAAATGTAAGCATTACATAGTTGAATATGACTGAAGTAGAAGTGGTAACTTACTTATTTAATTCAATTTATTTCATTTAACTTCCATTGTTTTATTTTATGATACGCAGAGAAAATAACCTCCTATCAATAAATTTTTTATTAAAAGACGTTCTGAATGTTCCCTTGTCATTATATTCCTTTGGCCTTTTCACATTGTCACTTAATTTGATCGCCAAAATAATTAAAGGAGAATCTCTCTTTTATATTCTTATTCACTTGGTGAACCATACCGAAATTGGTAATAAAGTTTTTACTCAATACTTTTTCACTTTATAAATTAACATAAAACATGATTAACGAGGTTAATATGATATTAGATATAGTTTCATTGAAAGATCATAACCTACCTTTCAATTTACATTGATTTAGTGTAACCATTACCTATTCCAATATTTTCTTCGCTTTATCATTGTGACACACTCGGAGATGAGACTTATGGTTATATGATCCATGTCCTGATGTAGCGACTGCAACTATCATGGGATGTTAATGATAGCATAATGACATAACAATCATATGCTTCGTAAATTGGTCTCTTTTAAAACATTTCACTCTCTCTTGTGATATAATTTAATAGCTATAGGGACACTGGATCCTTGAGTTTCTAATAGTATTGTTCCCAAGTGCCTATACTATTCTTGAGTACTCATGCTAGTGAGGATATTTACAGTGCCCATTATTTATCATAGTTTTTAAACTTGGGGTATTACATTCCATTTTTTACAATATCATTATTTTTTGTAGATTAGTACTTTTTATCTGGATTACCGATTTCGTCATTTTCATTAATTAAATCAGTTGATGTCTTAACTATTTTTTCAAATTCTAAGAACACTCAGTGCTTGAATCAGAATACTCTATCACTCGAGTATTCTAGTGTCAAGGATCCCGAAACAACCCCTCATAATCTACAGTCTTTGGCTACGCCACTGCTTGGAGGGTTCAAAGTAGGCATATAGCTAGCCAACCACATTAACATGTGGTTCCTTGATCTATTAAGTGGCATCTCATATTCTTAAATCGTTACTTTATTCACTCAACACATGACTCTAAAACTACAACAAGCTATTTTTGGCTATTTATTTGTTGAAATTTTAGTTAATTCAACCCACCACTCTCATCAGAATGCCCCAGTAGTAAGAGGCACCCTCATCTTTGGCATGACCGACACCTCAAATAGTTGTTTTTGTCCAAATTTGAATGATGTAAGGTGGTAATGGCTTAATATATCATAAAGTATTTTATTATTTTTAATTGGACAAAAGAAATAATTTTCTATTTTCTAAGCATGTACTATGTGATCGCACTCACAACTGAGAATGTAGGAAATAGAAGAGTCAATCGCATTACATGTTCTCTTTATCATTCATACATGTTTATTATTATTCTATGTGATCAGGCATTGACTAAAGATTCCTAAAAATAACAAAAAATGCAATAATAAAATGATGACTTGATCATGAGTCGGTACTATGGGTTGATCCATTGAGTTAATAACAGGCCAATCTAGACCCTATGGGTTATACCTTGAGTCACGTCACTTGCAACATGAACTGCATCTTTTCCCCACCAATGCATTGCATCTCCTGTCTGGTTCATTTTCAGTAGTCATCACATTATGAACAATTCATCTTGTCATTATACAATATTACTCGCTCGCAAGAGATGAATTCTCGGGGTATAAAAATAAAACTCTATGAATGGGCACGTAGACCCTTATACATATAATGACATTTGAGATGACACACAAATCGTCTTTTACTTAACTACTTATTACAGCAGCATGAAATAAATAATTAAATAAATAAAAGGCACCTGACAAAAATTGGATGGTCTCAGGCTCATGACCTTTCATATAAGTATCAAACTCGTGTATATTAATTAAATGAAAAAATAAATTAAACAAGAATTAAATATACTAGTGGGAATTATAATTGAATGAAAAATTCACTCATATTTTCAATTCAATATTTATGTTGTTTGGTTCCAATTAATAAATTTAATTTTAAATAAAAATTAATTAACTAATATAATTAAACACCAAATTTAATTAATTTAGGCCACCTTTAATAATTAAACTAAAGAATAATATTTAATTAATTTAATTAAGAATTGAAATTAAATTAACTGTTTTAAATACTCTTTTATTAAAATAAAATTCATCTCGCCCCCTTAAACCCCGGACAAGGCCTATGTGGGTCGGGTAAAACCCACATAGTCTCATTCCGAGCTATGTCGACCCCTTGAAAAGGTATTACGGGTCAGTTAGGGCTACCCACTCCTGTTTCGGGTTGGGCAGACCCACACAGACCCATTTTAGGTCAGATCTTGTCTAACCTACCCTGCACATGGGTAACCTCAAGTTGGAGACCGGATCTGGTCGGCGAAGCGTAGTAGAGCCACTACGAACTGGTGTTGCTGGTGTGAGTCTAAGGCACCATTCCGGAGGGAGGTGTGTCCTGCATAAATATCGGGTGTGTTTATCGGGGCCAGTAGAGTAGGTGGCCTGATCGGAAAGGGGAGGAAATGCAGAGGGGAGGAGGTCGGTCGACCTGGTGGCATGCTGATCGGGATCCAGCCAGAGGGTTCCCCCATGGTGAGGAGGCCTTCCCAGTGAGTGCGGTGGTGTCAGGAGGGCAAAGTCGGGATGGAGCCAAACCTGGGCGGCGCGGACTGGAAGAAGCGGAGGCGTGCAAGTACACCACGTCGAGGAGGTGTGGGGCGCGGATCTAGCGTGGGGTTGCATCCAGGGTAGGTGGTGCTGGGACCAAGGGAGCTGGAGGAGGCTGGTTCGACTGTGGCTATAAGATAGAGGCAGCGGTGTGCCTATGAAAGGGAGGCCAGTCCGGTGGCTTGGTCTGGTCCGGCCTGGGTGGCTGGTGCGGGGAGGCATGCTGTCGGTGCCTGAGGCATGGCGGAGGAAACATTGGGGGGTCACTCGGCCCCCACAAACCATGTTTTTGTTATTTCTTTACTTTCAGGACCCACCACCCTTAAACCACCTCATTTTTTATCTTCTTTGGATTATGTTATAATCCAACCCCACAAGGAAAAAAATTACACACACCCTTTAAGTCCTTCCCTCTTTTAAACATTACTTAATTTCTATATAGACTTTGTAAAATAAAAATTATTATTCTAATAATATTATTATTATATTAAAATCATTATTATAATATAATTAATATTTTAATAAAATTAATATTATTTTTATAAAACCATCGTTATCGAAAAAAACTATTTTGAAAACTGGATAACGATTTTGATGTTGGTTTCGGGTGTAAAAACATATAAATAAATATATGTTCATCATTTTAACCCAGAAGTGGGAATTTTGATCTGTATTAGAACTTTGGATGACCGCATCCTGGCCATATGATTTTATATTTACGAACCTTCTGTGGTGTTCAGAGTATAACGAAAACCATCTTTACGATTTAATGACTTTAATTATTTCATTCGCTTAAAATGTCATGTGTTCCCTATGATAGCACTTGAAGGACCCGGGAATGCAGCAAAAGCCCCAAAATGTGGGATTTTACAATTTTTCACCAACATTCGAGATAAACATGTCAACGTTAATGAATAGATTCCCGGTTTAAGTTGGGGACCATGCTTGAAGAGTTTTAAGCACAAAATAAAACCATAAAATATCTTGTTTAGATCCGAAGTCGTAAATGACGTCATCTAGTCATTAGAGATCACTGCTCGAAGAATCTGATGCTGAATTCCTCTAGATCAACCACATTCACTTCAAAAAATGCAGGGGAGTTCCGATCATTAAATTTTGGGAGTTAGCGCAGAGTTTCGATGATTCCTTCGACACTCTGACGATCGCCACATCACTTCACTTATGATGCCTGAGAGAGAGCTTGATCCGAGCTCTTTGGATTCAGAGCTTTTCTCTCTAGATCATGGGAGATAGTATAAAAGAGAGAAACCCTATGAATGGTCTGTTGGGGGAGGCTCTTCTCTCCTATATAATGTTTGTTAACAAAATACCCTGAATTGCCTCTCTGGCCCCTGAATACTTAATGCACTATAAATGACATGTTATGACTACTAATTGGGGTAATAAATATTATTATCACTTTATTTTAATATACTAAATATGTTATGTGATAATAAATGATTCATTAACTCAACTCTTCAATCCCATAAATATTAATTGATCCTTGAATAGTATAATATTCGTTCAAATAATATTTTTCATGTAATTACTTCAAACATGTAAATAAAATAAATAAATAAATTCAATGTCCATTTTTATTAACTTGAATAATAGGAATTTATTTATTCCATTGGTGATCGTTTAACCTAAGAAAAAGTCCATGCCCCAGTGGTGGGTACCACCATTTCCAAAACTCCTATTCAATTGAATAAGGTAGATTCTTGAATAAGCTATTGTGTGTGACCCTCTAGACCCTTATCTCGATAGTAGGTAATAGTATTCACATACCAAGAGTGGATCTAGCAACTAATCATGGCCCCTAAAGAGATAATCATTTTCACAGAAGTGAAAACCAGCCTAGGAACACGTACTATCTAATATAATCTCTTGGTATTTAATATCTCATAAAGAAAGATGCACACCAGTGTCATTGCCCTTTACTTTTTTTTATTATTTACTGATCTGACTGGATGGATTTACCCATAAATTCCAAGTCCATAGTCTTAAGAAGGAACTACCATCCTGATCAATATGGCCTAAGATATATTACTTCCATAACTTGGAAGCAAAAAATCATTTCTAGACCATTCAACCAATAACATGTCACCAATGACGCACCCAACACAAACTACCTTGCAACAATTTCATCATCATGGTTTTTGTCTTGCATCAAATTCATGATTGAATGACATACACTGGAAATGACCTCATGTAAGGATACCATTACACATGATCATAGATAATAACAACCAATGACACCAAAACATGTGGTGTTCCTATTGGAGGGAATGTCATCATGATCTCACTACTCGAGATCACCAATTGTGAACTTCATGAGAAGAAGTCTCAATACTTATGATCCCCTAGCACCTAATAGTCATACATCTATTGTGTCTAGTTGATAAGATGTGTCTTAAACATAGGACCTTATTTTTGGATTTTTGTCAAAAGTATCTAAAGTTTCACATTATATCCTAGGATCTGCTATAACCTTTTAATACATCAATTAATCTTTGGAAATTTCCTTTCAATAGCAGGAGAAGAAAATTATACACTATAATGGTAAGATGGCATCATCTATAGGTAACTATATACATGACGGGGTAATAAAAAGCATTGTATAGTTGGTTTTAGGTCAACCACTATTTCAACAATTACCCTAAGAATGTATTCTTGAGAGAATTGCAAAGGCCAACCTTATTAAATATGTTTTTTGTAAGAACTAATTTACCATAGGTAATTAATTTTAAGAGGACACATTGATGTACCTAGTGATTTGATCATACATATATGGTGGTTTTAGGAGATTCCTTGGCCTTACCCCATTAGAATGGTTTGTGGAGGTGCCTAAGTGGGGATGAAGGGTACTTTGGTTGAAATCAATGTGAGTGGGAAATTTTGACATCATAGGATGCCCCCATTCCATGTAGTGAGTTACTATGTTGGATGGGGTTCTCTCTGTGTAGAATTTTTCTACATGGGATTGGGTTCTTCCCATGTATCTATTTCTACATAGGGTGGGGTTCCACCAATTTAGGGATTTTCTATGTCGGTTAGGGTTCTACACATGTATCACTTTTCAACACAGTCCCATGTTCCTCCCATGTAGCATCTTTTTACACAGGGTAAAGATCCCTATGTGTAACTTTTTACTATGTTGTGTTGTGGAACACAAAGAGGTCATCTACTTTTTCTAAGTGGAATGGAATTCATAAAGTTTTTTGTTTCACTGATGGTCATGTGAATTACTTTTCAACATTAATTTTATGTGGTAGGATTGACTTCAAAGAATAGATGGATTTCTGCTCATTTTTAATTTTTTATCCTATCTCTCATGTCTCTGATTCTTTCCATTATGTTTCCCCTCTTCAATTTTTTCTATAAGAATAGAGAATCTAACTACTAGGATGTATGGTCATCCATGGGGGGAATAGGACTTTTATTTGTGGGATCCCAGGATGTAATCCCCAAACCTAGAATGATTTCATTCATGTGGTATGGAAAATACCGCCTATACCCACAAACAACTTATTGTTTGCATGGGGAGGGGGTTTATTTTTGGGGGATGGATAGCATTGTCCCCATCCAAAAATGATTTTTTCATTCATGGGGGTGATCATTTTTGGGGTAAGTGAATCAATGTTTGACCCAACAAATGATCTGGTGTCATTCTTTAGTGCAGAGAAAACCATCACGTCTTACAAAGGATTTTGTTTGAAAGAAGTTTTGTGATGCAGTGGTTCAAGTATCTGTTAGGTCGGAAGAACACCCCAAGGAGGGAATGATGGCAAGAGGGGGGGTGAATTGCCTTTTAAAAAATTGATTAACAAATTAAAAAACAAAGTAAAGTGCAGCGGAAATAAATAAGGCAAGACACAAGAAATTGATAACGGAGTTCGGCCAAAACCCGGCCTACGTCTCCGCTCCCAACTCAACCGTTGAGAGATTCCTACCGCTTGCTTTTCAATGGTTTTAGCAAGAAACCCACTAGGCTTTGAGGTAGCACTAGGACCTATTACAGCTTGCTTTTGGTGGTTAAGCAAGAACCCACTTGCTTTTAATGGTTTAGCAAGAACCCACTAGCCTTTTTAACGGGTGAAGGCTAGGTCACCAAAACACAAGCCTTTTAAAAGGAAAGGCTTGAAGAACCTCTTCACACCTTAGTGGTGGTGTGAAACCCAAAAGAAAGGGGGATGAGAAAAGTGTTTGGGGTTTGTAGGTACAAACCCAATTTTAAGCTCAAAATAAAATAAACAAGAAAAACCGTATTGGAGGAAGACTTGGGCGCCAATTGGATGATGGAGTTGATGTAGCGTGCTTTCCCAAGCTTCTTGAGGTGCTCCTTGGATTGGAAATGGATGGAGCACTTGGGGTTCCTTTGAGGAAGTCCGCCGGAGGATTGCCGAATGATGGAAAAAGTGTCCGTTGGATTCACAATAGTTCCGGTGATGTCCGGGGCTTCCTTGGCCTTTATTTATAGGCATGGAACCCTTGGGGAGGCTTCGGAGCCGTTGGAGAGGCTAAAAGAGCCGTTGGGAGCCAAGTGGGCAGGCTGGTCAACAGCCCAACGGCTAGTTTGACTGGCTCCACCGGCTGGCCGGTACAGTCCCACCGGCTGGCCGGTGCTTGAGGAAATTGGGATATTTCGAGACTTGGCTCCACCGGCTGACCGGTGGATGGGCCACCGGTTGGCCGGTGCCTTGGATGTTGAGAAGGAGGTTGGTCCAGGCCCCACCGGTCGACCGGTGGAGGAGCCACCGGCTGGCCGGTGGAAAGACAGTAGGTCTCACTATTTGTGCTGGGTGCCACAGGTCGACCGGTGGCAGAGCCACCGGTCGACCGGTGGGGAGGCAGTAGCTACCCCTTGAGTCTGGGTGCCACCGGCTGGCCGGTGGTGAAGCCACCGGTCGGCCGGTGGACTGAATTTCAGTCCATTTCTGCCTCTTCCTTGGTCAACTTCTTGGCAATCAAATGCCTATCAACACAAACACTTAAAACACAATGTTAGAAACATAAGAGGGTGATTGTGATCATGAAAATCAAACCTCGAGGGGTTCGAGAGGTACAACAATCTCCCCCTATTTTGATGATCACAATCACCAAAACAATTAAAGTAAAAATGAAATTAAAAGGAAATGCAAAGCATGATGAAAAAGGATTCTCCCATTCTCCCCCAATCAATCAAGAAATTTCTCCCCCTTTGTGATTATCAAAATAGAGTGGGGCATAAAACTTGATTGAGGGAAACATTGAAAATCAAGATTTGAAAAAAAATTGAGATTTGAAAATCAATTGAAATTTTGGAAATTAAATGAAAATTTGAATCAAATTTTGAATTGAAAGTTTTGAATCAAAAATCAATTGAAATTTTAAATTTGAAACCAAGAGTTGAAATTGAAAGTTTGAATAAAATTTGAAAATGAAAAGCTTAATCAATCCTAACTCCCCCTAAATAAAAACAATAAATCACCGGGGAAAGGAAACTATTTTTGGCCCGGAGAGACTCGCAAGAAGGGATTTTTCAATCCAAACTTGTCTCATAGCGGGTCTTCTCCTATAGAATTCATCGGAAAAGAAAAAAGACTTGGGTTGGCCGTACCGGGCGTTTTTGCAATTACACTCATAAATGAGGTGCCCGGTTTTCTTGCAATAATTACAAAATTTAAAGCTAGAGCTCCCCCTTACAAAAACAGTGGGTGCATGGGAGGAGGAGGCTTGGTTGGTATAGCCAAGTCCATTGGTGGTTCTAGAAACCCTTTGGGAACCTAGGAGATTGTTCAAATTTTGTTCCCCATTGGTGAACTTAGCTAGGGTCTCCCTTAGGTTTTTGATGGTTGATTCCATAGAATCAACATTTGGAAAATTTTGGATTTTAAGGGAGAGTTCCTCCTTCTCTTTGAGAAGTTGGTCTTTTTCGGAGGAAAGTTTTTTGAAATTCTTTTTCAAAGCGACAAATTTTGATGAAAGCTCATGAAAACCTTTTTCGAGTTGGTCTCTAGCATGTGAGAGTTCTTCATAAGACAAATGATTCAAAGAATTTGAAGAACTAGAGGAGAAAGAGGAGGAAGAGGAGGAAGAGGAGGAAGATACCTCATGTTTTGCCATTAGGCATTTGTTATCGTTGTCGCTTGAGGAGGAGGAGGAGGAGGATGAGGTGTCACTCCATGTTGCCTTGAGGACTTTCTTCTTGCCTTTGTCCTTTGGCGTGGCCCGTTTTTTGTTGAGTGGGCAATCGGGCTTGTAATGGCCCTTTTCGCCGCACCCGTAGCATTTTACCTTGGGCTCGGCTCTTGCGGTGGGTTCTTGCTTTCGGTGCTTGCGAGATTTCTTCTTCTTCTTGTGCTTCTTCATGAATTTTTGTATTTGGCGGGCTAGATTCTCCATTTCCGAGTCGCCGCTTGATGATGAGGAAGATGAGGAAGGAGATGAGGAAGAAGATGAGGAGGAGCTTACTTCCTTTTGTACCTTGAGGGCGATGTTCTTTGGAGCTTTGATAGGTGTGCCCTCCTTTTGTGCTTGCCTCCTCATTGTGATCTCGTAAGTCATGAGAGATCCGATGAGCTCTTCGACCGACATGTTTTTGACATCCTTAGCTTCTTGGATTGCCGTCACTTTAGGTGCCCATGAGCTCGGAAGGACCCATAAGATCTTCTTGACCATCGTCTCGGCTGAAACATCATCACCAAGAGATTTCCTTCCATTGCACACGTCAGTAAAGCGAGTAAACATATCAGAAATAGATTCATTTGGGTGCATAGAAAAAGACTCAAAATCTTGTCTATACATGTCCAATCGAGTATCCTTTACTTTGTTGGTCCCCTCATGGGTAACCTCCAAAAGTTTCCAGATTTCATGTGCGGAGGTGCATGTGGAAACTCGATTGAACTCATTTCTATCTAAGCCGCAATGGAGAGCGTTCATGGCTTTGCCATCAAGCTCAAAGTTTCTAATATCGGCGGGGGTCCATTTGGATTCATCGGGGGAAGAGAGAGTGTAACCTTGCATGACTATTTTATAAATGGGATATCCTATACTTCTAAGAAAAGTGGTCATGCGGGTTTTCCAATAATTATAGTCGGACCCATCAAAAAATGGAGCCCGACCCAAAGAGTAGCCTTCGGGGGCGAAAGAGGTTGATGCCATCTAAATGGATCTTTGAATTTGAAACCTTTTAAGGAATTACTCAAATTATCCCTCTGATACCAATTGTTGGGTCGGAAGAACACCCCAAGGAGGGAATGATGGCAAGAGGGGGGGTGAATTGCCTTTTAAAAAATTGATTAACAAATTAAAAAACAAAGTAAAGTGCAGCGGAAATAAATAAGGCAAGACACAAGAAATTGATAACGGAGTTCGGCCAAAACCCGGCCTACGTCTCCGCTCCCAACTCAACCGTTGAGAGATTCCTACCGCTTGCTTTTCAATGGTTTTAGCAAGAAACCCACTAGGCTTTGAGGTAGCACTAGGACCTATTACAGCTTGCTTTTGGTGGTTAAGCAAGAACCCACTTGCTTTTAATGGTTTAGCAAGAACCCACTAGCCTTTTTAACGGGTGAAGGCTAGGTCACCAAAACACAAGCCTTTTAAAAGGAAAGGCTTGAAGAACCTCTTCACACCTTAGTGGTGGTGTGAAACCCAAAAGAAAGGGGGATGAGAAAAGTGTTTGGGGTTTGTAGGTACAAACCCAATTTTAAGCTCAAAATAAAATAAACAAGAAAAACCGTATTGGAGGAAGACTTGGGCGCCAATTGGATGATGGAGTTGATGTAGCGTGCTTTCCCAAGCTTCTTGAGGTGCTCCTTGGATTGGAAATGGATGGAGCACTTGGGGTTCCTTTGAGGAAGTCCGCCGGAGGATTGCCGAATGATGGAAAAAGTGTCCGTTGGATTCACAATAGTTCCGGTGATGTCCGGGGCTTCCTTGGCCTTTATTTATAGGCATGGAACCCTTGGGGAGGCTTCGGAGCCGTTGGAGAGGCTAAAAGAGCCGTTGGGAGCCAAGTGGGCAGGCTGGTCAACAGCCCAACGGCTAGTTTGACTGGCTCCACCGGCTGGCCGGTACAGTCCCACCGGCTGGCCGGTGCTTGAGGAAATTGGGATATTTCGAGACTTGGCTCCACCGGCTGACCGGTGGATGGGCCACCGGTTGGCCGGTGCCTTGGATGTTGAGAAGGAGGTTGGTCCAGGCCCCACCGGTCGACCGGTGGAGGAGCCACCGGCTGGCCGGTGGAAAGACAGTAGGTCTCACTATTTGTGCTGGGTGCCACAGGTCGACCGGTGGCAGAGCCACCGGTCGACCGGTGGGGAGGCAGTAGCTACCCCTTGAGTCTGGGTGCCACCGGCTGGCCGGTGGTGAAGCCACCGGTCGGCCGGTGGACTGAATTTCAGTCCATTTCTGCCTCTTCCTTGGTCAACTTCTTGGCAATCAAATGCCTATCAACACAAACACTTAAAACACAATGTTAGAAACATAAGAGGGTGATTGTGATCATGAAAATCAAACCTCGAGGGGTTCGAGAGGTACAACAGTATCATGTTTTTATACATAAACTAAAGTCCTCATTTACGTCTTGGAGTCCTTATAATTTTTTCAAACTCTTATTTTTTGTTTATTTTTACGCTTACAAAAATTAATGGAATCCATTTCTCCTTTCATATTGAGTTTTCAAGACCCATCAAATTCCCCATATCAAATTGGGATCTAATCTGGACAAAGATGAGGTGATTTTGATGAAGAAAATAGTCTTATGGGTTCCACGTTGATAAAAGGGGGGACCCATCTCATTTCTATTTTACCAAGTCTCTCCGTGAACTGAGTACTTTGCAAACGTTCGATCCCTTTTTTCTCCCAACATAGAGTTCTTTTTTGTTGATAAAATTTCCCCAAACATAAGTTCATATGCTACCTATGGAACCTCTTATCTCCCGCATAGAGAAATATTTACCTACATGGTGAATTTAGTGCCTCATAGTCCAAGCGCCTTGCGGTCTAAGCACCTTGAGGATTGATTATCATGCAGTTTTAATATACATCATCATGTTTTAATGAATCTAAAATGAATTTTTTCTGATCCTTCTACATTGATAAAATGGATCATGGTCCAAAAACACTATATTTCAATTCATTGACCATGATTAAATGAATATATTCCATTTCTGATAATATTGAATAAGTCTTTAGACCTCACTTTATCCATCTAGATGGTATTCTAAAGAATATCCTTTTTCCTAGATTTTATGAATTACCTATTGTCAAAAAGATTACCATTGTGAAAATTTGGGCTTCATGACAATGCCCCAATTCCATTGGTTGTCCAGAATCATTGATCTTTTTGGTTTTTGGTGTCTTCAAATTATAATCTATTAAAAATATCTACTGTGAGGATGATTATTTTTGAATCTGGTCAAGAGAGATTCACCATTCTGAATGGTTCCCTTTGGACTCAAAGAATAAAACATAATAATGAAATATCATTTAAATACACCATTCCATATTATTCATCAATTTTCAACCTCTATCAATATCTTTCCAATGGAGGTTGGATATCCACATTGTATTTATGGTTTGGAGGGAGTTTTTCAGATGTATAGGCTTTGGCATTCTGGGTGGACCCAAATAGTATGGAATTTGCTCAACATTCGGATTTTATTGGCTTATACCAAGTTTTAGGGATTTATTAGTTCACAGTATACTTGCCAACCTGGATTTTTACAGATTTAATCAGCCGATGGTGTTAAAAAAACAACACATTCCACCCATCTTATGGTGAATTTAGGATTGGATTGTCGGTATCTACCAATTTCGTTGGTGGGCCCCATTCTTTGAAACATGTATGAATAATTTATCCCTATAGATAACACCTGGGAGGATAATAACCTGGTTTTTCTATATGCAAGTGTCCTATTGGTCATGATAGATATATTACTAGGTAAACTCCTTCATTATAATCCACTTATTACATTAATTGATTGGAAAAATGAATTTCTTCAAGATAGAGATCCAAGTCATGTGGGTCAATATTCCCGGACTCATCCCACTCAACAATCTTGAGGTTTTCTCGGTTCAAATGAGGCCACTCTCAAGGAGGGTCCACATACTACCTAGGGATATCAGGTTCAAAAAGATGTATATCCAGAATTTGGGTTTGAAAGATTATTATCCATGTTATTTATTTGTAGTATTTTCACATCTCATGAATCTTATAAATATTTTAGGGTTGGAACCTTAATTATGGAGGCCATACTGGTGTAGGAAAAACCCATCAACCTAATTTTTCCCACTCTCACTCAAAAGTTCATGTTATTGGGCCATATTCATGAGTGTAGATCTTTTCATTTTAATGGTGTATGATTTCAGTTTTTATATGGATAGATGTTGGAACACATTAGATTCTATGAATATTAGTATAATTCAACAATGCCTCATTCCCTCTTTCACCCTGCACTTCTCAACATTGATGTAGTTCTGCCAACATCTCTGGGCATCAATATTTCTATTTAGTTTTTAAATGACCCCCCACATTAATTTCATTTTTTATCATGGAATATTATTAGTGCTGATAGATAATTTCTAAGGGACTTTAGTGGAACAATCTTGTATCATCTTGTTGTGTTATGGAATTATAGATGCTCAGGAAGATGGAGTGACAATCTACAAACCATATGCTCCCTATAGATTTTCATGACAATTTATATACCTGTAACAGGTTTCCTATTCACCTCTTACATAGATTAAAAGGGAATCGTGCATAGTCATCCTTCTCCAACTATGGATAATTATGATGCATGGAGATTATGGAAAGAAAATATCATTACCTCAAGTGCAAAAATCCTACAAACCTACCATGGGGTTACAGTATAATGTGGGTGGAATACTATCCTAAAGGGATATTAGGTAATCCAACCTTCCTAGTTCATATACCACAAGATTCTACTAATTCATTAAAACAAACACCTTCCCCATGAGTTTATAATGTATGGAGACTTGCGTCCTAACATTCCAAGTATATCAGGGGCGCTTCATCTTCAATCCCCCAATTTAATGAAGGCAGTGCAGATCGAAAATTCTTAGCTGGTACTACTATAAGCCCTACTAATGTTGTTCCCAGGGGAATAGAATTAAGAAATACACCAATTTATTAAATGATTATTATATTGGTTTCCATTATTTAATAAGAGTTAGAGATGGAGTACATTCTCACATTAGCATCACATTTTTGAATGAGTCTATCTATGGTAAATGTAATCCTAGATTATATAACAGTAGAAACAGGTGGAGAACACCAAAATTTCATTGCTGATATAGAAATTTGCGCTATGATGAAATGGGATTGAAGCCAAATTTGTATATAATTATGGTGACTCTATTCTTGAATTTTAATGATAAGGGTAAAATACTGTTTTCAACTTACCCTTGTCTTAGGAACGTGTCGGTTTGATTACTAAAACATACGTGTCCTTATCATATAAGTTCTCATTACTGGAGAATAATTGGTTTCTTTGGAATGTGATCTTATCAAGTTTAACGGTTTCAATCACCTTGATGAATATATAAATTATACATCTACAAAGATTATTCACTTCATTGTGAACGAGGTGTAATTTTATGATCCTATAGTTGAACTGACTACAAAACTACAAGAATGTGAGGTTCACATAGCCAGATTAAAGGAATAATTTTCAATAAAAAATAAAGGACTCAAATCCATCAAACAAAAAGGTAGAAAGTTCAGGGTTGTTATTTGAAAAATGTACCCATTATCTAAAACTAATGATGGAAAGATAATCAGTCTACATTAGGGCATTTAAGGATCACATTAAGAAATATTCTATTTTCTAAATAAATCATCCTAATTTTTTGTGTATCCATTTCAGTTTTTTGGTATCTTATAACATCAGGGAGAGACTCTTGGATGTGGATTCTCCTCTTGGATTTTTTCAATTAATGGAAATTTTTAGTTTCCTAGTCATTTGTCACATTTTCTATATATTTACTTTGAAATATTAAGATTAATACTGTATTTGACTTATTTTGGATTAAATATCCTGTAATGATCTAATTTTTTCAAGAGTAAAAGGACCTAGCGAGAATATTTCTGACTGTTTTTAAAGATACCTGAAAACCCCTACATGAATTGCATCAATTTTTTTATCACCCAAATTTTTTCCTAAGTCCAATGGGGTGCAGACTTAGTGGGTGTGACTTGGATTATTTCTATTCCTCCCTTTTTCGGTTTATATACTAACATGTTTTGTGTAGTATTATTTTGATTACTCTAGGTTTTCTCTAAATAAGGATATGAATAGGTCTAGAGAGCTGCAACACAAATTTTACCCAAGGTTACCTTCATGGGTTTCCACCTTGGAGAGAGTTGTGTTTATTTTTTTGGATAGTTTCGTGAATTTTAACCTGGAATAATGAAAATTATTTTTTAGGTTGAAAATATTTGACCAAGAGTTATAGGCTGGAAACCCAAGCAGGGATTGTATCCTAATAATGTCACAATATTCATCATTCATATGAAGAGATGTTCTTTAGAGAATATCTATTTTCATCTATATCTCATGTTTTGTATGTGAAAATTTTATAGGGAGTAACCACAAATCATGTTTTAAATGTGGGTGTTAATTTAGTGTGATGTTTTCAAGGCATGTAGAGATAGAATAGATCTTTTCTAGGTTCTAATTTAACTCTAGTTGATGGGCCTTTTGTGTTTGATTCATGAAAATATAATGAGGTTGTATCATGCATAATTAAACAAAATAATCCTTTTCACATTAAAATCATATTACGGATGGAAAAATTGTTTACGAAGAACCAAATTTCTCATGATTGTGAGCCATACTTTTTCATGGGAATATGTATGATAATGATAAGAGCATTTGTACTGGCATTTTACATGAATGGGGAAACCTTCCCTAACCAAATCCAACTTCTATAATGGAGGGTTGAATCACAGTGATGTTTAATGTTGTCTGACTAGGGAATGGATTGTGTTTAACGCATTATGATGGGAACATTTGTGGGATAAAATTTAAGGACATTTATCATTGAACTTCTGGTTAATATTTGGTCTTTTTGTGGTGATTTTATGAATAATTTCCCATGGTCATCAAGATTTAAGGTGGGATGTTGTAATGTATAATATATGATGATTCTGAATTGGAGAAATGACATGGGGAAAAAATTTCATTTCAACTTATAGAGATAGAATAGATCTCTAATAAGAACTAGTTTTTCATGGGTTTAAAGGTATTTTGTGGGAAATATATACAAATATAATAGGGTTGTATCAATCATAGTCAAACAAATGTGTCACTAGGACACTGAATTTCCATTTCTAATGGCAAAAGGAAGATTATAGAGATTTAGATCTCCCTAGAAATAGAGTTTGGATCATGTATGGGATATTAATGAATATAGAAGGAATATTTAATATCCAAATTACCTAAGAATATGTAAAAATGATTTCCCCATGATGATCTGATCCATACACTGAAAGGGGGGATTTTTTTTGTTATAGTTGGGCTGGAGGCATATGATTTTGGAATTATTAAATATTTTTTCATATTGAGAATCTAGTCATGCATAGTTATATATTGATTCTCCACACTGATGAATTTTTTTTGTCAATAATGGAATTTATTTCTTGAATACAGGCTCAAAAACCAAGTAAGAACATGTACTAAACCCTGATTTTTGGATAATGATCATGCACAAGAGAGTTGGTATATATTTTCATTATGTTATAGCTAAATCGGTATATAGGATCTAGGTGTTACTACATATCTCATCAGGGTGAGAATCAATCATATGTATTTCTTTAGAAAAACCCATAAAGAATAACTTCATGTGGAAAGGATGTGGGATCCCTAATGCAAAAAAAGGGAGGCATGAATCCCCATAACTACTATATATTCACTTTGGAATTTATTTATAAATAGCACCAATTATTCCTGACATAAGGCTTTCTAAGATAGTTTCCCAAGGAATCTTATAATTTTTACACATGGTAATAATGTATGTTAGTGTAGTGTATTGAATATGTTTTCATACAGTTTAATTACATGTGACTAGGATGACTTGGGATATTTCAGTTTTATGTCATACGACTAGGACCATATGCAATGAAAATAATGAGTTAATGAAAGGCTCATTAAGAAAAAATGTTCAAACATTCCTCATACATGAATATGTAATATATAAACCATGGTTCTAGGAGTTATTATATTAGTATAATGGATATGGGAAAAAATTTACTTTTGGGATTTTGGAGGCTGGATATCCCTCTCATGGGAATGAATTTTCCACTACTTGATAGACCATTTTTTGGGAAATTTATGAAAATCCAATTTGATCATATCATGATTAGTCAAAAAAGGTGTTCTTAGGACACTGAAATTCTATTACCAAGGGACGAACAAGGATTATGGATATCCTAAATCACCTAGTATATATAGAATGACAGGTGGAAGGAATATGTCCAAGATGGAAGGAAACATTTGCACTGATATTTTCTTTGAAGTAACGAGTTCCCTACATAGATCTGGATAATATATAGGGAAGGGGTTTTTAGTTTATGAATATCATCTAGGATATGAAAAAGGATATGGGCATCACTAAATATACAGTTTGAATTGGAATAAAGACACATGTAGTTCTTGAAAAATTCTCCATGTACAGGTATTACGTGTACACAAGGAGGGGAAAATTTTGATATTACATCTAGACCAAAAATTAAAGATTTGGATGTCACTACATATCCCATGATGATGGGAATGAATCCATATGTAATTCCTAAAACATGGAATGGTTGATGACCAATTCCATAAATGGGGAATACTCTCTAGTGAGGACATTGAACAGTTACATGGCTATCACAAGAAAATCTGTATTTATAGGATGGGGTAAGGATACCATTTGACATTGTGTGCTAAGGATGTAGATGTTTCACTCCACTCATACTTTTTCCCATGATGAATCCCTATTTTTTCAAGGGTTAATGTTGTAGTTTATTTTTGTATAGCCTTAACCATGATTTGTTGAAAATGACTTTGCGTGGATAATAAGTGATAAACCGATGTGAAAGAAGGACGAGGGAAAAAATTTATTGAACAAGCTCACAAGACATATCAAACTGGGACCATTATCACTGTGATGAAGGGAAATTACTTCATGAAGAGTTGGTGATGAGGCCAGACAAAGGATAAGGGGTCGAAGCATCACTACATATCCCATGGGGATGGGAATTAATCCATACATATTTATGAATGGGTTGCTTTTTATGCATGTTCATTCCATACATAGAGGGGGCATTTTTCCCATTTATTATAGTGGATGGACCCAGTATCTGATATTCATGTGTCACTACATATCATAAGATGATAGGAATCAGGCCACATGTACTTATTGAATGAAATATACCTGTTAAGATCTGACTTGTGCGTAGGGAGGGGGAAGTAATTATGTTCATTTATCAAGGATGGAGAACATCACCCAAGGTTTTGATCCCCCTAAGTATGGATGATAATGTTGTACATTTTTTACATCATGAAAAAAGAACTTGTAACTATCATTTTAACTTATTTTGGTTAGGATAATTATGTCATGTAGTTTTAGGTCATATTATGTGGACTTGTATTTAGGTTAAAGAAGGTTTTGTAGGCCAGAAATAAATAAAATCTGATGTGAAGATGGGAATGAAATAAAAAGTATAGAGAAAACTGTCTTATAAATGGGAAGAAATTTTTGGTTAGACCTAACTCGATAAGCCTAGGTATCACAACATATCCTATAATTATAGGATTCAAGCCACATGTAGTTCTTGAATGCATGTGTGGTGTGGAGTGGCACCAAGGTTATTGTCCCTATTTGGATGGGTCACACATAATATGTCATTTTATGTATTGCAAAAGACATTAACTATGCAGTTTAACAGCATTTAGTGATAACTAATACTGTTTCATTTAATTTCATGTATTCAGGAAAATTAAAATCCTATGATGAGTTGATTTGTCTCCATCTTGTTGATGAATCCCTTACAAGAATTCCTTATATCACATGATCTATTCTTAGTGTGAAAAATAACAAATGGAATTGGATCCTCATTACATAGAGGAAAATAGAGAAAATATAGGTTAATTTTTGTATCATGTGGTGGTTGGTCCAACATATATGATCTAGGTGTCCCGACATATATCATTGGTATGAGAATCAGGTTGTATATAGTTCTTGATACACAAAAAGTTTAACATCGTATAATAGGGATGTTATTCATGTTGTTTTACGTCATTTGGTGAGAATGACAATGCTATGCAATTTAGTGTCGTACAATGAGTATGTGGGTTTCATATAGTTTATCACCCTATGTCATTGATGAATATTCTATTCATATTGAAGTCATACCTCCCAGTCTATGAAATGAATCATACAAAGTAATTCTGGTAAAACCTTTCACTAGTAGGAGTTGTGGTAAGTTATCCTTCCATCAAGATCAAAAAATCAGATCAATTGGTGTAGACTTTGTGTTTTTCATAAGGTCCCTCCCACATTGGTTTTACCTTTGGAGGTTTAATTCTAGTTAGCATTGTTGTAATGAGGACTAAAACCATCTCTCCCTCAAGGAATGACTAGAGGTTAGATATTCTATTAAAGGCTCATGCATTTTAGTTTTTATGTATTTACAAAAAGGTGGAAGGTATGTAATCTCTTCTCATCTAGTCACACCAACTCATCCTTCTATTTATAGGATTTCTCATATATGAAAAGTTGCTTTTATATGGAAATTAAATGTTAGGGAAGCCGATATTCGATGGGATATGTCTTCTATCCCATATACTAATGAGTATGGGGTCTCTAATGTGGTCGTGAGGATCATGGATCGGTAAGCTCGTAATTCATACAGGATATTATCTGAGCAAGACTTGTTATCCTTATCTTCCATATTTTGGAGTATATTTAATAGTGTATTATTGAAGGCCTTTATCAATCCATTATCCACTTCATGATATTAGGGTAAATGGTTGGATATGATATTGTACTAATGATATAGATTCTCTAACTCTCTAGAGTAGAAATTGGTGTTGTTCATGGTTAATATTGTATGGGGGGCACTAAATCAAGTGATGTTGTTGGGTTTTATGAAGCTGATGATATTATTTTCTCTAAACTCCTAGTTAAAAAAGAAATTAGTTTCATTGAGAATATATTTGAAATTCTTGGATGTGGTGGGAGGATATAGTCCTATGTCGTCTGTTCCTTGTGTGGTAACTGGTGAGGATTATTTTCCTATGTGCAGTAATTCTAGTGTTTGATGAATGAAGTTTCAATGAACATTAAAGGAATTTCACTTTTTCATAAATTATATGCAACCTGACTTTATAGTGGGAAAATATTACCTGAGTATATAAAATTTATGGTAAAACTTGAACCCTGACGGGTGGGCACCATAGGCTCTAGTGTTAACTTTTTTCCTGACAGCAGTAGTCTCCTCTACATCAATTCATCTTAGAAGGAATGTAACAACCCAAAGTTATTTCAAACGAAATTACTTTATTATAATTATATCATCACATGAAATCACAAAACAATGAAATACTATGTACTATGTGACCTTTATACGTAATTTTTACACCTCTATTTTTTTAATTTCAAAAATCTAACACACACAGTTGCGTTCAAGGTTATTTTTGGGATCTAATGGAACAAACATAATTTTTGGTGAATAGTAACCCACACTTATGAATACTAATATGACCCTTATGAATAGTAATATGATCATTATGAATATTAAATCATCCAAAAGAATAGTAGTTATGCCCTTGAATGTATAAATAAAATTTAGGCATCTTATAGGTGATAATATGACCATAGTAGAAGTATTGGTATTTTTGTAAGTCAAAATAAATTAATTACAATTAATTAATTAATTTAAAAGAAAATTTATTTTCTTAAAATTTGCTCATAAATTAACAATTTTATGTCTTTTGGTTTTAAGATAATTTTATAATACCTTATGTAATTTTTAAAAGCATTATAAAATCAGTTGTACTTTTAAAATCCTTATTTTTCAAGTAAATTATTATTTTAATTAAAAATTAAATTAATCGTAATTAAAAAATTATTTTTGAAAATTGGAATTTATTTTTTTATTCTAATCCCGTCTAAATGTGTAGGGTTATTTTTTGAGATTTTTCTGGAATAAATGAAATTTTGATGAATAGTGAGATATGGTAATTTACCGTATATATACATTATAAGTTAAATGGTCTAATCCTAGAATCATGGATCATTTAAGAACCCTTGGTTGGAATTAAAATTCAATTATTACTATTTTTGTTCATAAAATCATTATTATTTTGTGTGATACAGAAAAATAATAAACAAATGATTAAAATATTAAGAAAACTCTCCTCCCCTCCACCATAAAAACCACCCAAAATCTCCACTTCCCTTCACTCCTATCAATCCTAGTGCCTTCCCTAAATTTGGCCCATATATCTCCCCAATATCCTTCCCCATGCTCAAAAGCCCTATGTATCCTCCAAAGACCAAATCCTCTTCCCTTAAGAGGCTCTTAAGGATGAATGAATCAAGAGGTAAATTCCTCTTTTCTTATCTTTCATTTTCTTTGCATGTTCGATTATTTTATTTTCTTTCCAAACTTCTACTCATCCAAATGGTATGAAAACTCTAGTAACATACATTTATGGTATTGTTTTTATTATAATGGTATAATTCATTATCATCTCTCCTTTCTCCCTCTTTTATATGAAAGAAATGTAAACACCATCTGAGATGTGTAAATTTATCATCTTCTAGGAGGATGGGTTATCCATTTATATTACCAAATTTAATTATGTTCATGAAACCATTTGTATGGTTGAACTAGACTATAAAATATTTATTTTATCCTATGTGATTTTTTTTAATCATTTTTCTCATATTATGAAAATTATAATACAAAACAATTTAATTTTGAGAAAAATATCCAAATTAATCCAAGTGTTTATCATTAATGTTTTATATAACCAATCACCTTCACTCCAAATAAGAAAATGAATTTTATAATAATTTAATCTTATTAATTGTCACTAATATTATATAACAACAATTTTGTATAACCATGCTCATCCTAAATGTTTATCCAAACATGAATATAATTGAACCAGTCATTAAAACCATGGAAGCAAACGCTCTGAAAAATTGACATTGACCCTCTTAAATCATCAAAACGAGACATATAATAACTTAATAAGTTTATAATAAAACAATATAATTTAGTGTAGGTTCTGTAATTATTAATTAATGAACCTAATTTCATTATTCTAGTTAGTAATAACAATCAAAGAACACCATCAGACTTAAGGTAAGGGATCCTCTCTTTCTCACACTTATTTAAGAATCTCCTCTATGTTATTCCATTTTATGTGTCACTCTTAATTATGGGGTATGATTATGATCCTTCCAAAAATTCCCTCTTGATGTATAAAATATGAGAAAACCTTTTCTCTCTCAATAATACCCCCTGTGTACACCTGATACCACAACAATATTCTGTAAGAGATTCTACCCGAACCTCCATTATTCCTTCAGGTTGTTCTTATCACCCTTTTTAACAAACTGAAATCCTATATTATAATTATGTACATCATCAAATTTATATTTATATTTCCAAACTCATTTTTAAATATCCTTCCATCATTCTCTATTTAGGATATACATGTTTTTAAATGATTCCCTCCTCAATACTTCTCGATAAGAAAACCAGTTTTAATGGAGCATCCTGATTTTATACCCAATTCTAAATACACTATACGATCTTTTTTAACCAACCATTATATTTATAAAACCACTATTTTTTATGAAATCCTTCTTGTTTCACTTATGGTTTTATACATTATAATATACCATTTTCAATTTTATATACACTTTATTATTTTCCTTAAAACCGCACTAAACTGTTTTAGAGCTAAAAGTTTGTAAATACTCTTCTTAAATGTTGTCAATTTTTTTAGAAATCACATATCAGGATATAACCCTATTTTACATTACCAATTTCCATGTATGTTTTAATTCCTTTATTTCATGGACACTTGTATGATAGTCCCTTCTATGACAAGATTATGATACCCATTTTGTTTCATAGGCACCCTTATGTTTATATATGATTGATTATGTATGATTCTTTATATCAAAAGCATATTTAGGAACCTATTACGATGGTTGTTCCCATATAGAGCGCCAATTCATTGGGTAATGTTGAGTCTCATGAGACGTTATGTGAAACAATCTTTGTGGTTATCCATGACTCGTGCTACCATGTGAAACGGTTTTGGTGGTTAACCATTACTTGTGCTCCTCTATGTACAAAAAGCCTTGTCTCATGATAAATGAATTTCTTGTTTTGCATCCTCATTCAATTGATTAAATTTTTATATGACCCCGTGTTTATATGTAATGATTCTATATTCTATTTTATATCCTTATGTCATGATCTCTAACCCATGTGCTAAATCTTTATTCATATGTTTATTCCCTTACTAGGATTTTCACTCATCCCTTTGTTCATGTTATCTCTAGGTTATCCTATGAAGATGTATGAGAAAAATGGAAGATAGAAGCTCATTATAGAGATTAAAAAAAATTGTTTTTTATAATGTTTGATTATGTACCTAGTCTTCCAAGACACTAGACTACATGATCATTTTCTTGTAATATGATGATTTATTATGCTTAAAATCATGTAATGATATGTGTAAAATGGTAGGGTAGATATAGTTGGTTTTAGAGGATGGTCTAGTTATTTTTAGATATTAGGAATAAATCACTATAGTAAGAACCTTAATGATGAGACTATATATAAAAAGACACCCCAAAATTTTGGTACGTATAGAGTACGTGGTTTAACAATAAAATATGTACCGAACTAGATAAAAATAGGTAGAGGTGGCTCTAGGACAGATGTATCTAGGGGTAAAACACAAAAACACCTATTTGATCAAGAATCAAATAAGAACTGCTGCAAGACAATTATCCTTAGTGCACTCTTGGATTGACGCTCCTTGTAGATGTGCTTTGGTATATTCCTGAGCTTAATACAAACCAATATTATGGGAATAAAAAAATTATATAGGAATATATGTTAAGAAACAGATGAGTGATAACATAGATTTAAACGTAGGTAATCCCAAGTTAGGATATACTTATCTTTTAAAATTTTATCCTTTTACGTTCAATGTTTCCTTTTTGTGCTCAATAGTTATGTATTCAAGCCATCAAATTGTACATTAATTTTATGAGTTAATGGTGGGAAATAGAAAATCATGTTGCAAAAATCAATGTGATAGGGAATGTGAAGATTTCCCTAATGATATGCCTGATATGATGGTAAAAGGTGATCATAACTTCGGGATAGTACTTTATCACTTGGATCAAGGTATGTATAATAACACAAATCATGTGGAACTCTATCCTCCTACAAGGAAAGATAATTTTTCATACAATCATTCATGTGGAAAAGGCCTCCCATTTTTAGTGGATCTTTGGATCCCCTCCTCATGGAACAATGGATTGACTCCTTGGAAAAGATATTCCCTATCCTAAAGTGCTTAGAAGAAGATAAATTCATGCTAGAGGTGTATCATTTTGATGGGAAAGCTGATCAATGGTGGGAACTAATCATGAATACAAATCCCCTTGAGAAAATTGATTCCATGGATTATGTGGAATTCAAGAGAATGATTTTCAATAAATACTTATACCAAACCCTTTGTCTCAATATGGAAAGAGAGTTCCTTATACTCAATAAGAAGGAAGATGATCCAATTGAGGCGTATGAAGAAAACTTTACAAGGCTTTCATGGAATGCCAATGTCTTTGTCATGAACACCAAAAGTAAGGTGGATTACTTATTCAGTAAACTAAATCCATGTCTACAAAATGTGTCAATGATTCGAGACTGAGAAAGCTATGAGGAAATGTTCTGTTGAGCCCTTAAGGTTGAAATGGAGATTAGAGACTCCTAGTTGTATAGTAGGACCATATTAAAAAAAGAGGAAAATGAAATCTAATGAGGGTGGTTCTGCAAGTAAATGACATGATGGAAAGAAGATCGATCATCCCATCTAAAATAAATTTAGGAAGAAGAATCTTGAGAAATGTCTAAAGGAAATAACTAATTCATTCAAACGTGGAAAAGATGGAACATATGGATAAAAACTAATGACAAGATATGAAGACTCCCACAAATGTAAAATAAAGGAATGTTCAGATAAATGATCATCCAGTGGTGCAGTGTTACAAATGAAAGGAACATGGAAATTATGCTAACAATTTATCTAAGCCAAGGGTTGTCAGATGAAATCAACAATAACCTCAAATTCAATATTGATGGTCTTATGTTATCATACTACTGAGGTGCATCCAGAAAATGATTTGTTGACATGTACGCTAGTTATTAATTCAAGAATAGAAAATATACCATTTGATTCAGGTTCTACGTATTCTTTCATATCATGGAAATTTTGTAGAACTATTCAAACACCACCTAAAAATTTGGAAGTTATCTTATCGATGAGAATAGAGAATGGGAAAATTATTGTGTCAAGGGTTTATAACTCCTCCCCAATAAATGATCGTGAACTGAAACTCCTATTAAATTTTTCAATACATTTTTAGGGTAGTTTGACATTATTTTGGGCATGGATTGGCCGTATTTATACAAATCCAACATCAACTATCAACAAAGGGAGTTAACCCTTCACATCCCGAAGAATCCTCAAATTCATTACAATTGTATGGAGGAAGTGGGATCTCTATTAGAATCATCATATCAAGTGTTGATATTGATGCCTTTTGAGAAATCATATCTAGCCCAACTTATTGAGATGAATGAGAGAATCTTCCTTAATAATACGCCAATCATGAGGGATTACACTGATGTATTTCCTGAAGAGTTTCATGGTCTTCGTACTGAATAAGTGGTTGAGTTCTCAATTGAACATACTAATGGAACTCTTCCTATATCAATGAAACCATTTATAATGACCACCATAGAGAAGGAAGAGATGAAGAAGCAGTTATAATAGAATATAGAGAAGGGTTTTTTATGCCCGAGTGCTTCACTATAGGGTGTGTGAGTCCTCTTAATCATGATTAAGGATGGATCAATGTGCCTCTATATTGATTATCATGAGCTTAATAAAATTACAATAAAGAAAAAGTATCCGATTCCATGGACATATGACTTGTTCAGTCTGCTTCGTGGTGATAGTTATTTTACAAAGGTTGTCCTTCTATCCGAATATCACCAATTAATGGAGAGGAAGGATGATATTACCAAGAATTCCTTTCGAATGAGGTATGGTCACAATGAGTTCATAGTGATTCCCTTCAGACTCACTGATGATTCAATGATTTTTAGGGATTTAATGAATGGAGTCTTTAGAGATTACCCTAACATATTTGGGGTAGTCTTTATTGACAATATTCTGATATACACCAAGAGAAAGGATGAACATGAGGATCATGTGAATATTATGCTAAAGACTTTGAGAATGGAGATGTTGTATGCAAAGTATAATAAACGCGAGTTTTGGATGGAGGAATTATCATTGTTGGGGAATTTTATCACCAGCAAATGGATATCTGTGGTCCCTTCTAAGACAAATTCAATTTAAGAGTGGCATAGTTCAATATATGTAATTGACATATTCATATTATTGGGTCTAGAATGTTATTATTGATGATTTGGGAAGAACATCTCACAATTCAAAAACATAATTACCAATATTGCATGGAAGGGAGTGAAGTTTTTTTGGACTCAAGAATGTGAAGCATGCTTTAAGGAGTTGAAAAAGAGGCTTATCACTGCGCCAATACTCTCACTCCCAATAAGTGGAGAACTCTTTCTAGTGTACAGTGATGCTTCAAATAAGGGATTAGGCTGCGTGTAGATAAAAAAATGATAAATCGATATCCTGATCTTCAAGGAAGTGTAAATTACATATGTAAAAATATTCTACACATGATCTGGAGGTGGGGGCTATGATCTTTTCATTGAAAATATGGAAGAATTATCTCTATGGTGAAAAGTGTGAAATATATACAGGACACAAGAGTCTAAAATATATATTCCAAAAAAATGTGCTTAATATGCACCAATGAAGATGGATAGATCTTATCAAGGATTATGAATGATTAATCCACTACCATCTCAGTAAGGAAAACGAGGTGGAAGATCCTCTAAGTATAAAGGATCATGCATCATTATTAATGGTGGGAATTGAAAAGGATCCAATATTCTTAGATTTTCAGAGGGTGGACATGGAAATCATTAAGGGCGGAACATCTTCAATATTTTCTAAAATTATTTCTCAACCCTCCCTAATAGAGATAATAAATGATATTCAAAGAAAAGAAGTGGAAATTTAGAAAAGGGTGGAAGCCATTAGAAATGGAAATCCTCTAATATTATGATTGATGTGGAAGGATTTGAATGATTTGCTTCATGATTATGTGTACCAACCTATCCATAAATAAAGAAAGATATTTCAAATGATGCACATAGATTAAAGTTCTCTATTCACCTAATGCGCTCAAAGATGTATCAAGATATCCAAGAGAACTTTTGGTGGGACAATATGAAGAAGGATATTGTTGAGTATACATCATAATCCCTAGTATGTCAACATGTGATGGCTAAAAGGAAGATGTATAAAGGGGTGATGTAACTGATAGCCATACCAACATGGAAGTGGGAGAACATAACCATTGACTTTATGACTGGACTTCTAAGGATATCTGAAGGAAACAATGAAATATGGGTCATTGTGGATTTTCTTACAAAGTCATATCACTTTATCATGAATTAATAGGACATTTCATTGGATTTTTAATATATAGGGAGATATGGTAATTTAACATATATATACATTATAAGATAAATCGACTATTCCTAGAATCATACCTGATGTAAGAACCCTTGGTTCTAATTCACATGCCCTTATTACAACTTTTGGTAATGGAATCAATGATATTTCTTTCCTTATGGAAAAATAATGAACTAATGATTAAAATATTAAGAAAATCCCCCTCTGATTCCCTATAAAAACCACCCACACTCTCAGATTCCATTCACTCCTCTCAATACATTCTCCTTCCCTACATCATGCCCAAATATCTTCCCAATATTATCCCCCATGTTGAGTATCCCTTGGTCTCCTCAAAAGACCAAATCCTCTTCCCTTAAGAGGCTCTCAATGAAGATTAAATCAAGAGGTAAATTCCTATTTTCTTTTCTTTCATTTTCTTTTAATGTTCCTTTGTTCTCATTTCTTTCCAAACCTATCCTAATCATAATAGTATGAAACCTATAGTACCATACATGTAATAGAAATTTTTTATGATAATGGGACAATTAATTATCATCTCTCCTTCGCATTATTTTATACGAATTAAATGAAAAAATTGTCTGAGATGTGTTAATGTATCACATTCAAGGATGATAAGTTATCAATTTCTATTATCACCTTAAATTATGCTAATGAAACCATTATTTATGTTTGAAAAAAACTATCGAATATGTATTTTATCTTATGTGATGTTCTAGATTCCTTTTACTCACATGATTTTTTAATAATACAAAACAAGTTAATTATGAGAAACAATCACCAAATTAATCCAAGCATTTATCATTAATGTTTTATATAATGATTCAACTTATATCCAAATAACCAAATGATTTTTAGAACAATGTAATATTTTTGATGTTCACTGGTGTCTTTTAACATCAATTCAGGACAACCATGCTCATCATTCATGTTTATATGAACGTAAATATAAGTGAAGAAATCATTAAAACCAAGGAAGAAAACTCTCTCAAACAATGGAATTGAACCTCTTAAATCATCAAAAAAGGACATGGATGAACGTAATAAGGTTATAATAAATCAATAAAATGTATTGTGTTATCATTAATTATTAATTAATGAGCCTAATTTTATTATTTAGGTCATAAATATCAAGATAAGAACACCATTGGACTTAAAGTAAGGGATCCTTTCTTTCTCACACTTATTCAAGAATCTCCTCTATGTTATTCCCTTTTATGTGTAATTATTAATGATGGGGTATGATTTCTCACCTTCCCCATACCACCATCATGATTTATAAAAGAATATTGACCCCTTTCACTCTTATTAATCCCTCCTATGTACACCCGATATCATGCCAATATTCAAAAAGGGATTCCACCTGAATATCTATTATTCTTTCAAGTTGTTGTTTCTCTCTTTTTACTCAAATGAAATACTATATTCTGTTTTTTATGTCTTATAATTTTTATATATATTTACAAACTCATGTTTCAAGATCAATCCCTCAATTGTATTTGGGGATATAGATTTTATTAAATGATTCCCTCCTCAACACTTCCCGATAAGTTGACCCGTTATAAGGGAGATTCCCAATTTCTTACCCTATTCTGAATACACTATAGGATCTATTTTTAAGAAATAATTATATTTATAAATCCAATATTTTAATGAAAACCATCTTGGTTCACATTTGTTTTTATTAAAAATTATTTCCCCATTTCATTTTTAAAGACTATTATTTTCCTTAAAACCGCACTAATGTGTTTAAATGATAAAATTTCTTAAAAACTCTTCTCAAATGTTGTCACTTCTATTTGAAATAACCTACCATGATATATGCCCCATTTACCTTATCAATGTACATTTATGTTTTAATTCCTTACGTTCATGGACCCTTGTATGATATTCCCTTCCATGACATGATTATTATAACCATTTCATTCCTTAGTTACCCTTATTTTTTTTGTATTATTGATTATGTATGATTATTTATGGGTAATGAATATTCATGAACATGTTATAATGGTTGTTCCCAGATAGCACTCTACTAAATTGGGTAATGTTGAGTCTCATGATATATTATGTGCAACGGTCTTGGCCGTTATCCCGGACTTGTGATACCAAGTGCAATGGTCTTGGTGGTTAACCATGACTTTTGATCCTCTATGTGAAATGAGCCTTATCTCATGATAAAGTCAACTCTTGTGTTTCTTACATATTCCTATGCTTAAATATTTATATGATCAAAGTTTTATATGTTATGATTTAATATTCTATTTTATATCTTTATGTCATTATATCTATCTCATGTGCTAAAGCATTATTCTTATGTTTATTCCCTTATGAGGATTTTAGCTCATCCCTTTATTCATGTTATGCCCAGGTTATCTTATGCCGATGTATTAGCACAAATGAATATAGAATATCTTTATAGAGATGAAATAAAAAGTTGTTTTTATAATGTTTTATTTTGTACTTAGTCTTCCAAGGAACTATACTTCATGATATTTGTCTTGTAATATGATGTTTTATTATGCTTTAAATCATGTAATGCTTTGTGTAAAAGGATATGGACACTATAAGGACCCCATAGAGGCCCTGATTATAGAGGAAACATTGATGATTTGTTCTATCATTTAGAGAAAATTTAATTTTGTATCTCTTATTTTCTCTTGCCCAACTCTGTCTAATCAGAGTTATCAATTATTAAGGTAGTCCAAAAGAAGTATCATCCACATAGTGGTGGGGTTTTATGGTTGGGGGGTGGGAATATCCTCATCAATCTCTTCAATTATAACTGGAACAGAAGGTGATAACATCTAATGTTATGCAATGTCGATGACCATTTCATTCAAGTCAATGTCTACAAGAGTCATGAATTTATTTTTATGGGAGCATTCCTGGTAATTTTTCAAGAAAGGTACATGAGTCAATTTCGGTTTCAAAGGTATTTCTACCATTATTACTTGTACATAATCTAGTAGGGGAATTAGATCTTCATTTTTTGAAGTCATAATCAATGTTGACCTACTTGATGAACAACTCTGAATCACATGTTATCCTTAAGTGACTTACTACCACCTGAAGTGAAAGATGTATCCCTATAATGAGAGTTTGATATTATACATCATTGTTTTTTCACCCTTCTAACATTAGGAATGAGTATAGAAGGGATTCCATTTCTGGATAAATGAGAAAGACACCCATCACAAATTTGATGAAATTACGGTCTTCCATAATTTTTCCCATCAAGCTTCTAGATGAACCATTAAAAGAGTTCTCCCATATCTCTGGATCCTATTGAAGAGATAAGACCTCTTAATAGGGAAGTTAGGTATCCAATGAAGTCATTTATGTCGAGGGATGATCTTCAAGGAAGTCTCCCATTACTAGGTCATTTATATATTTTTTAGGCACAAACTGAATAACGAACTAATGATGGATGACCACACACCATGAAAGAAACCCAGTCAACATCTGAAGGATAAGAAGGAATTTGAGTGGGTATGTATGAGAGACCAAAAGGACCTTAAGATGTTTCATGTAATGAATTAGTTTTTAGGTTACAACTATTAGCACGATGAACCTTTTCGTGATACCTGGAAATGAATTTCATCATCGAGCATGGTTAAGATGAGGTAATAAAGGCTTGATTCACTCCTATAATCATTTTTTTAAAAGCATGTCACCTTGTGACCGTTATAGGGATCTCACATACAAGATAAGTGGTATTTCTTCAATGGGATGAATTAACACTGGTGGGATTAAAATATATTTCTCATGACTATAAAATGTTTCCTAACATTCATCATTCCACTGGTATATAGTCTATTTCCACATATACCTAGTGAAGGGAAAACATTTTCTCTTAATATTGGTCATAAAGAGTTGAATGTAATCCATGTTTCCTTGAATTACTCTCAACTCGTTGAGGTTCTGTAGAGGTCACATTCCATTGATATATTTTTTTTCATAGGGTCAACTTCAACGCCCCAACGTCGCATGAAGTAACTGAGAAATTTCCCTTCCTAAGGTAAACCTGAAAGCACATTTCAAGGGGATTATTTTATGGTTGTGTTGTCATAGTTTTTTGAAGATATATTCAATATCATCCTATGGTTATAACACTATGAATATTATAACACGATATCTTCAAAAACACTTTAAAAAACATCCCTATGAAGGGTTTGAAGATACGATGAATCAAAAAATGGTATGTAGTACTGATATTATTGAATCCAAATGAAATTACCTAATAGAAAAATAATTCTTAAGAGGACCTAAAGGAATTGGATAATTCATCTTCTCATTAAATTCATATTTCATTACACCTAATATATGTATCTATGATGGAGAGGGTTTGATATCCTACTATTGGATAAATTAGTAAATCTATGATTGGAATAAGGAAGTGGACTTTTGGATAGTGCTGGTTGTAATCTCTAAAATCGATGTTGACTTTATTTTTCCCATTCTTATAGGTGAGGATTATATTTTACAACCACCTTGGATATTGGACCCCCCAAGTGAAGTCTTCCTTAATGAGCTTGTGGACTTCAACTTTAATATTTTCTGTATAAGTCAGGCGTTTCCTTCTACTGACACCTTATAGCCTCAATGGTCATATGGAAGGACCACATATTTTAAGGTTACCTCAAGATCTAGGACCATAATTTCTATTTATTTTTAGGAAACCAAATCCATATTCCTCTATTAAAAGTTTGTATATACCTATTATTCTTCAGAATCAATGGTCACAATGATCAAAGTAAGACATGGGTCCTCTTCTATAACCAAATTTATCTCATTGAGTTCATCAATGGTGGAAGAGTCACCTTCCTCAAATGTTATAAGGTCTTCAACAAGGTCATTTATAACACCCCCAATATATTATGGTATGTATCTTATTATATTTAATCTTTTGGATAGCTTACATTGCCCGCAACACCCACCTCAAAAGAAAATTTAATATAATTATAACCAATATGTTAAATTGATAGGAATGAATCATATTAAATAAATTATAAAATTAATATATCATATGTTAAACCTAATTTTTAAAATTAATATAAAGTTTTTTCAAGACATGATATAAAAATAAATCCACTCGTATACAAAAAAAAATATTTTTTAAAATACAGTTTTGTCCCCATTTGATAGCTCTCTTGTTTTAATACTCAATTTTATCCCTTTTATAAATTATATTTGACCAAATAATATATTTTTTTTAAACATAATATTATAATTTATTTTTTTTCAAATTTTATTTATTTTTATGATATGTTTCATTTTTTTGATTAATAGTAAAAAAATATTGCTTTTTTACTTTAAAACTGACTCTTACTTATAATAGTTTATGATGAAAAATTATATTTTAAATTTGATTTAATGTTATATTAAAAATATGATAAATTAATTAATTCAATTAAGGTCATTAGAATCCATTTTATATTGAATGTGTTTATAAAATATTTCAATATTTTTCATGTCTTCACTTTATGATCTTGTTTTCTCACTTCATCAATGAGATTAATTTTAAAAAATCAATATTTGAGAATTTTGAAAATTAATTTGATATTTTTATCTGAAGGTGAAATTTAATTAAATATTTTACTTTTATTTTTGGCCAATATTAATAGAAACTTGATTAATTTCAATTACAATGGTTAAGGGTAAATCTGGTAATTAAGTGTAAAAATAAAGTTATAAATTTTACAAAATTTTCTGAACACTTTCCATAATTTTATTGGATGGGTTATTATAAATAAAAATCATCCTTGAAAAGATATTATAACATCTTGGAGAAACTTGGATGAATTTTTTCCTTTAATAGTATTTTATTTTAAGAAATGTCAAATATGTCATACTAATAATTTTAATAGATATTACATTTTTAGTATGTGATTATTAAAAAACTATCTTCATATAAAATTAGTAAATTTAGAAATAAAAAGTTTATCAAAATAAATATAATTTATTTTTAATTTTTAAGAAATGAATAAATTCCTTAATGTATTACTCAGTGATGATACAATAATCATTTATTTAAAATAATATCAAATATATTATAATAATAAAATAAAATTAAATATAATTTGAGATAATTAATTTTATAAACGAATTTTATAGATGAATTTGATATGCTACTAATGTATTAATATAATTGGTTCTAATTTATCTTGTAGTAATTATATATCTCAAACGACATTTAATTAGTAGTGTAAAAATATACATTAATTATATTTTAAAATAAATAATATTTTATTATGTGATATAAAATTTATAAACATATAAAATTAGACCAAAAAATTTGGATAATGTTTCAAATTTAGAAAATGATTCCATTATAGTCTGTTTATCATTTTATAGTTACTATATTAACATTCAAAGAGTAAAAATCATGTTGTCATGGTTATAATTAATGAGGTCTAATAATGGTAAAATAAAATAGGTAAGGATTAAAAAATATTCAAAATGTATAATTTATATTGGATGAATCTATTTTGGGCCAAAATAATCCTCTATTCTAATTAGATCAGTTTGGATCTATTTGTAATAGAAAATTAATTTATATTATTTGAATATTTTGAGAGATTCCAAAAAGTGTCCCTCACCTCAATTATAAAAAGGTACTTCCTCTATCAATTCATCACACAACCTTTATCCATATAGATAGACAAAACAATTTTTATATATCTTTCCAACATCCTTATCTATGTTATGATAGTTATTGTTTTTCTAAAAGTCCTACCATAGGTCCCTTAATAGAAGCTATTGATGAATTCCATTAAAGAAGAGGTAATCATCTTTACTGACTTTTTCTTGTTTAATTCTTCTTCTACTTCCTCTTTATGTTTTTTTTATATTAAAAAGTAACAAATGAAGTATCATATATATTCTTATATTTTTTCTAAGATGATGGAAAAACCATATTCTACCTTTTACCCATCATATGGAAAATGAAAACACCGCATGTTCTTATTTATGGCTTACCATCACTACTGAAAATTTTAATTATTCCAATGGTTTCAAACCGATTGGATAGCCCTGGAAACTATTGGGATAGGTTATACTAATGGTTCTAGGAACCATTGGTATATTGGGTGTTGCAGTAGACCTATACCCGCAGTTTCTAGAGAACTGTTGGTATAATATGTTTCAATTTAATCTACCCCAACAGCTTCATTGAAACCATTCGGAAATATTTATACCAATGGTTTAAGAACCATTGGTATACAAACTATCCAGTATATAATCTATTCCAATGGTATCTAAAACTGTTATAATATATGTATACCAACTTTTATAGAACAGTTGGTATAGGATGTCTCCCGTTAGGATATGTTTATACCAATGTTTCAAGAACTGTTGGTATATATACTGATATAATCTATCCCAATGGTTTCAGTGAAACCGTTGGAATATATGTACACCAACAGTTCATGAACCGCTGGCATAGATATACCATGCTTCATAATTGTATACCAACAGCTCTGTAAACTATTGGTATATCCTCTTCACCCAGCAAACAACATATGCATAACATACTACTTCCAGTGTTCCACAACTTGTAAACAAGATAGCTTCTCTTCTAATATTCCAGAACTTGTAAACATTATAACTTATATTCTAGTTTTATGGAACCTATAACCCTAAAAGAACATGTAAACATGATAGTGTTGAGTAGGAGAACCTATACGAATTGGATTTAGTTTGTAGAAAACCATATCTGGCATGAAATTTTAGGGATACAAGATGTGTTCTGTGAATAAAACCTACTGTTTAAAGAAAAATCCTATGAATTATGGGGATGTTCATGAATGATGGTTATTTTTACATACCTATCTGGAATTCAGTAATGAGGATGTGTTCATGAATTTTAAATTACTAGAGGGGTAGGTTTTTTAAATTGGTTTTTGATTTCTATTTATGAGGTTTGAAACAAATTGAAAAGGAATTTTTTCTGGAGATGATAATGGGTCTCGATATGCTGCTCAAGATCTTGTGGAAGAATCATAGCAGGATAGAGATAGCTATTGAAAAACTCTAATAGACCATTGGATGACTGGTGGTCTTTTTTAGAGGAAAAGTTAAAACATTTCACCCTTAGGTTTTTGACGTGGGAGGTCCCATTTTCCCCTTCCATTTATGAAAACCATGGGAATTGTTTCCTCCATCCTCCCCCTTCACGACTCTTTGATATAGGGGTAGTTTTGTAACTTTTCAGTAGAAATTAGAAATTGGTTTCTCCCTCTGACAATCTTTTTCAATATAATGACCACACCTTTGTCATCAATATTCCTGCATATATATATTTTGTATGTGCTATTTACATTTGATAATCAGGTTTTTATTATTTTATATTATGGAACTGTTGTAATAACCATACCCACTAGAACATATTTATCAAAACTCCCACTATCACACTCACTAGGGATCTGATATGACCGCTGGTTCCAAACCCCACACAGTTTTATTCCTTTCATGAATCTTCCTTCTTTACCATTGTTCCCCCATCATCATTTTACCTGATGGTATTTAACATTTTTAAGGGTTCTCCCCATCTTTTTCTTACCAATTCAGACTATCAAATGCATCATACCTCCATCCCTTCTCTCTGTTATATTGGTTTCACTACCACTACCCCTCAATCACCACTTTTAACAAGGAAACTAATGGATTTTTGGGGATTCATATTTCAAAAAATAGTGACACTAATTTACCCTTGTACAATTCTCATCAATTTCCTCAAAAGTTAAAACATGAATACATATATGTCTTCAACCCATAATTTTTTAAATTATAAGGATTTCTAATCTCCTAGATGTTCTTTTACCTATCTTTTAATGTATGGTTATCCCTCTCAATGGTTTGGGTAATTTATACTATCCCAACCATCCCTTTTAATATTGTTTCCATCCATCGGGTGATTGAAAAAATGATTTCTAATTCTCTAGGTTTTAGACCATGGAACTCAATATTTTTGTCATCATATCACCATGTGTATTTTCATGTAGGATGAAATATTGAAACCCTTATTTAATTATACCACTAATTAAATTTTAGGGTAGCACATGTATAAAGATGAGTTTCATGTCTAGTCTTCAACATAATTTTTCCAACTCTACAGCCAACAAGGGCATTTGCCTAAAATGTTCCACTGGAACTGGAAATTCCATCCAACTGGAATCGATATGGAAAAAGGAAATGATATTATGGTATACTATATTTAGGTTTCTAACTAGAATGTTGCATGATCTAGTGTATATTATTATGGTATTTATTTAATACCTCATATTCTTTCCAATTTTTAAAGTGATGACCATGCCATAATAAATTGGGTATATTTTTTCTTTTGATGGAATTAATTTTTTTCTCCCTTTTAACTATTTATTCTTGTAATTAGCACCACATGATATTTGAAAAAGTTTACACAAGTTTTGGTGTTTGGAGAGAGATCGTCAATTCTTGTTCTCATCCTTGTGAAATTGAATTGAGTATCCTTGATTTGTTCATTGGTTGTTTTAATGAATCTCTCTAATCTGTCCTCACAACTTGATCTTAAAAAACTATTTTTGGTCATTATGAATTGAATTATGAAGATGGGATCAATCCCTCCATAGTTATTCCATGTTTCTTAGGCCCTCTCTGGGTTTGGACATAGTAATGACCTAGTTAGACTATAATATAGAAATTAATAGGATGAAATAAGGTGGATAGGCTTTTCACATGGGCTGGAATAAGTGTCCGAGCATCAAGAAATCACCAATTGGGAACATTTTTTTTCCAAACAATTCATTAAAATATAATTCGAAAATTAATAAAATTTCAGCATGAACCATCCATATTTTGGATGTCCATGTCAAAGTAAAATAAAACAAACATAGTAAAAATGGTATAAAGGCATATAAAAATGAAACACACTAATTAATATCTTCACTACCCCAATATCCCTCCCCTACAAGGAAAACTACATAGCTACCTTCATTGCCCTTATAGCCCCCATCATAAAATATAGCTACCCTCCATCCATAGAATGTGATAAAAGGACTAAGTGATCGATGCAATGAAGAAAATAAAATAATATGTAAAAAATATAACTGTCTTTTGTGACTATACAAGTCACCGCACAACATATTAGAACCACAATGCCCTATGAGTCAAATAATGTTTCTACAAGTAAGGGGGAAATATATCCATGTTTAAAAATGATACTATCAAATAGTTAATTCCTATTAAAAAAATTACTCTTCCTATTAATGGTATGTAATTAGTATGGATCAAGTTTTACCTTAGTTTGGATTTATTCGATAAAATTTAGTTTTGTACATTTTCATTAGAATAGTTTTTCTTATTTTTTTATATTATTTTGAACAATTAAATTCATTTGGGTTCTAATCGATTCAGTTTAATTACATTTGGTTGATATCAGTTTGGTTTAGTTCAGTTTAGTTCAGGTCAGTTGCAGTCATATATGTTTGAATTCATTATATTTCATTTAATTTGATTCATCAATTTTAATATCATATTAGTTAAATTTAGATTGGTTGGACATGGTATAATTTAGTTTCGTTAAATTTTTTTCTATTTGAATTCTATTTACTAGACATTGATCATTCTAGATCTAATCTGGTTGATTGGATTTACATTTATACTGTTAATGTTTAGTTAGTTTGTGAATTTTTTAATAATTTTCATTCTATTTTTTATTTTGTTTTATTATATATATTTTTTGTTTTTATGGTTCCAATTTATTTATTTCAACTCATTTTAGGTTTATTCTTCATAATCACATTTGTTTTGGTTTCCTGGGGTTTATCTTCTTCCATTGCGTTTGATACACTCCGAATTAAGGTAGGTCAAGGTTTTTTTACACTTTTATGACCTAAGAAAAAATGACATGTAGATTGTTTCCCATATAGAAGGATGTATAATTCTCCCTTTCATTATATGGATGAAAATAATACACATATAACCTTTGGTGAGAAGTGGTATCTATAGAGGTACTATATAACTTTTGACGTCAAAATATAGATTCGACAATGAGCATAAACACAAACATCATGTTGTATAATCTAAAGGATAATGATTTTGAGGTATGTTTAGTTTTTAATATATGGTTGGGATATATTTTGACTACAAAAACCAAGTTTAACATTAAATATATATTTTTTAGAGTATTCCTAATCCCTTAAATTATTGAGTGAGTTTCATGGGATGGTTTTTTATGTTATGTCTATCTGGGCTAATATGTAGTGGTTTTCATGTAATATTGTAATTTTGGTGGATTATAATTGATGAAACAATGATATGGGAAGTGATAGGAAGGGCATGTGTAAGAGGATAGTCTGAGACATTTCTTTCCCAATACATTGTGTCCATTTGGATGTTGGTCGGGTGATTCTAGATAAACATATATTATTCTGGAATTATGAGGATGATTTGTACTTAGACTTAGTAATAATGAGCTGGAAAATGCAGATTCTTGGTTAGATGGAAGGAAAAAAAATCTGATTCATGCAGAAGATGGAAAACATAGAATTTTACCTTGGTGACTTGTTTAATATGTTGGATGAACAAACATATTCCCAGCTTGAGAGTTTTATGGGAGCTATAATTATGACATTTCATTATTCACCATCTCCTTTTTTCCACCACTTTGGATTTTTCTTTGTCAAAAGATGGATTATTCTTTATTAGTTAGAAGTCAGAGTGTTAGATAAATTCATTCTAAACATGATTCAATTATTTATGTAAATGGTAACATGGTATTGGTTTATGTTAAAGATGATGAACATATGGTTATCATCTCTGAGGGAGAGTTCTCGATGCATAGATAGTTGTATGATTGTACAGAAAGGAAGCATCTATGGTTCAGAAGTAGGATTTCTAGTGCTGAGTTCTTAAGTCTTATTATAGTTTTTGGAATGTTCTAAACTAATAATGTGTTCATTTTAGAAATTAAGTAATAATATTGTGGCAAGGGCCTATGGAATTGGTCAATCTTCCAACTAGAGTGTCATATATCAATTGCAAAACATATTAGCCCCTTGCAGCTTGAAATCACATTATCCATTGGTGTGAGAATTCATACTTCATTTGAGGGGAAACTTGATGTGATAGTGAAACTTGAACTTCTATGACATTTTTTATTGGAGTTATATCCAGCTCACTCAATTTTTGTTGTTCGGTCTACCTTGAATCACATTACTGGTACAATTGTTTTAGAGGATTTTGGACATATCGCATCCTAGAAATTCACTGATGGATTAATAAGTGAAAACCAAGTTCCATGTGAAGACCTTAATTATCTATCATTTAGTCTCTTATTTCACTTTGGATGTGTAATTTTTATATCCTAATAAATGAGTTTTCCTCTTGAAGTAATATAATTATCAAGTTTAGAACCATCCAAAGTTAGCTTTAAGATATGGTCTTTCAATGGATTTATTTTGATCATTGAATTTGGACTATTGATCCTTCCTCACAATTAGGATACACTTTGTCTCATTATGGATAATTTTATACTTTAAGAATCTAAAAAACACAGCGTTATTCCAATAGAAGCTAATGCAATAGGATTGGCCAGAACATCTCCAGGAGCTCAGCCCCACCTTGGGGACAAGGTGGGTTTTCATGCTGGGGGGGATGATAAAAAGGTGCTGCGTAAGAAGCTATGTAAGTGGTGTATTGTGTAGGGTGTTGTGAGAAGATATTGGTAAGGAATAAGATATTAAATAAGGGAATTATTTTCTTTTTTTACTTTATTGTTTTGTTGGCATGGTAGCTAATAGGTAATAAATGTGGGTTGGGTCAGTTGGTTTAGGGATATTGGGAAATTCTCTTTTGTTTGGATATCTTTCATAAAAGGATTATGGAGGCTATAACATCCTGCCTCTTTATCACATAAACTTTCATTACATTTTACAAAACCGAGGATCTTTAAGGTTTAGTGTCTTGGAAACCAGGAACTTTAAACATGAAAACATAAAACATTCTTCTAAAACACTTGAAAGGCTTCTCCTCATGTTCATCCTAGGTTCATTACTGCATCACATAACCTGGGAGAATACATCAAAAGAAAGGGGTGAGCAAAAAGCCTAGTAAGGAAAACAAGAAAAACATTTTACATGTGAACTTGAGATACTTCAATAAGGTCATGAAAAAGAACTTTAAGGCATGAGAATGAAATAAAGAGGCATATCATAATAAAAATAACATTTTTCATAACTTGAAAATGTTGCTACATCATTTAACATAGACAATCATGAACATATCACCAAGGTCCATCCCCAAGGTGTCATTTGAAAATTACCAAGGTTATTCACCAAGGTATCGTGAAAATTGTAATCTCTAGTGGTTACATCATTACCCAATGCATTGGAGCGCTATCAGGGCGCACCCTTAAAGTTTCCTTTATTATCATGTGACCCACATATATCATCATAAAACATTTCATAAATAACCCATATAGCATAAAATAAATGGGTTTCATTTCATAATCATAACGTTTAAAAAACTGCTTTAAAGACATGATCCTTACGTCACTTTAAACCCACGGAAAGGGAAAGCGGGTCTCATGTATGTAAATCCCAGAATTTAAAATAGAACATTTTGATATATATGTGAATACCCTTGTAGAAATAAGAGCTTTGAGTATTCACTTTATAACATAAAATAATTTTGAGAAAAGAGAGAGGCATTTTGAGACCAAAAATTCTGCAGCATAACGGCTATGTTTCGGGGTTTTAGAAAACATTGAAAAGAGAGGGGACATGGGTCACCCACTCATAAATGATCCATAAAACAGTAGGGCAACGGAATAAGAAGGATATATGGACATGGTAATGAAATTTGGAGGACATAACATTTGAAATGAAAAACATGGAAGGAAGACAAAAATTAGATTTCTCTTATGAAAATTCGGCAGCCTAACGGCGTCACTTAAACTTCAATAAAAATGAATTGAAAAGATCAAATAGGGTCTCTCATCATATGATCATAAGAGATCAGTATGATAGATATAGATATCATACCCCAATATAATAAAAAAGGAACTTGAAAGACTTGATATGAAAATCGAACTTGAAAAATGAGAAGGGTGAAAGGATCCCTTAAAAATTCAGCAGCCTAACGGCGTCACTTAAATTTTCATAAAATGAAATGATGAGAGTAAGAGTGGATATCTCATCATATAAACATGAAAAGGGAAGTAATAGGAATATAAAAGAACATCCTCTCACATAAAAACATGGAGCATAAAAGGAATGACATAAAAGAGATTACATGAAAAGAAAGAGAGGGGTCGGATCCCTTACCTTAAAACATAACTCTTAAAACTCAAAGGTTGGGACCTTGAGGGCTTGGGGGCACCATGGGAGGACTCCTTGGGAGGTAACGAGACTAGAACTTTATTGGGGGAGAGTGGGGAGTCGAATGGATGAGAGGATGGCTTGGTATTTATAGGGAAAGTGAGGGGACAAGGCATTAATGGTAAAGGGACACCTCATTAGTGGTTTTGGCAAAACCATGGGCTTTCCCATGGTATTTTCCCATGGTATTGGCCACTTGGGACACCTCATGCCTTATCTCACTATTCATAATTCGAACATATTGATTACAAACTTAATACATCATTTAATGATGTCATTAAACACCTGTAACTTAAAAACTGTATTTTCACTATTCATCGAAAATTCAACTTTCTCAAAATAATCCCAAAATTTCACCTTAACCAAATATCAACGCTCTGATTACAAATATGAACTCCATTTTATAAAAATAATTTTCTAAAAATTTTTAATTTAATTTTTAAATAAAAACACTATTCACCGAAAATTCATTTTTTCATAAAAAACCCCAAAAATTACCATAGTATAATATCGGTGCTCTGAGTTCAAAAATGAAATCCATTTTATAAAAATAATTATCTAAATATTTTTAATTAAATTTTTAATTAAAAACACTATTCACCCGAAAAAACTAATACTTGAATAATAATTTATGAAACCGTTATTTAACCATTTTATTGAATCACATTACTTAATCAAGGTGCCTAGATTATATTAATACTTTCTTTAACTGAGATTACTAATCCATTTGGACACATTACTAATCCTAATCATAAAATCACTATTCATAATTTACTATTCATCAAAAATTAAGTTGATCTTATTAGACTCTAAATTTCGTACTGAACAAAATTGTAGAAGACCATTTTTCGAAAATCATTTCACATTTTTAATTATTTAAGGTTTACACAACCATTTTGAAAATATCCTTTTTCTAAAATTCATCAAAAATATACATACTATATTTATCCGGTCATTTGAAAATTCATAAACTTCATCATAAGAAGAAATACCAATTTTTATTTAAAACAAAGGATTACACAAGGCAGTTACGGTCTCCTTACATAGCCCCTTATCACACCAGCATAGGACCTAAGTGTAAGGTGTGCTAAGGTGAGAGAATCCGAGGGAGGCTCAGCCAACATTGCACGAGTAGTAATTTCTATCAGTTTGAACTTCTCGCGAAGGCGATCTAGTTCTAGCTTTATACGATGAAGTTTAGCTTGGGTTTGGTCCAGAGCAAAGCCCAGTGGTGCTACCTCCTTCCCAAGTTCTGTTAGATGGGCTTCGATTGGTCCAAGACTACTGGGTGAGGCCATCGAATCTTCTTTCTATATTAATTAACCAAGATTACTTGTATTTAGAGACAATAATCAAAACGTTTAGTTTCCAGTGGTCATATTGACCAATGGTCATATAACAGTCAAAAACCAACAGTATCATTTTAATTATACTCATGTTATCAAATTAAACATTTTTGTTGAGTATAAAAATAAAATAACACATAAAATTAGGAAACAAGATTTATTCAAAATTTCGGGTTGTTACAGAGGCACCCTTTGGCCATGTATTTGAGAGACTTTTCAAATAATTCTTGTCACTTTTTTCATTCTCCTTTATTTTTATTCTTTTCTACATAGGTTTTCTAATCTTAGTCTTTTGTGAAATTAGAAAAATATTTTTTTATCTTTGTTTGCACCTATGATCCTATCAGGAAGTATTATGGTGAAGAAAAATTCTTTAGTACCTTTAATGTATAATTACTATTATTGGTAAATTATGATGAATTTAGAGGGTGTAATGGGTAAAAATCTAGGTAAGTTGGTGAATGTGGTGTTGCATTGAATATCAAAATAAAATATAGTGAGTTATATATTGTTCCTAAGTATACATTTGATTTATATGTTGGAAAATGGCCTTCAGAAAAATTCATTTCGGAGGGTAACTAAAGAAAGGTAGTTTCAGTGAATAGACAATGTATACCCCAAAATTTGAAGGATGTTAAATTTCATGAATGGTGTGAGATAACCATTGAACAGAATGATATTTTCTACAACAGGCTAATATTTTATAAAGGGATTATGGATCAAGATTAGATAATCAAGAGATTCTTGGGTGTATTATTTAGTGGATGGATGATTTTCAGAGACCGCAAATGTCAACTCTTAGAGATTGATGTTATCGATATTTAACACATCATGTATTGAAGAGAAAAGAAAAGTATAATTATATAGTTCATAGGACTATCATGGTTTGATAAGAAGAAGGTATAATGGTGTGTTTATAAGTTATTTTCAAGTGTAATTGATTGTGTTGAGTTATATTTAGAGATGAAAGAAATTTTTGGGAAGTGATTGATGTATATTTTAGATTAGAGATAGATATATTTAAAATAAGATACAGTATATCTTGATCAAGCACAACTATAACATAGTTTTCTCTTATATAGTACTAAGAAAAAATAGCATCATCAGATTCTAGTGGATAATTAGGTCACTAGAGATATGAAATTGTGTTTCCTAATAATGAGAATTCATATATTTGTGAGTATACAATGCCTTGTGTTGATGTTTATTGGTGGAATGTGAAAAAATAATTGAACTTAATGAAATGGGATCTGACTAAATTTGAACGATTGTAATTTGGACCAGGGGAAGAAATATTTTTCAATTCAATGGATGATTAAATAGAGATTTTGGAGGTAGAAATATCGGTATAAAAGACCCAGATTTATACTTTGGTTATTATGGAGTTAAAATCCATTAGGTGGGTTACAAAAAAATACACGAGATGTGAAATATGATACTATTGGGAGACTTATACGTTGGTGGTAGAATTTTTCCACTATACTTTCCAGTAGGACATCGATGACAGATAATCAAGATCTTTCCATGGGACCACTTCTAATATAGTAAATATTCCCAACCCCTGATTTTTTGGGGGTATTATAGACATTTATAGAAAAATGTTTAGAAATATTTGGGTCCTTTTTTATTTGCCTATATTACCACATGTAGTGGCCACTCTCCCTATATTTTCCCTTTTCCCTCTTTATCTTGTGATCCCTATACACTTTACTTCCATCATATACTTGATGATATTTCTACAGGTATAAAACCTATAAAACATGTCTAAGATAATCCCTAATATATGTATCATTATTTTAATCATCTAAAATGTGTTCTAGATAAATTTTCTAATTTTTTCATTATTGAATGATTGATTGAAAATTCAAAAATAAAGATAAAATAGTCGATGAAAAAGGATGAGTTAACTCATAATGTTATATAAAAAAGATTATATTTATCAATATTTATCTTTTTTCAAATATATATATAAAAAAACCTATATTTCATCATATACAAATTGACCTTGAGAGTTAGGTCATAAGAAAACCTACCTCAAATCAACAACACAGGAGCAAGAATGCATCTCCTCTAACAGTAGATAACCATACAACAAATAAAAAACTACCATGAACCATAAACACCAAATAAATAACATAAATCAGGTCAGACTGCTAAACAATGGCCCAACCAATCCAAACATTACAACAGGGAAGGAGAAACCCGCAAGAAAACCAAGAAAAATAATTAGAGACATGTGAGTTTACTGGAAATTTATCCACTCACACATATATACATAATGAAATATAATTATTGAAATACATGCAGGACCACCAAAAATCAAGCCACCCATCAGTGTAATTTTCCTAGATCGATCGATCAATTATCTTTAATTGGTTCTAATTATATGAAGAATATGTAGAAAAATATAATGGAGTAATTAATTTTAGATGCAAAGGAAAGATCATATTGTGAGTATGGATTTGAAGGAAGGGCCTACAAGAGAAACACTGCTGAAGTAGGGATTTGATGGAGGGGTAGGGATTTGAATGACAAAACCTCTTCCATGTGAATGAAGCAATTATAAAACTGGAACACTGAAATAGACATATACATTCACCAAATTCATTGATTATATATATTACTAGTAGGAAAATAAAATGATAGAATAAATGAGTGATTTATTTATTGAAATTAATATATAAATTGTTTTAATGTTAGTGGTGGAACCTAATGAGTAAAGGATATGGAGGCACAGAGGAGTTAGACATCAGGGTGCTAGTTGTAGAGCTCATATGGGCTATAGAAGAGGGAAACCCCACTAGAGGGCAGAGAGATGGGAGCAAAGGGGAAGAAAGTGAACACTATTGATTCAAGGTGCGTCGAGTTGAAGCCAGTTAAAAACAATTATATTTTAAATAGAAAAACGTGATATCACCTGATGGAAGCAGTGATTTTTCCAGGGTGAACGATTTCACTCTAAGTCTATGAGTTTGAAGCTACGACAAATCGATTCTTCTGTATTCGAAAGGGATAAGTCCTTAAAAAAACTCATTCGATTGTACAAGATTACTCAAGAGTTTTACTACATTGGAATAGAGGGTTCCTTGGATGAGAACTATGGATAGTTGGGGGAGAAGAGGGTTGCGGTGTGAGGAGATTTTGCGGGGGAGAGGCACTCACCGGATGAGCGCGATGAATAATCAGGGGCGAAGAGGGTTGCGTGGGAGTGGAGAGTTTGTGGGGGAGAGGCACTCATGGATGAGCTCAATAGTATTGAAATAAAATGGATGGTATGCCTAAGGTTTCATTAAAACTATCAGGATAGACATCCTAGCACATATATACCAGCAGTTTTCTTAAACCGATGGTATAGATGCATTGGTAAAAACCGATTTTCCAGTATTATGTCTCCATATCATGGTGTAATTTTTTTTCTTCACCACATTACATGGATGGGTATAATGATATAAATAATATATATATATATATGATAATCATAACATGATACTGATTTTAGAAAAAATATTATACCATCCACTCCCAAACCCTTTCAACTAAACGGAAATGATACCATCACTCATGTGTATGTACGACCTACCATCTCTACAGTGTAATGTGATTCATTTTCCATGTTAAACATTGAATAATCATTATAAAAAATGTATATAATGAATAAATATTATATTTATGGACTTAATATAATTATATATATGTTTTCAATATGTACTATTCACAAGAATCTGGACTTAAATGAGAAAATTTGAATCCGAAAGTGATAGATTTTACACCGAAAATAAGGGTAATAACAAAAAATAATTAACCAATGGGTAATGATATAATATAAGAGGATCATATATGAAATCATAAATATGAATATGTTTATTTAATAAATTAGTTACATGATTTAAACCATTATATGGGTGGTTTAGATATGTACAAAGGAAATCAAACCTAAGGTAAGGGTAATTTCACAATCTCATAATTATTCAGAATTGTTTAAATTTAAGCATCCACAAGATAAATTTTTTTATTCCATGTCCATGTTTTCAAAAAAACAAGAAGATTTTTAATATAGGCATAAAATCTAATAACATTTTTTTACCCATGTTTGACTTTTATAAAATGGTTATAAATGAGCCTTTTTGTTAGTTTCCTAATGAGGTACATTATGAATATTTTGATAAAAATAAAGACGTAATTGTTTTTAAAATGTATACAGAATGAGTGTATTTTTCATCAATTTTAATTCTCTAATGTTTTAAATATTCCTTTACAAGTTTAAATGGTTCTTTTCAATGAAAATTGTTTCTTTTATAATTTCATGAGTTTTTAAATAAATGATTTCAAAGTAAAAAATAATGGGTACTTTTCTCAATAATTTTCAATAATTATATAAGTGTATTTTCATATTTGTTAACACACTTTTTTTAATCTTATTATTCAATGAGGATGACCAATTATGATAGAAAATACCATATATTATTAAATTTTTTATGATTAGTTTATCTATAGATGTTCTATTTTAATACGATTCACCGTATTGCACATAATGGTTTGTGATTATGTTTTTTGATTGGAGAATTTTATATTCATTTCATATGAATATGTTAAATATGGTTCCAACCACTCATATGAGGATTTTGTTACACTTTTTAAGTGATGGAAAAGTCCCGCTATATCCACTCGATGCATCGGTGGGTCTCATGAGATAAAATGGATTAAGATTTGGATGACTTAATAACCATTTATTTTCAGTTGTCTTGGTTGAGGCCTTGATTGTATGATTCACATGTATAATATTATGAATTCTATATTATGAGTATAGTAAATTATTTCCATTAAATTATTTCCAAATTATAATTTCCAAGGATATGTTTTCTATCTCATGGGATTGTTTATATATAATTATTTGATCATCTTTTATACTGATCATATTATGCACAAGTTTTTGATTGAATGACATGTGTTTTAGCTATTTAACATTCAATAATTACTATTCCTTATATTATATTTTATACATACCCATACTTAGAATTTTAATTGACCCCTTCATTATATTTTATTTTTCCCTTGGAATTTGAGAATTTTATCCTAACTGATACGAAGGGTTATGCTAGGAGAATAATTTTGTTCTCGAAGAAAATATATTTTTTAAATTTTATGTCTAAAGTTTAAATTTAATTTCAAATTTTTATCTATTTTAATTAGAAGAATAAGCTATTTGATCCTTTTTAATATAACTGATCATATCTTATTCCAATGTAATAAATTTAGGAATCGAATACGAGCTATTAGGGTCGGGGTCTTTATAGTTAGTATCAGAGAAAGCTTAAAAGAAACCATTAGAACTATATTTATGAGCACATATGTAATGGAACAGACCTCTCTAGTCCATTACTTTGTAATAATTAGGTGTATAAGGTGTTTCAGGAGGTGAAGGTGACATATGTAGAGACCCGAAGCCTGACGTACATTGACATTACATTACTTTTGCGGAATACTTAGTACATAACAAAAACACACACACAAGGATCGTAATAGTTTAGTGTCTTTGGAAACTCGGAATAAAATCTTCTAATCGTGGTGAAAGATCTTCAACATCTCCCATAAAGATCTTCCTTTTTTTTACCTAAAACCTTTCTTTATATCCTGGGAAAAGAAAACATAAAAGGGTGAGCTCAAATGCTCAGTAAGGGTAAACAAAAAAAATATCAATCACATCGTATTCATAAGAACATAACATTTTGGAAATCATAACCTGCAAAAGAGAGCATAATTTCATAACATGGGATAAATCATGGTAGTGAAATGTAATCAAAATAATCATAACTTAAAACATGAAACTTTGTGGCATTCACACATAATCATAGAGAATCATTTCTTGTTAGTCAAGACTCATTGCCAAGACTATCTTAGTGGACAAAGTCCCTTTCTGAATCGAGTAACCCTCGTTTCAGTCCTGTTTCACTGAACCGGTATAACCTACCATTCCAGCCATGTCTATCTCATGAGATATAAAATATTTACCCAATGCATTGGAGGGAGATATAGGTCCCACCCATCTTATAATGAATCCTTTCTTATGTGTGCCACATAATCATAAATCATACATCATCGCATAACCCATGTAATAAAAATGGGATTCTTGAAACATCATGACATCATAAAACAATTCATATAAGATAAAGGAATTCATAAAAATATTTCCATCACAACATAATCAAATCCATGTAATAATAGGGATAAAAATAGAACCCTTTATTATCTTAGATGGAAAATAATTTTGATAAAACACTTGAACTTCATTCTTGAGGAAAATATCCTTTCTACTTCAAAAACATTTTTCCTTTCATAACATGTCATAAAACATTAAAATAAAAGAAGTTGATTAAAAATAAACTTGAAAACTTGTAAAGGAAGATTCTTTGAAATAATTTTTTAAAAATCCATTCATGCCGTATAAGTTAAAAAAAACATTCTTCTCGTACTTTTGTCGAAAAAGTCAAAAAGTACCTCATACGAAAAACGACAAAAGATTCCTTTTATTTCTTTTACTAAAAACTCACCGAAGGGTAAAAATGGATTTAAACAATTGTAGGTGGATGAAAATAATATTACATATTGATCAATCATGGATGTGGATGATAAAATACACCCCAGTAAATACTTACGAATAAACAATCTCGGATAAAAATGAGATTGTGATATTTCCCTTACCTTAGGTCCAATTTGCTTCGTATGTGTCCGAACCTCCTGTATAATGATTTAAATAATGTCATTGACTTATTACAGAATCATATTCATTGTTATGATATCATATATGGTTCACTTATGACATTATATTACCCGTTCTTTTGTAAATTCTATGTTAAAGAAGCGTTTTGGGTAAAATCGTTTCATTTATCGTAGGTGTTTTGACATGTTGTTCTTGACATCATTATTACTTATATCATGATTTACTTACTTCCAGAATATAAAATATGATTTATATATCATATATATTCAGTATATATATATATATAATAGATAGATAAATAAAATGAAAAACACCGTTCATGGAGACGGTAGTCCGTACGTACGCATGAACGCTGTTTTCCTTTCCTTATTGTCTTGAAATGGAAGTAAGTAGATGACATACATATGTATATATATACATAAATCCAGTAGCTTTCATTATTATTTCTTATATATACATTATAATCATTCTTAAATGGTTAACATGGAGAATGAATCTCATCGCGTCGTGGAGACGGTATTCCGTACGTACGCACGAGCGATGATATCATTTCTATAAATATTGAATTGAATTGGAGTGTATTATACAATATATCAGAATCAATATGATGTTGTAATAACTATTTATAGTTATTCTTTACACCATTATACCCATCCTTGTAAGGTGGTGGTGGAAAATAGATTACACCACGGCGTGGAGACGGTATTCCGTACGTACGCACGCGCGGTGATTTCTTTTTCCGTAGGATGGATAGATGGTGAAATAGGGTTGTTTCATACTTATAATAACATATCAGTATATGAGTGATACTGATGTTATTACTTCATAATGAAACAACCTAAGAAGAAGAAGTGGAAGAAGAAATAAAGATGAAAGAATTGGTAACGGTAATTACCTCTTCTTTGAAGTGCCTCTTTGAGACCTCCTCTTAGGGCACTAGAATTGGTCTTTGAGGAAGACCAGAACCTCTAGGATGTTGCTAGGGAAGTGGAGAAGAGATTTTGGCAGGGGTTGGCCGAGCTTGAGTGCTCAAATTGGTGTGAGGAGGAGGGGGACGAGGTGTCCTTTTATAGGGGAGGAGAGGGGCACCTTAGGAATATCTCAAAATATTATTTTATATTAAAGTCAAAATCGGTTTATAATAGTTCCAAAGGGTCTTATTTCGAAGCTAAGGTGGGGATGGGTCGCAATCCTATCAACCAATAGAATTTAGACAAGTTTAGGATATTATTTTAACCTTATCAATTAGATTTAACTCTAAGTTAAATAATTTAACTTTTACCATGTCTTTTTGTTTTCTTTCACTATATGGTTAATACACTTACTATAACATGCCAAACGAACCCCAAATTGTTTATTATTAATATATATACCCTTATCTAAGTCATTTGGCCGAACCTTAGATTTTTAGGAATACAATAACAATTAATAATATAATATTTGATTTAAAAACTATTTTGTGTCAATTTTGACACTATTTGATATATGATTTTTGTGAAAGTCATAACAGAATTAAATGTTCAAACCAAGTTGATTAAATCAACATTAATATATCATAGTAACCTATAAAATTAGTGTAATTCATAAAAAAATCTCAAATTACATTTATTTTGGTGTTTATAACATCAATTATGTCAATATTTCATTAATAAGATAATTACTGCATCATCGTTGTGTCATAAATAAATTAAATTATTTTATGTCTAAAAATTACAAATAAAATACCATCATGTAGGAAATATTTTTAGCTTTCTAATGAATATTTACAATCGAATTTATCTTATGTATAACCCCATATTAAAAATGATTTACTTATTAAACTTTGATTTTAACTATTTTAACCTTTCTTTAAATAAATTAATAATAAATGTCCTAATCTAATCCAAGTGGGCCTAAATGGTCATATTTTATTCTTAAGTTTGTTTTTGGTCGAATTGCACTTGTCCAATAGAATTAGGACATGTGTTAGGGTAATAGTAATATCATATTTACCCTTAGTTACCCTATTTACTATTAACCGCGGTAAAAAAAGTAAAAAGTTACTATTCACCAAAAAATTATTTTCATCTCATTGAACCACATTTTAGTCCTTGATATTAACCGTGTCTCTCGGATTTTCGAAATTCCATTCAGAGAAGCGGCAAAATTAAGTTTTATGAAAAATTCAGTATTTTTTTTAACTACCACTTAGTAGTTTCACTATTCATCAAAAATTGATGTTTTTCAGAACAATGCCAAAATTTCATCCTAAGCTATATTTCATATTCCGAATTCAAAAATGAAATATATTTTACCAAATTCATAACATAGAAGTTGCATTAATTAATTTTATAATTAAATCCCGCTGTTAAAATAAATAGCGTGTTTTTAGGAAACAATATATATCAAAAGATTGACACTTGATTATGTCTGGTTTAAATGTGAAATTACAACCAATGACCAACATTGTATTAAATTGTAAAAATATATTCTAAATATACTTTAAAACCACTCAAATTAATAATTTATCACTATTAATTATTTCGATTAAAAAAGTTGTTTTTTAATTATAATTTAGTAATTTTCACTATTCATCATAATATGAAAGTTATCCGAAAAGTACCAAAATTTCACCTTAGGCTAAATTCGATACTCCGAATCCAAAAATGAAGTCCATTTTGAGAGTTAAAATTTCTAAAATTTAAAAAGTGGTTATTACTATTCATAACGGCTAGTTTTAATAATATTTTAATAGCATATCATTGTTTCGTGAAACTCAGGATTACGTACCACACATGCTATCGAGGAAGGTTGCGATTGCGTGTAATGCAAGGCAAGTCAAGGATGCGTGTTGTGCAAGCTCCTTTTGGTGTAGCGTATAACACAAGACATTAGTAAAATAAAAAAGAATATTTTTCATAAAATCTCGGGCTGTTACATTCTACCCCCCTTAAAAGGAATTTCGCCCTCGAAATTCGTCGGGGTTATAAATGGTTTACTATTCGAAAGTTTCTTTAATAGAAACCCACATCGTAAAAGGGAATACCAAAACTTGGCTTTAAAAACTAAAGTATGAAATGTAACGATTACCCAAATAAACTAATCACTGGGTTTCCACATAGGTGAAAATATGGATATGGAAGAGAAATCTAAACATCATGTTCTGATGGAGAGTGGTAGAGAACATGGCTATGGAAAAGCCAGTAATCACAAATCCATAGATTTGTGATGATATAAGGTACCATCTGATTCATCAGGTATAAGATCACTAGGACAACATTTTTGGTTTTCAAGATCATTTCCCTAAAGTTGAAAATTTGCTTAGAATAAATACTTACTTTATTTTGGTACAATCTCACTTTTGTTCGTGCCTTGAACAATTTCTACTTCATCTCTTAAATAAATGAAGTTGAATTTGTTATTTGTGAAGTGTTAGCAGATCATGTGATAGAATGACTGTTCATTCCATCTGTCTCAAACAAAAGGTTAGCAAAAGTTATTAAATATACATAAGTCATTCTATAGTGAGATTAATCATATATGGTTCCTAAAATGAACTTATACTTCATATATCATGCTGCTTAATATAATAAAACTAGTTTCTACTAAACAGGGACTTCCTGTAGGTCAATGGTAGGCGATAAAGGCCAGTCGCACTTCGGTTGTGGGTTCGATTCCTACAGCCTTGTCCAAAGCGATGGGCTGTCGCCCGTCCTGCAGGTTGTCCTTTGTCTAAAACTATATTACTATAAGATCCCATCAATAATATCGAAAAAACTTCTATCCTTAAACAATACTAACTTATGTCTAACATAATCCATTCCAATCTTTAGGCTTATCCGTAATACTGCAGTCCATTCTCATAACATAATGAAAACGATTACCAGAGATTTAATACCATCGTTGATCCCCATATATCATAAGATATGTTTTGTTGGTCACATTCCAAACATTCAAAGTCCTTAATCGTGTATTCTCTTGAATACCTTAGTGAAAACATGAGTGCAGTTAAAAGTTAACACTTTCCACATACCAAAATCCTCAAAATTCTATATACTCAAACCATGATATCACTTAGTCCTTATATCAATCATGAGCTCATGAATACTGTTAAACATTTGGTTTTCTTGTTTTCCCTTCATTATGCGCATAATATCTCAATCACTTTGAATACCACCTTAGACCAATACATAAATATTCCAATATTCCATGATACAACATTATTTTGGAATCCCATTACATAAAAACGTAATCATTCCACCACATCGTTGTCATATTCAACATTGCCAATAGTGATTGCATGTGACTTCCCTTTGTCCTTTGCCTTAAGCGGTTGCTCATGTCGATCATCACTAACCCTTGGATTAGGGCATTTATTGGCATAATGTCCCATCTCCTTGCACTTGAAGCATTGAAGTGTTGGTTGTGCGTTCTCTGAAGTGTTTGCTTTATTCACATCATTAGAAACCCTTTTTCCATTACTTCGACACTCAGCTGCTCGATGACCTTCTTTTCCACACTTAAAACATTTTCTAGTTCCTTTAAGACAATCTCCACCATGCTTCTTTCCACACTTTGTGCATAAGGAAACATTCATCTTCTTTTCACCATTATTATGAGATTTCTCCTTGAACTCCATCTTTCGTTTCTTGTCAAAACCATGAGATGGATATGTAACACCAACTTCCATTTCTACCTTGATAGCACAATGCACAATTTCTTCATAGCTACTGAAGTCTCTTATAGCTAATGCCCTTCGAAGACTTGGTTTTAAGCCACTGAAAAATCGATCAACTTTACTTTCAGGTTGGATGATAATGCCAGATGCATACCTTGAAAGTCTTGTAAAATTCACTTCGTATATACCGACAGATTCATCATCCTTCTGCTTCAGCTCAATAAACTCCTTTTCCATCTTTGTTCGAAGAATACGAGGGAAGTACTTACTGAAAAACAAGTTCTTGAACTCGTCCCATTCCATGGACTCAATTTCATCCCTTGGCCTCGTATTCTTGATAAGATTCCACCATTGATCAGCTTCACCTTCCAAATGATATACTGCTAAGATGACTTTATCATGTTCAGAACATTGAAGAACTGAAAATATCTTTTCAGTGGTACTGATCCATTGTTCAGCAACAAGTGGATCGGAAGTCCCACTGAAAGAAGGTGGACGTTGCCTCATGAAGGACTCAATAGAATATTGTTCCCTTCTCTGCTCATTTGGAAGTCCAGAATGATTCATAGCTTGTGTAAGTATAGCAATAAGATTTTGCACTCCATCTCCCATAACATTTGTTTGTTCAGGAGGGCAATCATTGCATTGTCCATTGCATTGATCAACACGGTTCCTTCGGGTTCCAGCCATCGTCTAAAACCCAAAAAGAATAGTGTGAGAGGCAAAAATCATGCTAGGGAAAACAACATAATAAAGGGGGAGTACCTTCAGTATCTAACATCTTAGGTTTAATTCTATGATCGTTAGCGTAGTTCTATTACTATAACTTATACGTCTACTTAACCTTAGGGACATCCCTAGACATACCTTAGAAATATCTCTAGGGATCTCACTAACGTTTTCACATCCTAGTTTCCAAAGGTTGACTAAACCTTTCCTCTGATACCAACTGTAGAGACCCGAAGCCTGACGTACATTGACATTACATTACTTTTGCGGAATACTTAGTACATAACAAAAACACACACACAAGGATCGTAATAGTTTAGTGTCTTTGGAAACTCGGAATAAAATCTTCTAATCGTGGTGAAAGATCTTCAACATCTCCCATAAAGATCTTCCTTTTTTTTACCTAAAACCTTTCTTTATATCCTGGGAAAAGAAAACATAAAAGGGTGAGCTCAAATGCTCAGTAAGGGTAAACAAAAGAAATATCAATCACATCGTATTCATAAGAACATAACATTTTGGAAATCATAACCTGCAAAAGAGAGCATAATTTCATAACATGGGATAAATCATGGTAGTGAAATGTAATCAAAATAATCATAACTTAAAACATGAAACTTTGTGGCATTCACACATAATCATAGAGAATCATTTCTTGTTAGTCAAGACTCATTGCCAAGACTATCTTAGTGGACAAAGTCCCTTTCTGAATCGAGTAACCCTCGTTTCAGTCCTGTTTCACTGAACCGGTATAACCTACCATTCCAGCCATGTCTATCTCATGAGATATAAAATCTTTACCCAATTCATTGGAGGGAGATATAGGTCCCACCCATCTTATAATGAATCCTTTCTTATGTGTGCCACATAATCATAAATCATACATCATCGCATAACCCATGTAATAAAAATGGGATTCTTGAAACATCATGACATCATAAAACAATTCATATAAGATAAAGGAATTCATAAAAATATTTCCATCACAACATAATCAAATCCATGTAATAATAGGTATAAAAATAGAACCCTTTATTATCTTAGATGGAAAATAATTTTGATAAAACACTTGAACTTCATTCTTGAGGAAAATATCCTTTATACTTCAAAAACATTTTTCCTTTCATAACATGTCATAAAACTTTAAAATAAAAGAAGTTGATTAAAAATAAACTTTAAAACTTGTAAAGGAAGATTCTTGGAAATAATTTTTTAAAAATCCATTCATGCCGTATAAGTTAAAAAAAACATTCTTCTCGTACTTTTGTCGAAAAAGTCAAAAAGTACCTCATACGAAAAACGACAAAAGATTCCTTTTATTTCTTTTACTAAAAACTCACCGAAGGGTAAAAATGGATTTAAACAATTGTATGTGGATGAAAATAATATTACATATTGATCAAACATGGATGTGGATGATAAAATACACCCCAGTAAATACTTACGAATAAACAATCTCGGATAAAAATGAGATTGTGATATTTCCCTTACCTTAGGTCCAATTTGCTTCGTATGTGTCCGAACCTCCTGTATAATGATTTAAATAATGTCATTGACTTATTACAGAATCATATTCATTGTTATGATATCATATATGGTTCACTTATGACATTATATTACCCGTTCTTTTGTAAATTCTATGTTAAAGAAGCGTTTTGGGTAAAATCGTTTCATTTATCGTAGGTGTTTTGACATGTTGTTCTTGACATCATTATTACTTATATCATGATTTACTTACTTCCAGAATATAAAATATGATTTATATATCATATATATTCAGTATATATATATATATAATAGATAGATAAATAAAATGAAAAACACCGTTCATGGAGACGGTAGTCCGTACGTACGCATGAACGCTGTTTTCCTTTCCTTATTGTATTGAAATGGAAGTAAGTAGATGACATACATATGTATATATATACATAAATCCAGTAGCTTTCATTATTATTTCTTATATATACATTATAATCATTCTTAAATGGTTAACATGGAGAATGAATCTCATCGCGTCGTGGAGACGGTATTCCGTACGTACGCACGAGCGATGATATCATTTCTATAAATATTGAATTGAATTGGAGTGTATTATACAATATATCAGAATCAATATGATGTTGTAATAACTATTTATAGTTATTCTTTACACCATTATACCCATCCTTGTAAGGTGGTGGTGGAAAATAGATTACACCACGGCGTGGAGACGGTATTCCGTACGTACGCACGCGCGGTGATTTCTTTTTCCGTAGGATGGATAGATGGTGAAATAGGGTTGTTTCATACTTATAATAACATATCAGTATATGAGTGATACTGATGTTATTACTTCATAATGAAACAACCTAAGAAGAAGAAGTGGAAGAAGAAATAAAGATGAAAGAATTGGTAACGGTAATTACCTCTTCTTTGAAGTGCCTCTTTGAGACCTCCTCTTAGGGCACTAGAATTGGTCTTTGAGGAAGACCAGAACCTCTAGGATGTTGCTAGGGAAGTGGAGAAGAGATTTTGGCAGGGGTTGGCCGAGCTTGAGTGCTCAAATTGGTGTGAGGAGGAGGGGGACGAGGTGTCCTTTTATAGGGGAGGAGAGGGGCACCTTAGGAATATCTCAAAATATTATTTTATATTAAAGTCAAAATCGGTTTATAATAGTTCCAAAGGGTCTTATTTCGAAGCTAAGGTGGGGATGGGTCGCAATCATATCAACCAATAGAATTTAGACAAGTTTAGGATATTATTTTAACCTTATCAATTAGATTTAACTCTAAGTTAAATAATTTAACTTTTACCATGTCTTTTTGTTTTCTTTCACTATATGGTTAATACACTTACTATAACATGCCAAACGAACCCCAAATTGTTTATTATTAATATATATACCCTTATCTAAGTCATTTGGCCGAACCTTAGATTTTTAGGAATACAATAACAATTAATAATATAATATTTGATTTAAAAACTATTTTGTGTCAATTTTGACACTATTTGATATATGATTTTTGTGAAAGTCATAACAGAATTAAATGTTCGAACCAAGTTGATTAAATCAACATTAATATATCATAGTAACCTATAAAATTAGTGTAATTCATAAAAAAATCTCAAATTACATTTATTTTGGTGTTTATAACATCAATTATGTCAATATTTCATTAATAAGATAATTACTGCATCATCGTTGTGTCATAAATAAATTAAATTATTTTATGTCTAAAAATTACAAATAAAATACCATCATGTAGGAAATCGTTTTAGCTTTCTAATGAATATTTACAATCGAATTTATCTTATGTATAACCCCATATTAAAAATGATTTACTTATTAAACTTTGATTTTAACTATTTTAACCTTTCTTTAAATAAATTAATAATAAATGTCCTAATCTAATCCAAGTGGGCCTAAATGGTCATATTTTATTCCTAAGTTTGTTTTTGGTCGAATTGCACTTGTCCAATAGAATTAGGACATGTGTTAGGGTAATAGTAATATCATATTTACCCTTAGTTACCCTATTTACTATTAACCGCGGTAAAAAAAGTAAAAAGTTACTATTCACCAAAAAATTATTTTCATCTCATTGAACCACATTTTAGTCCTTGATATTAACCGTGTCTCTCGGATTTTCGAAATTCCATTCAGAGAAGCGGCAAAATTAAGTTTTATGAAAAATTCAGTATTTTTTTTAACTACCACTTAGTAGTTTCACTATTCATCAAAAATTGATGTTTTTCAGAACAATGCCAAAATTTCATCCTAAGCTATATTTCATATTCCGAATTCAAAAATGAAATCTATTTTACCAAATTCATAACATAGAAGTTGCATTAATTAATTTTATAATTAAATCCCGCTGTTAAAATAAATAGCGTGTTTTTAGGAAACAATATATATCAAAAGATTGACACTTGATTATGTCTGGTTTAAATGTGAAATTACAACCAATGACCAACATTGTATTAAATTGTAAAAATATATTCTAAATATACTTTAAAACCACTCAAATTAATAATTTATCACTATTAATTATTTCGATTAAAAAAGTTGTTTTTTAATTATAATTTAGTAATTTTCACTATTCATCATAATATGAAAGTTATCCGAAAAGTACCAAAATTTCACCTTAGGCTAAATTCGATACTCCGAATCCAAAAATGAAGTCCATTTTGAGAGTTAAAATTTCTAAAATTTAAAAAGTGGTTATTACTATTCATAACGGCTAGTTTTAATAATATTTTAATAGCATATCATTGTTTCGTGAAACTCAGGATTACGTACCACACGTGCTATCGAGGAAGGTTGCGATTGCGTGTAATGCAAGGCAAGTCAAGGATGCATGTTGTGCAAGCTCCTTTTGGTGTAGCGTATAACACAAGACATTAGTAAAATAAAAAAGAATATTTTTCATAAAATCTCGGGCTGTTACATTCTACCCCCCTTAAAATGAATTTCGCCCTCGAAATTCGTCGGGGTTATAAATGGTTTACTATTCGAAAGTTTCTTTAATAGAAACCCACATCGTAAAAGGGAATACCAAAACTTGGCTTTAAAAACTAAAGTATGAAATGTAACGATTACCCAAATAAACTAATCATTGGGTTTCCACATAGGTGAAAATATGGATATGGAAGAGAAATCTAAACATCATGTTCTGATGGAGAGTGGTAGAGAACATGGCTATGGAAAAGCCAGTAATCACAAATCCATAGATTTGTGATGATATAAGGTACCATCTGATTCATCAGGTATAAGATCACTAGGACAACATTTTTGGTTTTCAAGATCATTTCCCTAAAGTTGAAAATTTGCTTAGAATAAATACTTACTTTATTTTGGTACAATCTCACTTTTGTTCGTGCCTTGAACAATTTCTACTTCATCTCTTAAATAAATGAAGTTGAATTTGTTATTTGTGAAGTGTTAGCAGATCATGTGATAGAATGACTGTTCATTCCATCTGTCTCAAACAAAAGGTTAGCAAAAGTTATTAAATATACATAAGTCATTCTATAGTGAGATTAATCATATATGGTTCCTAAAATGGACTTATACTTCATATATCATGCTTCTTAATATAATAAAACTAGTTTCTACTAAACAGGGACTTCCTGTAGGTCAGTGGTAGGCGATAAAGGCCAGTCGCACTTCGGTTGTGGGTTCGATTCCTACAGCCTTGTCCGAAGCGATGGGCTGTCGCCCGTCCTGCAGGTTGTCCTTTTTCTAAAACTATATTACTATAAGATCCCATCAATAATATCGAAAAAACTTCTATCCTTAAACAATACTAACTTATGTCTAACATAATCCATTCCAATCTTTAGGCTTATCCGTAATACTGCAGTCCATTCTCATAACATAATGAAAACGATTACCAGAGATTTAATACCATCGTTGATCCCCATATATCATAAGATATGTTTTGTTGGTCACATTCCAAACATTCAAAGTCCTTAATCGTGTATTCTCTTGAATACCTTAGTGAAAACATGAGTGCAGTTAAAAGTTAACACTTTCCACATACCAAAATCCTCAAAATTCTATATACTCAAACCATGATATCACTTAGTCCTTATATCAATCATGAGCTCATGAATACTGTTAAACATTTGGTTTTCTTGTTTTCCCTTCATTATGCGCATAATATCTCAATCACTTTGAATACCACCTTAGACCAATACATAAATATTCCAATATTCCATGATACAACATTATTTTGGAATCCCATTACATAAAAACTTAATCATTCCACCACATCGTTGTCATATTCAACATTGCCAATAGTGATCGCATGTGACTTCCCTTTGTCCTTTGCCTTAAGCGGTTGCTCATGTCGATCATCACTAACCCTTGGATTAGGGCATTTATTGGCCTAATGTCCCATCTCCTTGCACTTGAAGCATTGAAGTGTTGGTTGTGCGTTCTCTGCAGTGTTTGCTTTATTCACATCATTAGAAACCCTTTTTCCATTACTTCGACACTCAGCTGCTCGATGACCTTCTTTTCCACACTTAAAACATTTTCTAGTTCCTTTAAGACAATCTCCACCATGCTTCTTTCCACACTTTGTGCATAAGGAAACATTCATCTTCTTTTCACCATTATTATGAGATTTCTCCTTGAACTCCATCTTTCGTTTCTTGTCAAAACCATGAGATGGATATGTAACACCAACTTCCATTTCTACCTTGATAGCACAATGCACAATTTCTTCATAGCTACTGAAGTCTCTTATAGCTAATGCCCTTCGAAGACTTGGTTTTAAGCCACTGAAAAATCGATCAACTTTACTTTCAGGTTGGATGATAATGCCAGATGCATACCTTGCAAGTCTTGTAAAATTCGCTTCGTATATACCGACAGATTCATCATCCTTCTGCTTCATCTCAATAAACTCCTTTTCCATCTTTGTTCGAAGAATACGAGGGAAGTACTTACTGAAAAACAAGTTCTTGAACTCGTCCCATTCCATGGACTCAATTTCATCCCTTGGCCTCGTATTCTTGATAAGATTCCACCATTGATCAGCTTCACCTTCCAAATGATATACTGCTAAGATGACTTTATCATGTTCAGAACATTGAAGAACTGAAAATATCTTTTCAGTGGTACTGATCCATTGTTCAGAAACAAGTGGATCGGAAGTCCCACTGAAAGAAGGTGGACGTTGCCTCATGAAGGACTCAATAGAATATTGTTCCCTTCTCTGCTCATTTGGAAGTCCAGAATGATTCATAGCTTGTGTAAGTATAGCAATAAGATTTTGCACTCCATCTCCCATAACATTTGTTTGTTCAGGAGGGCAATCATTGAATTGTCCATTGCATTGATCAACACGGTTCCTTCGGGTTCCAGCCATCGTCTAAAACCCAAAAAGAATAGTGTGAGAGGCAAAAATCATGCTAGGGAAAACAACATAATAAAGGGGGAGTACCTTCAGTATCTAACATCTTAGGTTTAATTCTATGATCGTTAGCGTAGTTCTATTACTATAACTTATACGTCTACTTAACCTTAGGGACATCCCTAGACATACCTTAGAAATATCTCTAGGGATCTCACTAACGTTTTCGCATCCTAGTTTCCAAAGGTTGACTAAACCTTTCCTCTGATACCAACTGTAGAGACCCGAAGCCTGACGTACATTGACATTACATTACTTTTGCGGAATACTTAGTACATAACAAAAACACACACACAAGGATCGTAATAGTTTAGTGTCTTTGGAAACTCGGAATAAAATCTTCTAATCGTGGTGAAAGATCTTCAACATCTCCCATAAAGATCTTCCTTTTTTTTTACCTAAAACCTTTCTTTATATCCTGGGAAAATAAAACATAAAAGGGTGAGCTCAAATGCTCAGTAAGGGTAAACAAAAGAAATATCAATCACATCGTATTCATAAGAACATAACATTTTGGAAATCATAACCTGCAAAAGAGAGCATAATTTCATAACATGGGATAAATCATGGTAGTGAAATGTAATCAAAATAATCATAACTTAAAACATGAAACTTTGTGGCATTCACACATAATCATAGAGAATCATTTCAAGTTAGTCAAGACTCATTTCCAAGACTATCTTAGTGGACAAAGTCCCTTTCTGAATCGAGTAACCCTCGTTTCAGTCCTGTTTCACTGAACCGGTATAACCTACCATTCCAGCCATGTCTATCTCATGAGATATAAAATATTTACCCAATGCATTGGAGGGAGATATAGGTCCCACCCATCTTTTAATGAATCCTTTCTTATGTGTGCCACATAATCATAAATCATACATCATCGCATAACCCATGTAATAAAAATGGGATTCTTGAAACATCATGACATCATAAAACAATTCATATAAGATAAAGGAATTCATAAAAATATTTCCATCACAACATAATCAAATCCATGTAATAATAGGGATAAAAATAGAACCCTTTATTATCTTAGATGGAAAATAATTTTGATAAAACACTTGAACTTCATTCTTGAGGAAAATATTCTTTCTACTTCAAAAATTTTTTTTCCTTTCATAACATGTCATAAAACTTTAAAATAAAAGAAGTTGATTAAAAATAAACTTGAAAACTTGTAAAGGAAGATTCTTGGAAATAATGTTTTAAAAATCCATTCATGCCGTATAAGTTAAAAAAAACATTCTTCTCGTACTTTTGTCGAAAAAGTCAAAAAGTACCTTGTACGAAAAACGACAAAAGATTCCTTTTATTTCTTTTACTAAAAACTCACCGAAGGGTAAAAATGGATTTAAACAATTTTAGGTGGATGAAAATAATATTACATATTGATGAAACATGGATGTGGATGATAAAATACACCCCAGTAAATACTTACGAATAAACAATCTCGGATAAAAATGAGATTGTGATATTTCCCTTACCTTAGGTCCAATTTGCTTCGTATGTGTCCAAACCTCCTGTATAATGATTTAAATAATGTCATTGACTTATTAAAGAATCATATTCATTGTTATGATATCATATATGGTTCACTTATGACATTATATTACCCGTTCTTTTGTAAATTCCATGTTAAAGAAGCGTTTTGGGTAAAATCGTTTCATTTATCGTAGGTGTTTTGACTTGTTGTTCTTGACATCATTATTACTTATATCATGATTTACTTACTTCCAGAATATAAAATATGATTTATATATCATATATATTCAGTATATATATATATATATAATAGATAGATAAATAAAATGAAAAACACCGTTCATGGAGACGGTAGTCCGTACGTACGCATGAACGCTGTTTTCCTTTCCTTATTGTCTTGAAATGGAAGTAAGTAGATGACATACATATGTATATATATACATAAATCCAGTAGCTTTCATTATTATTTCTTATATATACATTATAATCATTCTTAAATGGTTAACATGGAGAATGAATCTCATCGCGTCGTGGAGACGGTATTCCGTACGTACGCACGAGCGATGATATCATTTCTATAAATATTGAATTGAATTGGAGTGTATTATAAAATATATCAGAATCAATATGATGTTGTAATAACTATGTATAGTTATTCTTTACACCATTATACCCATCCTTGTAAGGTGGTGGTGGAAAATAGATTACACCACGGCGTGGAGACGGTATTCCGTACGTACGCACGCGCGGTGATTTCTTTTTCCGTAGGATGGATAGATGGTGAAATAGGGTTGTTTCATACTTATAATAACATATCAGTATATGAGTGATACTGATGTTATTACTTCATAATGAAACAACCTAAGAAGAAGAAGTGGAAGAAGAAATAAAGATGAAAGAATTGGTAACGGTAATTACCTCTTCTTTGAAGTGCCTCTTTGAGACCTCCTCTTAGGGCACTAGAATTGGTCTTTGAGGAAGACCAGAACCTCTAGGATGTTTCTAGGGAAGTGGAGAAGAGATTTTGGCAGGGGTTGGCCGAGCTTGAGTGCTCAAATTGGTGTGAGGAGGAGGGGGAGGAGGTGTCCTTTTATAGGGGAGGAGAGGGGCACCTTAGGAATATCTCAAAATATTATTTTATATTAAAGTCAAAATCGGTTTATAATGGTTCCAAAGGGTCTTATTTCGAAGGGGATGGGTCGCAATCCTATCAACCAATAGAATTTAGACAAGTTTAGGATATTATTTTAACCTTATCAATTAGATTTAACTCTAAGTTAAATAATTTAACTTTTACCATGTCTTTTTGTTTTCTTTCACTATATGGTTAATACACTTACTATAACATGCCAAACGAACCCCAAATTGTTTATTATTAATATATATACCCTTATCTAAGTCATTTGGCCGAACCTTAGATTTTTAGGAATACAATAACAATTAATAATATAATATTTGATTTAAAAACTATTTTGTGTCAATTTTGACACTATTTGATATATGATTTTTGTGAAAGTCATAAAAGAATTAAATGTTCGAACCAAGTTGATTAAATCAACATTAATATATCATAGTAACCTATAAAATTAGTGGAATTCATAAAAAATCTCAAATTACATTTATTTTGGTGTTTATAACATCAATTATGTCAATATTTCATTAATAAGATAATTACTGCATCATCGTTGTGTCATAAATAAATTAAATTATTTTATGTCTAAAAATTAAAAATAAAATACCATCATGTAGGAAATCTTTTTATCTTTCTAATGAATATTTACAATCGAATTTATCTTATGTATAACCCCATATTAAAAATGATTTACTTATTAAACTTTGATTTTAACTATTTTAACCTTTCTTTAAATAAATTAATAATAAATGTCCTAATCTAATCCAAGTGGGCCTAAATGGTCATATTTTATTCCTAAGTTTGTTTTTGGTCGAATTGCACTTGTCCAATAGAATTAGGACATGTGTTAGGGTAATAGTAATATCATATTTACCCTTAGTTACCCTATTTACTATTAACCGCGGTAAAAAAAGTAAAAAGTTACTATTCACCAAAAAATTATTTTCATCTCATTGAACCACATTTTAGTCCTTGATATTAACCGTGTCTCTCGGATTTTCGAAATTCCATTCAGAGAAGCGGCAAAATTAAGTTTTATGAAAAATTCAGTTTTTTTTTAACTACCTCTTAGTAGTTTCACTATTCATCAAAAATTGATGTTTTTCATAACAATGCCAAAATTTCATCCTAAGATATATTTCATATTCCGAATTCAAAAATGAAATCTATTTTACCAAATTCATAACATAGAAGTTGCATTAATTAATTTTATAATTAAATCCCGCTGTTAAAATAAATAGCGTGTTTTTAGGAAACAATATATATCAAAAGATTGACACTTGATTATGTCTAGTTTAAATGTGAAATTACAACCAATGACCAACATTGTATTAAATTGTAAAAATATATTCAAAATATACTTTAAAACCACTCAAATTAATAATTTATCACTATTAATTATTTCGATTAAAAAAGTTGTTTTTTAATTATAATTTAGTAATTTTCACTATTCATCAGAATATGAAAGTTATCCGAAAAGTACCAAAATTTCACCTTAGGCTAAATTCGATACTCCGAATCCAAAAATGAAGTCCATTTTGAGAGTTAAAATTTCTAAAATTTAAAAAGTGGTTATTACTATTCATAACGGCTAGTTTTAATAATATTTTAATAGCATATCATTGTTTCGTGAAACTCAGGATTACGTACCACACATGCTATCGAGGAAGGTTGCGATTGCGTGTAATGCAAGGCAAGTCAAGGATGCGTGTTGTGCAAGCTCCTTTTGGTGTAGCGTATAACACAAGACATTAGTAAAATAAAAAAGAATATTTTTCATAAAATCTCGGGCTGTTACAACATATCCCCAACACATTACCAAATTTCTATTTCTGTGAATAGTTCCATCGGTGAACAGTTCCAACGGTAGACCGTTATGAACAGTGCATCAGTAACTTTCTGTGAATAGTGTCATCGGTGACTTTTTGTGAATAGTGTCATCAGTAACCTAATGTGAACAATAAAACAGTGACCTTTTGTGAACAGTGACATCAGTGACCTTATGTGAACAGTGTCATCAGTGACCTTCTGTGAACAGTGTCATCAGTAACCTTATGTGAACAGTGCAATAGTGACCCTATGTGAACAGTGACATCAGGGACCTTATGTGAACAGTGTAATTGATGAACTTCTGTGAACAATGTCATCAGTAAGATTATGTGAACAATAGAACGGTGACCTTATGTGAACAGTGACATCAGTGACCTTCTGTGAATAGTTTCATCAGTAACCTTATGTGAATAGTGTAACGGTGAGGTTCCATCAGTGACCTCTATTTCCTTTGCCAAATTTCGAGTTTATGAACAGAGTTTCTAGAATGGTGAGGTTCCATCAGTGACCTCTATTTCCTTTTCCAAAATTTGAGTTCATGAATAGTGTTTCCATAATGGTGAGGTTACATCAGTGACCTCTATTTCCTTTGCCCAATTTTGAGTTTGTAAATAGTGTTTCCAGAACGGTGAGGTCCATCAGTAACCTCTATTTCCTTTTCCAAATTTTGGGTTCATGAATAGTCTTTCCAGAATGGTGAGGTCCATCTGTAAACACTATTTCCTTTTCCAAATTTTGAGTTCATGAAGAGTGTGTCCAGAATAGTGAGGTCCATTGGTATCCTCTATTTCCTTTTCCAAATTTCGAGTTCAGGAACAGTGTTTCCTGCTTCCTACAGTTTCACCCCTTTGATGTTTCCTTTGACATAAAATACATTTAAAGCGGCATTTTAAGGATTATAAGGATGATTCAAAGGTCATAACTCCTATATTAATTTCTCCTATGGCTCAGGATGTTTTTTCTACGTGGTCAAACCGCGTGGTTTAATGCGGTCCACTTTTAATGGAAAATCCAGCATATCTTAAACCACTACCCCATTAAATATTCTAAAGGGGATAAATATCTTCCTCCCTATTTCTTCTTCCTGGTTCTCAGGTGTGAGACGCTTGAACATCTGATTCCTTTCCGTAAGATTTGTGTAATCAAACTTTCCTCCTAGGATTTGTTCCACTCTCTTTTGATGAAACCAATCAATATCGATCAATGTTTGATATAAGGTATGTTCTATCGTCATTATTTTGGGTTCATATCTTCTTGTTTCCCCTCAACCTTTTATGGAATGCTATATCCATGTTCCTAATGGAAGTTTCTTGGGTGTTGACCAGTGTGGTGGTGTCTTTACATCCTCTGGTGGATACAGTTGTCACAGGGGGAGGAGATCGTAACCCATTGTGTGGCTCGTTCTCGTATAATGAACGTCAGGAACTATTTGAGGTAGGGGATTCATTTCTTCTCTTTTCTGTTATGTGAAACTGTAGAGTTAGCATGTTTTATCCCATAGGATCAAAATGAAATTCCCATAATAAATATTTGTACTGGATAAATAAATTGATATTGATCGTATGTTATTGCCTCTTGTTTTTCTAGATAGTGTGATATCTATTCTTGCTTTCTTATAACTTTTTTATCGATGGAAATTGGTAAAGAACATAAAGCCGGAATTAATTGATAATTTTTCAGCTCAAGATAAAGAGGCATGTAAATGAATATGGTTCATCTTATTTTAATTTGATATTAATTTGTTCGGTTCAGTAAGCATGTTTTATTTTTTTGATAGCTTTCTCATTAGGTTTCCTGAATTTGGATCCTAAAAAATATAAATCGGTTAATCCAAGATGGATTAAAGAAATGTTTGTTTGATAAAAGATAATTTTTTGTAGGGTTCTGAGTTACCCTCTCACTTGTTTAAGGGCCAAGATCCCAATTGATATGAGGGTTTTTTTTTCAGCTTCTTATGTTGTGATGTGACCCTAGAAGGCTGTTGTGGTTTGTGGGGGATGGGAGGTTGATTAGTAGTGGCAGCAGATGATGCCTAGAGTGACAAGATGCATCAGTTTATGCATGTGGGTTTCAAAGAGGACACTAGGGATGCTAGAACAGGTTGGATGTGAATGATGGGATGCTTGATGTTTCTTTCATTCATTATCTACATTACCTTCCCCACTGATCAAGGCAGCTTGTCTTGCTTACCCTTATTCTGAAAGGGGAAAATATGCATGGGGTATGCCACATGATTTTTGTGTCTTGCTTCTCAAGGGAGGATGGTTCTACCCTCTTGTTGTAGGAAAAAAATACTCGACGAGTAGTTCATCTACTCACTATGTTGTACCCCCTTGAGTTTAGTAGAAAAGAATGTTTTTCTAGAATTCCTAGGAATACGGGAAAGTAATGATGTGAATAAATAATTGAATAAATGATGTTAACCCATGTGGTTGGAGCTTGCTAGAATGAACTGTTGAGGTTACAATTTTAAAGGGACAATGGACTTCATGTGTAATGATAATGAAATATAATGTGAAATTGTAGATGGTTAATTAATGATTAAAGAATTAACTAACATAATGTGGAACTGACAGAAAGAAAATGAAGTAATGCAATTAAGCTATTTAAATGGGTGTGTGCTTATAGGATACCTAGTCTTAGAAGTGGTAGCCGGTAGTCCGAGAGAAGTTAGCTATAGTTGATTCTTGGACTAGGTTATTCCCATAGTGTGGTTGTAAGATATAGTATATTTAGTACTTTTTGTGTTTCTATATGCTACTCCACCCTATCAGTTAGGGAAACTGACACCCATGGGATTTTGAACCCTGGGGGTGTTTTCCATAACATTCTAGTGGGAGGGGGGATGGCTGAAAACCCCCTTTGGCCTCGCTCTCTTCTCTTGGTAGTTACTTGTGATGGTAGGAACAATGGTTATTTTTCTCTATATATGTGTATAGAGGGCCATAACGGCCTATGGTTGTTCATACACATATAAATTCTGGATATAGTATCCAATGTACTACTTTAGGTGTAACGTGTATTGGCTGTGAAGGATTGAGGATCCTTACTCGGTGTATGGTATGTAATGGATTGAGGTATAATACTTGACATATTATACATGTTATGAAATCTGTGGTGGCTCTTAGAAACTACCTGGTTACTTTATTGTGTGGATGTGATGGTTCGTTTGCATGAGGTGCATGTTGTGGTGCTTCACCCAGGAGTCTACGGGCAAGCCTTTTTGGAGAGATGCTTAGGATGTGCGACGTTGGGGAAAAGCGGCAAACCACTGGGGAATTAGTAGCAGGTTACCCATGATATTATTTTTTATATTATATACTCTTGTCTGAATTACTTGGTGAGAGTATCCATGGTGAGGTCAGGAACATAATATAGCTATTTAGGTGATGAGTTAGTTTCGCTTGTTGTTCACTGTGCTTTAGGATGATTTCTTTACTTTTGCACGAGAGGCTTTAGGGAGGATCCTACTGAGTATATGATAGAGAAAATATTTTCAATTAATTTATATTGACTATCATTGTTTTAAACCCATAAAATTGTTCCTCTAAGATTAATTGTTTCATTTTTTTGATAATGGTGTTATTTTGAGCTGAATAGTAAAAATTGGCCATTTTGGATTTTTAACAGTTTTAAATTACTTCGGTAGTTTGGCCATAACATTATCTACACTGATCCAAATTGCAAAATTCTTTTTTTTCCAGATTCTAAACATCCAGGTATTCATTTACTATTTTTGGACTAAAATCTGAATCGGCCATAGAGAAGCTCAAAAGAAGCTCACAATTTGGCTCAAGAAAACTGTTTTCAGTTCTGCCTAGTTTTGATGTGGGATCCATAACTCATCCACTGTGGGCCCAAAGCTTGTGAAATTATGTGGGTGGATGCGAAAGGAGTTTTGGGGAATCTTTTATGAAGGAAGCACCGAGTGAATGGGCCGTTTATGGGGTCATTAAATCACCCTAATCCGGAGGATTTCGTTTTGGAGAGTCTGACGGGACAGAATAAATGCTCATAGTAAAATGTCCATAACTCTCGGAATACTTGTCCAAAGAAGCTGGGATTTTGAGGGGACACGACCAAGAGAATTATGAACAACATTCAAGAAGGGCTAAACGTGTGACGATGTAATTTAATGGGGATACAACGCGTCGACATTTGGGGGAAACATTCTGGATATAAAAGGAGGAGAGCTCCACCCTCTCAAAGCATCCATTTCTCCAGCCCATTCCTTCCGGGACACCAAGAAGAAGATATTTTCGGTTTTATTTTTTATTTATTTTATTTTTCATAGTTTTTTAATGCCTTCTTCTTCCCCATTCAACTCAATTACCCTTACCATGGTGGGGTAAACTTTTGGAGTGATTGGGGAAGGGTTGGTTTTCTACATTGTAATGATTGAGTTCTTGGACGCAATTGAATAAATTTCATTCTTCTTCAAAGTTGTTTTCAATTTCTTATAGCGGATTTTATTATCAAGTTCGATCATTCTTGAACATTAATTCTGTTATTTATTTTTGCCTTGGTAAAATAATCAATATCTCCCTCCACTAATTTCTGGTTTATATACGATGGAATAAACCATGAATTAGTGGTGAAGTACTTGACGGTCGTCAGTACGTGTAAAAGGTGTAGTGAATGCTCTTGATTTTTTGGGATAAACAAAACCCGATCGGGTATTGCCCATTTAAATTAAGGATATTCAATACAACTATTTTACACATGGAAGGAGAGTTGACCAAACCAAGATCTTGGTAAGGTTTTCTCTCACAATAATAATTTCACCAAGGAAGTGAGAGGAAACGATTGTGGAAACTCACTTTAATAAACTAAGAAGAAGATGTTTGAATTAAATTGAACAAGGATAGCATTATAAATAGGAAACCAACCCCGACCTAATCACCCTTTTTAATTTCATAGTTTTTTAATCATTTTAATTTCAAATTTCCTTTCACAACATTTTTACCCCCTTTTTAAAGTGAAAACCCGTTTTGTGTGCACTCTTCTTCAGGAGACATCCTAGGTAAACCACTTAACTACATTTTAACTTAGGAAATAATTGTTTTGCCACTCCCTACGACAGGTGTGCGTCAGTATACTGTTATACTCATCCTATGTATATATAAACTATTTTTAGGTCACTTTGATCATGTTGAGGATCAAGATGGTTTCTACTAGCATAGGGTTGCATGAGCTGTTTTGGCTTGTGGTTGCTATTGTTTTTTACTTTCTTTTAGGTACGTTTTTTCCCATTCCAATTTTAATAGTTTTGAAGGACATTAAATATGGGCCCTTGGGGTTCCTTTTATATTTCAATTTGAGTTGGAGTTGGTTGGTGTCTATCTTATCTATCTCTTACACATGTGTTCTCTTAGAGGGTAATACCTCCCATCTATGTGTTTACTATACCCTCGGTGCTAGTCGCCAACCCGGGGCCTACTAGAGGAGGGACTCAGGGGTCACTATCTCCCTTCTCGCATTGCTGGCTCAGGAGGGGTTAACTTTTTAGGGAGGTGGTTGTGACAGAGTGGTATCAGAGTCAGGTTGAGGGGTAGGATGGAGTTTGGAGTTAGGCATAGGTGAGGTTACATGGGTTGGTAGGGAAATAACGTCAGTCAAGTTTAGCAAGTGATGTAAACACTGGAGATCGGCTAAGACATAGGCATTTAGGGCCCCCTCTGATTTGATGTATGTACCTTTACGTTTACAATGGCTACTAAAATTGGTGATACTAGTTATAGGGTAGAGACATAGGAAAGGATCATGCATCATTCTTCTTTGTGCCTATGTTTAAAGGGGTAGACATTGGGATAGGTTAACCTAAAATTAATAAAAGAAAACAATTAATTAATTAATTAATTAATGATGAGTCATCCAAATTCATGTTTTAGGAGCTATAACTATTTGATATTTTGTAGGTATTGCTCCTGGTCGACATCCTCATCAGGATCGCACAGAAGACGTCCAGAAGGTTGTGCTAGTAGATCGTCGCCGGGTAGAGGTTGATGACGATGACACTTGGAGGTGGGAACTATGGGAGTTTCAATGCTAGAGTTTGTATAAGTCTGAGGGATCCATTTTAGATGAAGTCATGGAAGACTAATTATATGAGGTTGAGATATGATTTATTTTGATCTAGGCTCGGAAAAAACATTGGGTGTCCTTGGTTTTGACGATGCTATGTAGAGTAGCGAAGCGGTAGTGGTTCGTGTTCCTCGGGTATTGTGAGGAGTCAGCGATCTCATGGGAGGAGTTTTGAGAAAAGTTTAGAGTCAAGATTCTTTCATCAATAGTGAAGGCGTCTAGTCACTAGGAGTTTATTACCCTTCAACAAGGGAGCTCTAGTGTGCGAGAGTTCGGAATCCATTTCAGGAACCTTTTACGACATGCTGCAGACCTGTTGCAAGATGAGGAGGCCAGGGAAAGGCATTTCAAGGAGGCTTTGCGTCCATAGATCCAGCGCAAGGTCACCCAATTTTTGATGAAGACATATCTTGAGGTGATGGAAAGGGCAGAGTTCATCAAGAGGACATTGTCCAGATTCGAATCATCATAAGAGGGGAGTCACTATGATTCATCACAAAGTAGAGTTTTTTTCAAAAGTTCCAAGTTTTCAGGGTAGAAGAGCTTCTGTTCAGCTGGGGGTAGGTCCCAACCCTCCACATCTCATTTCTCTAGAGGCATTATATCTTAGTCCTTTTCTAAGGTATCAGACCCTTGTTTTTCTTATGGTGGTCAAGTTCATCTGTAGCAAGAGTGCCTAACCATTCCGAGAAGTCATCATGCACTAGGAGTTCCGCTAAAGGTCCCTCTGTTGAGGTAGTTCAAAAATAGGCAGCAACAACAGGTTTCACAAACATTAGATCAGTTGAGGGTAGATGGGGCAAGCAAAGAACAGTCTTGTGATGCTCCCCATCCATAGGGAGCAGAGTGTGGCTGTGGCGGTGGTCATCATCAGGCTTAGAGAGGTCGTGGTCAGCTTCATTCTTTAGCATTTCTAGCACCAAGCAAGCCAAATGTCATTCAAGGTACCCTTTCATTGTTTTCTACCTTGGTGTATTCCTTGTTTTATTTAGGAGTGACACACTCCTTCATATCACCTACCCTTTTCCATGCTTTGGGACATGAGGTAGAGAGGCTTCCAGTGCCCTTGGCATTGACTGCGCTAGTTGGAGGTCGTGCTGACTTGTTTGATGTATGTAGATACTATGAGCTAGTGTTGGGGAAGCATCGATCTTGGGAATATTTACTAAGTTTATAAAAACAACCATATGATGTCATCCTTAGCATGGATTGGTTGTATTCGATGTAGTCTATCATGGATTTCTTCAGGAAGAAGCTCATTTTATTCGATGCAGATAGAAAGACAGTGGTGTTTGTTGGCGAGCGAGATCCTTGGATGGGTCATAGGTCTGTTCCATCCATATCATCAATGATGGCTGAGATAATGTTTAGTTCTTATGAGGTTCAGCAGATGGTGTTTCCTAAGGTCATAGGTGAATACACCAATGTATTTCCAGAAGAGTTTGCAGCATTACCCCATTGAAAAGAGATCGAGTTTGGGAAAGAGCTTCAACCAGGAGCATATCCTATCTCTATGTCTCCATATAGGATGTACCCTTCTGAGTTATGAGAGCTACATATATATATTGATGGTCTATTGTAGTGTGATTTTTTCGGCCGATTGTTTCACTGTGGGGTTCAATAGTTTTGATTGTGAAGAAGGCTGACGGTAGTTTGTAGTTGTGTGTCGATTATCATTGCTTAAACAAAGTGAAAATAAATAATCAGTATCCACTTCAACAGATTGATGATTTATTCCATTAAATGAAGGGTGTAAGTTGGTTCTAAAAGATCAACTTGCAGTTAGGATATCATCAGATGCATGTGAAGGATGGGGATATCCCAAAGACTGATTTCCATTGTCGTCATGGACATTATGAGTTTGTTGAAATGGCATTCGACATGAAAAATGCTTCAGTTGTGTTCATGGTATTGATGAACGTTGTGTTCTGTGAGTTCCTGGACAAGTTCATTATAGTTTTCATTGATGACATCTTTGTGTACTCTACGTCTGAAGAAGAGCTTGAATAGCATTTACACGCACTTTTGGGGGTTCTTCATCAACATTAGTTGTTTGGTAAGTTGTCGAAGTGTGTGTTTTGGGCTCGAGAAGTCTTTTTATTGAGGCATGTGGTTTTCTAATAGGGAGTAGGTGTGGATCCATTAAAGATAGAAGAAGTTGTGTCTTGGGAAACCCCCAAGATTGTGTCAGAGGTGCGAAGTTTCCTTGGTCTTGCATGCTACTACAGGAGGTTCATATCTGATTTCCCTCGAGTTGTGACTCCTCCAACAACTTTGACTAGAAAGGATCAGGCATTCATATGGACCGATTAGTGTCAGAAATCATTTGAGTGTCTAAAGGAGAAATTAGTAAGTGCTCCAGTTCTTTGTCTTCTAGTAGAGGGAGTTCAATTTGATGTTTTATGACATGCTTCGCATATGGGGTTAGGTTGTGTTCTAATGCAGCAGAGATCTGTTGTTTCCTATGGTTCTTGGAAGTTACATCCCCATGAACATAACTATGCCACCCATGATCTTGAGTTCGCATCCATAGGGTTTTCTCTGATGTTGTGGAGACATTACCTCATTTGTGAGTGGTTTGCGGTTTTCACCTATCATAAGAGCTCTAGGTATGTTTCCTCCTAGAGTGACTTGAATTTACAACAGTGTCAGTGGATGGAATTCCCAAAAGAATATGATTTCAAAATATTGTATACCCCTAGAAAGGGGAATGTTGTAGCAGATGCGCTGAGTCGAAAGTCACGTAGTGATGTAGTGCATGAATTCAGTGACTTGTGGAGAGTATTGGAAGAACATTCAACATTATATCTTGACATGATGGAATTTGGGTGTATAGGTTGTCTTTTCTATATGAGGGTGCAGTCATCCCTAGTGCAGAAGGTGAAAGGGTCCTAGTTGGGTGATCTAGAGATGAAGTTCTGGAGAAACCGAGTTGTTTATGGAGAGGCCCCTGATGGTTGGTCTGCAGATGAACAAAACCGAATTTTGTATCATGGAAGGATATTTGTTCCTTTGATGATGCATGAGATGGTTATCAGAGAGTTCCATAGTTCTTCTTTAGTGGTTCATCTTGGTGTGAAAATGATGTACTGAGCCTTGAGGAGCCATTTTTTGTGGCCTGGCATGAAGCATGCGGTTGCATAGTTAGTGTCTCGATGTTTGGTCTACAAGAAGGTGAAGGCCGGACACCGTGTTCCTGGTGGTCTGATTTAGTCGTTAGATGTTCCTCAGTGGAAGTCGGAGGACATATCCATTGACTTTGTCACTGGTTTACCTCGAGCTCAAGGATGAAATGATGTTATTTGGGAGGTAGTGAATCGTTTAAAAAAATATGCCCACATCATAGCAATCAAGGAGACAAGCTCAGTAGATGTTTTTGTCAAGGCAGTATCTGGAGGAGGTGGTAAGACTTAATGGCATCCCAAGGATGATCATTTCTAACCGTGATCCTCATTTTACCTCTAGGGTGTGGAGAGGTCTCCAGCATGCTTTCAGTTCTTAACTATGCCTTAACACTGCTTTTCATCCTTAAATGGATGGTCCGATAGAGCGAACCATCTAGACTCTTGAATATATGTTACGCTCTTCTGTCCTGGATTTTGGAGGTTTGTGGATGTGGCACTTACCCTTGGTGGAGTTTTCTTACAACAATAATTATCACTCCACCATTGATATGGCGCCATTTAAAGCCTTGTATGCCTTACCTTGTCGTTCTTCGTTGTGCTGGACTGGGGTTGGAGAGATAGAAATTCACAGACCGGAACTTGTGCAGAATACACCAGAGATGGTCCAAGTGATTCGCAAGAGGATGAAGATAGCACTAGATCATCATAAATCATATGCCGATCAAAGAAGGAGACCTTTAGAGTTTGATGATGGGGATTACGTGTTTCTGAATGTGACTACCTATTTTGGACAGTGATGGTGTGGTCATGGGAGTAATCATTCTTCCCAGTTTTATGGGCCTTTCGAGGTGTTAGATCATGTTGGAGTTGTGGCGTATCGAGTAGAACTTCCCCCATAAATGAGTCTGATACATGGTATTTTCTATGTATCACTGCTCTATTGTTATCTTCAGGATGACTCTCACGTCATCTATTGGGGATAGATCAATGATGATGATGATGTGACTTTGGAGGAGTGACCTATGAAGATCGAAGACCACAAAGAGAATTTGTTGTGTGAGCATTCTATCCCCTTGGTTCGTGTCTTGTGGTGACATGGTGGCATGAAGGAGAGTACCTGGGAACATGAGTCACAGATACGTGATCAGTACCCAGAGTTTTTTATGTTTAACTCTATTCATGTATCAATGTATCCTTTTTGGTTTTAGACCTTTCATGTTTATAATATGGGTTTATATTGTTGCTTCTTGTGGCTTCCTCTCTTTTGAGAGGTATCTCGATGGGTGGTTGTTCAGACTCCATTTTGTTTTTCCTTTAGGTGGGTTTTGAATTTTAGAGGACGATAATGTTTTGGGAGATTTGTGATGTAATTGATCAGACCTCTCTAGTCTATTCCTTTGAGAAAATCAGGTGTATGATGTGTTTTGGGATGTCAAGGTGACATATCCCCAACACTTTTCCAAATTTCCATTTTTATGAACATTTCCATCAGTGAACAGTTCCAACAGTTGACCATTGTGAAAAGTGCATTGGTAACCTTCTATGAACAGTGTCATCAGTGACCTTCTGTGAATAGTGTCATTGGTAACCTTATGTGAACAGTGCAACGATGACCTTATGTGAATAGTGACATAGGTGACCTTATGTGAACAATTTCATCATTGACCTTTTGTGAACAGTGTCATTGGTAACATTATGTGAACAGTGCAATGGTGACCTTGTGTGAATAGTGACAGCAGAGACCTTATATGAACAGTGTCATCGTGACCTTCTGTGAACAGTGTCCTCAGTAACCTTATGTGAACAGTGCAGCGGTGCCCTTATTGGAACAGTGACATCAGTGACCTTATGTGAACAGTGTCATCAGTGACCTTCTGTGAACAATGTCGTCGGTAACCTTATGTGAACAGTGCAATGGTGAGGCTCCAACGGTGAGGTTCCATCGGTGACCTCTATTTCCTTGGCCAAATTCTGAGTTCATGAACATTATTTCCAGAACGGTGTGGTTCTATTAGTGACCTCTATTTCCTTTGGAAAATTTTTAGTTCATGAACATTGTTTCCAGAACGATGAGGTTCCATCAGTGACCACTATTTCCTTTGCTAAATTTTGAGTTTGTGAACAGTGTTTCCAAAACAGTGAGGCCCATCAGTAACCTCTATTTCCTTTGCCAAATTTTGACTTCGTGAATAGTGTTTCAAGAATGGTAAGGTCCATCAGTAACCTCTTTTTCTTTTTCCAAATTTTGGGTTCCTGAACAGTGTTTCCAGAATGGTGTGGTCCATCGGTAACCTCTATTTTCTTTGCCAAATTTTGAGTTCGTGAATAGTGTTTCCAAAATGCTGAGGTCCACCAGTAACCTCTATTTCCTTTTCCAAATTTCAATTTTAGGAATAGTGTTTCCAACTTCCTATAGTTTGACCCCTTTGACATTTCCTTTGATGTAAAATGCATTTAAAACCTCATTTTAAGGACTCTAAGGCCAATTCAAAGGCCATAACTCTTATATTAATTTCTCTTAAGGCTTGGGATGTTTTTTTCTACATGGTCAAACTGCATGGTTTAATGCAGTCATCTTTTAATGGAAAATCCAGTATATCTTAAACCATTGGCCCATTAAATATTAAAAAGGGATGATATATCTTCCTCCCTAGTTCTTCCTCCTTGTTCTCGGGTGTGAGACTCTCAAACATCTGATTCCTTTCTGTAGGGATTGTGCAATCAAACATTCCTACTAGGATTTGTTTCGCTCGGTTTTGATGCAACCAAGCAATATTGATCAATCTTTTATATAAGGTTTGTTTTATCATCACTTTGTTGGGTTAATCCCTTCCTGTTTCCCATCACCCTTTTATGAAATGATGTCTCCTTGTTCATAATGGACTTTTCTTGGGTGTTGACCAGTGTGGTGGTATCTCTGAATCCTCTAGTGGATATAGTTTTCACTAGGGGTGGAGATCATAACCCATTATGCGGCTCATTATCATATAAATAACATCAAGAAATCTTTTAGGTAGGGGATTCATTGCTTCTATTTTTTGTTACGTGCAACTATAGAGTTAGCATGTTTTACCCCACTAGATCACAATGAAAATGAAACAATAAATATTTGAACTGAATAAATAAATTGAGATCGATTGTATGTTATTGCCTCATTTTTTTCTAGATTGGTTGATATCTATTCATTCTTGCTTAGATTTTTCGTTCTCTATGGAAATTGGTAATGAACGTAGAGCCGGAATTAATTGATAATTATTTGTCTAAAGATAAATAGGCATGTAAATGAATCTGGTTCCTCTTATTTTAATTTGATGTTAATTAAATTGGTGTAGTAAGTATGTTTAATTATTTATGATAGCTTACTGAATAGGTTTCCTAAATTTGGAACCAATTAAAAAAATTGGTTAATCCAAGACAGATTAAAGAACTGGTTGTTTGATAAAGGATAATTTTCTTTAGGTTACTGAGTTACCCTCTTGCTTGTTTAAGGGATAAGGGCCCAATTGATGTGATTTTTGTTTTCCTGATGCTTGTTTTGTGATGTGTGCCTGGAAGGCTATTGTGCTATGTAGGGGCAGGGGGGCTGATAGTTTGTGGCAGCAGATGATGCCTAGAGTGGCGAGATACATCGGTTTATGCATGTGGGTATCGGAGAATACACTGTGGATGATGGAACAGATTGGATGTGAATGTTTGGATGCTTTATGTTTCATTTATTGGTTATCTTTTTTACTTTATCCACTGCTCAAGGAAGCTGGCCTTTCTTACCCTTCGTCTAAAAGGGGTGAAGACACGTGGGGTATGCCACGTGCATTTCGTGTCCATCTTCACAGGGGAGGACGGGTCTACGCTCTTGCTATAGGTAGAAAATACTCAACTAGTAGTTCATCTACTCACCATGTTGATCACCCTTGTGTTTACCAGTATATTATTTTTTTTCTATAATTCTTGGGAATATAGGAATGTAATGCTGTAAATAAATAATTGAATAAATGATGTTAACCCATGGGGTTGGAGATTGCTGGAATGAAATTTTGAGGTTACAATTTTAAAGGGATAGTGGACTTTGAGTGTTATGCTATGAAATATAATGTGAAATAGTTAATGGTTAATTAATGATTAAAGAATAAATTAACATAAAGTGGGACTAACAAAAAGGGAATGAATTAATGTAATTAATCTCTTAAAATGGTTGTGTGCTTAGAGGATACCTAATCTTAGAAGTGGTAGTTGGGAGTCTGAGAGACGTTATCTGTAGTTGATTCTAAGACTAGGTTATTCCCACAGTGTAGTTGTGAGATATAGTATATTCTCTACTTTTTTGTTTCTATACGCTACCCCACCAGGTCAGTTAGGGAAACTGACACCCTAGGGATTCTAATCCCTGGGGGTGTTTTCCCAAACATTCTGGTGGAAGGATGGATGGCTGACTACCCCCTATGGCCCCTCTCTCTTCTCTTGGTAGTTACTTGTGCTGGTAGGCACAATGGATAGTTTTCCCCATATATGTGTGTAGAGGGTTGTAACGGCTTATTGTTATTCACACATATATATATATTCTGGATATAGTATCCTATGGGTTACTATAGCTGTAACGTGTATAGGCTATGATGGAATGAGGATCCTTACTCAGTGTATGGGATGTAATGGCTTGAGGTATAATACCCGACGTATGATACACATTATGCAAGTTGTGGTGGATCCCAAAAACTACCTGGTGACATTCTTGTGTGGACGTGGTGGTTTTCTTTCACGAAGCTCATGTTGTGGTGCTTCACCCAGGAGTCTGTGGGCTAGCCTTTTTAGAGTGATATGCTTAGGACGTGCGTCGTTGGGGAAAAGCAGCAAACCCATGGGGAAGTAGTAGCATGTTACCCTTCATCCCCTCCTTGACCCTATTCATCTTTAAGTCCTATGGGAAACATTTCAAGAACACAGGATGAGCATAAAAAGCTCAGTAAGGGTTATAAAACAATGAAAGAGAACATTAGTTCATCAATACATATATAACATAAGCTCTTTAGCATATCTCATGAAAAAATAGGATTTATGTATAACACATAGTAATAAAAAATCATAAAGGTAACTTAAGGAATACATTACAAACCAACATTATAGCTATCACAACTACATAGTGAGTCACATTTGGAATACCCATCATAGTATATTCCCTAATCCTCTTAGGAGAAACATTAACGTTTAACTCTATCATATTAACCAATGAATTTGAGAGATATCTCGGGCTCACTACCCTAGGTTTATCATGGAACCACCCATATACGTAACAATGGACAAGAACCATAACATAATCATAACACATAACTTAAGCATAAATGAAATTTAACATTCCCACATTTAAATAACAATTTAAAAATTTAAGATATTGAAATAATAAATCTATTCTAAAAACCATTTTCAATACCAAAATACATAAAAAGAGTATATGGTATTTATTTTTCTTTTGAAAATGTTACAGCTTGTTAAGGAATCCATAGATCAAATAATACTCGTGGCAGCGGAAAATGTGGTTGTCACCACTTACGTTAAAAAAGAAACATTACTTTTTTTCATTTAGTAAAACTCTTCTTAGAGAAATGATTCAATTTTAATGAAATGAAAAGTCAAAAGGGTTTTATACACCATATAAAATAAATTTCTGTAGAAATCAAAAGATTCCTCAATGAACGAAGATTGAGACGATGTTCCGTACAAAGATGGTATCCTTAGATTAAGGACAAATCAATTACATAATTATGTGTGACAAATATAAATACACCCAATATAAGTGGAAATTAAGTGTAAAACAATCAGAGGTCATCCACACATATTCATAGCATGACATAATCAAGAAGTATAGATTTAACCCAAAGAATTGAAATTGGGTTAGGAAGTTCCATTATAGAAATTCGACAGCCTAACATCATCACTTTAAAATTCAGAAAATGAGTTGATGAGATATAAAAAGGGTATCTAATCATATGGACATCAAATTGAAAGCAATAAGGATATATAAGAACATATCCCAATATAAGAATATGTAAATTATAATACCTAACAAAAAGAAGTCTTTTAAAAAGAGGACGGTGAAAGGTTCCCTTACCGATTTGGGTAACATTCAAAACGTACACCCCATGAAAGAAGGATCATACAATGAAGATGTAAATACCCATAAATTAATTTATATTACACAAAGAATACAATCATGGGTAGTTCATACACCATAAAAATTAAATAGTGGAAAATGTAGTATTAATCTCACCAGAATAAAAAGTGAGATAAAAACCCCTTACCTCGTTGTAATCAATCAAGTTGTATGACCAAAAAATAATAAAAACCAAATGAATCACATAATACCATGAATATAAATAGAATCATGATAATATATATCAAATGGAAGTACAAAATACACCAAATTCAATAAATAAGTGGAAAATAATAGAAATCTCATTGAATTAAAAGTGAGATAATAAATCCCTTACCTCAAGTTTGACTTGTCTTGTTCATTTCTTTATATTACTGAAAAATAAACCTTGTTAAATTTATAATTTATTAAGGAATTAACATAAAGTTTATTATTAAATTCATATCACATATTATCATGTTATAATAATTAGATAATTATGTGAGTTCGTATCATATGTTTTGTCGATGTTCGGTACATGAGTCAAAAATGAACTAGTTTGAAGAGAATTGTCCATGTAGTTATAAGTACATCATCTCTGGAATGGTGTTCATGATTTAAATATCATATATATCCCGTATATATGTATTTAATAATATTCCATAATGTTTGGAGATAAGAAATGAAATTTACCGTTCATGGAGACTGTAGGCCGTACGTACGCATGAACGCTACATTCATTTTTTGACAGATTAATGGAGTTTAAAACTAAATGAGAGATAGATATATTATAATTCCAGTATAATATATATTTTATATAGGTAAAATAAGTTCATTAATTACATAATTTATAAATTCCATGTTTTTCATGAACGAGTCACATCACTTGAGGGGGCGGTTGTCAACACTTCCTTATATGAAATTATCGCATTTGCATAACAAGAAAAGCATAATGGTATGTTTTAAATATAAAATACAGAAGAATATAGAGGAAATAAATATAATATATATCAAATATAAATACATTTCCTTCATAATGGCCACTATTAGTGGTGTTTGGAGAAGATCGAACAATCATCATTTCCTGAGGCAGTAATTCGCCATCCACGGAAACAGAATGTTCTTTAACCATTAGACGGAGGTGTGTGTAAGTTAAGGTAGAATACTTATCATAAAAACATCCAAGTATGTTTAGGATATTGGTGTTATTATTTATCAAATAATAAGAAGATAGTGGTGAGTGAATAAAGAAAATAAAAGAAAGGAACTCGAGAGGAGACATTACCTCTAAATTTGGTAATTCTTATTTGATTTGAGCCAAAGGATTCCTTGGAAAGAATTATTCCCAATGTGAGGCATCTAGAGTAATATAGGGATGTGGAAAGATAATATGAACAAATTTTGGACGAGAAAAGGTCTTGACAGGTGTGGGTAAGGGGGTAGAGGTGGGGGCCTGTTATAAGAGGGAGGAGGGTCACTTTTGGAAAATCTTGAAATTTTATTTTATTATAAAATTATTTTCAGATTTTATAGGTTTTACAATGAAATATTTTGTGGATAAGGTGATAAGGGTTATAAATCCACCCATACAATGGGTTTTAGACAAGTTTATGTCTTATATGTTACCTTATATTTTTATTTTGTTTAAATCAGTCATTAATGAGGCAATCACTACATCATCATGGTGTCATAAATAAATTTGATTATTTAATATCTAAAAATTATAAAAAATATGAAGATGTAGGAAAAATTTTTAGATTTCCAACGACTATTTATATTCTAAGAGATTATTTATGTATGCAAAATTAAAATTGTTTTACTTCCGATATACAAACCTTTGTTAGATTTCTCTTCTTTTTAAAAAATAATGTCATAAATGTCTCTATCACACCCATGTGACTCCATGGGCCCTCACATTTGTCATAAATCTTTCCATGGTAAGTCATGACTCAAATAAAAGGATTTGGACACATGTTGGGGTCATTTTAGATTATTATGATATTATTTTATTACCCTTAACAACACGATTACTAATTAATCACGATAATTAAAGATAATTACCATCGTTACTATTCATAATGTCCAAAAAAAAAGAGTATTAATTACATAATTTGTACCTTATGATTAAAAATATGGATTCCATTTTATCAAATTACAAACACAGAAATTGTAGTAATTAATTGAAAAATAATTCCTGTTGTCAAAACCAAAGACAGGTTTTTAAGAAGTAAAATCTATCAACAGGTTGATTTGTTTTTACATGCAATTTAAAAGTAAAATTTCATCCAATGACCAAAATTGTATTAAATTATAAAAACATAATTAAATTTCACCTTAATACCAATTAAAACTGCAATTCAACTATATAAATAAATTGGATGAAAATATTGTTTTGAATTAAAATGCTCTCTTTTTTACTATTCATTAAAAAATGTACATTATCAGAAAATACCAAAAATTCACCCTAATATATATTTAATATTAAAAATTCAAAAATTATTTCCATTTTCCAAAATTCAAATCATATAATATTCATTAATAAATATATAGTTATTTCCCGTTGTCGAAACAAATATAGCGTGTTTTTTCGAAACAATATCTATGAAAAGATTGATGCTTGTTTATGTCCATTTTCAAAGTGAAATTAATTATAATGACCACCATTGGATTAAATTGTAAAAATATAATATAATTAAAATTTAAAACCAATTAAAAAGATAATATAACCATATAAATAAATTAGATTAAAATGGGGATTTGAATTAAAATACCACATTTTCAATATTCATTAAAAAATAAAATTTATTGGAAAAATACCATAAATTTGAACAAAGTAAATTTTGATATCTTGATTCTAAAGAAGAATTTTATTTTTTTCAAATATACCATATAAAAGTGACAAAATTAGATTTAAAATGGGTTTTCCATCAAAAGGCGGTTAATCGACCTTTTAAAGAATATTAGAATATTTATGCTAAAAATTGGATCCATTCGCATTTTAGGCCTCCAACATTTATTGGATAAATGAAAAAATATTTAAAAAAAATATATAATCACTTTTTAGTTAGTTCTGTTCATTCCTACAATTATAACGGCTAGGCGTTTACTACCATTTGCAATAATATTATTATATTATTAGTGTGCATCAAAATATTTCAAATAAACTCATTGTTGCGTATTGGGTACGCCATCAAACATAGAATCCCATTTAAAGTAATATTAATTTTTAATTCCCAAATAATAATAATTATGAAAATGTCATATTCTTTATTTACCTGGGATGTTACGCTCATACCAGTCTCCTCTGTTATTTTCATATCCTAGAACCAAATGGAAAGAGAAAGGTCCTTTAGATTCCCATATACCCTCTTATTTTGGTAACTAGGATATTTATGTCGACTCATAAATACAACCTGGTAGGTGAAGAGAAGAAGGAATGCAATGTATGGCTAAAAATACTAAGGGATTAATATAGGTGGAATTCCATATTCATTACTTCAATGGGAGTGAGAGAAGGATTCGGGAATATCCATCATCAAATTGGAAGGTTAGTGGTTCCCCTCAACCTATAAAATGGTTAGGTATATGTGAATTCATCCATGTATGAGACCCTCATTACCACGAGAATATATGATTGAGAGCATTTTCTGGATACCTTGTGTTAAAGACTAATATATGATTTAAATTTCTATTTCTGAAGACACAATTCAGGTAATGTGAGAACCCACAAAAATATTACATATAGTATCAAGAATTAAACCAAATGGAAAATTAAAAATATATTCCAATATTACATAAAATGATTTGACTTAATCCCCTTATGTAAGCTCCATATGATAGAGGATACCTTCATATCTGGATTGAGTTTGATGAGATCATCAAAGAGGTAGGCCAATCTATCCTAGGACCTAATATATTCTTCGAGATTTATTTTCCCCTTATTGATTCTATCAAGAAATATGTTTATTGATTCAATCAACCTACTCATAATTAAGTTCTACTTGAATCCACCTCTCATAAAATCTATCAGTATCTGCCTTTGAAATGTTTTCATCAAAATCTACCTCTAAAATTACTTCTTTAGAATGTATGAAGAGAGTCAGGTCCACATCTCCCATATTTGTTTCCTTTTGGACCACACTAACATCAAGATTCAACTACGAATTGTGACATTCAAACTTGAACACGTTTTTCTTCTAGACCTTATCGCTTTAGACCACCACCTAATCATCATGAGGTATTGTAGGAATCCTTAGAGTACTATGAACCACCATTGTGACCAGCCTTTTTATTGTCTCTTTAGTTGTGTCCAATATTACCTCTACCTCTTTTGTGGAATACAGATTTAGCTTCCCATTTTATTACCTTTTCATGCTAATCGAGTATTCATATGTTTAGAATAGAACAAATAATCATTCAATGACTTTTTATTCCTCCCATCATAAACTGGATAATCTCCAACATCAATAATATTTTTCTTCCCTTTCAGCATACCATTTTGAAATAAATTTGTGTAGTTCTCAAACTCCTCATATTCTGAAAGAGAATGGGGACTCTCATCTATAATTTTCTTATTTTTTCAAAGGTTTCTTCATTAGGGATAGAATCATCTTCATGGTCTTCTGAATATTGAACCTTGTCCATCCCCCTGGTTCCATTATGATAGACACTCCATCATCTGAATTTGAATTCTTATTCGGTAGGTGGAAGCCTTGTTTCCTATTTGAGGAAGAGAATAATGTTGTTCCTTGGACCCTGAGTATCTTGGAAACTGGATTTCAGAAGATGCAAGAGTCTAGCCAACCCCCATAGCTCCCTTATCACTTTTGAACATGGAAAAAAAATTCCACCATCAACATTAACCCTGCCTGGTCTGTCATGTGAGGGTATAGTAGTTTCAACATCATAAGATGTCACAATGCCATTATCTTCATTCTCCGCATGATGAACTAGGGGCGATGATAAAAACCTTGTCTAACAGAAACATGCCTTCAAACCTAATTGTGATGACCCAAACAATGATGGGAGTAATAGAAATCCATCCAAGATTCAAAACATGCATGTTTTTTTATTCGGTATTCATTCTCAATCCCAATACATAAAAAATAAACCAATGGTTTGGAGACATCATTTTTCTCATATATGCAGAGAGAAATTTGGTGACAACGAGATCGTGATCAATTTTCGAAACACTAGAATCATTTGACCAGGTTTCCAAGCATCAAGAGAACTAATGGTTTTTGAAATAGAAGTATAATGTTTGTAGAATATACCCATATTGGTTTTTTCAAAGGATCGCTTCTCAAACAGAAATCGAAAAACCAACAGAATGTGGAGAACTTATCACTATTGAAGGCTCATTTATTATTGGTCCAAGCAATGATAAGATCATCCTCAGTCTAAAGTTGGTTGAGAAGATGATGGGGTCCAATAGCCCAGTGACCAAATCAAGATTAAAACCCCATAAATCAGAGGCGAAGCTGCTAAAAGCATCAACGAATGGTTGATTCAGACCAAAATGAGCCACCAGTGAGTGCTTATAGAGGTCTGAAGACTCCGTGAACTGTAAAATAGATAATGATACCATTGGTAATCCCTAGAAGAAAGAGGGAACATTAGGGTTGATCTCACTGATAGTCAAGGGAGTAAGTGAATCTAGATCAGTAAGTATAGATATGGCTGATCTGGGTCTGAGAAACCCCTCCCCCTCTAGAGGGGGAGGGGTGAAAGTTGAGGCCATGTCCATTAGGCTATGGAAGACCTTGAATATGGTGAATTATTATTGAATCTACTAGACTCGAGTTAATGAAGTTATTAGTGGGACATAATTTACCATGATAATGTATCTCTAGAGGACACGCTGATGTCCCCAATGATTTGATTATACAAATCTGGTGGTTTTGAGAGAGGCCTTATCCTGAAACCATTATAAGGGATTGTGGAGGGGCATAAGTGGGTCTAAATGCTACTCTAGAAGAAATCTATGTGAGTGGAAAAGTTATACATCCAAGGATGCCCCATTTCAAAAACAGATGCTATTATAAAGGAAGGTGTTCCCTCTATGTAGCATTTTTCTTTACATGACAAAGTTCCTCCCACATAGTGATTTTCTATATGGGGGTACGGTTCCTCCCACGTAGAGGTTTTCTATGCATAGAAGGGTTCCACACATGTAGTGCTCTGCTAAAAGGGTTCAAATTCTACCCATAAAGTATGTTTCTATCTGGGATAGATATCCATGCACATATATTTTAACTATATGAGGTTTTGGAATAAAAATTTGCTATCCTCCATTTATATATAGAGAAACTTCTACAATGGTTTTCATTTCATAGATGGTCGAGTGAATTAATTATCACCCTTAAAGTCATTTATTATGATTAAAATATTTAAATTGATAGAAATCACAGCCTTGATTGGTTTTATTTATCCTCTCACACATGTCTCTGAGTCTCTCATTTTTATATCACCTTCTTGGTTTTTTATATAAGATAAGATTAATTGACAATTGGTATAGCCGACTGTCCGTAGTGGAATGTATGACCTTTATTTTTGGGAGCCCAAGAATGTCTCCTAGGACCGTGACTGATTTGGATTTCAGGGGAAGTAAATTTACTCTTTCACCAACAAATAAATTTTTAATTTGATGTTGGTTGTTTATGGGGGAAGTAAAATTGTGTCCCCATCCATGAATGACTCTTTCTTTCGTGGGGGAGATCATTTATAGGGAAAGGGAACCATCTTTCAGCCCCTCAAATGATCTTGTGTCATTCATGGGTGCCGGAAAACACATCCACATCCTAAAAAGTATTTCATTTATGGGACTCCATGTGGATCGTCGGTCCATGTAGTGAGTTTTTCTATGTGGGTATATCCCCCCTTTGTGGCTTGGTGTCCATATAATTTTTTTCAAACTCTTCTTTGGGGTTTATTTTTTATCTATAAAAAGTTTATGGAATACGTTTTTCCATTCTTGTGGAGTCTTCAAGACCCAAAATATGTGTTATTATGTCTATGGTGAAACATTTATTCATATTCGTTTCCATAAAATGTGAAATTAAATTATCAACCATGTGTAAATGTGGACTACCACCCCATATATATATATGATTTATTTTCCATAACCATAATTCTTGATTGATTATTTTCATGGATTTAATATTTAGATAAGATATTTATTACATAATTATGATTCTAGAATTATAATTTAAAATATATTATTTTTCCTTTCAAAATGTTGGAAAATGATAATATCTCTTGTGCTGATGAGTGGACACCACCACCACGAAGTGATCTAATTAGTTTTGATTTTTTATTTATAAAGCTTGTATTATTGAAATTTTTTTAAGGAATATCTAAGATATAATAATTATTTATAAAGTTGAATGATATTTTCATTTATTTCAAACCATTAATTGAAAAATGAAAATTTAACATGAGTGTAAGTATGGACAACCATCCCCACGGAGTGATGTAATTAATTTTTTCTCACCACATTATATGAATAATTATAAAACTTTATTTTATGAATAAATATGATTCATGTGTATTGAATAATTGTTTTGGTATTAGGAGACACTAATCAAGGTGAAGGTACATGAATTATAGAACTAAAACATGCATGGAAAATAAAGAAATTTTCACCGGGTTATTCTTTTTAATGAAGAAATGGTTAATAAAAAGATAATTAGAAATTATTAAGGAATGATAAAGAGTTATTTATGTATAAATATGGTTCTAGGATATTTATATAAAAACATATTTTATAAAGGATATTTGAATGTGTAAGAAGCAAGATGGAATTTGTGGAAAGGGTTTATGTTACAATCTTATTTATCTTCAAGAATGAATATGTTAAATTTAAATTGATGGAAATTCATTTCATATTAACCTTTAAACCCAATATATTTTCTTTAAATACTGTTAGTCATGGAATTTTCAAGTAATATTAAAAGTTTCCCTGATTTGGTAGTCATAAAGATCATGAAATGATTTTAAATAATTTTGAACTTAATTTCACTACTTTCAACTGAACATTTCTTCCATGTGGATTATCCTAAAAATTATTTATAGTATGTTTTTTATATATACATTAAATGTTTCAAAAATGTCATTTTTTAATTATTACATTATTTTCAATTGTTTAAACAAAATTTAATAAGTAATTTTTTATATTAGTCATTTTTTATAATTTACCTAAGGATGATAATAATATTCTCTTTTAATATGTACGACATGAATATATATTACCACCACTATGATTGTTCTTTTCATTGAATCTTACTCTCTATGTTTCGATGGCTTATTCAAATAAAAAATATTCCATAATATTCCATATATTTTTAGATATAAAAAGTGTCATTTCTGGTTGAAAATGTTATCTCCCATAACAAAATTTCTAGGTATATTTTAAATATGTTTTCATTTATGTAAAAATTAAATAATGATTGTTATGTTTCACTGGGGATATGATCATGTGATACCATCCAATGTCTTTCTCTAGATGCCTTGTGATGATGCTGATTTATGAAAGAATATATGAAATATAATTATATCCCACCAGTTATTATGTAACAATATGAATTTATAATAATAACATTATATTTTGTAGCATACGTGACAAAAAACAATGATCTTAAACAGCCTACAAAATTCATTTCTTTAGATTTAATCTCTTTGATAGTTTGCGGAACATGAAACCCCATGTTTATGTGAACCTTATTATAGTAGAATATTATAAATAATAAATTTAATTAGATGATATGAATATTAATAAATAAATAGTGAAAATTATGGTTATAAATTGATTTTAAATATAAATAATAATCATTTAAAAGAAAAATAAATGTTTCTTGAAAAAAAGTATTTTTTATAAAAGACGGTTTATGATAATTTTCATACATGATTTAAAATCAATTTTTATCACTTATAGAAAATTTATTTAATAAAAAAATAAAACTTTTGAAATTATAATATCAAAATTATCTTAGGGTGATGTTTTAAGGTATTTATAAAATATTTCATTTTTTTATAAATCATGAAAATTACAAAATTTTAATTGAAAATTGACTTTTCATTTATATTATTTACAATGTTAAATTATATTTTCAATTAGTTGTAAAGTAAAATTAGTTCAATTATATGTCTACTAATAAAATTTATTTCATTATAATCATTTTTTTATTGAATATTTATATAAAAACATTGCAAATGGTTAAACATTTTCTCTTTGAAAACCTATTATCTCATCACATCAGCAAGATTAATCATAAATTAAAATTTTCCACTTATTTGAATGAAATTTTGAAAAATGAATTACATTTGTTGTCTCAGAAAAATTTATATTATATAATATTTTCAAATTAATTTTTTTCCATAAATAATAGAGAAAACAATAAAATTTATTAACCATGTTTAAGGTAAAAATATGTTTGTCGTGGGGTGAAACTAAGAAGATAAGTATTAAAACATACCTTAAAACTTTTGAAAATCTCAATTGATGGACATACATCCACCTTATACTTTCCAATTTCAAATATATAGTCGTTTTTAAGATTTTTAAATTTGAATAACTTTATTATTTTGGATTTTATTTAGAAATTTTCATATAAATTCCTAGAGGGTTCTCGTTTCTCACATGTAAAATGGAACTCACTTATCTCAACTGTTCACACCTCAAAAAAACTTTTTCTCAACCATAACCTACCAATTTCTCTCCATAAAAGCCTTATTCAAATAGTAAATATACTGGTCTTCCCAAAATTGCATCCACATGGTCTTTAGTGGAATCCAATAGAGGTTTCTCTTAAATAATGTAATTATATTAATAAATCATTTTTTATTTTCCTTCTTATTTTTACACATTCAATTATTTATTATCAAATTGAATATAATAAAATTATTATCAATCATATGTTGAGATTTTTTTATGTTTATGGAATAATAATTTTCCATATCAGCTACAATAAAATGTGAAATCAATTCATTTATCATGTGTATGCTGGACTGCTGCATCCTGAATCAATGTAGTTCATTTTCCATCACCAATTTTCAAGGATTTATATAATTATGGATTTACCAAATTTATTTTATATTTATAATATTTTTATAATTATTTAATTTTAAAATCACATATATCATTATACGTACCATTCTATTTCAAATACAATAATTTCGCTCGTCTGTATAACATACTATAGCCTCACAAAGTGATGTTATTGGTTTTTCACTTATGAGTTAAATGGAATGTAATAAAAATAAAATTATTAAATATATCAGATTCATATGATATCATATTTATTCTAAAAAATTAAAATATCACTAACATTTTTACCCTTCAACCTATTAAGGGAATGATATCATCACTCAAGTGTACATACAACCTACCTTATCCACAACGTGGTGTGATCCATTTTCCAAGACCCCAATTTAAGATTGGATATAATAATAATATTTAAAAATAGGGGATAAAATATTATAAAAGGATCAAATATGATATTATAAATATTATTATCATCCAAGTATAAAATACTAAAATCATCTAAATAATTATACAAGAGTTTAAATCACCTTCATCCAATTAGGATGTGTGAGGTAAGGGATTTCATAACTCAATTTCCATTCATTGTGTTAAACATATAATTCATTTATTACTTCATTATAATATTATGTGTGTAATGAATTTTTTTATTTTATATTTTATTTCCACTTTTTTATATGGATTTACATTTAATACGCATAATCCATCTATTGATTAATCCCCATTTCAATTATATGGCATTTCTAAGGGAATTCATCAAAATTTCCCTTTGATGAGGCATAATGGAATGTTATGAATCTATTTTCTTTTACAGGGTGTATATACTACACCATTTATATATAATATAATGATTCATTCATACTAAATCATATTGTATGTTTGACTCTGAATTATTTTATTCAATGATAATTGACTTGAAAATTAAAAATTGGTAAACAATTTCATAAATCAATTTATTTTCATTGGGTTATATTATTATTAATTTTATTTGATATTATATGATTATTTTTATATAAAATTTTAACTATATTATGTTTTTTATCAACCTATTTTTTTGTATATTCATTTAACAGAAATAATCGATTAATTCATAAATTCTCTATTAAACATTATGATCATTCAAGAGGTTTATTTTCCAATCTCATTTTAATATATTTTTTTTTGCTGAATTTTTTTTGAAAGAAATTTATTTGATCAATTTTTAATAAAATAATTTATTTTATTCTTTAATTTTATTTTTTTCATTTAATAATTAAATTTCTAACTCTTTGGTATGTAAACTAATTGATAAAATATTTTTTTAGAAAACAACACTTCCTTTCAATTTTCAAATAGAAATATGTTACCTTCCAAAATCTTGTTTTCTAATAATGTTTTCAAAAAAAAAATGTTTTCGTAATGATTTATTAAATATAATTTTAACCATTTTTACTTTTTTACAATTTTATTCAAAGGAGTATTCATTCCTTTTTCAAAACAATGACCATTTGTATTTTTATAAAAAAGTAAAAGGAATCGTTGTTTTAATGTGTATGACATGAACATAATTTCCATCTATCATGGACACGCGATTTTTTTTAATTATTCTTTTAATATGTTAAAAATTATATTTTTAATCGAATTTATTTTGAAACAGTTTTGTGAAATTTTAGTTTAATAAATTTATTATCAAATTGAAAATAATATTTTCCTCCAAAATGTTTTTAATGATATTTTCCTAATTATTTATATGTATGGTTATGATCATTTTGAACATAGAAATTACGTACATTCAGTTTCATGATATATTTTTTAGTCATTTTATTTCCCTTGAAATATTCACTTCTCTATGATCATTAGACATTATTTCTTCCAAAAATATCAATATTATTTTTTATGAATTTTTTATTTCTTAATCCATATATCATATCAACATATGGTGTTATAAATTTAAGGTTATTTGTTTATCTGGTGAAATATTGATAAAAATCTACTCTTTACTGAAAATGGATATTTATTGATAAGGAAAATGTTTCATGAACATAATAAATGATTTGATATATGAGGATTTTTTTGGACTTTAAGAAAATCGTGGGACCTGTTTATAGATAACCCCTATAAGAATTTATAGGTCTCATTAGAAAAATTGGTTTTTAATCCTATGTTAAATAGGTTTTTGGTGTATAAATCCCTTCATTTTTAAACTATCATGAAGAAATATCTTAATCATAGAGGTATCATGAATTCTGATACCATGACATCCAATAATTAATTATTTGATTCATTGAGAATAGAGTTGTGTTTTGAAACTATATTATTTATGGGTTCATTTAATTATCTATTTATTGATTAAATTGATTTTGTTTTTAATTTTTTTCCTTTCTATACTGATTACACTTTATCTAGTTTTTATAGTCAAGTTCTTGATTAAATGGAAGGTTAATTAATTTATTTACCTTTAACTATTGATTTATTCCTTATCATATCATGAAAATTAGGTTATTGAATAAATTGAAGGTTTTCAGTGTTATATACCATGTCATATTGATTATTACATATCATACCATGATATTCAAGTTATTAAATGGAATGTGTGTTCAGTAATTTACCTTTCAATTTTTATTATGCTTATTTATTCATCGTAACTTCCACATTACTTAACCATTACTAAGAATTTTATATCAACCTTATTTTGTTTCCTTTTCCCATGATATGAAAAATAATTCTTAGAATGATTTCAAGGATGCCAAATGTTTTCCAATAATACTACATTTATTATTTTTACCCATGTAAAATGTGTCTTGGGTTGGTATCTAGTTTTCCATGACTATTAAACTACGTTGTTAATCAATGTGTGATTCCATGTATATTATGCCAATATAATCAATCAGACATCGGATCCTGGTTACTGGGGTTCAGGTCTCTATAGTTGGTATCAAATAAGGATTAGTAAAAACCATAGGAAAAATATTTAGGTAAATATATATTAGGGAGGGTAACTCTATGATAAAATTTTAGGTTAATAAAAAAATAACATACTAATGTTTTTTAACAAAGATATGAGGTGGTTTTACTAGTAAATACACTAGTGTCTAGGTACTATAAGTGGAAATGGTTCGGGTTCAGCTCTATCTCGAGGTAATGACTCTAAAAATGGTGCATTTGGCTGGACCCAATTATCACATAGTGCATAAAAAGGGCTTTACTATGCACTAGGTTTGACACTCCCAGGGGATATTCTTAGGATAATTTATATTTTATTTACAAACCATTATAAATGATTTTAATAGAAATTGATAATCAATGACTTAACTTAAACCTAAGGTATCATATATTGAAAATAGGATTTCATGATTTAAACATCATATAATTGATTATATTATTTTTTACTATGTTTATTTTTTATCACACTGTAATTTTTTGTTTTACTTAATGTATGGAACCTGAATATATCATGTTAACATTGAACATGAAGGAAAATTTGGCTATTAGGTGTATCCAAATTGGATTATTATAGGAGTTAATGATATCGTGATTATGCGTATTCATTGTTCTGGAATTATTATTAACAACCTATAAATTAACCAACTCACATACTCATGAATGAATAAAATAATAGAGTTATCTAAAATATAGAGTGATATAGATAATAGAGGAATGAAGTCTTGATTTTCATAATGTGAGAGTTTATCAAAATAAAAACACAATAAAGAGTCTCAATAGAATAGGAATATTTTTTTGGGTGGAAATTATGGGTATAAAGAAATGAATTTTTGGGAAAAAATAAAGAGTACAATGGAATGAATTAAATCACATCCTCAGGATCCATTTATAGTTCATTGTCTTAAATGTTGAGAACCTGGGAATTATCATAGTTAATTAATTTTTCTTATTCTTATCCTCTAGAGCAAGGAATAAACCATGTTGAAATAAAATATCTGAATTAATTTTTATAAGTAATAAAGAATTAAATTTTTTAAGTATTTTTACCATTTGTATTTTGGTTATAAGAATAATGAGACATATATTGATATTGATAAATTTTAAAAGCATATTTTAACTCATTAACTTATGTGTTGCGGATATAATCACGGTTTTATGAGTTTAAGATTTATCATCAGTGTAATAATTTAAACATCCCTTTTCAGGTTTTATGTAAATGGAGTCTACCATGATTAAAGACGTTTTGGGAGAAATTTTGGGAAAATATATGTTTTAGAGGAAATAGTTTTTAAGGAGTAAAGCCTTTAAATTCTACAGAAATTAGTTTAAAGTTACTTATTACCTCTAAATACAATATGATCATTAACGAAATTATAGTCATAGTCAAATAAGAATATTATATTATTTGAAAAAAATAAAAATAAAATTGTCTTGAAAATTTTAGTAAAGATTTTATTTAATAATTAATTTTATTCCACAAGTTTCCATAACATTGTTTTGGAATTTTATAGATATTATTTTAATATATTTTTAGAAATCATAAAACCCATATTTTGGGTAAAAACTCATCATATTTGGAAATTATACAAGGCTTTAACCCTTGACAATAGGACAATAAATGTTTAGCACCTACCATAAGACTATGTGATTTACTAGTTAATATATCCATTTTTTAGTTGAAATATTTCTTGAATAAATATTAATTATTAAATAGTAGTGTTACTTTTGAGGTTTATAAATAATTTTATTATATTATATACTTTTTCATCACAATATGGGATTTTAAAAAATAAGTAGAGATAGATAGATAGAATTTTAACCCTTTTATGTATCTTATAATATCATAAAAGTAAATTTGAGTTCTTCAGGAATAAAAAAATAATTCTGTGATATTAATTTATTAGAGTAAGAAATGAGTTGGAATTTGAACAAATGACAACCAAATGTTATAATTTTTTATGACATAAAAACCCTTTAGGTAAGTATATTTCCTTATATTATTAGAAAGTAAAATAATTCGTCAACTTAACTAAAAAGGATTTTGAAACAAAATATTTAACCTATTAACATCATATCTGATGAATCATACATTCTTTTAAATTTATACATATTTATGGGTTTTAGGTCCTTGACTTTCTATTGACCATTCACTTTCATATGACCAAAAACCTCTATCACTTTCTATAATTATTTATTCCTTTACTCCAAGTCCATATCTCTACATGACACCAATGTTCTCATACTTGGAGATCAAATAATGTGTTTATTACTATGACCATTTTACATCCCTTACTCTCTTATTAAGAGGATATATTATTAACCCTTTAATGATGTCGTTTTTTTAAATTGTATTTTCAAATGAAAAACCTTTGATCAAAGAGGATAAGATTAAATTGCGAGGAATAAATTTTTTTATGTTGAGGATAATGCAACACCCCGAAATTATATAATAAGAAAAAATTATTCCATAGTGGATGTTAGACACAACAATGATCTTAAATATCCCATGAAATAAATTTATTTGAATTTGATCTCTTCGATAGCTGAAAAAACATGCATCCCCAAGTCTAAATGAATTATAATGTAGCATACCATTATAAAATAGCCATTAAATTAGTGGGAATTAATATTACTAACTAAATTATAAAAATTATTGACATTGATTGATTTCAAATAAAAAAGATATGTATTTTAATATCAAAGAAATCTTTTCTGAAAAAAATTGTATTTTTTCGAAAAGACGGTTTTGTCGTGATTTTGAAATAATAATTTAACATTAATTTTTATCACTTTTACAAAATTCATTTTCTAAAATAATATTATATTTTAATCTGTATGTCAATATTATATTAGGGTTTCTTTTTGTGTTCTTCTGAAATATTTTATTTCGTGTTGAATAGTGAATAATACTGGATTTCAATTAATAAATTTCTTTTCATTTAAATAATTGACGAAGTAAAATTATATTTTGAATTGGTTTTTAAGTAAATTATGTAAAATTATATATATATAAACACAATATAATTCATTTAAATTACTTTAATATTTATGTTTTATATAAAAACATTCTATACTTTTGAACATTATCTCTTCAAATACTTGCTTTTTCATCGCATCTGCGGGATTAATTTTGAAATAGAATTTATCACATCTTTAAAGTAAATTTTGATTAATGGATTCCATATTTGTATTAAAAATAATATATATTATATAATATTTTAAATTTATTTTTTCTCTTAATTGAATATGTAAAACAGTAATCATTATTTACCATGGATGAAGTATAAATGGGTTTACTGTGGGGATAAACTAAGGAGATAAGGGTTAACAATGACCTACACAAATGAAAAAAATTTGATTGTATACCTATATTTCCACATTATAATTCCTAATATAGAATATAGGGTTTTTTTATTCTTTTTTAGGTGAATTAATATATCATTTTGGATTATTTTTGGAAATGTCCAAACAAATCCAAGAGGGTTCTCATTCCCCAATTAGAAAAGTTCACTTCTTCCCCTCACATCATCACACATAAAAAGCCCTTTGGATCATCCCAAACCTTAAAAATTCTCTCCCAAACATCATTTTTCATGTTCTAGAGTTTTTTTCACTCCCGAAATACCATACCTAGGGTCTTTAAGAGGTGATCCATATGTGGTTTTTCTAAGAATTTGTAATTGTCTTAACAATGCTATTTCATTTTCTTTCTTGTTTTTCCACTTTTAATTATTTCATAAAACATAAAATATTATTAAAATATTATATGACATATGATGAGAAGTTATTATGTATATGTAATAATAATTATACATCTCTACTTCTATTAAATAGGAAATGAATTCATCGATCGTGTGTACGGTGGACTACCGTCTTGCGAACCGATGTAGTTCGTTTCCAATCGAAACCTTTCAATGATGGATTTAATGATGTAATTAAAATATTTATATGATATTTGTGATATTATTATTTTGAAATAATTTTAATATCAAATATATATTTTTACATTCCACTCTGTTTCAAATATGATAACGACGCTCGTGTATACGACAGGTGAAGCGATGTGATCGTATTTCACATGTAATTTAAATGGAATGCAAGGAGGATAATTTTAATGAATGTATGTGATATATTTGAGATTATTTTTATTCTTTAAAATTAGTTTATCACCCACTTCCTTACCATTTTACTTATTAAGGGAATTATATCATCGCTCATGTGTATGGAAGGTCTACCCTCTCCATAAAGTGGTGCAATTCATTTTCCATGACCAAAAACAAAGAGTGGTTATAATAATGTATCTAATTATTAAATATGATATGTATACCATTTTTATAATTATAGAGATGAATTAATTATATCCTATTTTCAAGAAATTGAACTTTCATTACAAAACACGGTTGAGAAAATAGGGAAATTTACACCTAAAACAATGAAAACATGTAATATTATTAACAAACAGGTGGTAAAATGTTATAATAGGATCATATATGATATTATAATTATGTTTATGGTCACTAAAAAAATATACCATTTGTATCTATAATAAGAGAGCAGATAAAGGGTACCTTTTATTAGTGCTAAAAAAACACTGAAAAAGGGTACCCTTTCTCAGTGCTTTTTTTATCAATGACAAATGATATCCTTTATGAGCGATCTTATATAATTTTGATACAATGTACCTTTTATTAGTGCTGATAAAGTGTAGAAATTATCCGTGTTTTTTATTGATGATAAAGGCCTTGAATAAAATGAAATAATTAAAAAATTAAAATTTAAAAAATTTAAACACTTTTTTTAATTATATAATTATTGATAAAAATTAATAAATTGAATATACATATATATGAATTATAAAAATAAATAAATAGTTAATATTAAATATGTAAATATGTGAAATGAATAAAATGAAATTAACAAATAAATATTAGAAAGACTCAATTAAGAAAGATATTAAACATTTTTTTAATTAAATAATTATTGATAATAATTAATAGATTTAATATATATATATATATTATAAATATTGATAAATAGTGTATAGTAAATATAGATATAAAAAATTAATAAATTTTAATAATTAGACAAAAAAAACGAAAATGAATAAACTGTAACGATTAAAAAAAAATAAAAAAAAAATTACAAATCATTTTAAAATTTATTAACGAAACTATTATTAATAAAAATGATTAAGTATAATACATACATATATATATATTATAAATATTAGTAAATAGTTCATTTTAAATATAAATATATTGAAAATGAATAAAATGTAATAATTAAAAACATATTAATGCCTTCTTCATTTTTAATGTTATTTTATTTTTAAATTTAACATATATTAAATGTGTGTTACATTGATTATACACATATATATGTAATTAACTCTTTTTTATATACAACACACACAGATATATTTACGCAATTAATGAAATGTTATTTAGAAACATATGTATAATATTTAAGTAATGGATTTAAATTTTCATAAATTTTAGAATTTCATTAGAAAAAGATACATTTAATTATTCAATTTAATTCATTTTTAAAATATATGAATTTAAGAATTTATATTAATTAATAATGTTAGAAATCACTTTTTAGTTAAATATTTATTAATAAAAATAATTATAAGTGTATATTTACTATATTTATAAATTTAATTTTTTTTAATAATTATAAATAGAAAAATATAATTTTTGAAGTATTTATATTGTTATAACTAAATAATTATAACTAAATAATTATAAAATTGGAATAAACTTATTTAAATAATGAATATACTATATTTGTATTTATATATACATATAAATTTATATTTATAGTATATATATATATATAGATGTTGAACCCTAAGAATATTTGGGAGAAGGGGTTACATTACAAATAAATGTAGGCAAAAAACTATGTTGGGATGTAATTGGTGAGACTCGAACTCAAGACCTCACTGAGACACACATGGGAAGCTACTATTAAGATGAACCTTGGGAGATATATATATATATATTTATTTAATTATATAAATATATAAATATAATTTTTATAATAAATTATTATTCATGTATTTAAAAATATATAATTATATATTTAAATAATTATAAAATTAAATTAAATATATTAAAATAATTAATATACTTATATTTATATATATTTATTATATATAATTAAATAATTATATAAATATATATAATGATATATATATATATATATTTACAATTATAAAATTATAAATAATATATTTCAATAATAAACATATTTATTATATTTAGATTTTTATATATATTTGTTAAATATATATAGTTATATAAATATATATAATGATATAAATATGTTTAGAATTACAACTAAATAATTATTAATAAATAATTATAATTTTTTTTATAAATGTATATTTACTATATTTATAAAATTATATATTTATTATTATAAATAATATGAATATATATATTTCAAAAAATATTAATTTAAATATAAATAATTAGTTATATATTATAATAATTATAAAATTAAAATAAATTAATATATAACTATATAAATGTTTTTAGAAATTTTTAATTTATAATTATAGTTATAAAACATTTATTAGCGCTACAGTTTTAGTTCTTATAAAACATCATTTTACAGGAGTTTTTTTAGAACTAATAAATATCGAGATTTATCAGTGCTAAAAATCCAAGATATAAGGCATCTTTATCAGTGATTTTTTAACACTGATAAAGATTCCTTTTATCAATTCTTATCAATTTAGCCTCGATAAAATTTTCAACCAGTTATTTTTTAATGTGCTAGTAATAATGACCTTAATCTATTTAAAAGAGCTTGAACCGTGACTCATTCAGCCTCGATTCTCAATCTATCGTCAAACTCCCCTGCTGGCAGCACTTCTACTCTATATTCTCTCAAATGAATTGAGGATATAATCGAATGTATGGTATCTTATCCTTTTCATATCTCATTATTTGATTTTTTGGGTTCCACAGTTTTCATTTTTTGCAATATTTGTAACCATGATGAACCCTACATCTCATCTATCTCTCTATAAATATTACCTATACCTACACAATGTCCCCACTACCCTATAAACTCATTCTAGCTTCATACGATACCACTACGAATTGAATCTGCATCCTCTATTGCAACTATTGGTGATTTTCTAGATGTTTTCATTGTATTATTTCTTTCTTCTTATAGATAGGGTGGATTGTCATTGTTTGAATATTGTTTTTACATTATGGAATGAACATGAAGATTAAAAAAGGATTAATAAAATAAGAATAATTATGAATATATATGTATCCATTGAGAAAATAGTCTTCAAAAAATCATAGAATGATAGGTGCATATTTTCAATTAATTAATATTGGACAATTAGTGTCCCATAGGTGGTTTGGTAAAATGAATAAATGAAGTTTGTTCCTACAACATAAAATGGTACAATTTTATGGTTGTTCGTGTATATTTTTTTATTTGTTAATTTTTTTGTTCATATATCTATACAATATGGATCTATACATAATTTCACATGTTTAATATATTATTTAATAATTATATGATGATATACCACATGCCAGAATTATTAAAGGTGTTAAGATAAAACTATGTGGAATATAAAAAACATAAGTCATGGTTAGAAATATTATATTATATTTATTATTGTACTAATTTTTACCATAAATGAATTGATAAATTCAATCCAACTAAATTGGAATGTGTTTTATGGGATTACATTTTTGTTGGTGGTATATTGTGATGGAAAGTGGATTATATTTTTGATAGAGGTAATACAACCTTTACAAGTGATTAAAAATATATATTTTTTATAATTAACTTTGATAATGATAATGGATTATGAATTCATAATCAATGTTAATACTACAAAGGACCATGGGTTTCAATAATAAGGCTATGTAAATAAGGATACATTTTTTAAATATTGATATAAAATACAATAAACATCCTGCATAAAAGTCCATATTTACATACATCTTGCATGATAACTGATACTATCTTGAAGAGTGATATAATACTTCAATGCTACATCATAAATAACCTTCACATCCATTATTTAATTTTTCTTCATAAATATAATGGCCTTCTATCTATTGATGATAGATTGGACTCTCTATTTCAAACTAGTCTTCCTCTCATCATTATAGTTCCAATGTTCCTTGATGACATACCTCTCATTCTGATTTTATTCATTAATCTCCATCAAAGTCACTGTCATGGATTACAGTACCATATCTCCCAACCCATTCATCCACTCTTTCATCATTTCAACCTCCCTATTTACTACATCCTGAGAACACCAAAAATGAAACCTAAAAATTAATCAAAACATACTGAATGAATTTGTTTGGTTTTTTGATATGTATTTTCTTATGCAAATCACATAGTTACTATTGAGAAAATATAAGGCCCCGGCCTTAAACATTAATTAATCTTGAGTTATTACAATATTACACATTGAGGATCTTTTCAGGTTTAGAGTTTTAGAGAATTAGATCATAAAACTTGCACTACATTCCACATTTAAACAAAGTGGTTACATAAAAGATAGTATTCATTTTTCCCATCAATGGAATCATATTTAAAATAAAACATGGATTCTTTCTTGACACTTCCTTGACACTATCATCACATCATGTACCTTTCCCTTGACCTGTGAAAATCATTTCAAAAACTTGGGATGAGCATAAAAATCTCAGTAAGGGTTATAAAAAAATATGAAATGAAAACATTAGTCCATGCATGAAATCATACTTTACTCATAAAACATAATCACATACCTCATAAAGTCATGAATAAATCATAGAAATCATAAGACATAAAGGTAACTTGAGGCATTCCTAACATTCTTACGTAGGGAGTAACCCTCTTGGTTACATTTGGAATAACCATCACAGTATATTCCCTAAATATCTTTGGAGAAACCTTAACGTTTAACTCCTTCATGTTACCCAATGCATTGGAGAGCTATATCGGGCTCACCCGCCCTTAGTTTATCACGGAACCACCTGCATTCATAACAATTCCCAAGAACCATAACATAATCATATCACATAAAACATGCATAAAGAAAACATTACATTTCCACTTTTCAATCACAAGATATCAATACAACACATTGATATAAAAACATTATGAAAACCATTTTCAATACCAAAATAAAAGAAAAGTAAAACATGGTATTTATTTTTCATTCAAAAAATGTTATGGCTTGTAGAGGAAGCTGAAACTCAAATAATGGTCAAAACAGCGGGGAAGTCATTGTCGCCACATACGTACGACCAAAAACATTCCCTTTTTTTATTTAGTAAACACTTCGTATAAAAGAAAGATTCCTTTTGAATAAGCGTAAAAATCAAAGGGGTTTATACACCGTATAAAAAAAAGTTATGTATAAAACAAAATATGCCTCAATGAATGGAGATTGAGATGATGTCCCTTAAAATGATAATTTTTTAAATAAAATAGATCTATTATGTGTATTCACTATAAGTACATATATGGAAATTACAAATACAATATGGGACATAATAATATCATGACATAATTTGAAAGTAGGAGATTAACCCAAAGAACGGAAATTGGGTTAAGAAGTTCCCTTACCTCGTATCTGACATGACTCAATCATTCTTTAATGTCCTGAATAATAAACTTGAGTTAATTTATACTTGATTAAGAACCTTTTTCAAGTTCATTATTCCTTTTATATCACTTATTACCATGTTATTAACACTATATAATTAATTTAAGTTAACAATGGTCGTTTTGTCGATCATTGGTACTTGAGTAAAAAATAAACTATTTATAATTACAAGTTTTTCATGTATCCATTATATCCAGAGTTATATTTATTATGTAGATATCATATATATCATATATATACATTATATACATGAATTTATAATATTACATAACATTTATAGGTAAGAAATGAAATGCACCGTTTATGGAGACGATAAGCCGTATGTACGCATGAACACTACTTCCATTTCTATTTCATATTTAATGGAATTAAAACATAATGATACAAAATAATATTATAATTCCATTATGGTATCATATATAATTTCATTAAATCTATCCTTTATACGTACCACATATCGTATTAACAAATCAAATCACTTTGAGGGGGCGGTAGTCCGCACTTCCTAAAATGAAGATATCGCGTATACCCATAATGGAAGCCATAAAGGTATGAAAAAAATGAAAAATACAGAAGAATAAGGAAAAAATAAACATAATATATATCATATATAAATATAGTGTCATCTTAATGGCCACCTTTGAAGGTGTTAGAACAATATTGAACAATCATCGTTTCGTGAGGCAGAAATTTTCCATCCACAGAAACAATATGTTCATTAACCATTAGATGTAGGTGTGTGTAAGTGTAGCTAGAAATATTCTTATAACAAAATCCTAGTATATTTATGATACTGGAGTCGTTACAAAAGAAATGAATAAAAATAGTTTAGGGGGTTGGAGAAGAAAAATAAAACAAAATAACATAAGTGAAGACATTACCTTAAAATCGGGTAACTCTTTTTGATTTGAGATCAAAGGCTTCCTTGAGAAGACTTTGTACCATTGTGAGGCTTCTAGGAGTAATAGAGGGATTTGGAGAGACAAAATGGGCAGCATTTGGCCAAGCCAATGGCTTGATAGGTGTGGGTAAGGAGGTAGAGGTGGGGGCCTTTTATAAGAGGAGAGGAGGGGCACTCTTGGAAAGGTATAAAATGTTTCTTTATTTTCAAGTGAGTTTCAGATTTTAAAGGTCCCACATTGATGTATTTTGAGAATAAGATGATAAGGGTTCGAAATATACTCATAAAATAGGTCTTTGACAAGTGTAAGTTATAGTTTTTACATTATCTTTTCATTTTACTTAAATCCATTATTAATGAGGTAATCGCTGCATCATCATGATGTCATTAATAATTTAATTTATTTAATGTATAAAATTTACAAAACAAATACTATGATGTAGGAAATATTTTTATCTTTCTAATTAATATTTATAGTCTAATATATCATTTATGTAGACAAAATTAAAAATGTTTTACTCAGGTGATACATTCTTTGTTATATTTAACTTTATCTAAAAATAAAAAGATAAAAATTCAATATCACACAAAATTGATTCCATGGGGTCCCAAAGTTTGGAACAAGGCATCCCATGGTTTGACATGACACAACCAGTACTATTAGGACACATTTTGGGGTCATTTTTTATTATTATGATATTATTTTATTATCCCTAACTACCTGATTACTAATTAATCAATATAATTAAAGATAATTACCGTTGTTACTATTCATAATGTCCAAAAACAAGAGTCTTGATTACATAATTTGGACCTTATGATTCCAAATATTTAATCCATTTTACCAAATTCTAAACACATAATTTACTATAATTAATTTAAAAATAATTCCCGTTGTTAAAACATATAGCGGGTTTTTTTGAAACAATATCTATGAAAAATTTGGCATTAGTTTATGCCCAATTCCAAAGTGAAATTAATCCTAATGACCACCATTGGATTAAATGGTAAAAATATATTCAAATTACACTTTAAGACCCATTAAAAAGATAATCTAACCATATAATTAAATTATATGAAAAATCAGTTTTGATGTAAAATGCAGTATTTTTCACTATTCATTAAAAAATGAACATTGTCAGAAAAATACCAAACATTTATCCAATGTAAATTTAAATATCCCAATCATAAATAATATTTTTATTTTGACAAATAGAGCTTATAAAATTGTCAAAAGTTTGATTTAAAAATGGGTTTCCATCAAAAGGTAGTAAAATAATCTTTTAAAAAATATTAGTGTATTCCATGCTTAAGATTGGATTTATTCTCATTTTAAGCCTCTAAAGCAATATCTAATTCATAAATAGACATAGATAAAAATATCTATTATTCATTACTTACTTGGGATGTTACATCCTTCCCCCTTTGGAAAATTGTGTCCCCGTAATTTATTTACTTATCGAATAAGTGGGGGTATTTATCCCTCATAGCATTTTCAGATTCCCACGTTTCCTCTTCAACCATATGGTTTTTCAAAAAAACATTTACCTGATGAATCACCTTATTCATTAACACTTTCTCCTTGTGGTTAAGAATCTAGACTATTTGTTCCTCATAATATAAATTCTCTTCCAACTGAACTACCTTTGGACTCAAAACCTGAGATGGATCTAGCATGTACTTCCATAACATTAAAACATGAAAAAAATTGTGTACCTGAGATAATCTTGGAGGTAAATCCACTTGGTATGCAACTGATCCAACTCTCTCCAAAATTTCATATGGTCCAATGAACCTTGGACTCAACTTTCCTTTCTTACGAAATCGCATCACACTTTTCCATGGTGATACTTTGAGAAAAACATGATCACCTACCTCAAAAGATAGATCCTTCCTCCTGTTGTCTGCATAACTCTTCTTCCTGCTCTGAGCCGTTCTCATATGTCTCTGTATCAACTGAACGTTTTCTGCCAACTCTTCTACAAATTCTGGTCCCATCAGCTTCCTTTCACCCACTTCATCCCAAAAAGCTGGAGTTCGACACCGCTTCCCATATAACGCCTCAAATGGTGTCATCTGTATACTAGAATGAAAACTGTAATTATATGAAAATTCAACCAAAGAAATATATTGGTACTAACTTCCCTGATAATCCATCGAACAAGCACATAGCATATCTTCCAATGTCTGAATTGTTCGTTCTAACTTCCCATCTGATTGAGGATAAAAAGCTGTACTCAAATTTAATTCAGTACCCAATGACTTTTGAAGGCCTTTCAAAAAGTTAGAAGTAAACCTGGGGTCATGATCAGATACAATGGATAGGGGAACTTCATGTAACCTGACTGTCACTTTATGATACAAATGAGAAAGTTGATCTAAGGAAAAATTATCTCGTATAGCAAGGAAATGAGTAGATTTAGTCAAGCGATCAACAATAACCCAGATTGCATTATTACATCGAGGTGTCTTCGGAAATCCCACAACGAAGTCCATGGATATATTCTCTCATTTCCACTTTGGTAATAGTAAAGGCTGAATCATCCCTTTCGTTAACTGCCGCTCTTCTTTTACCTATTGACAAGTAAAACACTTCACAGTAAAATCAGCAATATCCCTTTTCATTCCATCCCACCAGTAATACTCCCGAAGATCTCTATACATCTTAGTACTGCCTGGATGAACTGAAAAAGGAGAACTATGAGCTTCACATAACAACTCTCTCTTCAACTGTGAATCACAAGGCACACACAATCTCTTCCCAAATCTCAAAACACAATCATTATCAATGTTTAATTTAGGCAACTTACCCTTCTGAACCGACTCTACCTTTTTCTGCAACTCACTATCTTGCTTCTGTGCTTTCTTGATTCTGTCTGGTAGAGAAGATTTCACTGATACCCGAAACAAAATAGAAGGACATCTTGCACCAACAAATTTTATGCCAAATTTCATCAAATCCTTAACCAAAGGATCATATTCCAAACACAACATTGTTAATGAATCATTACTTTTTCGACTCAAAGCATCAGCCACTTTATTTGCTTTTCCCAGATGGTAATGAATTGTACTATCATACTTCTTGATTATTTACAGCCATATCCTCTGTCTCATGTTCAATTCTTTTTGAGTGAATATATACTTTAAACTTTTGTGATCAGTATATATTTCACACTTTACTCCATAAAAATGATTCCTCCAAATTTTTAAAGCGAAAACAACATCTGCTCATTCTAAATCATGTGTAGGGTAATTTACCTCATTAGTTTTCAACTGACGTGAAGCATCAGCAATTAACTGATCATTCTGCATTAGGACGCAACCAAGTCCTTTCAATGAAGCATCACTGTAGATAACAAACTCACCATTCCTGGAAGGTAGTGCCAAAACTGGAGCATTCACCAATCTTCTTTTTCAGTTCCAGAAAACAATCACCACATTCTTTTGTCTAGATAAACATAACACCCTTCCGAGTTTGCTTAGTCATTGGACTAGATAACCGTGAAAAATTTCTAAAAAACCTTCAGTAATAGCCTTACAAACCAAGGAAGCTACGAATCTCAGTTACATTTGTGGGTCTTTTCCATTTTCAACAACCTTTGTTTTTGCAGGATCAACAGTTATCCCATCTTTAGAAACAATGTGACCAAGGAAAGAAATTTGTTGCAACCAAAACTCACACTTTCTGAATTTCCCATAAAATTTATTTTCTTTTATGATTTGAAAAATAACCCTTAAATTTCTTTCTTGGTCTTCTTTACTTTTAGAAAACACCAAAATATCATCAACAAACACAACCACCATTTTTCACCTGAGTCAACTGAGACATCATTGCAACAAACTGTTTAGTCCTGATTCTGACCATATCAGGATATTGATTTGAAAGTTCATTTCCCTCTTTATGCCTTCCTAGAAAATCTATTTTGTTTCCTCTATGAAAAACCATTATTAACACAGAAATATCTTAGGAGAAGAAACATGGTAATCTTTAAATACTATATCATTTCAATTTGACCATAAAAAATTTGGATAATCATTTAATATAATTATAACTCCTAAAGTTATCTAAACCAACCTCTGATACCAACTATAAGGTCCCAACCTTAAACCTTACTTAATATTTATTTATTACAAGATTACACATTGAGGATCTTTTTAGGTTTAGAGTTTTAGAGAATTAGATCATAAAACTTGCATTACATTCCACATTTAAACAAAGTGGTTACATAAAAGATAGTATTCATTTTTCCCATCAACGGAAACATATTTAAAATAAAACTTGGATTCTTTCTTGACACTTCCTTGACACTATCATCACATCATGTAACTTTCCCTTAACCTGTAAAAATCATTTCAAAAACATGGGATGAGCATAAAAATATCAATAAGGGTCATAAAAAAATATTAAATTAAAACCTTAGTCCATTCATGAAATCATACTTTACTCATAAAACATAATCACATACATCATCAAGTCATGAATAAATCATAGAAATCATAAGACATAAAGGTAACTTGAGGCATTCATAACATTCTTACGTAGGGAGTAACCCTCTTGTTTACATTTAGAATACCCATTATAGTATATTCCCTAAATCTCTTTGGAGAAACCTTAACGTTTAACTCCTTCGCATTAGCCAATGCATTGGAGATCTATATCGGGCTCACCCGCCCTTAGTTTATCACCGAACCACCCGTCTTCATAATAATGCCCAAGAACCATAACATAATTGTATCACATAAAACATGCATAAATGAAACATAACATTTCCACTTTTCAATCACAAGATATCAATACAACACATTGATATAAAAACATTATGAAAACCATTTTCAATACCAAAATAAAAGAAAAGTAAAACATGGTATTTATTTTTTATTCAAAAAAAAGTTAAGGCTTGTAGAGGAAGCTGAAACTCAAATAATGGTCACAGCGGTGGAGCAGTCGTTGTCGCCACATACGTACGAACAAAAAACATTCCCTTTTGTCGTTTAGTAAACACTTCGTATAAAAAAATATTCCTTTTGAATAAACATAAAATTCAAACGGGTTTATACACCGTATAAAAGAAAGTTGTGTATAAAACAAAATACGCCTCAATGAATGGAGATTGAGATGAAGTACCTTACAAAGATAATTTTTTAAATAAAATAGATCTATTATGTGTATTAACTATAATTACACATAAGTAAATTAAAAATACAAGATAGGACATAATAATATCATGACATAATTTGAAAGAAGGAGATTAACCCAAAGAAAGGAAATTGGGTTAAGAAGTTCCCTTACCTCGTATCTGACGTGACTCGATTGTTCTTTAATCTCCTGAATAATAAGCTTGAGTTAATTTATACTTGCTTAAGTAACTTTTTTAAGTTCATTATTCCTTTTATATCACTTATTTCCATGTTATGAACACTATGTAATTATTTAAGTTAACAATGGTCATTTTGTCGATCATTGGTACATGAGTCAAAAATAAACTCTTTATAATTACAGGTTGTTCATGTATCCATTATATCCAGAGTTATATTCTATATTTAGATATCATATATATCATATAAATCCATTATATACATGCATTTATAATATTACATAGCATTTAGAGGTAAGAAATGAAATGCACCGTTCAAGGAAACGGTAAGCCGTACGTACGCATGAACGTTACTTCCATATCTATTTCATATTTAATGGAATTAAAACATAATGATACATAATGTTATTATAATTACAGTATGGTATCATATATAATATCATTAAATCTATCCTTTTTATGTATCGCATATGGTATTAACGAATCAAATCACTTTGAGGGGGAGGTAGTCCGCACTTCCTAAAATGAAGATATCGCGTATACCCATAATGGAATCCATAAAGGTTTGCCACAAATGATAAATACAGAAGAATAATGAAAACATAAACATAATATATATCATATATAAATATTGTTTCATCTTAATGGAAACCTTTTAAGGTGTTAGAAGAATATTGAACAATCATCGTTTCGTGAGGCAGAAATTCACCATCCACAGAAATAGTATGTTCTTTAACCATTATATGTAGGTGTGTGTAAGTGTAGCTTGAAATAATATTATAAAAACATCCTAGTATATTGAAGATACTGGAGTTGTTACAAAATAAATGAATAAAAAGAGTTTAGGGGGTTGGAGAAGAAAAATAAAACAAAAGAACACAAGTGAAGACATTACCTTAAAATCGGGTAACTCTTTTTGATTTGAGCTCAAAGGATTCCTTGGGAAGACTTATGCCCAAAGTGAGGCTTATAGGAGTAAGAGAGGGGTGTTAGGAGACAAAATGGGTAGGGTTATGCCGATCCAAAGGCTTTAGAAGTGTGGGTAAGGAGGTAGAGATAGGGGCCTTTTATAAGAGGAGAGGAGGGGCACTCTTGGAAAGGTATAAAATGTTACTTTATTTTCAAATGAGTTTCGGGTTTTAAAGGTCACACATTGATTTATTTTGAGGATAAGGTGATATGGGTTCGAAATATAATCATCCAATAGGTATTTGACAATTTTAAGTTATAGTTTTAACATTATCTTTTCATTTTACTTAAATCCTTTATTAATGAGGTAATTGCTGCATCATCATGATGTCATAAATAATTTAATTTATTTAATGTCTAAAAATTAAAAACAAAATACTATGACGTAGGAAATATTTTTATCTTTCCAAAGACTACTTATAGTTTAATAGATTATTTATGTAGTCAAAATTAAAAATGTTTTCCTCAGGTGATATATTATTTGTTATATTTAACTTTCATTAAAAATAAAAAGATAAAAAGTCATTATCACACAAAAGTGATTCCATGGGGTCCCCAAGTTTTTTAAAAGGCATACCATGGTCGGCCATGACACAACCAGTAGTATTAGGACACATTTTGAGGTCATTTTTTATTATTATGATATTATTGTATTATCCTTAACTACCTGATTACTAATTAGTCAAGATAATTAAAGACAATTACCGTCGTAGCTATTCATAATGTCCAAAAACAATAGAGTATTGATTAAATAATATGAACCTTCTGATTCAAAATATGTAATCCATTTTACCAAATTCTAAACACAGAAATTGCAATAATTAATTTAAAAATAATTCCCGTTGTCAAAACAAATAGCGGGTTGTTTTTGAAACAATATCTATAGAAAGTTTGGCATTAGTTTATGCCCAATTCCAAAGTGAAATTAATCCTAATGACAACCATTGGATTAAATGGTAAACATATATTCAAATTATGATTTAATACCAATTAAAAATATTATCTATCCATATTATTCAATTAGATGAAAAAGTAGTTTTGATGTAAAATGCAGTATTTTTCACTATTCATTAAAAATGAACATTGTCAGAAAAATACCAAAAATTTATCCAACGTAAATTTCAATGTCCCAATCATAAATAATATGTTTATTTTGACAAATAGAGATTATAAAATTGTTAAAATTTTTATTTAAAAATGGTTTTCCATCAAAAGGAAGTAAAACCATCTTTTAAAAAATATTAGTGTATTCCATGCTTAAGATTGGATTTATTCTCATTTTGAGCCTCTAAAACACTATCTAATTAATAAATTGACATAGATAAAAATATCTATTATTCATTACATACTTGGGATGTTACAGAATACATCATCAAAAATTACTTTCAATTTGGTTATAGTGAAATTGGATCGTATTAGAACTTTCTAGTTAGGCATACTTGGGCAAGAAGACTACTACTATGGGTAAGCACCTAAAAATACTCATGTTTAACAATTTTGTAGAAAATAATAATCTAAATGCGCCTTTTGATTCTATCCCCCATTAACCATGATAAATTTAAAAGGGTTCTAATATGAATCTCAATGGTGTTCCTCCCACAATTAGAATATAACTCTATCCCAGATTTTTTATTCATATTTAGTATACATTTTCTTGAAATCTTGGAGAAATGGATGGTATTCAAGCCCTACCATCTTCCTTACACCAATACCACCAATAGTTTGTATCTCATATAATCTTGAAATGACATAAAACCATCACAGGTCACCTTAAATAACTGTATGAATAAGATATCAAATAAATCATCTAAATAATATCGTGTCATAGGTGTGATAATAATGTCTCAGTAAGTTCTTACCAATGGAGCCTAAATTCTTGAAGATGTATTTAATATATACTTCCAAAAAGGAGAAAAATACACATCAAATGGAGAGGAAAACATAGTATATATGTAGTAACCCCATTTTCAGGTATGTAACCCTTACTTGATGCTTTTCATGGTTTTAATGTTAAGGGTGTTGAATGGGAGAGTCGGGAGAATTTGGAATGATGTTTTGAGGAAAAAGGGGAAGTAGCGCGGGAGGCGCACGGTTTGTATAAACCGTGCGGCCAAATCGTGAACAGTGGGTCTTGGAGGTAGGGGCTTCCGTACGGTCGGCACACCATTTGTCTAACTGTGTGGACAAATTGTGTAAGAAGGGTGGCCAAGGAAGTAGCTAACACACGGTTAGCACACGGTTTGTCCAATCGTGCGAACTAACAATGCGTCCACTTAAACGAGATCCCATAAAAGTGGATCTCACTCATTTTTTCCACTAAGTGCCTAATTTTTCCTCCTAAGCGGCCCTAACTCCGGATTTTACTTCTCCTAAGGTCGAAGAGGGTTCCCCCATTATTCCAGAGGCGATCCAAAGACTTCTATTGGCCAATCGAAGCCGGATTCTTGAGGTATGTGATCATTCTTGTTTGATTTATCTGATCTACTTAGATTTACTTCTCCTCTTCTCTTTGTCTCTTAGATCTATTCCTGTTATGGGTAGATCTAAGTGTGTGGATGCCAAACATGATGAGTTTTGGTCTTGGTTGTGTTAGAAAAAAGATCTAAGGAGGATCCTTGGTAATTCGTCCAGGTTTTCTTGTGTGTTCTCTGCTTGTTAGGGTTTTCATCAGAACCTTTGAGGTAGGTGGCTTCACTCTCAATTCCTCTTTCCTAGAACTTGAAGGCTTAGTTCAATTTGATTTAATTGCTTGGTTTTGATTGTGAAATTGTGCTGCAAAGCATGTTATAAATCTTCTTTAGCGATGATTTATGGGTTTGATGGAATTGTGGAAATTGAAAGAATGGGTTGTGCAAAGTGTTATGGTTTTTTGAATTTTAAAATAGTGATTGTAAAATATGGCTTTTCTAGATTTGGAAAATGGTTTTCCTTCTTGAAAGGAATGGTTTTCAATAAATGGTTTGATGCTTTATTGAAAGGTTTTGAACACACATGGGTTTGGGCATGGATTTTCATGGGTTGTGGTGTGTGTTCATATGCATTGGGATAGATAAGGGAGAGAATTCCCCCCATAAAAAAAAGGATGGATGGATAAGGGTGAGAAGTACCCCCATCAAAAAGGGACAGATAAGGTCGTGAAGTACCCCTGTCAAGGTAGTTCACTAAGTGACGACTTAGTTGAAGGATACCTCACCACTCACGAGTATAGGGGGGTCCAAGTTGCATTCATGGTTGGTTGTGTGGATTTATGAAACGGAATGGATGTGAAAAAGGAAAATTTGAATTTGATTAGAAACCTTGCTTGGTTGTTCTTCTTGAGAAAGATGGTTTTTGTTGGAAAAATGGTTTTGACATGGAACTTTTTTATTGTGAACTTTTTTGGAATTGTTTTATTTAAATTGTTTTATATAAATGTGCTAGTATGTTTTATCCTAGAGGCATGGGTAGGGAAGTCATTGGGGAAAACCTATTGAGATTCATTACTCACCCCTAGCTTTGGCATGTTGGTGCTTTTGCAGATTTCATATACCGGGATTTTGGAAAATGTAAAGCCTCACATGTTTATAGCACTACGTCGTGATGCTTAGGATAGTTTGTGATGTTGGATCTTGGAGCTTGTGGAGAATGGAGTTTGTTTTTGTTCTTGTGGTCTTTTAGTTTTTCTTTCTGCGTTTTACTCTGATTTAGTGTTGGTTTCCACTGTGGTACTTTTGGTTGGTTTTTGATAAAATAAATGGTTGTGTTGTCTTAGCTTTTATCATGCATCTTTTAGTAGATTTGTTTCGTTTTGGTTGTTGGATCTGTGGTATTTTCAAAAATTGTAAATCATCCCCCACTTTTTTTGAAACCCTTTGGCATTTATTGCCAGCCTTTGGTGCCTTGGGGATGTCACTTAAAGCCTAATAATGACTCGTTGAGCTCTAAAGCCAATGAGAATTGGCGGGTCATTACAAATGGTATCATCTTGTTCGGTCCTTGCCTAACAAGTGGTCATCGATGATCTTGATTTTAGATTTGAAATTCCTTTTCGACTATTCCTTGGGTTGAAATCTTAGACAGGAGTAGGATTGTCAGAACTTGAAATGTAGAGAATAAAAGGATGTAGCTTACCCGTTTTTGCTGAACTTCATGTTACCAGGGTGTTGGGAACATAAGTGTTGTGGATACACTTCTAGAATCTTGGAAATCTCATTGACATGGGTTTAGCCAATGAGATGATAATGACATGCATTAGAGGAATGAATTCCCACTAGGATTGTATATCTCATTATGAATAATGATTTATGATTTTGGGCAAGGTGAAATTCGTTTTTTGTAAAATGTAGAAATTTATTTTCAAATGAAAGATTTTTAAAATTGGATATTTGGTGTATTTTGAAAACGGGTGGATTTTCAAAAAGCATGTGGGATGTTTTCAAAAATGGTTGAACATGTGGAAAAGATTGATGGTTAGAAATCAATGTTGTGACATTTGATGTGATAGAATTTGAAATGCTATGCCTTCAGTTGATAGGAAGTGAGACTAACGGCCTGCGTTGTTTGTATAAGAAATGGAACCTGTTAGGCATCATAGAAACCAAACAGAATATGCTATGGAGAATGTAGTTTCACTTGAACCATGTGTGAACCAAGAGCTGGTTCATAGTATCGTTCAAGAATTCCAGGTTTTGGACACGAGGAATTGGAGGGATGAGTCAAGGCATGTAGACCATTTTGTCTAGTTCCAGAAGAAGAATCCACCCATCTTATGGGGTGATTCTGAACCAGAAAGGGTGGAGGTGTGGCTGAGTAGGATGAATCGTATCTTCGATTTCATCGGCACACTAGCAGAACTGAAAGTAAATTTGATGATGTATATACTGGAGGATCTTGCACGACATCGGTGGGAGCTAGTGGTGCAGGCTAAGGTGGCTCAAGGCCTGGGATGGGAGGAATTTGAGGAGTTGTTCAATAAACAATTCTATCCTCACATGTTCAAGATCCAGAGGACGATGGACTTTTATTAGCCTGAAGATAGAGAATCTCTCTATGACAGAGTATATGACTAAATTCATGAATTTAGTGCGCTTTGCACTAGAAGTTTCTGCCAGTGCATTGCTGAAGGCACGCATCTTTGAATCAGGGTTACGAAAAGAGATTCACATGATGATAGATGTGATCAGTATTGTGTATTATAAAGAAATGGTAAACAGTGAAACAGTAGATGAAAGAGACATATTGGGAGTTATGGGAGTAGGAAGTATGATGATACCCACGGGAACGGGTGCGAACTCTAATGCTAGGAACAAGCGGAAGAGGGACACCTACTTCCAAGGTGGGAGGGCGAATCAGAATCAGATGGATGGATCGGTGAATCTTCCTCCACGACCCATGATGAAAGCTGAGTGTCTTCAATGCGGCTCGACTGATCACATCAAGTGAGAGTGTACGACGCAACCTAGAAAAAGTCACAATTGCAAGCATACAGGGCATCTACAGCGCTATTGTAGAAATACTCTAAGGTTGGGTGCACGTGACACTTCCCAGGCATCGCAAGCATCATATGCTTTGACAGGAAGAGGACAACAGAGTCAGTCTTGTCAGCATAAAAGAGCTAGCCATGGTGATTCTCGAAATACCATGACTCCTCCACCAGGACATTCTCAGTAAGGAAACAAGGAGAACAGTGCAGCGGCGAAGCAATTGTATGGAGCTGATCAGATGATTATTGATGATCAGGCTAGACCATCAACAGTAAGAGGTGTGATTATTTTGAATTCTACCTTTTTGCAAGTGATTTTTGATATTGGAACATCACATTCCTTAATTTCTTCTCATGTTGTTGACTAGCTATGTTTAAAACTGTAAATGATTCCTTCTGTGTTGAAACTACAAACTCCTCTTGGTGAAAGAGAATGTCCAACCTTAGTGTGTCGAGCATGTGTTATAACTGTTGATGGAGCTGGGATGGAATGTGTAACACCCGAAGATTTTATGAGAAATATTTATTTTATTTCTTATGTTATACGCAAATAAATCTTTCACTGCACACAACACTATCTTGGTTTGCGTTACATGAAATCACGACCTTCCTCGATAGCGAGTGTGGTACGCAATACCGAGTTTCACTAAACAACAATATATTATTATAATATTATAAACTAGCCGTTATGAATAATATTAACTGAATTTTTAATTTTATAACATTATAATTCATCTTACATATTTTCTAGAATGAGGTATTAAAACAAAATCAGTTTTTTGGATAAAAGAAGTATTTTTTTTTAAAATGCATTTTTACACCTTTTGATGGCGCACCCATTTTAAATCTAGTTTTTTACATGTTTATAAGTTAAATTTGAAAAAATAAAATGCTTCTTTGGAATTAGGAAATAAATATTTACTTTGGACAAAATTTTCATATTATTCTGGTAACTTTCATATTTTGATGAATAGTAAAAACACGCTATATTTTAATTAAAAACAACTTTTTTCATCGCAATAATTTATATGGTTAAATTATAATATTGTATGGTTTTAAAGTATAAATAGAATAAATTTTTACCATTTAATATAATTTATGTCATTAACATTAATTTTACATTGAATTCATAGGTAAAAACATTTCAATCTTTGGAAATGTTTTAACTTTTAAAACCTGTTTTCTTAACAACGGGATTAATTTTATATTAATTACTGCAACTTCTGTGTTTTAAATTTGAAAAATGGATTCCATATTTGGAATTAGTGGGTCCAAATTTTTTTAATAGGTTACTTTTTTTGATATTATGAATAGTAACTACAGTAATTTTTATTTACTGCGGTTAAAGGTAAATAGGGTAATTCAAGGTTAAAAGAATATTATAATAATTCAAAATTACCTTGGCACTTGTCCTAACCTTATTAAATGAGTATTGGACGACCATGGCCATCCTTGGGTTGATTTTGGGACCCCATTGTGTCACATCGTAGTGATAAAGATAATTTGGATTAATTAATTTAATGTAAAGACAAAATTGACATTAAAACAAATCTTTTAGTAATTGATTTTTTATAAGGGGTTATATAAATTATATTTTCGACTATAAATATTCATTGTAAATCTAAAAATATTTTCTACATTATGATATTTTTTTTATTATTTTTAGACATCAAATTAATTAAATTATTTATGACACATTAATGATGCAGTATTTACCTCATTAATAAATGATTTAAATAAATAAGATTATAATGATTAAAATATTTTCCAAAACATTTTCAATTCTGATTGGATTATTTTATTTAGACCATGATTCATCTTATCATCATCTTTAATGATTTTTGGACCTTTTGAAATAGAATATAAGTTTATAATAAAATAATATTTTCACACTTTCCAAAGGTCCCCTCTCCTCCCTTATAAAAGGGCACCTCCTCCATCTCCTCCTCACACTACTTTGAGCCTTCAATATTGGCTAAACTCTGAAAATTTATCGTCTCCACTTATCTAGAAACATCCTAGAGTTCCTGGACTACTTCAAAGACCAATCTTAGTGCCCTAAGAGGAGGTTTCAAAGAGGCGTATCGAAGAAGAGTTAACACCCGTTACCAATTCTTTCAAATTTATTTCTTCTTATACTTCTTCTTATTATTTAGTTGTTTCATTATGAAGTAATAACATCAGTATCAATAATATACTGATATGTTATTATAAATACCAAACAACCCTATTTCACCTTCTATCCATCCTACAGAAAATGAAATCATCGCGCGTGTGTACGTACGGAATACCGTCTCCACGCCGTGGTGTAATATTTTTTCCACCACCACCTTACTTGGATGGGTATAATGGTGTAAATAATAACTATATATGATTATTTTAAATTGATATTGATTATGAAATAGTATACATACCCTTCAATACAATTCCATGATCATGGGAATGATATCATCGCTCGTGCATACGTACGGGCTACCGTCTCCACGATGTGATGCGACTAATTCTACATGATCTTCATTGCATAATGATTATATAAATGAATTGAATTAATAAATATGATATATATTACACTAATATAATTATGGAAATGAGGTATCTATAACCTAAATAGAAGAATAAGAATTTATTCAACAAAACACATATAAGAACATAAAGCAAGAAACACCTAAATAACAAGTAGCAATGAAGTATTACTAATAAGAAGCTAAGAATATAACCATATATGATATCATAACAATGAGTATGATTCTTTAATAAGTCAATGAAATTATTTAAATCATTATACAGGATGTTTGGACACGTACAAAGCATATCAGACCTAAGCTAAGGGAAAATCTCCCAATCTCATTTTTATCCGAGATTGTTTATACTTTAGAAATTGCTGGGGAATATTTAACATCAACATACATGTTTCCTCAATATGTAATATTATTTATATCCTTCTACAATTTTTTTAAATCCAATTTTACCCTTCGGTGAGTTTTTAGTAAAATATATGAAAGGAATATTTTGTCAATTTTAGTACGAGGTACTTTTTGACCTTTTCGGCCAAAGTACGAGAAGAATGTTTTTTAACTTATACGGAATGAATGGATTTTTAGAAAATTATTTCCAAGATTCTTACTTTAAAAGTTTTCAAGTTTATTTTTAATTATCTTCTTTTAGTTTAAAAATTGTAGGACATGTTAATAAAGGAAAAATGTTTTTTATGTTGAATGGATATTTTCCTCAAGAATGGAGTTCAAGTGTTATATCAAAATTATTTTCCATCTAAGATAAAATAGGGCTATATTTCTATCCCTATTGTTTTACATTAATTTGATTGTTTTATGATGTAATTAATTTTATGATGTCCTTTTATCTTATATGGATTATGTTATGATGGAATTATGTTTAAGAATCCCATTTTTATTGCATGGGTTATTCTATGATGTATGATTTATGATTTTGTGTCACACATAAGAATGGTTTCATTATGAGATGTGTGGGACCTATATCTTCCTCCAATGCATTGGGTGAAGATTTATATCTCATGAGATAAACATAGCTGGAATGGCAAGTTAAACCGGTTCAGTGATACAGGACTGGAACGAGGAGTGAACTTGGTTCAGTAATGGACTTTTTCCTCTATGATGGTCTTTCCAATGAGGCTTGACTAATATGAAATGATTTTCTATGATTATGTGTGTATGCCACAAAGTTTCATGTTTTAAGTTATGATTATTTGGGATTACATTTCACCACTATGATTTATACCATGTTATGATATTATGATCTATTTTCCAGATTAAGATATTCAAAATATTATATTATTATGATATGATTGATATTTATTTTGTTTACCATTACTAAGATTTTGAGCTCACCCTTTTTTTATGTTTTCTTTTCCCTAGGTCTGAATAAAGGGTATTAAGTAGAATATTCCAAAAGGGACTCTAGATATGATGAAATAAATGGGAGATAATGTAGATTATTTATGAACCAGTTGTTTATGTTTCCCAGTTTCTAAAGACACTATACCTATACGGTCCTTTCATGGTTTTGTTACATGTTGTATTAAGTATGCTTCAATTTTGAACTAATAACAGTCTATGTAAAGTATGGGTCATTATATTTGGTATCAGAGGAATGGTATAGTCAACCTTTGGAAACTAGGATGTGAAAGCCTTAGTAAGAACCCTAAGGATAAGTCTAAGCATAGAACACAATCTTAGTATTTTAGAAATATCCATGAACAACCTATGATAAGACCTTAAGTGTGAAATTTATTCTTGATTATGTGTTTTTCCTATTATAATTAGTGTTTCTCACACTATTCTTCTTGGTTTTAGTCAATGGATGGAACCTGAATGAACCTTGTTAATGCGGAATGCAATGGGAAATGCAGTGATTGTCCCCCAGAGAAACCAAACATTATGGGAGTTGGAATGAAAAATCTTGTAGCTATGCTCACACAACTTTCTCAATCTATGAACCATGTAGGACTTCCAAACGAGCAAAGGAAGGAGCAAACTTATGTTGAATCCTTAATGAGTCAGCGTCCACCTTCATTCAGCGGGTCTTCTGATCCATTAGTGGCTGAACAATGGATTAGTACCACTGAAAAGATATTTTCAGTTCTACAATGTTCTAAACATGATAAAGTCATCTTAGCAGTATATCATTTGGAAGGTGAAACTGATCAATGGTGGAATCTTATTAAGAATACGAGGCAAAGGGATGAAATTGAGTCCATGGAATGGGACGAGTTCAAGAACTTATTTTTCAATAAGTACTTCCCTCATATTCTTTGAACAAACATGGAGAAGGAGTTTCTTGAACTAAAGAAAAAGGATGATGAATATGTTGGTACCTACGAAGCAAATTTTACATGGCTTACAAGGTATGCTTCTGGGATTATTATCCAACCTGAGAGTATGATCGATCGATTCTTTATCGGCTTAAAACCAAGTCTTCGAAGGGCATTAGCCATAAGGGACTTAAATAGATATGAGGAAATTGTTTGATGTGCTCTCAAGGTTGAGATGGAGATTGGAGTAACCCATAAGTCATATGGGTTTGATAAGAAGAGGAAAATGGATTTCAAAGGTAAATCTAAAGACCACACTGAAACGAAGATGAGTTTCCCTTTATGCTCTTATTGTGTAATGAAACATGGAGGAAATTGTATTAAAGGGACAAGAAAATGTTTTAAGTGTAGAAAAGAAGGTCATTGTGCAATTGAATGTCGAAATAATGGGAAGAAGATGTCTAATGATGTAAACAAAGAAAGGGATACACAGAATGCACCTCCAACACTTCAATGTTTCAAGTGAAAGGAAATGGGGAATTATGTGAATCAATTCCCTAATCCAAGGGTTGTTGATGATGATCGACGTCAATAAACTCTTAAGTCCAAAGACAAACGAATGTCACATGCAATTACTATCAGCGATGTGGAGTATGATAATGAAGTGGTGAAAGGTACACTTACCATCCACTCTAAAGTAGAAAATGTTTTATTTGATTTTAGATCCAACCACTCTTTTATTTCCAAAGAATTTTCCAATGGTATCGCCATATTACCGCAACAATTAGATGTTGAGTTAGCTGTGACAACTCCTAATGGCACAACGGTCGCATCAAAAGTTTACAATTCTTCTCCAATTGACATTTGTGGGAAAGTGCTTCCTGCAAATCTTGTGATCCTTCCTATAGTATAATTTGATGTGATTATTCACATGGATTGGCTTTCTTTATATAGATCTCATATCGATTTACAATGAAGGGAAGTCACATTTCATATTCCTGATCAATCTTTGATCACCTATCGATGCAAGGATGAATATAACCATCCAGTGGAAATTTCTTCTATCTTATGGGTCTTGATTCCAATAAATGAAGGTTATTTATCTAAAATTGTTGGAGATAAACTCACGATTAAGAATATTCACATTGTATGAGAGTTTTATGATGTCTTTCTGGAGGAATTTCCAGGTCTTCCACCAAATCGAGAAGTTGAGTTTTCAATAGAACTCATACCAGGTGCTATGCCTATTTCAAAGACACCTTATAGAATGGACCCAATTGAGTTGTAGGAATTGAAGAAACAACTCCAAGAGAATCTTGATAAGGGATTCATACGCCCTAGTGCATCACCTGTGAGAGCACCTGTTCTTTTTTTTAAGAATAAAAATTGATCAATGCGACTCTGCATTGATTATCGAGAACTTAACAAGATCACTATCAAGAAAAAATATCCTCCCCCACGGATTGATGACTTATTTGATCAACTAAGCAGAGCTCAATACTTTTCCAAGATTGAACTTCATTCAGGGTATCATCAATTAAGGGTCAAAAGGGAGGATATACCAAAGACGGCATTCCGTATAAGGTATGGACACTATGAATTTATAGTGATGCCATTCGGTCTTACTAATGCCCTTGTTATCTTCATGGATCTAATGAATAGAGTCTTTAGAGACTATCTTGACCAGTTTGTGGTAGTCTTTATAGATGATATTATTGTCTATTCAAAGTGCAAGGAAGAACATGAAGATCACTTGAGAATTGTATTTAAGACCCTGAGAAAGGAGAAGCATTATGCCAAATATACCAAGTGTGAATTTTGGCTTCAAAAAGTTTCATTTTTGGGTCACATAATCTCAAAATAGGGGATATCTGTGGATCCAGCAAAAAATAGAGGTTATCGAAAGATGGTCCAGACCAACAACAATAACTAAGATCTAAAGTTTTTCTTGGTTTAGCTGGATATTATCTACATTTTGTGAAAGATTTTTCAAGGTTATCTAATCCACTCACCAGGTTTACTCTAAAAGGATTTATGTTTGTGTAGATGGAGGAGTGTGAAGATAATTTCAAGGAGTTGAAAAGAAGGTTATTCGATGCACCTGTGCTAACACTACCTTGTATTTGAGAAAGGTTTATGATCTATAGTGATGTATCCAAGAAGGTATTGGGGTGTGTTCTCATGCAAAATGATATTTTGATAGCTTATGCCTCATGATAGTTGAAAATCCATGAGAAAAATTACCCAACTCATGATTTGGAGTTAGCTGCGGTAATATTTGCATTAAAGATTTGGAGGCATTATCTTTATGGTGAAAGGTGTGATATTTATACTGATCATAAAATTTTAATGCATATTTTCACACAAAAGGAGCTGAATATGCACCAAAAAATATGGTTGGAGCTAATTAAGGATTACGACTGCTCAATTCATTATCACCCTGGGAAAGCAAACAAGGTGGCAGACGCAGTAAGTCGACAAGACCATGCTAGATTATCCATGATAAAAATCACAAAAGATCCGATATTTATGGATTTACAAAGGATGGATCTTGGAATTATAATGTAAGGGGAAAAAATATTATCTTTATCAAATGAATGTTCAACCATCTATACATGTGATGATTAAAGAGGCACAAAAAGAAGATGTAGTGTTAAAAAAGAAGGTGATAAATGTTCTTGAATCCAACCTTGATTGTGATGGGATAATAGGGTTCAGGAATCGGGTTTGTGTTCCTCCCATCCCAGAGTTAAAGAAGGAGCTACTGGATGAGGCTCATAAGCCTTCATTCTCTATTTATCCTGGAAGCACGAAGATGTATAGGGACCTGGAAGAGTAATTCTGGTGGGATGGCATGAAAAGAGATTTTGCTGAATATGTCTCTCAATGCTTAGTTTGTCAGTAAGTTAAAGTTGAGAGAAAGAAGTCTAAAGGGATGTTACAACCATTACCCATACGAGAATGGAAATGGGAAAACATCACTATGGACTTTGTCACTGGACTTCCTAAAACATCCAAAGGCAATAATGCTATCTGGGTTATAGTTGATCGTCTTACGAAGTCAGCACACTTCATTGCTATTAGGGAAGATTTCTCTATGGATCAGCTTGCAAAGATATATGAAAATGAAGTGGTTAGATTGCATGGAGTACCACTTTCCATTATATCTAATCGGGATCTGAGGTTTACCTCGATGTTCTGGCGAAGTCTTCAGCATACTCTAGATACAGAGTTGAGTTTTAGCACTGCTTATCATCCTGAGACAGACGGTCAGTCTGAGAGAACAATCCAAACTCTATAAGACATGTTAAGAGCTTGCTCTATGGATTTCAAAGGATGTTGGGATCAAAATCTACCTTTGGTGGAACTTTCCTATAATAACAGATTTCACTCCAGTATTCAGATGGCTCTTTATGAATCTCTCTATGGAAAAAAATGAATAACTCCAACTTGCTGAGATGAAGTTGGGGAAAGAAAACTATTAGGACCTGATCTTGTTGATGAGATGGTAGAAAAAGTCTGATCTATTCAACAACACATAACAGCAGCTCAGAGTCGACAAAAACTTTATGCCGAAAACCGAAGAAAAGACCTAGAGTTTGAAGTGGGTGACAAAGTGTTCTTACGAATATCTCCCTAGAAGAGAGTAATGATATTTGGGAAGATGGGAATGTTGAGCCCTAGGTATATCAGTCCTTTTGAAATACTGGATCGTATTGGGAAGGTACCTTATCGATTGGCACTTCCACCGAATCTCTCTCAAGTTCATGATGTGTTCTATGTATCTCTCCTGAGAAAGTACATACCTAATCCTTCACATGTACTAAGCTCAGAAGTTATACCGCTGGAGCAAGATCTTTCTTATGAAGAACAGCCGATAGAGATTCTGGATCATAGCAAAAAAGTTCTACAAAACAAGACCACTCTATTTGTTAAAGTATTATGGAGGAACCACCAATTAGAAGAAGCTACATGGGAACTTGAGGATATGATGAGGGAGAGGTATCCTCACTTGTTTGTTACGAAGTGATGAATTTCGAGGGTGAAATTGTTTTTAAGGGGGGTATAATGTAACACCCAGAGATTTTTTTAGAAATATATATTTTTATTTCTTATGTTATACACAAAGTAATCTTTCTCTGCACACAACACTAGCTTGGCTTGCATTACACGCAATCGCGACCTTCCTCGATAGCGTGTGTGGTACGCAATACTGAGTTTCACTAAAAAATGATATATTATTATAATGTTATAAACTAGCCATTATTAATAATATTAACTGAATTTTTAATTTTATAACATTATAATTCATCTTACACATTTTCTAGAATTAGGTATGAAAACAAAATCAGTTTTTTGTATAAAAGAAGTATTTTTCAAAAAATGCAGTTTTACCACCTTTTGATGGAGAAACCATATTAAATATAGTTTTTGACATGTTTATAAGTTCAATTTGACAAAATAAAATTCTCCTTTGGAATCAGGAAATAAAAATTTACTTTGGATAAATTTTTCAAATTATTCTGGTAACTTTCTTATTTTGATGAATAGTAAAAATATGTAATATTTTAATTAAAAACAACTTTTTTCCTCGCAATAATTTATATGGTTAAATTACAATATTGAATGGTTTTAAAGTATAAATAGAATATATTTGTACCATTTAATATAATGTAGGTAATTAACATTAATTTTACATTGAATTCATAGGTAAAAAAATTTCAATCTTTGGAAATGTTTTAAATTTTGAAACCCGTTTGCTTAACAATAGGATTAATTTTAAATTAATTACTGCAACTTCTGTGTTTTGAATTTTTAAAAATGGATTCCATATTTGGAATCAGTGGGTCCAAATTATGTTAATAGGTTACTTTTTTTGATATTATGATTAGTAACTACGGTAAATTTCATTTACTATGGTTAAAGGTAAATAGGGTAATTCAAGGTTAAAAGAATATTATAATAAATAAAAATTACCTTAACACTTGTCCTATATTTATTGGATGAGTAGTGGCCGACCATGTACATCCTTGGGTAGATTTTGGGACCCCATTGAGCCACTTGGTAGTGATAATGACAATTTGGATTAATTAATTTAATGTAAAGACAAAATTGACATTAACAAAAATCTTTTGGTAATTAAATTTTTATAAGGGGTTATATAAAATATATATTAGACTATAAATATTCATTGAAAATCTAAAAAGTTTTCCTACATGTTGATTTTTTTTTTATTTTTAGACATCAAATAAATTAAATTATTTATGACACAATAATGATGCAATATTTACCTCATTAATAAATGATTTAAATAAATAAGTTTATAATGATTAAAATATTTTTCAAAACATGTCCAATTCTGATTGGATGATTTTATTTAGACCATTAGTCATATTATATTTATCTTTAATGATTTTTGGACATTTTGAAACCGAATATAAATTTATAATAAAATAATATTTTCACACTTCCCAAATATGCCCCTCTCCTCCCTTATAAAAGGGAACCTCGTCCCTCTCCTCCTCACACCACTTAGAGCCTTCAATCTCAGCCAACCCCTGACAATATATCTTCTCCACTTCCCTAGAAACATCCTAGAGGTCCTGGTCTACTTCAAAGACCAATTTTAGTGCCCAAAGAGGAGGTTTCAAAGAGGAGTATCGAAGAAGAGGTAATATCTGTTACCAATTCCTTCAAATTTATTTCTTCTTCTACTTATTCTTCTTTATTTGTCTCATTATGAAGTAATAACATCAGTATCACTCATATACTGATATGTTATTATAAATATGAAACAAACCTATTTCACCTTTTATCCATCCTACGGAAAATGAAATCACCGCGCATGCGTACGTACGAAATACCATCTCCACGTCGTGGTGTAATCTTTTTTCCACCACCACATTACTTGGATGGGTATAATGGTGTAAAGAATAACTATATATGATTATTTTAAATTGATATTTATTATGAAATATTATACATACACTTCAATACAATTCCACGATCATGGAAATGATATAATCGCTCGTGCGTACGTACGGCCTACCATCTCCATGATATGATGCGACTCGTTCTACATGATCTTCATTACATAATGATTATATAAATGAATTGAATGAATAAATATGATATATATTACACTAATAACATTTTGGAAATGAGGTATCTATAACCTAAAAATAAGAATAATAATTTATTCGACAAAACACATATAAGAACATAAAGAAATAAACACCCGAATAACAAGTAGCAATGAAATATTACTAATAAGAAGCTAAGAATATGACCAAATATGATATCATAATAGTGAGTATGATTATGGAATAAGTAAATGACATTATTTAAATCATTATACAGGAGGTTTGGACACGTACAAAGCATATCGGATCTAAGGTAAGGGAAAATCTCACAATGTCATTTTTATCCGAGATTGCTTATACTTCATAAATTACTTGGGAATATTTATCATCCACATCCATGTTTCCTCAATATGTAATATTATTTTATCCTCCTGAAATTTTTTAAATCCAATTTTACCCTTCAGTGTGTTTTTAGTAAAAGATATGAAAGGAATCTTTTGTCATTTTTAGTACGAGGTACTTTTGGAATTTTCCAGCCAAAGTACGAGAAGAATGTTTTTAACTTATACGGCATGAATGGATTTTTAGAAAATTATTTTGAATAATCTTCTGTTAAAAGTTTTCAAGTTTATTTTTAATCAAATTATTTTAGTTTAAAAATTCTAGGACATGTTAAGAAAGGAAAAATGTTTTTGAAGTAGAGATGATATTTTCCTCAAGAATGGTGTTCAAGTGTTTTATCAAAATTATTTTCCATCTAAGATAAAATAGGGTTCTATTTCTGTCCCTATTTTTTTACATTGATTTGATTGTTTTATGATGGAATTAATTTTATGATGTCCTTTTATCGTATATGGATTATGTTATAATGACATGATATTTAAGAATCCCATTTTCATTGCATGGGTTATGCTATGAGGTATGATTTATGATTTTGTGGCACACATAAGAATGATTTCATTATGTGATGGGTGGGACCTATATCTCCCTCCAATGAATTGGGTAAAGATTTATATCTCGTGACATAGACATGGATGGAATGGAATGTTAAACCAGTTCAATTATACAGGACTGGAACGAGGAGTGAACTCGGTTCATTAATGGAACTTGTCCTCTATGATGGTCTTGGAAATGAGCCTTGTCTAATATGCATTGATTTTCTATGATTATGTGTGTATGCCACAAAGTTTCATGTTTTAAGTTATGAATATTTGGGATTACATTTCACCACTATGATTTATCCCATGTTATGATATTATGATCTCTTTTCAGATTAAGATATTAAAAATGTTACATTATTATGATATGATTGATATTTCTTTTGTTTACCCTTACTGAGCATTTGAGCACACCCTTTTTGTGTGTTTTCTTTTCCCCAGGTCTTAATGAAGGGTATTAAGTAGAATATGCCAAAAGGGACTGTAGATATGATGAAATAAATGGGAGACAACGTAGATGATTTATGAACCAGTTTTTTATGTTTCCCAGTTTATAAAGACACTATACCTATACGGTCCTTTCATGGTTTTTTTATATGTTGTATTAAGTATGCTTCAATTTTGAAGTAATAACAGTGTATGTAAAGTATGTGTCATTATAGAATGGGACATCTCCATGTTGGATATATATGTCTATGATGTAATCCTAGGTATGGATTGGTTGACAAGGTTTGAGGCCCACATCGACTTTTATAGGAGGACAATTAGTTTCACAACTGAGGACGACATCAACCATATCTTTAGAGAAGAAATGATAATAAAGAAGGGTGCAAAGAGCATGTTGGCACCAATGGTGGGAATGATATCTCATCAATTGGAAGCATTTACTTTGGCATTAATTGAATAGATTGAGGAAAATAGTTTTCCAGCTGTGCTGGATCAATTTCCTGATGTCTTACCCAAGAACTTCTCAGGGTTACCACCTCTAAGGGAAGTGGGGTTTACGATTGATCTCCTTCAAGGGACCAGTCCTATTTCCCTTTCATCTTATAGGATTGCACCAACAGAGTTACAAGAATTGAAAGTGTAGTTAGAGGAGTTGGAAATCTAGGGTTTCACTCAGCCAAGTGTGTCTCTGTGAGAAGCACCCGTTTTGTTTGTAAAGAAAGCATATGGAACATCGAGGATTTTTGTGGATTATCGTAAATTAAACCAAGTTACGATAAAGAATAGATATCCGCTTCCACACATTGATGACCTATTTGATCAATTGAGGGGATCACAATGGTTCTCTATAATTGACATGCAGTCAGGATATCACTAGTTGCAAGTTCGAAAGGAGGATATTCTGAAGATAGCCCTCAGAAGTAGATATGGCCACTACGAATATCTAGTCATGCCTTTTGGTCTTATGAATGCACCAACAGTCTATATGGAATTGATGAATCAGATATTTCGGAGATATATGGATTATTTTGTTTTGGTGTTTGTGGACCAAATATTGGTGTATTCAAGAACAAGGTATGGGCATGAGCAACACTTGACGATAGTGTTGTAAATCTTGAGAAACCATCAGTTTTATGCCAAATTATCAAAGTGAGATTTTTGGATACAAGAGGTATGATTTCTGGGCCATGTTGTTTCTGAGAAAGGTGTTTCAGTGGATCCAAAAAAGATAGAAGCTATTCCTTCATGGAAACCACTGAAGAATGTCTTTGAAATACAAAGTTTTCTTGGTCTAGATAGTTTTTAATGATGCTTTTTCCGTGACTTTTCATGACTAGCTTCACCTATGACAACATTAAAAAATAATAATAGTGCATTTCAATGGACTGAATAATTTTAGAGATATTTTCAAGGGTTAAAATTTCTCCTTACATAAGCTCCAATCTTGATTTTTCCAGAATCAGGACAGGGGTATGTGGTGTATTGTGATGCTTCGGGAAAAGGTTTGGGTTGTGTTCTCATGTGAGGAGACCATGTGGTTGCTGATGGCTCAAAGTATTTGAGGGTGCATGAGATAAATTACCCAACACATGATTTGGAGTTGGTTGCGGTCGTCCATGCTTTGAAAACATGGAGACATTATATCTTTGGTGAGAAATTTACCGTGTTTACAGATCACAAAAGCATGAAACACATTTTATCACAGTGAGATTTGAATATGAGGAAGCGGATATGGATAGAGTATCTTGAAATGTTCGAATTCAACTTGATGTATACACTGGGTAAGGGAAATTCGGTGGCCGATGCATTAAGCAGAAAGTCGTATGCTCAGTTGGAAAAAGAAGCATAAGATTATGGGTAGTTGATGTCAGTCCTAGCCGACATGCATGTGGAATGTGATGACCGAGGTGGTGTTACAGTTTTCATTCCAGTTGTGCTTGTTCCTGATTTGGTGGAGATAGTAAAGGAGGTACAGGCATCATATGTTGACTGTGTTGCAATGAGTTCAAAACTCAATGGTGGGGAGACCATTGAGGGATGGAAGCTGGATGGGAGTTCAGTTTTGAGATTTCAAGATCAAATGGTTGTACTTTTAGCTTCTTAGTACCAACTCCTTCATTATTACCACCATTCAAGATGGGATGTACATCCGGGTACACAAAAGATGTATAAGGCGTTGAAGGCACAGTTTTGGTGGAGCGGCATGAAACGGGAGGTAGCTGGATTTATTTCAAGGTGTTTATCTTGTCATCAAATTAAATCAGAACACTAGCAGCCAGCTGGTATGTTACAATATTTACCCATCCTAGTGTGGAAATGGGATCTGATAGCAATGTATTTTGTTACAGGTCTTCCAAGAACGGTTCGGAAACATGATGCCATTTGTGTGATAGTGGATCGTCTAACCAAGTCGGCCCATTTCATCCCTATTCGTGAAACTCATACAGTGAATGATCTTTCAAAAATATATATCCGAGAAGTGGTAAGGAGACATGGCATACCAGTTTCAATCATTTCAGACAGAGATCAAAGGTTCACATATCATTTCTGGCGATCCTTATAGAAATCCATGGGAACTCAGTTGAATATGAGTATGGCGTATCATCCGCAGACTGATGGACAATCCAAAAGGATGATATGGACATTGGGAGACATGTTGCGGGCTTGTGTAATGGATTTTGGTGGCTCGTGGGAAGAACATATGCCTTTAGTGGGGTTCTCATATAACAACAATTATCAGTCCTTAATATGCATGGCTGTGTTTGAATCATTTTATGGGCGTCCTTGTCATTATCCACTATGCTGGGTGGAAACAGGTGATACTTCACTATTTGGGCCGAGCCTTGTCCAAGAAACAACGGAGAAGATCATTTTTATTATAAATAGGATGGAGACGGCTCAGAGTCATTGAAAATCTTATGTGGATCATCACCGAAGAGCGTTGTCGTTTGTGGTGAGTGATCATGCCTTTTTTAGAATCTCTTCAAGGCTTGGACATCATCATTTTGGGAAGCAGGGAAAATTATCTCCTAGATATATAGACCCTTTTGAGATACTAGAATGGGTTGGTGATGTGGAGTATCAGTTGGCATTACCACCACAGTTCAGTTCAGTGCATAATGTGTTCCATATATCCCAGTTGAAGAAGTACCAGCCCGATCCTGACCATGTGATCAGATGGGATCACGTTGACCTAGAGTCGGATGCTTCATTGATACATACCCTAGTACGGATTGCCGATAGGCATGAGAAAGTCTTGCGTGGAAAATGCATCGGTCTAGTGCAGGTTTTGTGGCAACATGGTCAAATTTAGGAAGAGACTTGGGAACGTGAGAAATAAATGAAAGAGCAGTGGCCAAAACACTTTTAGGAACATGATGATTTTCTAATTTTTGGGGACAAAAAGGCCAATGGTGGGGACAATTTAGTACCACTGGTTTCTGGTATATAACCCTTACTTGATGCTTTTCCTGGTTTTAAAGTTAACGGTGTTGATTGGGAGAGTCGAGAGAACTTGGAATGATGTTTCGAGGAAAAAGGGGAAGTCGCACAGGAGGCTCACTGTTTGTATAAACGGCATGGCCAAACCATGTGCAGTGGGTCTTGGAGGTAGTGGATTCTGCAAGGTTGGCACATGGTTTGTCTAACCGTGTGGACATACTGTGCGAGAAGGGTGGCTGAGGAAGTAGCTAACGCATGGTTAGTGCACTGTTTGTCCAACCGTGCGAACTAACCATGCGGCCAATTAAAAGAGATCATATAAAAATGGATATAACACATTTTTGCCTCTAAGTGGATTATTTTTCCTCCTATGCGGCCCTAACTCAGGATTTTGGTTCTCCTAAGGTCAAAGAGGGTTCCCCCATCATTTCGTAGGCGATCCGAAGGCTTATCTTGGGGAATCGAAGCTGGATTCTTGAGGTATGTGATCGTTCTTATTTGATTTCTCAGATCTACATAGATCTACTTCTACTTTTCTCTCAATATCTTAGATCTATGCCCATTATGGGTAGATATAAATGTGTGGATTCCAAACATGATGATTTTTGGTCTTGGTTGTGTCAGGAGAAGAGATATAAGAAGGATCCTTGGTAATTTAGCCGGGTTTTCTTGTGCGTTCTCCGCTTATTAGGGTTTTCATCAAAACCTTTCAGGTAGGTGGATTCAATATTGATTCCTCTTTCGTAGAACTTGAAGGCTTAGTTCAATTTGATTTAATTTATTGGTTTTGATTCTGAAATTGAGGTGAAAAGCATGTTATAAATCTTCTTTAGTGATGATTTACGGGTTTCATGGAATTGGTGAAATTGAAAGAATGGGTTGTGAAAAGTGTTTCAATTTTTTGAATTTTAAAATAGTGATTGTAAAATATTGCTTTTTTGGATTTAGAAAATGGTTTTTATGCTTGAATGGAATGGTATTCAATAAAATGTTTGATGCTTTATTGAAAGGTTTTGAACACACTTGGTTTTGGGCATGGATTTTCATGGGTTGTGGTGTGTCTTCATATGCATTGGGATGGATAAGAGATATAAGTACCCCAATAAAAAAAGTTTGGATGGATAAGGGTGAGAAGTACCCCCATAAAAAGGGATGGATAAGGTCATGAAGTACCCCTGTCAAGGTAGTTCACTAAGTGACGACTTAGTGGCAGGATAACTCACCACTCGCGAGTACAGGGAGGTCCAGGTTGCATGCATGGTTGGTTGTGTGGATTTGTGAAATGGAATGGATGTGAAAAAAGGGAAATTTGAATTTTATTGGAAACCTTGCTTGGTTTTCCTTCTTGAGAAATATGTTTTTTGTTGTAAAAATGGTCTTGACATGGAACTTGTTTATTGTGAACTGTTTTGGAATTTTTTTTATATAAATTGTTTTAAATAAATGTACTAACATGTTTTATCCTAGAGTCAGGGCTTGGGAAGTCATTGGGGAAAACCTAATGAGTTTCATTACTCACCCCCTACTTTGGAATGTTGGTGCTTTTACAGATTTCATATACTGGGATGTTGGCAAAGGTAACGTGTCACATGTTTATTGCACTACTTTGTGATGCTTGGGCTGGTTAATGATGTTAGAGCTTGGAGCTTGTAGAGAATGGAGTTCGGTTGTCACCTTGTGGTATTTTATTTTGTCTTTATGCTGTTTACTATGATTTAGTGTTGGTTTCCCCTATGGTAATTTTGGTTGGTTTTTAATAAAATAAATGGTTGAGTTGTCTTAGCTTTTATCATGCATCATTTTGTTAAATTTTTTGGTTTTTGTTGTTATCTCTATGGTATGTTCAAAAAGGGTAAATCGTCCCCCACTAGTTTTGAAACCCTTCGGTATTTATTTCCAGCCTTTGGCGCCTTGGGAATGTCGCTTAAGGCCTAATAATGACTCGTTGAGCTCTCAGGACAATGAGAATTGGCAGGTCATTATAATATATAAGGTTAATATGTAATATTAAAATGTATAAAACATTCTTTAACAATTTTATCTGGATTTAATTTCTATCAATAGTAGTTTTTAAAAAAATTTAATTATGTTACCTACTCAAATTACATAAGAAATTTTTTGTTGCAATTAGTGCCTTTATAGTAAAAAAATGAATAAATTTTCATCAGTCTTCTTTTTCTCCAAGGACGCCAGTTGAAGTGAACATTTTTTCTAGAAAGGATAATAGAATCTTGAATTTATGCTATTTTTGGGGAGAAAAAATATTTATTTAGGAAAATAAATGGATTATGTAATTTAAATTATTTTTGAATATTAGTGGGTTTAGAGTATATATAGATAAATATATTTTTTCAAAATAATAAGTTCTTGGTTTTATGTGAGGGATAGGTATGGTATGCAAGAATATGAGTTATTATGTACATGTTAGTGAGTCATCAAGGACTAGCGTGTGGTTGATGTGACATTTGTGTTGTTTTTAGTTCTTCTTTATGGTGTTTCAGACGTTTGATTTAACTAATATATTGTGGTTCCCATTATGTTGTTCTTTTCTAAGGGAGACAACAATTATAATACTTACCCATATTTCAAATGTACTTCCTAAGAAAAATGGCTATTTTATACCTATTTCGTGATTTGGATTCAATAAGTACTTGTGATGGTAGTCCCTGAGCAGTAGTCTTGGATTCTAGGGGTCAGAGGTTGAATCTCATGGTACCTGTGATGTGGTTATTTTCATAGAGAGACACATAATTTTTTATCCTACTATAATTGAAATGTTAACCTCATATTAGTGAAATTATTTGGAATTTAGGGAATAAATATGGAATAACTTATGGTATGATTAGTGTAATTCACCTGTATGAAATGAAGTTGGTACATTTGGTTATCATGGTGTCCTGGTTAGTGCACAATGACCTGAATTACATGTGTATTTTGAGTGTTACAACATTCAAAATATACTAAAATATATTCTTTTTATATTTTATGGGTCTTTTAAGTATTTACATGTTTATTTTGATACTCAATCCCTATACATTATCATTAGTGGATATAGAGCTCATATATTTGAGGTACATGTGAGGGAAAAAGGACTAGTGACATATATTATAGTAGATGCACCTCTTTGGGGATGAGTTGATGTTCTCATGGTAGTGTCAGGGAGAGTTTTTCATTTTGAGAAGATATTTTAATGTTTTAATTTATATTTTGTAATTTTAAATGTTTTTAAGAGACAACTATCAGCCTAGCCAACTTTATATCTGTAAAATTTATTTTTAAATTTTGTTTCTTGAGACTCATACTCTACCTATTCTTTTTGTTTAAACTACTCTGAGCAGTAGTCATCCAAAATGATCACCAATAACCTATATGGGATGAATTTTGTTGAGGGTACTTCAAGAACAATAGGTGGATTTCCACAAGATATGAGAGATGAGTATCGAGATACAAAATTTAATAATAACTATTCTGGAGATGAATCTTACAAGGATAATAGTTTTCAATAACTTTCACCATTGTATTTATTTTGGGGATAACACCAAACATAGTGGGTTAATTATTTTCTGAAATTCAGTTATCTATTTTATTCAAAATGGTTACATGATAATAATTTTAAAAAAGAGTATGAAGAAGAAGTTAAATAGTTCATCATGTTTGAAATAAATCATTCATGTGACCCTTCTCAAATAATTTATCCATGTTCACATTACTACCATGGAATAAAAATTAAATATTTGACTTCACCTGTAGTAAATGTCTTATAAACAACATAATTTTACTTATCATGAAGAAGAACATAATATTTATGATAAAATAAATAATTATTATGGGATAAAAATCATATTGATGAAAAAACAAGGAGGTAACATCCCATTGTTTAATAAAATTATTAAAGAAAATAGTCAGGGTATAAAATTGGAAGTTGGACAGAATCAATGTGGCCAACATATTGGCATCAACAAGTCAATATTCATTAGTTATCTTGGGGTCCCAATGAGGATGAAAACAATGATTTATAATTATTCATTTCGCCTCATACAACCAATAAGGAAGGAAAATACTTTTCAAATATATAATGGTAATGTTACAATATAATTCATTTATTTAACCAAAAACTTATATAATGAAATGATGATTTAATTTTCATTAATCCATATTGAGTTCATTTGTTTTAAATAATTATGCATGATATTTTTCTTAATGGCTGCCCGAAAATCTCATATAGGCTTCCATATTCTTCTTATGAAGTTATATCTGTGTGAGGCTGAGGGAAAGTAAAGCACCACCCACTCGTTTGTTATGTACACATTATGATGCATGTAACATGGAATTATTTTATCAATATTACCAATGATAAATCATTTCAGGTTCATTGTATTGAATAATATATTATTTTACATTCATTATCCTATATATCTTTATTTAAACTATTAATTTATAAAATAGTAAAATTGTTTTGAAAATTAGGAACATGCATTAAAATCCAATGTACCCCCATCAAAAAGTAATGAGGGGGTATGCTTAATTAGATAAGAAATTAGTATTTATTTTAAATCAAAAACATATTCTTAATTATTTCATATGAAGAAACATATGTTCCATTTATTATATGTATATTGATGAATCAAATTCTGATGCCGCTTCTATCCAATGTCATGTGCTATGGAAGATGCTCATGTAAATAATAAAGGTAAAATAGTTGATGAAAGCACAAAAACAGTATGGGAAACATGTGTAAGTATGAAATAATTTTAATTTGTTATGATTGATTATATTATTATATAAAAAAGCCTACTTATGTTCATATTTTTGTATAAGGTTTAGGCACAATAATTAACAGTGACTGCACTGAAAGAAAAGCCTCTTAGTATCTTTGAAGTGGCCAGTAAAATATGGGTGGGTTAGAGGATTAGGTTTTCAAGTCACTCCTAGAACATATTTTGGGTAGATAAACCCACATAAAGATACATATAATATGGCGACATGATTTTGACACAAATAGACTCATTGTAAGATATTATTGTTCAGTCTGGTTTGGCAGACCAATGTATGAGAAAAGATAATACCAAATTGTCTATAGTACAATGATTGATACCTAAACCAAATGATATCACTATCTTTGAAGCTAGTCATTCCCCACAAATAAATACCTTACCCTAGGTAATTAATTTTTTCTTTTTTGATTCTCTTAAAAGTGAATCAATCAACTTCTGAATAATTTATATTACTAAAATTCTAAAGGGTATAGTTTTATGTGATTTGTATTTGTCAATATGCACAAACCGCCTTATTTTAATGGTTACAGTGTATAATATCCTAAGAAAAATGCTACACCATGAATGCCAACCAAAATATCACATGAGATTGTGGATTTTGGGTGCTCATGATATGTTTACTGAGTTTTTTTATTCAACTTGATGGTCTAAACATTAAAATGGTCAATGATGTTATTTGAGCATTCATATCGTGGCCATATAATCATATAAAGATACATGAGGTGTGTCATTAACAAATGTTTTCTAGTGAAAAAACATTATTGGTTGGTGATAAAATGTTTGAAGTTCCGTATGATTTTAAATGCGGATGATGTAGTGGGGAAATGGAAGGTGAGATCAAGAAAATATAGTGAATCAACCAAGTAATCAAAACAACATTTTGAGAGTACCTTCCCCCCCACCAGTTTCTAGAGAATCATTTATTATCATTAAAACTTCATGTGGAGTACACATTTAAATATTAAAATATTTCATAAATTCTATATGAAAAATAAATATATAGAGCAACCATTATAGACGTAATTGGTCTCAAGACTTCCAATGAGATGCTCAAGCACGAATAGTTGGGCACCTCAGTTGTGAATACATACATAAGGTAAATTTTCAAAATATGTCTTTCTAAATAGTGATTTAATATGTTAATTAAATTTAATAAATATTCATATTTTCTATAGTAATTTATATTAAAACTATATAAAGGTAAAATCATGGGAATTAAAATTTGGACACATTAATCCCCATATCATTTCTACCGAAATAAATAATTATAATGATGAATAAATTGAGATGAAAATTGATGATTACTTAAAGATTTTCAGAGAAAAACATTAGATGATAGTCTCTTTTTTATTCCTACAATATAGAGGTAAAATTCTACAATCTAATTAGAAAAAATATATTTTTAATTTTCTTCATTACTTATTTTTTAAATTATTCTAAGCATAACTTTTTATTGATCACAATCAATATAAATACCCCAAATATTTATTTTTGGGATCCAATGTAGGGATATTCAACCAACTGATATCACATGTGTCTTATTATGAATTTTTAACACACCGCAATCAACAATTTATACGAAAACATTGAATTATATGTTCTAGTATCTATTTAAATAATAATTTTATTATAATTGGGTGGTCTATAAATATATCATAAATCATGAAATGAAGTCTATGTATGAAGATATAAATCATGTGTATTACTAATAATGGAAACACAATGTGGTTATATACAGACATATTTAACTATAAAAAAATTCAAAACTATTTACTTATTTTGGTCAATGTTTATATGGTGTTATAAGAGAGATAATGGCATCGATTATGGATATTAGGTTACAAAATTTATAAGAGATATTATAAAGCAAGAAAATACTAGTGTCCATTAATAAGTAATTTTTTAAGGTAATTAAAATTTTCTTAAATATTATCTATACTCATTTTTTTCTATATTTTCTCATTACTATCATCATTCTTGACAACCATCATAGTAAAGAGAAAAAATAATATTTTTTAAAGATGATTACATTGAAAACATGTTGTCTAAATATAGGATGATGATAAATTTGGGTGATTACATATTATGCTAGTGATTTAGTATGAGTTGTGTCCTATGACATATATTTGAGGTGTGAAACATTGGATTCATAATTTCTATATATTATTTTGGATCGGTTTCTCAAGGATAATTATAATATAGGAAATAAATTTGTTTAGAAGTACTAACCTAAAGACAATAATTTTTTTGGAAATGTAGGATGTGGTGGTGGAAGCATAGGCTGAGTTGCGAGTGGAGACAAAGATAGATTCGGAGACTGAGTTAGAGGAGGAGGCAAATATGGAGATCGAGGCAGAGTCTATGGTAGAGTAGGATATGAGTATTGGATTTCAAACAAAAAAATTAATGGTAAATGAAGTATAATGATGATCATAAAAAGATTGTGTTTAATAGAAATTGTTGAAAAGTGTGTACAACACTTTTCACTTAAAATAAGATCCATTATGTATTTTTTTTAGGTGGGTTATTTAAAAAATATTTTTCACCACATGATTAAGTGATTTTATAAAGGAATTTATGTGGAGGAATTTTATTCAGAAACAAAAAAACACCACTTAGTTTTTAAAACTCATTATCATAGGCTACAATTTTTATTAGCACATTTCAAGTACTATGAAATATTTCTAAAGTTTGAAAGAAACCCCTCACAAAAAATAAAATCAACAACAAAAAATAGATATATTTTCTTGACCAAGACTTCTTCATAACACAATGAAAGGGTCTTTGTAATAGATCCAATATTTACTTGAGAGTCATACAAAGCAGTTCCAATAATCAAAAAGTATATAATCAAACATAAATGTTTGAATAAATATTTTTGTGATCAAACAAAAAATCCATAATGATTATGAGAGAAATATTGGAGAAAACATGGTATTGAGAGATCATGGTCATCGAGGTTAGATAGTTTCAAAGGAAACAAGACATCAAATGAAAATAAACAACCTTATAAATAAATCCCCAAAAATGAAAAACATTCTTTTAAATAAAATCATGAACCATCAAAAATCCTAAAAAATACCCAATTGAAAATGAATCTAATAGATTTACCCAAATCCCCTAAAAGATAAATTAATAAAAAAAATTCCTCGACGAGATCATGATTTTCAGAAAAAAAAAACAATACAGTGGTTTCACTCTGGTTGGTGGTGTAATTATTTAAGCTATTTTATCACCAATTAGATTCATTATACAATTTCATAAATTCTTGTGAAATATATTCATATTACATTCTTTATGCATGTGAACATTCATTATATAAAATGATACATGATCACAAGCTCATTAATATAGAAACTCATCATAATTATCAATAAAAAATACTTAAGAATATAGACATTCCCATTTTTGTGAAAAAATGAATATGATGTGTTGTTATAGTTTATTATCTCTTATAAAAATATTTCATATTTTTTTTTAAATTAACATTAATTTTAGTAAAAAATTAACTTACATACTCAAAACCAAGTTAAAATATTTTCACTATTATAGTACATTAAGACCGTGATCCATAAGTCATTTATGAAATGTAGGAATCATCGACACCTCAATATGATAAACGATGTGCCCAGTAAAAATGAAAGTGTCAGTTATCAGTTATGAATTTACATTTTAATACAAAAAAGTGTCACTCACTAAAAACATACTAAACATTCTCATATTGTTTAGATAATTTAGGAAACTAATTCATCATTAAATTTTGACATCTTTCAATTGGTCTCACATCAAACCCACAAATGATGTGACCTATATGGTTCAAAGTGCGTGTTTCCATTTTCAAATGACGTTTTAGTAAAAAGAAAAATTGACATACTCAAAACTAGGGAAGCACAGTTGGATCATTTTGATAAGTTAAGAAAATGATCTATAAGTCATTTGGGACATGTAAAAAGTAGAAACACCTCAATCTGAAAATGGTGTGACTGGTATGACTCCAAGTGATATTTTTATTAAAAATGACTTTAATTTTTCTAAAAAATAAAACTGACATACTCAAACCCAAGAAAAAACATTAGGATTGTTTTGTTATTTTATTAAAATGATCCATAAGTCATTTTTGGCATGTAGGAATCAGCCACAACTCAATCTAAAACATCATGTTCTTGGTATGACTCAAAGTGTCTTTTATCAGTTAAAAATTGACAGTTAATACAAAAAAGTGTGACTCACTAAAAACGAGGAAACCATACTCATATTTTCAGGGTAATTTATCAAAATAATTCATAATTAATTTTGGAGATGTAGGAATCAATGTCATGTAAAAACCACACATGATGTGACCTATATGACTCAAAGTGCGTGTTTCCACATTAAAATGAAATTTTTATAAAGAAATGTCACATAATCAAAATTTAGGAAATGCATTCAGGTATTTTTAATAACATCTTAAAAAGATACAAAAGTCATTTTTTATATGTTGGAATCATCCTCAACTCAATTAGATATACAATGTGACCAATATGAATCCAACTACATCTTATTATTCCAAATTGTCCGTAATTTCAGTAAAAAAATACAACAAACTTACATAAAACTGAGTAAAGACACTAGGATTGTTTTGTTACTTTTAAAAAGTGATCTATAAGTCATTTTTGACATGTAGTAATCAATATCACTTCTATCTGATACATGGTTCTCACAATATGACTCAAAGTGTCTATTATTAATTAAAAATAGATCTTTTGATAAAAAATCTTTCACTCATATAAAATAGAGAAACACTTATTAGATTTTCTTGATAATTAAGGACAATGATACATAATTAATTTTTTACATATATGAATCAATCTTTTTTCAAAACCACATGTTATGAAACCAATATGTCTCAAATTACGCGACTCATGTTCAAAATGAAATTTTAGTAAAAAACCCAAAGTGGCATACTAAGAATTTAGAAAATGCATTAAAATTGTTCTAATACATTAGGACACTGATCCATAAGTCATTTAGGATGTGTATGAATCAGACTAACCTCAATCTAATGCATGAAGTGATTGGTAGGACTTCATGTGTGACTTCCCAATATATATGTGTAATTTTATTTTAAAAGACGCATCACATCACAAAAACTGTGAAAAGGAGATTAAATTTTTTTCTGTTCATTTTATATGATATTACATAATTAATTTCTTAATAATTTCTATATTAAAATTATTTTGTTAATTTTCACATATATAATTCTTGAAGATGAAAAATAAATGGCTTGTGATGTGAAAAAAAATCCCTACACAATCTGGTACATATTGTTCCTAGTATGATTAAAAATTTTGTTTAAAAATAACACTTTCTAATTGATTAATTTATTTATATTTTTACTAACTTTAGATTTTTTTTCTTATATAGATTCTTTATTTTGATCAAGAAAGGGTGTCTTCTTCTTTTATATACATGCATTTTTTCTCTTAAAGAGTATTTTTGTATTTGTGTTGGAAATTTTATTTCATTTAAATTCTTAAATTTTTTTTATTTTTCTAATTTATTATTTTATTTCTAGTGCTACATTTTTCTATAATAGAACACTGTATTATTCCCTCTTTCTAGTGATGAAGTATGATATAGTATCACACTACAGTATTACCCTTTATCATTGCTAATAAATTCTTCGATAAAGGGACCCTTTGTCAGCACTTCTAAAAGCAGTAACAAATGGTCCCTTTATCGGTGCTTTGAGATGCTTTATAAATAGTTCCTTTATCAGTGCATGTATATACGATGTTAAAGGAATCCTTTATTAGGTATTGTAGAAGCGATGATAAAGGATCCATTTTTCAGCACTAAATACAGGCACTGATAAAAAAATATTTATAAAAGCTTTTTTATCATGGATAAAGAACCCATTTAACAGTTCTTTACTAGTGCTAATGAAAAACTAGTCCTTTTAATCACATTGTGTTACTCAATGCTTTGTAGCACTGATAAAGGATTATTATAGCACTATTAAAAGTCTCTTTTGTAGAAGTGGGTTCTTGTATAAAATAATAGAAGGCTTAAAACCACTATAAATGTAGGTTAAATCACATTCAACCAAAAAGGACGTGTGAGGTAAGGTATTTATTAACTCAATTTCCATTTGTGGGTTAATGTTCTATATCATTTATTATGGCATGATATTATTTTCTATGAAATGACAATTTTTAATTTTATGTTTTATTTCCACTTTATTTATTTGTATTTAAATATGATACACATAATAAATTAATTTATTAATACCCACTTCAATTATATGATCTTTGTAATGGTATTTTTCTTATTTTTCCTTAATTGAGGCATATTATAATGTTATGCAACAAATTTGGTTTATATGATGTATATACTACCCTATTGACATATAATGTCATGAATTATTAATACTGAATTGTAACATCCTAGGTAAATAAAGAATATGAAATTTTCATATTTATGAATATTTGTTATACATTAAAGTAGATTTTATGTCTGATAGCGTACTCAACATGTAACAACGTATTTATCTGAAATCTTACATTACACACAACGTTGAGTTATACAGAAAAATAATATAATAATAATATTATTTTAAATTGTAGTTAACGCCTAGATGTTATATTGGATGAAATGAACATAACTACTAGAATATGATTATAAATATTTTTTAAATGTATTAACATTTATCCAATAAGTTTTAGAGACTAAAAATAATAATGAATCTAATTTTAATCATAGCATACTCTAATATTCTTTAACATATCGTTTTTCCACATTTTGATGGAGAACCCTTTTAAAATATATTTTTGGTAACATTTATATGTTCTACTTAAAAAAATTAAATTATAATTTATAATAAAAACATAAAAATTTAATTTGGATATATTTCTGGTAATTTCTTTATAAAGTTCATTTTTAATGAATAGTGAAAAATACCATAATTTAAGACAAAAATGCCTTTTCATCTAATTTATTTATATTGTTAGATTGTACTTTAAATTGTTTTTAAAGTTTAATTGCGTTATATTTTTACAATTTAATCTAATTATTTTCATTAGAAGTAATTTTAATTTTAAATTGGACATAAACACATTTCAATCTTTTAATAGTTTTTAATTCTTAAAACATGATTTTTGGTTTTGAAAGTGGTAATTAATTTTAAATTAATTTCTTCCAATTCTTTGTTTTGAATTTGGGAAAATGGATTCTATATTTTTAATCAGGAGTTAAATATTTTGTAAATAGGTACCTTTTATTTTTAGACATTTTGAATTGTAAATTCAGTAAATATTTTATTTACCTTGGTTTGAGGGTAAATTTGGTAAATAAGGGTAAAACATAATATTATAATAATACTAAATTACCTTAACACATGTCATAATCCAATTGTATGATACTTTTATGACCATGGGTCTCCATGGGTTAATTTTAGGACCCAATGGATCCACTTTTCTGTGAAAATGACATTTAATTACTTTTAATTTAATGTTAAATAAAATATAACCTAAACATGCATCTTTTAATAAAAAAATTTATATGAGGTTATATAAGTGATCACCTCAAATAAAAATAGTCATTAGAAAGCTAAAAAACTTTTCTACATCATGATATTTTATTTATAATTTTTATATATTAAATAAATTAATTTTATTATAAAACAATAATGATGTAGTGATTACCTTTCTAATGAATGATTTAAATAAATGAGATTATAAATATTAAAATAAATTTATTTTAAAACATTTTATTTGATAAAAAAATATATTAATGTTTATGAATTTTTAGCTTTTAATTAATGTTATTTTTTCAAAATAATAAAGTATTTATGGATTTTTATAAATTCATGATATTGATAGTATAAAAATTGACATAAATATGTTTTAAAAAAAATACTATTTTATTAAATGATATAATAGTTTTAAAAATGTAATATTTAGCCCGATGATTGATATAATGTTGAACATTTCATTAATGAACCACTTTAGGTTCTATTGGAATTTTATAGTAACTATATGAATCAAATATTATGAATATACAAGAAGACATGGTAAAAGTTAAGTAGGTAAACTAAGTGGTAAAGCAAAAAAGGTAAGGATAAATTTGTGACGTAGACTTGTCTAAAACCTATTATTTGATATTTTTTTGACCAAAATCATCTTTCATCGAAAATAAATTACTTAGGGACCTTATTAAATATAAAATAATTTTATAATAAAATAATAATTTCAATATTTTTTGATGTACCCCTCCTCCCTCTTATAAAAGGTCACCACCGCTAACCCTTAATCACACATCTCAAGCACCCTTGGTTCAACATAAATATGCCCACATAAGCTCTAAACATACCTATCTTTCTCCTAGAATCCTTACCTTGGGAATAAGGAAATTACATAAGGCCTTTTAGCTTAAATCATAAAAGAGTTACCCGATTTGAGGAAATGTCTTCTCTCAAGTTTCTTTCATTTATTTTCCCTTATCCAAATCCCTAAACTGTGATTATTAAATTATTTTCTAATAAAACCAGTATATTCAATATACTCAGATGTTTTCATTCCATGGATTTAACCTACACTCACACACACCTCCATCTAATGGATTTAGAACATATTGTTTCTGTGGACGATGAACTATTGTCTCACAGAATAATGATTGTTCAATTATCTTCTACCGCCTCTCTTGGTGAACATTAAAATGGACTATATTTATATATGATATATATTATATTTAAATTTTTTCTATTTTTTTATTTTTCATTTATATAAAACCGTTATTCCTTCCATAATGGCTAAAAACGATAATTTCATTTGAGGAAGTGTGGACTGCCTCCCCCTCAAAGTGTTATGACTCGTTTATGCTATACATGGAACATATAAAGTATGGAATTAATGAAATTATGTAGTATATATAACATTTTATATTATAATATAATTATAATATACCTATGATTGATTTATTTTTCATTCCATTAAATATGAAAAAGAAATAAAAGTAGCATTCATGGGTACGTACGGCTTATCATCTCCATGAACGGTGCATTTAATTTCTTATATCCAAAAGTTATGGACTATTATAAATACATATATAATGAATATAAATACATATATACAGGATATATATGATATTTAAATTAATAGTATAATTATGGAGATAACAGACTTTTGACCACATGGATAATTTGTAATTATAACAAGTTCATTTTTGACTCAAGTACTGAATATCGACCAAATGATTGATATTAACATAAATAATTGTATAATGTTTCTTACATGATAATAAGTGATATAAAAGGAATAATAAACTGTAAAAAAGGTTCTTAGTCAATTATAAATTAACTTAAGTTTATTATTTAGGAAGAACAAGGAACATACATGATGAGTGAGACTCAAGGTATGGGTCTTCGTCTCAATCTCCATTCATTAAGGAATATTTTGGTTTATACACAAATGTATATTATATGGTGTATAATAATACCCATTTTTATTTTAATTTAATTGAATTTTTTTCAAAAGTAATCTTTTTTTCTACAAATCATTTAACTAAATGACAAAAAGAATGTTTCTTTTTAATGTAGAGGACAACAACAACATTTCTGCCACTACGAGCATTATTTTATATTTGGATTCCTTAAAAAGAGGTAATGTTTTTAGAAATAAAATAAATATCATATACCCTTTTTATGTATTTTGGTATTTAAAATGGTTTTATGAAAAAATTTATTATGTTAATATATTGAACTGATATATTGTGATTGCAATATAGAAATGTAATATTTCATTTATGCGTGTTTTATGTGTCATGAATATGTTACGGTTATTGGGAATTATACACATATACATGTGGTTACATGACAAACTAAGGTTGGGTGAGCCCGCGATTTCTCTCCAACGCATTAGGTAACATGACAGAGGTAAACATTAATGTTTCTCCTAAGAGAATTTGGGAATATACTATAGTGGTTATTACAAACGTAACACCATATATAGATGTGAATGCTAAAATGTATTTATTTTATGGATGCCCCAAGTTACCTGTATAATTTATGATTTCAATGTTTTATTCATAAATCTTATGATTTTCTTGATGTATGTTAAAGAGCTTATATTTTATGGTTTAAAAGTATGATTCCATTGATTTGTATGTATTAATGGACTGGTGTTTTATTATCTTGTTTTATAACCCTTACTGAGCTTTTTATGATCATCCCTTGTTTTTCAAATGTTTTTCACATGGTATAAGGAAGGGTGAGAGAATTGAAGGATTAAATAATATTTTTATATTCAAAAAAATTCTTATTTTTTAAGACTTTTTATTGTTGTGAAAAATATTTGTTAGAGTATAAGGGTATACATTGTAATATTTGATATGTAATTTAATAGTTATGGCCTAATTCTCTAAAAATATAAACCTAAAAAGATCCTCAATATGAATTCACATTTTAACTAAAGATTAAGTAAATGTTTACGTCTTAGGGCCTTATAGTTGGTATCATTGGTCGGTTTTGACCTCTTTAGGAGTTAGGATATTGTTAAATTAATATCCATTAATTAATTATTGGTAAAATTGAAATGATACACCATTTATAGATTACCATATCGCTTCACCTAAGATATTTCTGTTTTTAGAATTCTTTTCTGCAGAGGATATAGGGCAGCTATGATGGGATGACAACAAGATGAAAACACCCTTCCAAAGGATCAACCTTGATGGAGAGAATCAGAACAAAACAGTTTCTTGAATTAATTCCATAGTTGAATCAGGCTATAAATGGGGGTGGTATCCATACATGAGATCATCCAGATCAACCACAAAATAACATTTCAGTAGTATATCATTCATGAATCAACACCCCCCCTTAGTTCAAGTTATCATCTAACCCTGTGCTAGCTTAAGGGTGGATTAAAGCAATGGAAAATATTTTCAATGACATGGGGTGTTCAAAACAACAAAATTGTAGTCTCGCTATTTACTATTTTGAATTTGAATATGATCAATGGTTGTTGATGGTTAAAAATATCAGGGATAGTGAGGATATTGATGATCCTTATTGAGATGAATTCAAAGGTATTTTTATTGGGAAATATTTTCCTAAGGTCTTTCGACTTAGGATGGAAACATAATTCCTATAATTGAGGTAGGAGGATAAATCAATGGATTATTATGAAGAAAATTCACTCAACTATAAAGGTATGCTCTAAATTTCATACAGGATCTTAATAGTAAAATAAATTGGTTGTATTTTGGATTAAATCCAAACTATCAAATGGAATTTTATTCTCATTAGTTCAAAAGTTATGAAAAATGTGTTCAATATGTAGAGAAGGAGGAAATGGAGTTTACTGATGACCAAGTTTTATTTGAAAAACAATACAATAAGAGGTCTTGGTGGAAGATGAGAGTAAATAACTCTTAAAAAAATTCTGATGGTAAGAAACATAAGTTTACAGTTGGTGAAAATTTTGTTAAAAAACACATAGGGGATTTCCTTTTGAATTTTGTTTTGTGCTTCTAATGGGGTAAAATGGCACATAAGGCTTTTAATTGCACTAAAAAATATCAGGGTAATTGTAAGACACAGTCTGAATTATAGTTTGTTAAATGTTTTAAGTGTAATGAAATGGGTCATTATGAAAATGATTGTCCAACGAATAACTCAAATGAAAGAAATCATCCAAAATACAAGCAGAAATGAATGGTGAAATTCTTTGCCACTAATTCTGCTATATTGGGCCATCAAATGAAGTAGTTTTAGGTACACTATTTGATTATTCATATTATGCCAATTTTTTGTTTGATTAAGGGTCTACACATTCATTTATTTCTAATAAATTATCATATAATTGGGTAATTCCATCTCCTAATATGAGTCCTAAACATGTGGTAAAAATACTGGAAGGAAATTATGAGACAAAAATAAATTATAAGAACCTTTATGTACTTGTGTACGAAAATAATCTACCTACAAACCTTATTGTTTTTCCTCTAGTAGATTTTGATGTTATTTTGGGCATGTATTGGCTTTCAGTTTATCATTCTATGATTGACTGCAAAGTTAAAGAGGTTTATTTTTAGAAAGAATTTTAGTTTTTGTACAATAATATACCCTTACCTTTGATAACATATTAGGATGATAAAAAAGTAGTAAAATATGGAAAATAATATTATCTTGCATATAAAGTTGAAAACAAAGGAACAATTTAGATTAATGATGTGTCAGTGGTAAATGAGTATCTTGATGTTTTTATCAATGAGTTTCCTGATATAATACCTGATCAAGAAGTTAAATTTTCTACTAACTTAGTTCCTGATGCTAATAAAATTTCACAACCCCCTTATCTAATGGATCAAATTTAACTTTTTGAGTTAAAGATGAAATTGCAGGAGTTATTAGATAATGATTTCAATAAAATTAGCACATCACCATGGGGTACTCCTCCCTTGTTTTTTAACAAAAAAGATGGTTTAATAAGAATTTTCATTGATTATAGAGCCTTTAATAACATCAATTTTAAGAAAAATTATCATTTTCCTCATATCAATGATTTGTTTGATCAGCACCAGGGATCTCAGTATTTTTCAAAGATTGACTTGAGGTTGGGGTACCATTAGTTTAAAGTAAAGAAAGAAGACATTCTAAAGACCACATTTCAAATTATATATTCCCATTATGAATTTGTAGTTACGCTTTTTGGGTTAACCAATTCAACTATTGTATTCATGGACCTTATGAATAGAATTTTTTTATGAGTTCTTAGATAAGATTTTGGTTGGGTTTATTGATGATATTTTGGTTTATTATAAAAGTAAATAGGATCATGAAAGTCATTTAAGGGTTTTATTACAAACATTAAATTAAAAGAAACTATATGGTAAATTCAACAAGTGTGATTTTTGGTTACAATAATTTTTATTACTTGGTCACATTGTTTTTAAAGATGGAATAATTCATGATCCTACGAAAACAAAAGTTGTTAAAGGATGTCCAAGACCCACAAATATAATTGATATTTGTAGTTTTTTTAGTTTATCAGGTTATTATAGGAAGGTTTTTGAAAACTTTTCACGGTTATCTATCCAACTAACTAAGTTAACTCAAAAAGGTGTTAAGTTTATCTGGACAAAAGAATGTGTTGAATGTTTTCAAGAATTGAAAAGTCGATTAATGAATGCTCTAGTTTTGGCACTGCCTTCTAGAAATGGTGAATTTTTTATTTATAATTATTCTTTATTGAAAGGAATTAATTGTTTCCAAATGTAGAATGATCTGGTAATTTATTAATCTACAAGTTACTTGAAACCTCATGAGTTAAATTACTTTATACATTATTTGGAATTAGCTGCTATTGGTTTTTATTTATAAATTAGGAGGCCTAATTTTATGGTGTAAAGTGTGAAATATATATTGATAACAAAATATTGAAGTATATATTAACTCAAAATGAATTAAACATGAGACATAGGAGATGGCTATAATTAATTAAGGTTTATGATTGCATGATCCATTACCATCCGGGAAAGGAAAATAAAGTGGTTGACACTTTGAGTTGAAAAAGTAATGCAACATTTACTATGATAAGTTAAGAATGAGATCCTTTGGTTTTTGATTTCATGAACATTGTAATGGATATTTTTGGTACGATAAATTACACTGTTTTGATTCTGGTTTCAGTACAATCGTACCAAGAAGACAGAATAAAACAAGCGCATAAAGATGATAGTGAGTTCTAAAAAAATGTATAATTAGTTCATAAGGGTAATTTACCCGAGTTTAACTTTGATAGAGACTATTTTTTGAGGTTTGGATAGAGATTATGTGTACCTTCTGATTCATAGTTGAAGAAAGAGTTATTATGTGAAGCTTATAGTTCTCTATTTTCAGTTTATCCTAATAGTAATAATATGTACAAGGATCATTAGGAGTATTACTTGTAGGATGGAATGAAAAGAGATATTATTGACTTTACCCTGAGATGATTGATTTTTAATAGGTTAAATCAAGGATGAATTTACCAAAAGGGATGCTTCATCCTTTTCCAGTTCTCGAGTTGAAATGGGAAAATGTCTCCACGGATTTCATAGTGGGATTACCAAAGACTTCTTGAGGTAACAATGAAATTTGTTTTATTGTTGATCGATTGAAAAAATCTGCTCATTTTCTTTCTATTTGGGATACTTTGTCTGTAGATTAACTTTCAATATTGTATATTAATGAGGGTTACATGGAGTTCCCCTCTCCATTATATCTGATCATGATCCCAAGTTCACTTCTAACTTTGGGAAGGGACTTTATAAGTCATTGGGTAATGAATTAAATTTTAGTAAAACTTTTCATATGCCATGAGATGGGTAGTCATAATGAAAAATTCAGGCATTGGATGATATGCTACATTCTCTTTCAGTGGATTACTTGGGAAGTTGGGACTAACAATTTTCTTTGGTTGAGTTTTATTTTTATAACAGTTTTCATTCCTGTGTACAGATGGAACCTTTTGGGGCATTATATGAAAAGTGGTGTCAAACTCAAGATTTTTGGGATTAAGTAGGTGAAAAAAAGTTAATGGGACTGGCATTTTAAGAAGATATTACATCAAAATTTCAGTTTATTCAGAAGCACATTAGAATAGCTTATAGCAGGTATAAAATTTGTTCGGATAACCGGAGGAAGGATCTTTCTTTCATGGTTGGTGATCAAGTCTTTCACAAAGTTTCTCCATGGAAAAGTGTGATGTGTTTTTATATTGAAAGAAATACGAGTCTGAGGATCATTCGACCCTATGAAATCAAGGAGAAAGTTTATTCAGTTTCCAACAGATTGTATTTACCTCCAGGTTTATGTCATGCACACAATGATTTTCATGTTTCAATGTTGAGAAATTATATGCTAGATCCATATCATGTTTTGATGGATAACCCTTTTTAAATCTAGTTTTTATAAATTTTAATTATTTTATTTGACAAAACAATATTCTTATTTAGAAGTGAAACATAAAACTTTATTTGGATAAATTTCTTGTAATTTTTTTATAAAGTTCTTTTTAAATGAATAATGAAAAATACCAAATTTTAAGCCAAAAATTCCTTTTCAAGTAATTTATATATATAGATATAGTGTACATTAAATTGGTTTTAAATTTTAATTGGATTTTATGTTTACCATTTAATATAATTTTCATCATTTTAAATAATTTCACTTTTGAATTGGACATAAACATATGCCAATCTTTTGGTTGTTTTTACTTCCTAAAAACACGCTTTTTGGTTTTGACAAAGGGAATTAATTATAAATTAATTTATGCCAATTATGTGTTTTGAATTTGAAAAAATGGATTCAATATTTAGAATCACGAGGTCTAAATTTTGTAAATAGGTGCCTTTTATTTTTAGACAATATGAATAGAAACTTCAGTAAATATTTTATTTACCATGGTTAAAGGGAAAATCAGGTAAATTAGAGTAAAAAAATAATATTATAATAATTATAAATTACCCAAACACCTATTATAATCCAATTTTATAAGATATTACTAACCATGGGAATACTTGTGTTGATTTTAGGACCCCATGGATCCAGTTTTGTGTGAAAATGACCTTTAATCACATTTAATTTAAAGTTAAGGAAAATATAACCCAAACATGTATTATTTATTAAACAATTTTTATAAGGAGTTATATAAGTGATGTATTTTACTATAAATATTAATTATAAAGATAAAATTATTTTGTACATCATGATATTTTATTTATAAATTTTAGACACTAAATAAAAAATTTTAATTATAACACAATGATAATGTAGTGATTACCTTATTAATGAATGATTGAAATAAATAATATTATAAAAACTAATATAAATTTATTTTGAATCTTTTTATGACATAAAAGAATTTTATCATCGATTATGACTTGTTATATATGAATTAATTAATTATTTTTGAAATAATCCAGTTGTTATTTATTTTTAAAAAGTCATGATATGTATAGTATAAAAATTGATATGAATGAGTTTTAAAAAAAATAATATTTTATTAAATGATATAACAGTAATATGATTATAGTATTCAGCCAAATGACTTAGATAATGTTGAAAAATTAATGAAGGAACCATTTGAGGTTCTATTGGAATTTTATAATAACTATATTAACCATATAGTATTAATATACAAGAAGGCATGGTAAAAGTTAAATTTGTTAACTAATGGTTAAAGATAAAAGATAAAGTTAAATTACTGACCTAGATTTCTCCATAACCTATTGGTTGAGCTATTTTCGACCCATAACCATATTATCCTTGAACTAAATGACTTTGGAAGCTTTTAAAACCGAATATCATTTAACAATAAAATCACATTTTTCAAACTTTCCTAAAGTACCCCTCATCTCTCTAATAAAAGGCCACAACCTATCACCCTTACTCACACCTCTCAGGACCCCTTAGATCATCAAACTCTACCAAAATAATCTTAAAACATCCCTATATTCCTCATATAATCCTTACCTTTTTATAAAGGCAATTCAATAAGGAATTTTAGATTAAATCAAAAAGAAGTTCCCTATTTTAGGTAATGTCTTCTCTCAAGTTTCTTTCATTTATTTTCCCTTCTAGAACCCCATAATCTCTATTAATAAAATTATTTTATAAAAAAAAAGTATATTATATATAATCTGATTTTTTATTCCATTTATTTGATCTATCCTCACACACACCTCCATCTAATGGATTTAGAACAAACTGTTTTTGTGGACTGTGAACTACTGCCACACAAAATGATGATTATTCAATTATCTATTACCGCCTCTCATTGTGGACATCATGAGGGAACTGTATTTATATATGATATATATTTTATTTATATTTTCTCTATTATTCTGTATTTTTAATTTATAGAATACCTTTATTCTTTCTATAATTCATAAATACGATAATTTTATTTGAGGAAGTGCGGACTACCACCCCTTCAAAGTGATATGACTCATTCATTTTATACATGGAATTTATAAACGATAGAATTAATTAAATTATGTAACATATATAAAATATATATTATACTGTAATTATAATATACCTATGTATCATTTAGTTTTCATTCCTTTAAATTTGAAAAATAAATGAAAGAATCCTTCATGCGTACGTACGACATGTCGTCTCCAAGAACGGTGCATTTCATTTCTTATATCCAAATGTTATGGACTATTATAAATACATATATAATTTATATAGATAAATATATAATGGATATATATGATATTTAAATCATTAATATCATTCAGTGGATATTTGACTTTTGACCACATGGACAATTTGTAATTATAACAAGTTCATTTTTTACTCAATTACTGAATATCAACAAAACAACCAATATTAACTTAAATATTTATGTAGTGTTTATTAAATGGTAATAAGTGATATAAAAGGAATAATATACTTGAAAAATTTTCTTAATCAAGTAGAAATTAACTTCTGTTATTTATTTTGGAGGAACAAGGAGCATATATGACGATTCAGACTCAATGTAAGGGAATTCGTCTCAATCTCCAATCATTGAGGCATATTTTTATTTATACACAACCACCTTTTATATGGTTTATAATTATAACCCTTATTCTTTTAGTTTAATTTTAAAGTTTTGGAATTGAATCTTTTTTCTATGAATCTTTTTATTAAACAACAATGACCTTTCTACCACCACGAGCATTATTTGATATTTGGATTCCTAACAAGCCTTAATGTTCTTAAAAGGAAAATGAGTACCATATACCCTTTTTTACATATATTGCTATTTAAAATCGTTTTATGAATTGATTGATTGTGGAAATATATTGAACTGATATATTTTTATTGAAATTTGGAAAATTTTATCTTTCCACTATGCTAGTTTTTTGTGTTATGAATATGTTATGGTTCTTGGGTATTATTCACATATACGGTTGGTTTCATGATAAAATGAGGCAGGGTGAGCCTAAGATAGCTCTCTAATTCATTGGGTATTGTGAATGAGGTAAATGTTAATGTTTCTCATAAAATATTTATTGAATATATTGTGATTGGTATTCAAAATGTAACTCCCTATGTAGTTGTGAAAGCGACAATTTAAGTATGTTGGGATGCACAAGTTACCTTTATAATTAAATATTTATATGTTTCATTCGTAAATCATATGATATTGTGAGGTATATTAAATATATTATGGTTTATGATTGAAAATTATGATTTCATTTATTTTTATGTATAGATGTACTGATGTTTTCTTTCCTTGTTTTATAATCCTTATTGATATTTTTATACTCATCCCAAGTTTTTGAAATATTTTTCACAGGGTAAAAGGAAGGTTAAGTGGATGGAATAATTCAAGAATGTTTTTATAAAGAAAATATTTCTTATTTTATTTTATTTGTTTTATTGTTGTGAAAAATATTGGTTAGATTATAAGTGTCTACTTTGTAATATTTGATATGTGATGTAATAGTTATTGCCTAATTCTCTAAAACTATCAACCAGAAAAGATCATCAATATGAATTATTATGTTAACTCAAAATTAAGTAAATGTTTAAGGAATTGGGACTTATTTTAATATTATTTTAATTTTCACATTTATTTACTTCATCTAAGGGTAATTGATACTAAAATTACCAAGTGGTAAAGAATTTCATTAATAAATTTCTCTTCATTAGATTACATTACTTCATCATTATCTATGGTATTATATGATTAAGTGTGTTTTTAATTTCTAAAATATTATGTTCTATATCCACTTATTTTATGTTTATTTACATTCGACACTCATTATAAAGTCATTGGTTAATCCTCTCTTCAATGTTATGACCATTGTAAGACATTATTTAACATACTCATTTTAATCAAGATTGTTTATACTTGAATTTCCATTGATGGAAATTATTTCATCATAGTTTATTAAACACTTTAAATTTCTTTCTTATATTGTCATTAATTATTTTTTTAATATAATATTACCATTTATCCAATCTATGGTACTTAAAATGATTGATAAAATTTTCTTTAAATAAATATTAATTCATTTTCTCTTTAATCGGAAATCTGTTTTCTTACAAAACCATGTTTTCAAAAAATGTTTAAAAAAAATTTATTAACCCTCTCAAAATGATTTATAAATAATATTTTACCAATATTAATATTTTGAAAAACGTTTTAAAAAGAATTTTCATTTCATTTTAAAAAAAATTCTTGTTTGGATTTTACCAAAAAAGGGAAAGGAATCTTGGTTTTAACATTTATGACCTGAAAAAAATTTCAAATCATCATGACCACTCAAAAGTTTTAATGATAATTTTGTAATTTTTAAAGGTTTTTTTCAATGGGAAATATTTTTAAATTGTTTTTTGATATTTTAGTTTCAATACATGATTTTATAAATAAAAATGTATATTTTCCTCAAAATGTTTTAAATTTTTTTTATGGTAATTTTATTCATGAAAACAGAAAACCATTATTCGTAATCTAATGGGTGTATGTTTTATTATTTCTCTCCATATTATTTCTATGGATAGTATATGATCATTTTTACTATGGAATGTTTTGAAATTAATATTGTAGATTCATTTTTGTTTTTATTAACTTTTTATTAAAATATTTATTTTCCTATGATCAATAGACATTAAATATCCCCTAGTATCCATATTATTTATTATGGATATGTTTATTACATAAAAGATATATTATTTATAGGTAATATGGTCTATATTTAAATTTATCTTCTATCAAGTTAAATATTTATAAATATTTATTGATTACTTTGTACATATATTTTATGATAAATAATATTGTTCATGAATTAAATAAATAATTTGATATATGAGAAATTTATTAGATATAGAGAATCTTGTGAGTATTGGTTATAAATACTCCCCCGGTGCATCAAGAGGTCTCATGATACGAATTTGTTGGCTAAAATAATTTAAATGGTTTTTGGGTGTATACATTCCCATTAATTTTAAACTATCTTGAGGTATTATCATGATGGTGGAGGAATCATGATGCTTGAGATCGTGAAGTCTAATAATTAATAATTTCTATCATTGAGATTCTCGTTTTTATAATCCATGATATTTTAGCAATGATTTTATCTTTAGAATCATTTCATTATTAGTTTATTAATTAAATGAAATGTGCTTCTAGTAATTTACCTTTCTCTATTGATTATGCCTTATCCAATATTTACAGTAAGGTAATTGATTAAATGGAATATGTGTTCATTTATTTACCTTTCCACTGTAACTTATTATATATCGTATCATGATATTAAATTTATTTATTAAATATAATGTCTGTTCAGTTATTTACTTTTCTATATTTTTTAGTCCTTATCTATCATAATAGAGAATTTATTAAATTGAATTTGTGTTCAATTATTTACCATTCCATATTGAAAATTCTAACTTATTTATGATAGATTCCATTGTACTTAACCCTTACTAATCATTTTATCTCACCCTTATGTTATTCCTTTCCCTAGGATAATAAGAATAATTACTGGAATGAATTCAATGATTCCAAAAGTTTTCCTTCAATCTCAAGAAAATGTAATAAAGTAGACATAGGATCTGGGTTACTAGGGTATGGGTCTCTATAGTTTGTATCAAAACATGTTTATTTGAAACCATGGGAAGTATATATAAGAAAATATTTCTTAGGGAACATAAACCTATACAATACTTTTAGGATAATAATAGAGGGAATTTATAAAGTTTTGGAATGGAATATATTATGTTTTTTTCCAAGAACATGCATCCCTGTATGGATACTACATGTGGACTTAGTGATAGTTCATATGTACCTAGGGGTAATAAGTCTAAAAAGTAATCAATGTATATAACTTAATTTTTAACCGGTTCCTAAAAATGGGACTTATTGTGCACCTAGTTTAAAATTATTTGTTCACATGCATACAATAATTCACATTTTCATTACAAACCATTATAATGTATTTGAATGGATAATGATAATTATGGAACTAAAATAAACCTAAGGGGACATAAATGAAAAATAAGGTGTCCCGATTTAAAGATATCATAAATGATTATATGGTTTTCAAAATATGATTACTGTTTCTCACACAATCATTTTTCATTTAAGTCAACAGTTTGAACCCAAATGAATCATGTTAATATTGAACAAGAAAACAAATATGATGACTATGAGCCAACAAATGGGATTATTATAGGGTTGAAAGATATCACTATTAGGAATAATATTATTTTACAAAATATGATTAATAACCTATACAAAAACATACTCAAAGACACCCCAAATAAGTGAGTGATGGAGTTTTCTAAGAGCTCGTGCAGTGGAGACCATGGAGGAGTAAAAGCACAATTTATATCAGGTGGGAAATGTGGAAATAAAAACTTGTAAAATTGCATCAATTGAATGTGAAAATGTATTATTTTTTAAAAATAAGTTCATAAGGAAAATAATTTTAGAGAAAAACATAAGATTAAAGTATAAGGAAATAAATTTCATCATAGGGATCCATTTATAATTTTTTTCTTAAATGTGGAGAACATGGGAATTATCTGATTCGAATCCCTATTATAAATTTTAACCCCTACACCAAGGAATGACCTATGTTGAAATAAAATTATAGAACTATTTATGTGTCAGTAATCAATATTTAAATTTTAAAAGTGTTTTAACATTGGTATTTATTTTACAAGGGTCACAAATTTTTTTTGGATTTTGTTGAATTTTATAGGAATATGTGTCTTAATTAACTAAAATGTTATGTACACCATCATGGGTATGTATGTTTAATATTTTACATAAGTTAAAAGTATTAAACACCATTTTTTAGGATTTATATGATGGGGTCTACTAAGATTAAGGAAATTTTGGGTGAAATATATGGAAAGTATATGATTTAATTGAAAATTATTGTGAGTAATGATGAATTTATATTTTATAGAAATAATTTTAAAGGTACCAATAACCTTCAGGGTAATATTATCATTGATGATATTATAATAATAATCAAATAATATTATCAGACTGTGTGAAAAATTATAAATAAGTTGTATTGAAAACCATAGTAAACCAGTTGATTGATGGAAATTTATTTCATGGATGTCTGCCATATTATTTTTGGAATGTTATAGGTATTATATTAATAATGTTTGATAAAAAGGACAACCTAAATTTTTGGTGACAACCCATTATTTTAGGAAAGGCTATGGGCCTTGAACCCATGAACGAATCACGATAAGGGTTTATAACCATCCATTGGACAACATGATTTCTTGTTTAATATGTCATTTTTGTAGTTAAAAACTTTGATGAATAAATATTAATGATGAACATGTGGTGTTACTTTTAATGATTAGAGATAAATGTTTAATTTTGGATAACTTATACTAGCCATATTGGATCTGTAAAATTTCTAGAGATATATATAAAAAATAAATATTTTTTATGATATTATGACCAGTTAAAACTTAATTTCAATGATTCAGGAAAGAAATTTAACTTTCAATATTCATATTTGGCATAAATAATTAGTTGTCAATTGATCAGAGTAAAACCAAAAGATGAAATTGTTCGTATAGAATAGATTCATATAAAGTAAAATATATTTTATTATATTACTAGATAGTAAAATAATTAATCAAAAATAGGAAAATTATTTTGAAATAAAAACATTATTCTAGTACCTTTATATATTAATAATATGATGGACTTTTAAATTATCATAGATTTACGGTTTGAGGTCCTTGGATTTCAATTTATCAGCCAGTTTCATATAACCAATGACCTCTATCACCCTCTATAATTATTTCTGATTTTCCTACACATCCATGTCTTTACATTACACAATTGTTTTAATATCTAGAATCCTATTAATTCATTATTCTATATGACCTTTTTACTCCCCTTTCTATCTTATTAAGAGGATGTTTTATTAACCCTTTCATGAAGTGGGTTTTTTTAATAATGGTAACTTCAAATTCAATACGTTTGATTACTGAGATCAAGTTTAAATTAATAAGAAAAATTTTACTTATGTTGGGTAGAATTTAACACCACTAAATTACAAAATAAGAACATTATATTTAATAGTGTATGAATCATGAAACAATGAGCTTAAACAACCCACAAAATATTATTTTTAATCTAATCTCTTTAATAGATTGCGGATCATGAAACCCAAAGTCTAAATCAACTATAATATAGTATACCTTTATAACCTATATATTAATTTTGTGAGTATGAATAGTATAAAAAATTATAAAAATTATGGTTTTCTGTTGGTTTTAATTAAAAATAGTGATAATTTAAAATAAAAATAAATTCTTCCTAAAAAATTTATTTTTTTCTAAAGTGCAGTCTAGTCGCATTTTGCACAAATAATCTAAAAAATATTTATTCCAATTTTAGAAACATAATTTGGTAGAATAAAATTATTTTTTACATCATCATTTCAATAATGTATTATTTTTAATTTTTTATTATTTTTCTAAAATATTCCATTTACTGATGAATGGTGAAAAAATAAAGATTTTATTAGAAATATACATTTCATTAAAATTATATAAAAAGATAAATTATATTTTTAATTTGACAAAAAGTAACATTTTTAAAAATATATATATATATATTAACAAAATTTATGTAATTTGAATCAATTTAATGTTGATTTCTTATATAAAAACACTATAAACATTTGAACATTTTCTCTTTGAAACCATTCTTTCTCATTGCGTCTGCAGGACTAATTTTAAATTAATTTTTTCAACCTTGGTGAATATAATGTCAAATAACAGATTTAATATTTCATATTATTATAATATATATTATCTAATAAGGTCAAAATAATTTTTCCCTAAATAAATATTGGAAATTGTAAAAATTATTTACCATGGTTAATGAAAAAGTGAGTTTACTATGGGGTTAATATAAGAAAAAGAGAGTTATAAATGATCTACAATCGTGTAAAACAAATTATGGTAATATGACCACATTATCATTCACTTTATTGAATATAGTTTCATTTTAATGCTTTTGTAATGTGAATGACTTAATCATTTTTTAATCTTTTGGGGAATTTCTATGTAATTTCCGTGAGGGTTCTGTTTTCCCTCTTATAAAATGCCACTCAATCCCATCACTTATAAACACATACCAAGCCCTTTGACTCAAAAAACCAATTAGAATTATATCTCATACATCATTAGTTATATTATAGAGCTTACGGTCCTACTTATAGACCACCTCTATGGTCCTTAAGGGATGATCCAAAAGAGGTTTCTCTTAAAGAAGGTAATTATCTTAACAAATATCATTCATTTTATTCATTATTTTTCAAAGTTAACTTATGTATTAAAACATAAGATATAATAAAAAATATCCCATAAAAATATATTTTATTATATTTATGTAATAATAATTATCCATCTCTACTTCAGTCAAATGGGAAATGAAATCATCAGTTGTGCGTACAACGGACTATCGCCTCGCGAATCGATGTAGTTAATTTTCTATCACCACCCTTCAAGGATGTATATATAGTTGTATTTAAAAAATTTATATGGAATTTATGATATTATTTTACTTCAGTAATTTTAATATTACATATAATTTTTTCCATTCAATTCTCTTTCAAGTATGACAGCATCGCTAGTGTGTACAACAAACTATCACCTCACAAAAAACTGTGATTTGTATTTCACTTATACCTCCCATGGAACATAATATGTTTAAAATGAATGAATATATTTTTATTTATGATATTATATTCATTATGAAAAAAATAATATATCACCCTTTTTAATTACCATTCACTCATTAAGGAAATGATATCATCGCTCGTGCATACGTATGGACTACTATCTCCATGAAGAGATATGATTCATATTCCATTTAAAACCATCAAGTGTAGTTAAAATAATGTATCTAATGATTAAATATTATATTTATACAATTATATTAATTCATAATATATATTAATTATATCCTTTTTAAAAGAAACAAACCTTTCATTTCAAAGAATACATGAGAAAATATGGCAGTTAACACCCAAAATAGTGAATATAATTGAATATTATTAACAAACATGTGGTAATATGTTATTAAAGGATAAAATATGAAATAATAAATGTAATTATGGTTCTATTATAACATAATAATATTCTTAATACCATTATAAAGAAGTAAAAATCTTGTTCAATGAAAAATATAGTGTAGGGTAAGGGGTATCCTAACTCAATTTCCATTCACAAGGTTAAACTCCTACTTCATTGATTATGTCATGATATGAATATGTATTTAATGATAATTGATTATTTTATGTTTTATTTTAAATTTTTTTATTTTTAATTGCATTTTATTCACATAACAAATTTATTTATTAATACCCACTTCAATGATATGATATGTTTAATGGAATTCATCCAAATTTCTCTTTATTGAAGAATATTATATTATTATACACCGAATTTATTTTAAATATTGTATATAATACCTCTTTTACATATAATATCATGATTAATTTATAATATATTCTATTTTAATATTTGCTTTGAATTATTTCAACTCTGGGAAATTGATTTGAAAATTACCAAGTGTTGAATAATTTCATAACACAATTTCCTTTCATTGGGTTATATTAATTTGTCTTCATCTTTGATATCCTATGAGTATCTGTTTACTTAATTTTGACTATATTATGTTTTTTATCCACTTATTTTATGTGAATTTACATTTTAGATGTAGACGCCGGAAAAGTCCGTTGTTCCCAAACAAAGCTCCGGATGCGGAAAGCGAAGTTATCTTTGGAGTCGGAAGCCTGTTCCGGAGGGCCCGGAGGTCTTGCGTGGAATTTTAGAGGCCCGCGCGCAAAGTTGAGTTGCGGCGCGCAATCCTCCTGGGATGCGCGCAATCCGCAGGGCCGGCGCGCAATTTTGCGCGCCCCGAGCTCCCGCGACTCCCTTGCGCGCCGGGTCCGGATTCTGCGCCCGCGAAGGGAATTCCGCGCCCGCGAAGCGAATTTCGCACCCACTGCCGGGATTCCGCGCCCGGGGTTGCCTATAAATATAAGGCGACCCCCGACGTTTTGAAGGTTGCCGGAATTCGAACGGTCTCTCGTGCGCGCAATCCAACCCCTTCCGCGCGCAATGCCGATCTTCAGGTAACCGTTTTTCTTTCGCGCAATAAGGCCTCGGGGTTCGCCTTCGTGCGCTATCCCTTGAGCCCCCTTCCTTTGAATATTTCTTCACCCTAAGGCCTTCGCGCGCAAAAGAACCCGCTTGCGCGCAATTGCCCCCGGGGTGCGCGCAATCCGGCCCGATTGCTCGCACCCCCCCTCTTTTAAAGTGGCCATTCATTTAAGAATGAGCCGTTTCCCCCGCGCGCTATCCGAAGCCCGGTGCGCGCAATCTCAATCATCCGCGTGCAAAGCGCTGGCCCAATTGCGCGCCAAACCGTCCGTTTGCGCTCCGACCCGCGGTATTGCGCGCAAAGCTCCTCTTTTGCGCACAAACCGCCAGGGTCGCCTCCTTTGACCCCCTTTGGGTACCCGCTTGCGTGGCGCCCGATGATCTTCATCGCAGGTACCCGCACCGTGCGTTGTCTTCCCGTGCAGCCTTCCAGGCTCGCGCGAAGTGACACGGACCTACCGGCGGCTTCATACATCCTGCACGACGTTAAACTGCATACGTCCTGCACGACGTTAAACTGCATACGTCCTGCACGACGTTAAACTGCATACGTCCTGCATGACGCTAAACTGCACCACGTCCTGCACGACATTAAACTGCATACGTCCCGCACGACGTTAAACTGCACTATCGTCCGCGCTGCAAGACGTTAAACTGCCAAGCACCTTCGTCCTCAACACACGACGTTAAACTGTATTTCGTCCGGAAAGACGTTAAACCGTCCGCAACCTGATCCCGTGCTCCGCACGCAGGGTCCTCCCGGTTTGGATGTGGCCCCCACCCGCTCGTCTCTGCAGGGATGTCGGGATTGGAGTGGCCTTCACCCACGGGGGTAGAGTGTTACAAACAGAACGAACTACGTGGACTTTGATCCCTGTCTTATAAACAGGGTACGTAGGAAGCCTCTCCGAGGTTCAAGCCCGCCACCTGGTCGTCCCGGTCGTATTTACGTCGGTTCGTCCATCAGTGGACCCCTCCTGGGTTCACACTCGCGTCGATTCACCTATGAATCCGCTCCGTGGGGGACTGCACGTGTGTATCTCCATTGCGCTTCCCCACCACCTCGATCTCTTCGTGAGTCGGCTAGCCAACGTCCAGCATGACGTGAAACTGTGATTCACCCGGCCGTTCCACCCCCCTCTGTGCGAGGTGGTTCGGTTCAATCCTCCATCCGGCGGCCTCGATCTCTCTGTGAGTCGGCTTGCCAACGTCCAGCATGACGTGAAACTGTGATTCACCCGGCCGTTCCATCCCCCTCTGTGCGAGGTGGTTCGGTTCAACCCTCCACCTGGCGGCCTCGATCTCTTCGTGAGTCGGCCTGCCAACATCCAGCATGACGTGAAACTGTGATTCACCCGGCCGTTCCATCCCCCTCTGTGCGAGGTGGTTCGGTTCAATCCTCCGCCCGGCGGCCTCGATCTCTCTGTGAGTCGGCTTGCCGACGTCCAGCATGACGTTAAACTGTATATCCGAACTACGCTGACTTTGATCCGCGCTAACGCGCGGTACGTAGGAAGCCCCTACGGGGTCCAAGCTCTTTACTCCATCATCCACCCTGATCCTTACCCGGGCCGCCACATCCCGGTGGGGTCATGCCATTTCATTCCACTCCACTTCACTCGGGAAGCCGCCCATGTGCTGGCCCCAGCGTCGGAGGTCCCCCGCAAGGGGTTCTGTCATCTGATCCACTTCTCGTGTTGATCAGTCCGATGCCGTCCCCGCTGGACGTTAAACTCGCGGCATACCCCGTGTTAAACATGGGAAGCTGAGGAAAACCTCAGGTAACACAGTTCCCCGCACCCAGTGCGGGATGCCTTAGGCCATTACGCCTTCGAGAAGCCCTATTAGGGACGGAAGGCAGACATGCAGAGGCGCAGTGTCAAGACACGCCCCCGACACCCAGAGCCACCCGGTCTCCTCACCGCAGGTTGCTGCCCCGTCCAGACTCCTTGGGGCGTCCGGGCGGAAGCAGCGTAATTAACCGGTGTCCATGAAGATATGGCGCCGGGAACGAGATTCACGAACATTCTTAAATCTATGAGGGAGACCCGGATTAGGCGACGAGTTCCGAGGAGACGTCCACGGAAGGAGGAGCCGACATCCCATCATCCCGGTTTCGATCAAGGAGCAGACGCCCCTGAATAAGGGACGGATGCCGTCCGCCCTTGGAAAGCGGGACTGCGGGGCCACAAGCCGCGCGCCTATCCCCTCGGGTCGACGGGTGCACGCGCGAACGCGTCCTGGCGGAACAGCGTAACCCGACGCACATCCGCACCGAAACAGAAAAATGGTGAACCCGACGTGAATCTCTTCTCCTCGATACGAAGACCGATGGCTTTCAGAGGTGTTGGAAGACCAGCATGCTGCTCGACCGAGCATTCAGTTTTACCCACCAGGGGCTGGGGAAGGGAACTCGGGCACTCCGTCTCGCGACGTCGAGGGCCTGGGTCCCCCCCACGGAAGGCGTCGTGGCACTAATGGTTGGTTGTCGATTCCTTTTCCTGTCAGTGTTAATGGGTTCTTCTCCCTGCTTTCAGAAATCAGGTCGCCCAATCCAGTGCCCGATCGTCGCCCGCCCACTGGCGCAGGGGTAGGGGAAACACCGACGCGGCTACTCCGCGCGGTCCCGCCCATTCCACAGTTGTCCCAGCAGCCGCAATTGCGGGGCAACCACGCCCTCTCTCCCCCTCGGAGGTCATCCAAAGAAGGGTGATCAACAGCTTGGTGCGGAGATACGAGGAAGAGGGAGTCATCCCCACCAGGGACATGGCTCGCCTAGACCTCGAGGGAGCTGCACCTCGCCGCCAACGCCGCCCCCGAGGGCCGCGCAGGGAGGCACCGCTGCCAACCTCGACGTCCAACCGCTTTGGGAGCTTATCCCTGGAGCGCTCCAACAACTCCTTCCCCTATGCGGATGAAGTGGAAGATGCCTGGGACTACCTTATCCGAGATCCGCTCCAGGGATCCACGACAAGGGCTCCCGCCAGGCCACGGCGACACCGCCGCCAGGCCCCTCAAGTCGAGGAACAGGCTCTCCACCTGCCCGCGCCGCTCATCCCGACTCGTCTGTCTCGACGCCAACGTCGGGCACGAGCGGAAGAGGATGCCCACCTTGGGGCCCTAGCAACAGCGGCCGCGTTGGCTCAAGCCACTGCTGGCTCCAGTCACCAGGCCCCTGCGCATCCTGAGCGGGGGCACTTCTATGCCCGACCCGGATCGAGGCCCCGACCGCCCCAAAGGCAGGTTGGGTTGACTCTCCTGGTTGCTGGTACAGACAATAGCCACCGCGGACCACCTCGCGGTAACGCTATTCACCAACAGGGGCTACTCCGTGTGGCCGATCCAAGAGGCATGGGTCATCCCACCTCCCGATCCCGGCCCGGAGGCCTGCCCGGAAGCATCTCTCCCCGCGTCCCCTTTGATATCTGTCCCGGTGCTCCTCGCACCTTGGTTTCCAGTCCTCTTGGCCCCAGCACCAGTGCGGCCGGAGGACGCCAGGATAGAGATCAGTCGTGCCCCGAAGAACCACCCAGGGGCAGGAGGGCGAGGCGTCGACGCCGAGGGAAGAATGTTACGGAATTCCAGACATAGATCCGACCGGTTCGCTTCTCTGATACAGAGGCGGAGTATGATTCGGCGACAGAGCCCTCCCCCCAATCCCGCCAGTCAGGGGCAGGGGTAGGAATGCGGCACGTCAGCCTCGTACTTCCCGAGAGCAAGATCGACACGATCCCCGCCTCTCTCCGAAGGTATATCCGGAGTAGCAAGGGCCTGGTAGACCCCCAAGGATCAAACTTGCGGTTGGTACCAGCCCCTCCGGAAGCGCCTTCTGCCTCGATCGGAGAAGCCGGAGACCTTTTCTGGGGACCGACGGACGAACCACGATCTAGTGCACCCTCGGCGAGCACCGACGCTACGGCAGGATGTTCGCTCGCCGGCCCGTCCTATCGTGATGTGGTAGCCAGGGCACCGCCACCCTCAGAGGGCGGCCCGGGATATAGAGGCCAATCGGCCTGCTCGCCGTATTCACCGCCGGCCAGCCCGTCGGCCCGACGGCCCGCCTCGGCACCACTGCCGGTTCCCCGTCCATTCCCAGTCTTTGAAGAGGACCAGGGAGACCTGGGTCCCGAGCTTGAGTCGTGGAGCTTCTGGACCGTCCTTGCAGAGGGCCACTTCCCTGAGAAGTTTTGGCCAGTCGCAGGACCAGACTTTGATGCACCCGAATCGCTCACCCCGGATGAGTTCGAATGCTTCCGCCGAACTCTCCGGGAGACTCACTCCCGTCTTCACCACTTACAGATTCCATATCCCGGGAGTCAAGTGCACCTGGAGGATATTGGTGAGCAGTGCCGTCAAATTGACCTGGCCACGCTCCCCGCGGTTCGGCACCCCGGGTCATTTGGGCACCACGAGGCCCTCCAACAACGATGCGTTGAGTGTTTTCAAGTACTCCGCAAGGTTATCGAGGAAGCCACTCCCCACGTGTATATCCGTGGATGGGGGCAGTACGCTGCCCTACGCTTCAGTACGATTCGCCGACAGCCCGATTCGCTGGGTGGCCCTGAGGGTACGTCCCCAGGGACGGAAACAGTCAATATGGCTGACCTGTCGGGGGAGGGGGACGGTTTGGAACTTCTCGACGGGGGCTCTCCCCCCGAAGACAAGCCATTGTTGGATCCATCGGTGAGAGTTACTCATCATCAGAGGAACCTCCTGGGGCTCCCCGCACCCACTGAAGCACTAACGTTGAGCCGAAACGTCAGCAAAGGTAAAGAGCACGGCGAGGCTATAAGGCCCGCCGACCCGTCTGCCTCCACGCATAGGGCAGATGAGGATCCCGAGAAGGCTACGCTACGTCAACAGCTCGCCGAGCAGAAGAAGCTAGTTGACCAGCTCCTCGCCGAGCGCGCTGCGGAGCAGCGGCCTGACTACGGTGATCCTAGGCCAGGACAGCAGGGACAGGAACAACCACCCCTCGATGAGGCTCTCCCGGGCAACCATGATTATGTCGTGTTCGCCGACAGGAGAGAGGCCATCGCCTATGGCAAGAGGGCGCGGTATGTTTCACCACACCCTCCCGAGCGGCGTGACTACCTGAGAGACCCCGCTCGGATTCCTCCCGCTGCCCCAAGGGCCGCTCCGCCCGCCATCCCACGAGCTGCAGAGTTCGACGACCCGATCGACGACCCGATTGAAGGGCCGTGCAATGCGCTCGTGGTTAGAGATCCTCGCCAGGACTGGAACCCATGTCCGGACGATCCGATGGCGGCACTCATCGCCCGTTTGGAAGCCTTGGAGACTCGGCAAGTGGAAATCCCACCGGACGGCAAGCCATACCCAGCATGGGTGGATGACATGCCGGCGCCTCCGGGATTCGGGAATCCCACTGTTGCCCCCTTCAACGGGACTGGAGATCCGCCACAACATTTGGCCCATTTCAACTCGAGGTGCGGGCCTATGTTGGGGACTCCAGCGCAGCAAGAGGCCGCTAAGCTTCGCTGCTTTGTCCAGACACTGGAAGGGCCAGCATTTGTCTGGTACAGCCAGCTCCCCGTCGGGTCGATAACTAGCTGGGAGGATCTTCGTAGACAATTCCTCTACCAGTTTTGTTCCACGACCCGGAAGACGAGTATCGCAGACCTCTTCAAGTGCAAGCAGAGGCCTGATGAGCGAGTCGCGGACTTCGTCGCCCGATGGAAGGGTCTCACGTATTCCCTTGACATGCCATTGACTCAGGAGCAGTTGCTGACAATGTGTGTCGGGAACGTCAAGACCAAGCTGGTCCCTTCCTTGATCACTCAGAATTACCCCGGAGGGTTCAGGGACTTCTCAGACAAAGCTCAACGTCTTGAGGAAGCCCTACAACAGGCCAGCCAGGCACACCCGCTGCCTCCTATGATTCCTGCAAGGAGAGCCAGCAGGGCTGAGCCCGCTGCTGTTGCCCAGATAGAGGCCCCCAGGCCACTGGAGCTGCTGCCGGCGAGACCAGCTCCACAGCCTCACAGGAATCCGCCTCCACGGGCTCAGTTCCCGGCCCAGCAGCGGCAGCCTCAGAACCGGCCTGCCCCTCCGCGTAATGTACCGCCACAACCCAGGCGAGATAATCAGGGTCTACCTCCTCGGCAGGCCCCTCCAGCCCCTCGTCAAGACCACGATCCCAGGGGCCCGCGATACCTGACCTACTCCTTTCACGAGGATCAGGTCCCCGGTTATTTCCGGAGCGCCCTCGAGCAGAGGATTGTGCGACTGCCTGAGTGTTGGAGGCCAGAGGAGGCACATCTCACGGATAACCCCCGCTACTGCCCCTACCATCGGGCTCTGGGGAACACCATCCAGCTGTGTTATGTGTTTAAGGATTGTCTCTAAGACCAGATTAACAACAATGTAATCAGGTTGGGCCCAGCTCCAGCACAAGTGGCGGGCGTGTTCGTGGGATCAGATGACGATAGCGGCGATGAGGACGAATGGCAGCTGGTCTCCGACCGCGGGTCCCAGAAGTATAAAAACTGGATGGCCCGCAAGACGATCGTTCGCGCCCATGGAATCATCTGTGCGCGCTTGAATCAGCCTGAGCCCCTAGAATCTGCGGGTGTTGCTTCGGCATCGTCGTCCCAGCCTGCCTCTTCCAAGAAGAGCAAACGGCGGCGGCGCAAGAAGGAAGAGTGCGCCCCGCCAGTTCTGCCACTCTCCCGCACTCTCGGCGATTTCATGCCCCCGGAGATGGGGATCCCTCCTTGGATCCGCCCCGTGGTGAATGATTCGTCCGATGACAGTATTGGGTACGCTTCGGTTAATACTGTCGAGCTGGTAAATCCCTTTTCGGTTCCCGACGTTGAAGAACACCAAGAACACCAGGTGGACCCCCCTAGTGTCCCCGGTCGTCGCCACCGTCGGAGGAGCCGCAACAACAGGAGTCGCCGGGGCACAGCAGTTGGTACCTCCAGCCAGGCCGTGCACGCCACTGAGACTAGGCGGCAGGCTCAAGATCGAGCTCAGCGTGCGCAGGGCCCCCATCCGGGGATGACGGATTCGCCTCCGCCACTGTTTGTGGTGTGGGACCAGGCAGAACCGCCTCAGCCGCGTCGCAATCAGCTCCGCCCTGCCACAAGTCCATCCCAGCCTCCTGACCCCAGTACGGTGACCATTTCCCGGGCTTCAACCAATGAACAGCAAGATGCGCCAAGCACCAGTCGGCCGCCGGCCCAACCGACAAGGCCCGTCATGCTTCCAACCGCAGAGCAACCTCCTGCAACCAGGGGCTCGCGCTTGGCCAAAACGTATGATGTCCTGAAGCACTTGGCCGACATCCCAGCGAGACTCTCCATCCTTGAGGCTCTGCGCATGTCATCTGAGATGCGTGAGGCACTCGCTGAAGCCCTGAAGAGCCCCCTCCAGTTTGAGACAGAGGTTGCGGCTGCAGAGGCCTTTCACGCCGAAACGATTGAGGACGCCGAATGCCAGGCAGTTATCTCGTTCTCTGGTAAGGATGAAGACCCTCCTATACAGGGGCACATTCGTCCATTGTATGTTACCGGCCAGTTCAATGGCCTTGAAGTCCGGCGCTGTCTTGTCGATACGGGGTCTGGGATTAACCTGATTCCAACTCGGACGCTCCGGAGATTGGGGTTGTCTGAGGATGACTTGATCCCCTCCGACCTCAGGATCCAGGGGTACGACCGCACCGAGCAAACTCCGGTCGGCAAGATACGTTTGAAGACCCAGTTCGGTGACTTGGTTGCCAACACCGAATTCATGGTAGTCTCTCAAGACACTGCGTATAACGCATTGATGGGTAGGCCATGGCTCCACCTTCATGCGGCGGTTCCCTCATCATACCACCAATGCCTCAAATACTCCCTTAACGGTCGAGTAGGCGTGCTTCAAGGAGATGCCTCTCCTTTTGCCTCATGTGAAGCCCGCTATCTGGACGCGGACTATTACAAGAGCAAGGATAAGCAGATCCTGGCAGGTGAGGTCGAGCCTGTCGCTGTTGCAAGTGATCCCTGGGCAAGTTTGGATGACGCTTACGTCCTCCCGATTCAACGGTTGGACGTATCCATGGTCTCGACGGCTTGTGAGTCTCCTGATGAGATGACCGCGACCGCCCATGCCAGCACCAGCGGCCCAGCAGGATCTGGTAGCCCCAATGCAGTTGCCAACGCAGTCTCTCCCGTGGACGATCCCTCCCCGAGTGGAGTGGACGTGGAAGATGCACCCCCAGCCTTTGAGGAGGGCATCTCCGCCACGGTCGATGAGTTAGTACAAGTGAACCTTGGAACCGAAGCATATCCAAGACCCACATTGGTTAGTGCCGCCATGCCCTCTGAGGAGCGGCAGCAGTACGTGGACTTTCTCATGCAGCACCGTGATGTGTTCGCTTGGGGCTATGACGAGATGCCGGGGCTAGATCCTCAGGTAGCCGTCCACCGCCTTGGTCTCCCGGCGAACCATCGCGGGTTCAAGAAGCCTCCCAGGAAGATGCACCCATTTCACGGTGCCATGGTTGAGGCCGAAGTTGACAAGCTTATCAAAGCCAACTTCGTGAGGGAAGTCCAGCACCCCAAATGGCTGGCCAACATTGTGCCGGTCCGGAAGAAGAACGGGCAGATCAGAGTCTGCATCGACTTCTGCGATCTCAACCGCCACTGTCCGAAGGATGATTTTCCCCTTCCAGTGACAGAGCTGTTGATTGACGCCACGGCAGGGTTCCAAGCCCTCTCCTTTATGGATGGATACTCCGGATACAACCAAATCCGGATGGCCCCTGAGGATGAGGAGTTCACTGCCTTCAGGGCCCCCCAAGGTACCTTTTGTTACCGGGTCATGCCCTTCGGCCTGAAGAACGCAGGTGCCACCTATCAACGGGCGATGCACCGCATATTCAAGCCAATCCTCGGCACACTGGTGGAATGCTACGTCGACGACTTGGTAGTCAAATCGCGCCAGCGTCAGGACCATCTCAAAGATCTTGAGAAAGTGTTCGGCTTCCTCCGGTCTCGTTGCCTGAAGATGAACCCGTTGAAGTGTGCCTTCGGGGTCACCTCCGGAAAGTTCCTTGGATTTGTGGTAAGATACCGGGGTATTCAGATCGACCCAGAGAAGATCAGGGCGATTAGCCAGATGCCTCCCCCAGGTAACATCCGGGAACTACAAGGGTTCCAAGGCCACTTAGCCTATATACGCCGATTCATCGCGAATCTGGTCGGCAAGTGTAAGCCCTTTTCTCGGCTCATGAAGAAAGGTGCCACCTATGTATGGGATAAAGAGTGTCAGACCGCTTTCGAGGAAATCAAGCAGTACCTGCTGCAACCTCCGGTTCTGATGCCGCCTGTATCCGGGAAGCCGCTGGTCCTCTATGTGACCGCCCTGGAACGGTCCCTTGGCGCCCTTCTCTCCCAGAAGAACAACGAGGGAACAGAGAATAGCCTCTATTACCTCAGTCGCATGCTCCTCGATGCGGAAGTCAGGTATTCCCCCATCGAGAAGAGCTGCCTGGCGCTCGTATTTGCCGTACAGAAATTACGGCACTACTTGCAGCACCATGAGGTACAGTTGGTTTCTCGGGTAGAGCCGTTGAAATATATCCTGAGCCGACCTATGTTGACTGGCCGTCTAGCGCGGTGGGCTGTGATTCTCCAGGAGTTCGACATCAGGTATGTGTCTCAGAAGGCCATCAAAGGGCAAGCGTTGGCAGACTTTCTGGCTGCTCACCCAACCTCCGCGGATCAGCCGCTGGATCTAGGCTTTCCTGATGAGGCCATTCTCTCGGTCGATCGAGCCGGTCCATGCTGGCAGATGCACTTTGACGGTGCCTCCCGGAGCCCCACCGGTAGAAGGCTCGATAATCCTAAGCTCAACAGAGTGGGCTTGGGTATCGTCTTCATCACCCCGGAGCAAGCCGTGCTGCCATACTCTTTCCTGTTGTCAGAGGGCTGTACCAACAATGAGGCGGAATACCATGCCCTCATCACCGGCCTCGAGTTAGCTCTCGAGATCGATGTGCCCCATCTGTGTGTGAAAGGGGACTCCGAGCTGGTTGTTAAGCAGATCAATGGCGACTATGTTGTCAGGAAGCCGGAACTTGTGCCATTGCTGGAGTGCACCCTCCTGCTGATGGCCCGGTTCCCTTCTCGGCCAGAAATTGTCCATATTCCCCGGTCGCAGAACGATCGAGCAGATGCTTTGGCCAGCCTTGCTGCGTCACTTGCAGAGCCTGAACAGGATAACCTGATCGTCTGCGTGACGCACTGCAGGCTCATTTCTCCCGTTATCCCGGAAGGAGATCGCGGCCCGTCGGTAAGTAATCTCACCACGGTTGCCCCTGTGCCCGGAGCCCCGAGTACCCCAGATATGGCAGTCGAACCAGCCCCTGATTGGAGGACGCCTTTGGTTGAGTACCTCCAACATGGCATTCTCCCGCCGGATCGGGCCGAGCGCGAGCGAGTTCGACGCCGCGCATCGCAGTTTTTCCTTCAGAGCAGTCCCGGCTTGGAGCAGATCCTCTATAGACGCGGATTTGATGGTGTTCTCCTCCGTTGCCTTCAGGGAGTTGAGATCCCATGAGTCATGCAAGAGGTTCATGCTGGTTCATGCGGTGCCCACCAGACTGGGCCGAAGCTGTCCCACCAGATTCGGAGGTTGGGATACTTCCGGCCCTCCATGATCCACGACTGCATCGAGTATGCCAGGAGGTGCCATGCGTGCCAGGTTCATGCGAACTTTGTGCATCGGCCGCCGGAGCCTCTCCATACCACCAGGTATTCTTGTCCCTTTGCAGTCTGGGGGATGGACGTCGTGGGACCTTACCCGCCGGCGACAGCTCGCCAGTGCCGGTTCATTCTGACCGCCACAGACTTTTTCTCCAAATGGGCAGAGGCGATTCCGCTCAGAGAGGTCAAATCTTGTTCGATCGCTGACTTCGTGACCTCCAACATCATTCATCGATTTGGAGTGCCTCACGCTATCCTCACGGATAACGGAGCCAATTTCCGAGCAGCTGAGTTGAAGAAGTTGTACGCCAAGTACAAAATTCTCTCGAACCATACATCTTGATATCATGCGCAGGCGAATGGACAGATCGAGGCGTTTAACAAGACCCTCTCTAACATTCTGCAAAAGATGGTTGGTCAGAACAAGAAGAGTTGGCCGGACAAGCTCCCCAACGCCCTCTGGGCTTATCGGACGACGACTCGCAATTCCACCCAGATGACCCCTTATTCCCTGGTGTATGGAGCTGAGGCCGTCCTGCCCATCGAGATCCAGTTACCGTCCTTGCGCACTGCGGTCTATGACCAGCAAGCGCCGGACAGAGCTGCTGAAGCCCGTCTAGTCGAGTTGGAAGCACTGGATGAGAATAGACTTCGCGCCTTGCACAACTTGGAGAGGCATCAAAGCAGAATGGCTCGAGCCTTCAATAAGAAGGTTCGCCTCCGCTCCTTCCTGCAGGGTGACCTAGTGCTAGCCCTAAGAGCGCCAATGATCCCCGGCAGGAAGCCACCCAAGTTGGAGCCCAAGTGGGAAGGACCTCTTGTCGTCCACAAAGTTTATCCCAATGGCGCGTATTCCCTAGCGACTATGGATGGTGAGCGTGTCACTCCTCCCACCAACGCTAGGTTCCTCAAGCAGTACTTTGCCTGAGTGTACATTCGTCCTGCATGACGCTAAACTGCACCACGTCCTGCACGACGTTAAACTGCATACGTCCGCGCGACAAGACGTTAAACTGCCAAGCACCATTCGTCCAAGCTACAAGACGCTAAACTGTTCAGCATTCGTCCAACATGACGTTAAACTGTACCTCATCCAAGCTACAAGACGTTAAAATATTTAGCATCCGTCCAACATGACGTTAAACTGTACCTCGTCCAAGCTACAAGACGTTAAACTGTTCAGCGTTCGTCCCGCATGACGTTAAACTGCCTCTCAAGAACTACGTGCGGCTTGATTCCCATCCTTATGGGATACGTAGGACCGCCTGAACATAGGCCCAGCCCCATCCTTTGGGAATTTTCATCCCACCTCGGGCCCTTGGCCCCGTTGTCTCTGGGTATGTGGCGTATGGTGCGGACGCGGGGCTACGCCCTCATTCACGTCGGTTTGCTCGCCACGCTGTACGCCCCCCACGTTTGGGGATGACTCCTGCTCCCCCTTTTTTCTCTCTCTTCGTCCTGCATGACGTTAAACTGCACTTCAAGAACTACGTGCGGCTTGATTCCCATCCTTATGGGATACGTAGGACCGCTTGGACATTCATGTTTCAGGCCCAGCCCCATTTCTCGGGAATCTCTATCCCGCGTTGGGCCTCTGGCCCCAGTTCCCCTCCTTTTTGTGCGAGGCGTGTAGCGTGAGCGGGGGATTATGTCCTCATTCACGTCGGTCTACTGGCCGCGCCGTACGCCTCCCCCGTGTGTGAGACTACCTCACACCCTTCTTCGTCCTGCATGACGTTAAACTGCCTCTCGAGAACTACGTACGGCTTGATTCCCATCCTTATGGGATACGTAGGACCGCCTGGACGCTTGTGTTTCAGGTCCATCCCCGTCTCTTGGTCGATCACGGGGATCTGCTGTCTTTTGGTTGCTCTCAGGGTGAGTCCTCCGACCCTTTCCGGTGACCTGTTAACATGTTTGGGGTACTTTGGTCTATGACCCGTGGTGTCGGATTCAATCCCGACAAGTCCTGTGTTGCTTGTCGGGCCTCGCGCTTCCTCTTGTTTGAGCCTTCATTCAAAGGGATCCTCGTTAGCAGTTTGGGTACGATGCCTCAGTGCTCTCCTACCGCTCCGGGTCGATTTACTGGCGGGTCCTGGGCCGCAAATCGATATGAATCCTGCAATTGAGCGGTTGATGCTCGTTTGCTTGCCCCGTTCCAGGCTGACGCGATCGGATGTTGTGTTGCGAATGCGTCAGCAACATCCTTGATCGCCATGTCGGCTCTCTTAGGCTCCGAACATTGGTTGCGTGGTCCTCATTACACTCCGCCTTTGTGCGTTGTAGTGGAATCTCGACACTCTCTTCATACTGGCCTTCAGCACACCTTTGCACGTTAGGCAGGCCAACCAGGGTAATGGTGTCTGTCGAGGCTCCCACGATCTGAGCACCAAGGATACACGCTGATGTCCTCCCTAAGGGCCATGAGTAGCTGGACCCTCGTCCCCATAAGGAGGAAGGAGTCGCCCGAACAATCGTGTTCTGGGCCCAGTATATCTGGAGGCTAGCATCTCTGCCCCTCGGGTGATGGACATACGCAGGCCCCTATCCCAGGATCCTTCTCCTGGAATCGTGCGTGACCGTAGGGCTGGGTATGTTCTCACATCCGCTGAGTCCTCCATATCGCAATACGCGGATTCCTAAATGTTCTGAGCCACACGACCTTAAACTGTGTTGTCTGGTCCTACCACACGACCGTAAACTGTGATCGTCTTGGCCGCCCGACGAGAAACGGCACTGCATCGTGATGTTCTCCTCAGGGGACACTCACGTTGGGCGCTGGTTAATAACCACGCCATTCATCAATGCCTTTCATGGCTTGATTATTGTGGCGACGCCAGGGATTCCTTAATCACAGGCATGTCGCTGCACAAAGAAAAACCATCCATCTTTAAGGACAAACAAGAAATATCAAATACCGCTTCTTCTGTGTGTGAGGGTCAGACCCGCACCCTTCCCCGCGCTGGTGCCCGATTGTGTTGCGCCGCGCTTCAAGAACTACGTGTGGCTTGATTCTCATCCTTATGGGATACGTAGGAACGCCCGGATGTTTGAAACTCCGGGTCCAGCCCCCACCTCTTAAAGATTCCCCCCTTCTCTGGGGAATCCGCTGCCTTCAGGCCACCCTCAAGGCGTGTACCTCGACCCCTTGCAGTGGTCCACTGGTGTCAAGAGTACTCTGGTTTATTGCCAGGAGGGTCAGGTTCATCTTGGTCAGGTTCTTTCCATTTTCAGGCTTCATGCTCCCTTTCATTCGGACCCATCGCCTGCGCCCTGGGTGGAGCCCCCGTGAACGGTTTGGACACAATGCCTCAGTGCTCTCCCACCGACTTGGGCTGGTGCCCCCAATGGCCTCGGGCAGCAAATCGATATGAATCCTGCGATTGAGCGGTCGATGATCGTTTGCTGCCTCATTCCATCAACGGTTAGTGCGATATTGATGCTGCTTTTCCGCCACGGTCGGCAGTACTCCCATGTCGTTACGCCGGTGCCCCCAGTCCTTGAGTGAATGGCCGCATGATTCACATCACATTTTCCACCTCCCATTCTGACCAGTCAAAATCTCGACACTCTTGACACTATCCCTCAGTTCACATTCGCATATCCAGGGGATAGGACCACAATGTGGCGTACTTTGAGGTCTCAATGGTCCGAGCTCTAAGGCCTTAAACTAAGATCTACCCTTATGGTCCGAGCTCTAAGACCTTAAACTAAGATCTACCCTTATGGTCCGAGCTCTAAGACCTTAAACTAAGATCTACCCTTATGGTCCGAGCTCTAAGACCTTAAACTAAGATCTACCCTTATGGTCTGAGCTCTAAGACCTTAAACTAAGATCTACCCTTATGGTCCGAGCTCTAAGACCTTAAACTAAGATCTACTCTTATGGTCCCAGCTCTACGACCTTAAACTAAGATCTCCCCAAACGGGATTCTACGTCCTGCATGACGTTAAACTGCACTTTCAGAACTACGTATGGCTTGATCTCCAGCCTGATGGAGTACGTAGGAACGCCCGGGCATTTCGACTCGGGTCCAGCCTCAGGGATCGCTAAGTCCCGCCCCTCCTCGTCGCCGGCCGTCTGGCCTGACTTCGGGTAGAGTGGTGCAGTTGTGATATTCTCCCCGATCCAGCTCGGGATGCCCCGTTGCAATGACGGTAAGCGACAGTTTCCTCGTCAAAGAGGTTCTGTCTGAGAATTGGGGTGATTCACGGCCAGATTAGTGCATCCGCCTAATACGCTTTCCCCACGGTAGCGCAATTTTGAGAGCGTTGGATTCTATCCGAACAAATCGTCACTTCGCCCCACGCTTTGCGTGCCCTGTTGATCTGGATTTCCACCCTTGTGTCTGAAGGAACCCCCAAAGCGGTATTCATGATGACATGTGGTCCGCCTCCTGCAATATGAATGATGACCTTCGGTCCGTCTATTGCAGTTGTTATGGTCGATCCATTGTCCGCCTACCGTCTTGGGCATTTCCTGGAAGGCCGACCGTTGTGGATGTCTGGATTCGGGACACGCGATTCACCCTTTCTCATTTCCCTATGTTCGGATAAAATCTCAACGCCCCTAGCGTTGTCCCGCTCGTGTGTCGGAACAAGTTGGGGGGATGATACATTGATTAGGCTTGAGGTCTCCTTTCTTAGGAATGACCTCCCTCTTTTCTCTAGAAATCCAGGCCCAATTGCGGATGCCTGAAGCTTGGTTAACGCTCCCGCGAGACAATTTGTGGTTGAGCATGTTAAGCCAAAAGATGCAGATAAATATGGTGATTCATACGAGTGGATGAAAATATTGAGTAGCGGAAGCAAATGTTCTAGGAATGGCAAAAAACAAAGCCCCTAGGGATTAGCGTGCTGGATAAGTCTTTCTAACGCCGCTACCCTTTGGCTGGCGGCCTCCAGAGCTGCTTCTCGCTCTCTGCGTGCCCTCTCCTCGTCGGCGGTCGCAGCACGCAGTTCGTCGATTCTGGCCTGTGCACGCTCCCACTCGACTTGAATTGTGACCATTTGTTGGCCCGCCTCCGTCAGCTGTACTTGGGCGTCAACCAGCTGGGCTGCTAGTTGCTCCACAAGCTCGGTGCATGTTGCGACGGAGGCCTCCTTCTCTGCCGCCTGCCCTTCGAGACGCTGGACTTCCTGCTCCGCTGCAAGGAGCGCCCGCGTGTTCTCCGACATGTCCCGACATTGTGCGACGTCGGCACGCTGGCGGCTCTCGCGCATCTTTTCGGCCATGAAATCACGGACCGACAGATGGAGGCGTTGAGCATCAGCTCCCCCGGCACACAGGAAGCGCAGCCAGGTTTGGAGTGACCCCATGCGCCCCAGCCACTCCGATGGGTCTCGCTTGAGGAAGCGCCGGATGCACTTCCACCCCCTTCGGCGCGCTATCCGGCTCTCCTCGACCGCCTCCGCGTCCGAGTCATCAATCTCCTCGGGGTCGGCAGGCCGGTAGGCAGGGAAGGCAGCCAGCAGGTCTGCTGCAGGGTCCGCCCTTGGGATGTCCTCACGGGGGATAGGTTCCCCAACATCTGGGCGACCTTCTTCTCCCGCCCCAGCGGCGTTGACACCCTCGTCAGTCCCCGACCTCTCTCCGATGGCAGCACCACCGACGTCCGTAGCCCCCTGATCAGCAGTTGGTGGGGCCGACTCGGTGTGAAAAGTCTGTTCCGGAGCAGGCGGCATGTCTGCCACTGGTCCACTCGTGGATGGCCCGGGTTCGGTGGCCCGACGGGCCTCCAGTCCTGAGATCACTGCGCAGGGCACGCCGTGGTTAGTCACGGATCGTCAGCGGCAAGCACCAGCAGTAAAGGAGACTTACGGGAGTTCGGAGCGTCATCTTCCGCTATCCCGGTCGCCGCAGGAGCAACTGCAGCAGGGGACCCCACAGCGCTTTTCAGTTCAATGATGGGTGTCTGGCCCCCGCCTTGTCCTGCTAGCGCCTCTCCTAATCCCGCTGAGGATGCCTGACCGACATCTGTGTGCTTCTGAGAAAGGTGGAGAAATGGGTTAGAAGCTGCATAAGAGAATGGATGAAGTAGGTTGAGTAGGGATAGAAGCGGACCTCGAGGAGCTCAGTGACATCAACATTGTCAGAGCCGGCCACCTCGCCGCTCTCCCGCGGGCTCCCACGATGGGACCTTCCCTCGGAGCCTTCATCCTCCCCCGTCTCCTCCTCCTCCTCGGAGTCGTTACTGTCATCTTCTCCCGGCGGCATCTGTTCTGGAGCGGGTTCGAGACCGAGCATCACCTTCACCATAAGGGATGGCTCCGCACGCTGACCACGTTGGCGCGCGTACTCATCCATGGCCGTCAGATACGCATACTGCCGGTTGAAGTCCACCCTGTCGGCGATCTGGAGGTGCCCGACCTCTGGCAGATAGATTCCTTCTCTGAGTATCTTTCGCCAGATGACATCGGTCCCCAGTGACTGTCGCAGGGTCATCCAGGCCGACCACAGCGCCGGGAAGACTGCATCGTGGGAGGGTTCGAGCAGATGCCTTACCTACTTCCCAGGCCGCTCTTCGACCACCGTACGCGCCCCCTCTCTGGGCGCCGAGGTCGTAGCGGCAGCCTGCGATGTACCCGCCGCCGAAGCCCCTGCTCGCGCCGGCTCCGCTGCTTGGCGCGCCTCCGTTCTCCCCCGTGTGGCGGCGCCTCGCCTCCTTCCTTGACGCCCGGTCTCCGCACGGGTGACCTCGAGCCGCCGAACTGGCTTCCGTAGAAGCCCCTCGGGGTACGCGATGGCCCAGTGTTCGGCGTACTCGGTTGCCAAGCCTGCGTCAACTCCGGTAGGAGGGAGAGTGATAACGTCGCCAGAGCCGAAAGCGGCAAACATCAGCCACATCTGACGAAGGACGCCAGGGTTCGTCTCCTCCCGGACAGCAGTGAATACCCTCTTCGGCATCCGTTGAAGGCACCCGAACTGCCTGGCGAACCGGGTTGGCACGTAAGGCTCGCAGATCACCTTCCCGTCGATCCGAGCCACGAGCACCCCGCCCCGCATGTTCAGGAAGTACTCGTGCTGCTCCAGCGGACCCTGCCCGTTGTCGATCATTTGGCCAACGGGAGTGGGGAACGGGCTGAAGTTTAAATTGGCATGATTGCCAATCCGAATCCTCACGCCCTCCTCGATTAGGGTCATCGGAGCGACCCCCATAATATTCAGCAGGGAGGGTCGCAGGCCGTTGCCCGGAGGAATGATGGCGTTCGGAAACGTGTACCCACCAAGGTGAGCAGCCACCCAACCGTGGAAGAATTGGAAGGGCCCACAGATCCTTCGTGGCGACCCCCCTCGTGAGATGCGTCCCAGGATGGCATACAGCTTCGCCAACACTGGGACCCCGAGGTTGTATCTTTTTTTGGCGGCCATAGTGCCCGCCATCGCCAGTGTCGCCGGGCGAACGCCCATTCTCGCATCCCGCACTGGCAGGAGCCACCCACTCAGAAAGGCGGCCAGGAACGCCGTGTACCGGACATTTGGGTCCCGGGCCTCGATGACGCGGTACCCCCATGAGCGGTAGTCGCCCGTCTCTAGGACCCGCCAGTACGACCCGTTCCGGCTCCTCTGAGCCGCGGTCGGGCACCGCTTCCCCCTGCCTGGCATCTTGACCGCCTGGTCATGCTCCAAGAACTGGCCGAACCACTCCTTGTAGGCTATGTCCTTCTGGAAGTCCTTGATCCCGAGCCGCTGCGTAGCCAGGTCAAGCAGATGCCAGGTCAGAATGGGAGTCTGTGACCTGTCCTCCCAGGTGTTCTTCGGTGGCAGGAACTCATCGTACTGGTAACCCTCCAGCGGGATACCTCCGATGCAGTGGATGTCCCAGAGACCGATACCGACCTCCCCATGGTGAAGGTGGAAGGTGTTGGTATCCGGGGACCAGCGGGTGAACAGCTCCGGCCCGAGCTCGGACTGCTGGTAGAAGTGGAACTGCGACGTCCACACCGCCTCAAACAGGCCGATGTACCGCAGCTCCTCCGCGAAGTGATCGCAGGTGTGGCGTACCCAGAACGCCCAGGCCCACTCACTGGTGAAATTGCCCCCAGACCACAAGTCCCAGTCCTTCAGCCAGCCCTTGGTGTCGTCCGTGACACTCTGGCGATATATGCTCGAGTAGAGGGTTGGAGAGTTCTCCGCAGTAGGCTCACTTCCGACGATGGTTCGCGTCCTCGGGTTTAGGACATAGACATCCAAGTGTCTGGTCTCCCTGGCAGTATGCCCATTGTTGGTGATGTTATAGCGGAGAAACTCGTCCTCCCGGGTCACCCAGGTCCGCGGCGCATCAATCTCGAACCCTGGCACCGGAACCTCATCTAGGATGCCGAAGTTCCAGAGCGGCAGGTTGTCCGACAGTGGATATGTCTTCTGGGCCGGCGTCAGCAAGTCGAACAAGGATTGATTGTTGGAAACAATCTCCTTGGCTCCGTAAACCTCCTCGTTCGTCGCCATCTCAGCTCTGCGAGTGGCGGCATCCCCCTCATTTCCTTGGTTCGCGGCCATCTCAGAAGCTCCGGGAGTCGTGCGGGTAAAGGGATGAAGCGTGCAGGATCGGACGAGGCTGGTAGAGAAGTTTGAAGGCTGGCGCGCAATCCTAGTGGACGGCGCGCAATCGGGAAGAATGGCGCGTAAAGTCCCGGGTTTTCGCGTAAAAACAGGGCGAAATCCGGACGGTTTTGCGCGACGATCGGGCGAATTTCGCGCCGGAAAAGGCAATTTCGCGCACGAGAGCGTTGGAGCTTATCGCGCGGAAGGCCTGTGTACGGAACGCGGGACCCTGGACCCCTATTTATAGGCGAGGCCGGGGTCCGCGCTGTGCGGAAAGCGCTTTGCGCGACCGCAGCGGCGAATTCCGCGCCCGACGCCCCTTTTTGCGCGCCACAGTCCCGCGCCACCCAGTACTTCGGCATTCCGGCGTCTCCCTCGGAACCCGATCGTTGCGACCTCTCGCCGATCAGATTCTGAGGGGGGGCTTTTGTAGACGCCGGAAAAGTCCGTTGTTCCCAAACAAAGCTCCGGATGCGGAAAGCGAAGTTATCTTTGGAGTCGAAAGCCTGTTCCGGAGGGCCCGGAGGTCTTGCGCGGAATTTTAGAGGCCCGCACGCAAAGTTGAGTTGCGGCGCGCAATCCTCCCGGGATGCGCGCAATCCGCAGGGCCGGCGCGCAATTTTGCGCGCCCCGAGCTCCCGCGACTCCCTTGCGCGCCGGGTCCGGATTCTGCGCCCGCGAAGGGAATTCCGCGCCCGCGAAGCGAATTTCGCGCCCGCTGCCGGGATTCCGCACCCGGGGTTGCCTATAAATATAAGGCGGCCCCCGACGTTTTGAAGGTTGCCGGAATTCGAACGGTCTCTCGTGCGCGCAATCCAACCCCTTCCGCGTGCAATTCCGATCTTCAGGTAACCGTTTTTCTTTCGCGCAATAAGGCCTCGGGGTTCGCCTTCGCGCGCTATCCCTTGAGCCCCCTTCCTTTGAATATTTCTTCACCCTAAGGCCTTCGCGCGCAAAAGAAACCGCTTGCGCGCAATTGCCCCCGGGGAGCGCGAAATCCGGCCCGATTGCGCGCACCCCCCCTCTTTTAAAGTGGCTATTCATTTAAGAATGAGCCGTTTCCCCCGCGCGCTATCCGAAGCCCGGTGCGCGCAATCTCAATCATCCGCGCGCAAAGCGCTGGCCCAATTGCGCGCCAAACCGTCCGTTTGCGCGCCGACCCACGGTATTGCGCGCAAAGATCCTCTTTTGCGCGCAAATCGCCAGGGTAGCCTCCTTTGACCCCCTTTGGGTACCCGCTTGCGTGGCGCCCGATGATCTTCATCGCAGGTACCCGCACCGTGCGTTGTCTTCCCGTGCAGCCTTCCAGGCTCGCGCGAAGTGACACGGACCTACCGGCGGCTTCATACGTCCTGCACGACGTTAAACTGCATACGTCCTGCACGACGTTAAACTGCATACGTCCTGCATGACGTTAAACTGCATACGTCCTGCATGACGCTAAACTGCACCACGTCCTGCACGACATTAAACTGCATACGTCCCGCACGACGTGAAACTGCACTATCGTCCGCGCTGCAAGACGTTAAACTGCCAAGCACCTTCGTCCTCAACACACGACGTTAAACTGTATTTCGTCCGGCAAGACGTTAAACCGTCCGCAACCTGATCCCGTGCTCCGCACGCAGGGTCCTCCCGGTTTGGATGTGGCCCCCACCCGCTCGTCTCTGCAGGGATGTCGGGATTGGAGTGGCCTTCACCCACGGGGGTAGAGTGTTACAAACAGAACGAACTACGTGGACTTTGATCCCTGTCTTCTAAACAGGGTATGTAGGAATCCTCTCCGAGGTTCAAGCCCGCCACCTGGTCGTCCCAGTCGTATTTACGTCGGTTCGTCCATCAGTGGACCCCTCCTGGGTTAACACTCGCGTCGATTCACCTATGAATCCGCTCCGTGGGGGACTGCACGTGTGTATCTCCATTGCGCTTCCCCACCGCCTCGATCTCTTCGTGAGTCGGCTAGCCAACGTCCAGCATGACGTGAAACTGTGATTCACCCGGCCGTTCCACCCCCCTCTGTGCGAGGTGGTTCGGTTCAATCCTCCATCCGGCGGCCTCGATCTCTCTGTGAGTCGGCTTGCCAACGTCCAGCATGACGTGAAACTGTGATTCACCCGGCCGTTCCATCCCCCTCTGTGCGAGGTGGTTCGGTTCAACCATCCACCTGGCGGCCTCGATCTCTTCATGAGTTGGCCTGCCAACGTCCAGCATGACGTGAAACTGTGATTCACCCGGCCGTTCCATCCCCCTCTGTGCGAGGTGGTTCGGTTCAATCCTCCGCCCGGCGGCCTCGATCTCTCTGTGAGTCGGCTTGCCGACGTCCAGCATGACGTTAAACTGTATATCCGAACTACGCTGACTTTGATCCGCGCTAACGCGCGGTACGTAGGAAGCCCCTACGGGGTCCAAGCTCTTCACTCCATCATCCACCCTGATCCATACCCGGGCCGCCACATCCCGGTGGGGTCATGCCATTTCATTCCACTCCACTTCACTCGGGAAGCCGCCCATGTGCTGGCCCCAGCGTCGGAGGTCCCCCGCAAGGGGTTCTGTCATCTGATCCACTTCTCGTGTTGATCAGTCCGATGCCGTCCCCGCTGGACGTTAAACTCACGGCATACCCCGTGTTAAACATGGGAAGCTGAGAAAAACCTCAGGTAACACAGTTCCCCGCACCCAATGCGGGATGCCTCAGGCCATTACGCCTTCGAGAAGCCCTATTAGGGACGGAAGGCAGACATGCAGAGGCGCAGTGTCAAGACACGCCCTCGACACCCAGAGCCACCCGGTCTCCTCACCGCAGGTTGCTGCCCCGTCCAGACTCCTTGGGGCGTCCGGGCGGAAGCAGCATAATTAACCGGTGTCCATGAAGATATGGCGCCGGGAACGAGATTCACGAACATTCTTAAATCTATGAGGGAGACCCGGATTAGGCGACGAGTTCCGAGGAGACGTCCATGGAAGGAGGGGCCGACATCCCATCATCCCGGTTTCGATCAAGGAGCAGACGCCCCTGAATAAGGGATGGATGCCGCCCGCCCTTGGAAAGCGGGACTGCGGGGCCACAAGCCGCGCGCCTATCCCCTCGGGTCGACGGGTGCACGCGCGAACGCGTCCTGGCGGAACAGCGTAACCCGACGCACATCCGCACCGAAACATTAGACACATAACTTATTAATTTTTTAATTATCTCTTCAACGTTATGATCTTTGTAAGGTTCTATTTCACTATATGATTTTTATCCAGATTATTTTTTATTTAATATACATTGAATGAAATTATTTAATCATTGTTTCATAAATAATTCCATTTTCTTCTAATCTAAATATTTATTATTTTTTCAATTAATAGTACACTTTTCCAACTCTTTAGTACTTTAAAATATAGATAATTTTTTTAGAATACCTAACATTATTTCTCTCTTTGGTTAGAAATATATTTTCAGAAAAAACCACATATTATAAAAATGTTTTAAGAAATGTTTTTATCCATTTAAAAACTATTTACTAATGAAATTCTTAACAATTTTTACTTTTTTACATTTTTTTAAAATAATATTCATTTCGTTCTTGAAATACTTTTCGTTTGGCTTTTATATAAAAAGTTAATGGAATATTTATTTTAATATGTATGGAATGAAAATAATTTATAGTAGTCAGGAACAATAAAATGTTTTGAATATTCTTTTATTAGTTTGAAAGGTTATTTTTTGAGGAATGTATTTACTTTTTTTGTGAAATTTTAGTTTTAAAAATGATTTTCTAAATGAAAAAGGATACTTTCTTCAATAATATTCATAAATATATTTTTTTTTGATATTTATGTTCCTAAAAAAACCAATTTACTATTACTCCAATGGGTATTTATAAGATTGGTAATATCCTTATTCTTTCTTTGTGTGGTTTAGGATCATTCTGTACAAGGAATGTATTTGTAGTAAATTTTCTTATTAATTTTTAGTCACTAAATTCAATTGAAATCATCACATTCCTATAATCAGTGCACATTAAATATCCCCTAAATATTCATGTTATTTATCATTTATATATTTCTTTATTAAACTATATATAATTTCTATATATGGTGTTATATATTGCAACACATTTTTTATCTTGGGAAATTTTGATAAATATTTTTCATTAGTCAATGTGGATATTTAATGAAAAGGCACAATGTTCATGAACTAAACTAATCATCTAGAATATAGGTAATGTATAGGACATGTAGACAAGGTTCAGGACCAGTTATAGATAGACCCTCAATTTATTGATAGGTATCATGAGAGGAATCAGTTGGCTAGCCGTATATAAATGGTCATCTCTTGTATACTTACCTATATTTTTTATACTATCTTGATGAAAGATCATGAATGTAGAGGTATCATGATGCCTGAGTTTATCAAATTCAATATTAAAGTATTTACTTCACTAAAAAATCTATTATTGTTATTATTATCCATGAGTTTTTTTCAATTATATTAGATATGGATTCATTTAATTATCATTTAATTTATCCAATGGCATGTGTTTTTAGTTATTTTCCCTTCCATATTTATTATTCCTTACCTAGATATGATATTCAAGTTATTTATTAAATTCCATGTGTGTTCATTTATTTACCTTATAATGATGACTTCTTCCCTATCTTGTCATGATAGTCAAAAAATTGATTAATTGGAAGGTTTGTTAAGTTATTTACCATGTGATATTGATTATGCCTTATCATATCATGATAATCAAGTTATTAAATTGTGTATGTGTCTAGTTATATATAATTTTAGGTAGATTATTTTTATTGTTTCATGATAGTATCAATTGTAATTAACCCACACTAATCAATTGAGATCAACCTTATTTTGTTATATTTCCTCGGGATTTGAAGAATAATTCTTGCAATGAGTTCAAGAATTCCAATTTTTTCCATTACTATGTTTTTTATTATATTTTCCTATGTAAAATAGGTATCATGTATTTATCTAGTTTAGCATGACTACTAAAATATCATATCCTTTGGGATATGATTCTTTTATTGTATGATAGTGTAATAAATTAAGAACCAACTCTGTGTTACTACGGTCTAGGTCACTATAGTTGGTATCAGGGGTAGAACCCACGAGAACTAGATTTATGAAAACAGATATTATGTATTATAACCATGTGATAAACATTGATTATAATCATATACAAACATCCTAATGATTTGTTATGAAAGATATAATGAGGTTTTTACATGAAAATAAATCCTTTTCTAGATAATAAGAGGGGACTTGGTTATGTTATTGATGTACCTTGGGGTAGTAACTCTGAAAATGTCACATTGGGAATGACTCGATCATCACCTGGTGGAAAAAAATGGGTCTTAACGCGCACATGGTTTGACACTCCAATGAGACATGCTTAGGATAATGAAATTTCTATTAAAAACAATAATTAATGATTCGAAAATATAGTGACGATGAATGACCTAGGATAAACCAAAGGTGTATTAGATTGAGAATAAGGTGTCATGATTTCAACATATTATAAATGGTAATTTCATTTTCCCACTATGATTATAATTTCTAACACTATAAATTTTGGTTTTAGTCTATGGATGGAACCCAAATGAATCAAGTTAATATAAACCTTGAAGGACAATGTGATGACTTTGAGAACCCAAATTGGTTGATGAAATTACTAAATGATATAGTGATTACACCAAATTAGTTTTCCTAGATTATGATTCATAACAAATACCTTAAATTACCCCCACACTCCCTAATAAAGAGAATGACAAATTTCACTAAGAAATCATGTGATAGCGACTATTAGGGAATAAAGTATTGATTTACATCATATGAGAAATGTGGAGAGATAAAACTTCTTAAGTGACTTAATGGAACATGAAAATGATTTATTTGTGAAAAATAAGGTCATAAAGAAAATAATTATCAAGAAAAAATTAAGATCATAATAGAAATAAATAAATCTAACCCTTGGTATCCATGTATAGTTTGTTGTCTTAAATGTATATAACCTAGGAAATATCAATTTCAATTCCCTATTTTATTGGTTAAACCTAAGACCATTGAATAAACTATGTTGAAATAAAATGGTCTAAGTATTTATGTATTAGGAATTAATAATTAAATTGTACAAGTATTTTTACCAATGGTATTTTGGATTCAATACTCATGTAACATCTATAAACTATGTGAAATTTTAGAAGCATATGTGGCTTAATTAAATTAAGAGTTATGGATACCATCGTGCGTTTTTTATATTATCATTTGTCATATGTTGAAAGCCTTAAACACCCATTTATAGGTTTTTTGGGATGGTATTCTACCATGATTAAGGATATTTTGGGAGAAAATTATGGAAACTATATGGTTTAGTGGAAGGGTTATTCGAGGAATAATTCATTTAAATTTTATTGAAATAAGATTAAATGTATTAATAACTTTTAGTGATAATATAAACATTAAAAAAATTATAATAATAGTCAAATAGGATCATTAGACTATGTTATAATTTTGAAACAAATTATATTGAAAATATATCAAGGAGATAATACACAGTCATAGTGTTCCACATAGATAATTTCAGTTACACATGATTGGTTTCCATCATAGTTTTGGAAGGGTTCAAATAAGGATCGTGGTTCACATGTGCTTTGGATCACAACTTATCACCCTTAGAATGATGGTTTTCCTGAGTATATGGATTTTATATTAGAGGACATGCTCCAACAAAGCTTCCTTGACGTTAGAGGTTCTTTGGAGAAACATGTACCCATTATTGAGACCTATTATAATAAAATATATTAGTAAAATACATAGAATAATCCTTATGAGTCCCTATATATTAGGTCAAAACACTTCCCCAATACATGTTAAAGGTATGAGAGGCATCACTACCAGGTCCTATTCTCATTTAGAAGGCATCATGGTAGATACAGATTATTATGAAGTGCATGGATAAATCACAATATTGGAATAAGTATTATTTTCAATTATCGTTGATGACCTCTGGAGTTTTAGGTCAGGGATTATGTCTTCTTACATGTTTCACCTAGACTAGGGAATCAATGACTTAGGAAGAAAGGTAAGATCACGTTGAAATTCATTAAATATTTTGAGGTTTTAGAGATGGTCGAATTATTTTCTTAACAAATAGCACTTCCTCAAAGAAATATATATATATATATATATATACACATATATAACATGTTTCATGTTTTTCATCTATGTCATCTCTAGGATTGAAAGAGAATATGTAGATCCTCAGTTATAAGAGGGGATGAATTCTATGTTTAAAATATTCCTCTTTTAACCATAAGAAAAACTATGATTATCAATGTTAAACAATGTAAATTTACAAACCCTCTTTTGTTCTTACATAAAGGGATAATTGGAAAGGGTCATGGTCCAATTATAAAAACCTAAAATTAATCATGTTAAACTCAAGAAGGTTTATCATAGGATAATATTCTACCCTAAAGTGTATAGAATATTATTTATCAGAGTTTGTATATGTAAAATAATTTATAAGAAGGTTATACATTCTTTCTTTAACAAAATACAACAGAAATAAAGCTTGCAACTACAATATAGTAAATAAGTAAGAAATATTTTAACCCAGAGAGAATGGTATCCATCAACCTTGGATAAAGGTCCCTTGATTTATACATTAAAGAAAGTATTTCTTACCCACACTTGGGTAATCCCTCGATAAGAATATCAAAGTTTGTATTTCTATTCCCACAATCCAATGAAATTTATGGTATTTGGAACCTCTGAATTTCTATCCTTAGAATCCCTCGATTGTACTTAGAAATAATTGAATTCTCACAATTCAAGATGAACATGATGTTCATAGTTGAACACGATGTTTGTAAATTGCACAAGGTAGGATAGTCTATGTTTTTATATAAATCACTTCACAACATGTAATCCCTAGGATCAATAATTGATCTATATTGATCTCTTTCAAATGAGCTTATATTTATAATCAAGGATTCTTATTATTTAATACCTCCACCAATGGTCATATTTTTCTTTGAATTTCAGAGGGACCTATACATGTGTCACTCAAAAAATTGTTGATTAGAATAAAATTGAACTACATTGATTTATTGTTACAAAAACATGCGTATGAAAATTTTATCATGTATGAAAAACATTCTTACTTTTATGATACATAAGAAAAACAAGATCTGAAAATGTTTGAACAATAATTTAATGAAATGTAATAACTATAAGGAAAACTTTTAACTAGATTCTTATAACTGACTGAATGTTGTTTTTTTCCATTATCAAAAGACACTTTAAGAGGAAAAGTGGAAAACCACATCAAACATCATAACAACCAACTAAAACCTAAAAGATAAAACCCATAGCAAGACTACAAAACCTGCCCCACCCTAGCAAGGAAACCATGGTGCCAAACCTTCACCATTTAATAGCCACTCAGCGAGCTGTCCTGTGTAGGATTGACGAGCCTGGTACCGATGGAAAAGCCACACCCTCTCAAACGACCTAGTCAAAGAAGCCTGAAACGGTGAAGGCTTAGTGCTTTGTACATCATCTGAAGCAGATCCTAGAAGAATTCTGGTTGCAAACCATCAAATCCAAGACACTAGCATCAAAAACCTGCTCCAAAACCAAAACCTCCACCCACTCCAACTTACTTCCCAAAACAATCCCCAGATACCACTAATTTAAACAACATCATTAAAGGATAAATTGATATTATCGGAAACCGATTACCTACAGAACATCCAAGTGATAGAAGAAACCTAGAATTTTGGATCCCGCATCATCTGGCTCTCAACTTCATAGGCTATTTGGTGCCAGGTCTGAATATACTCCTCAAGGCCAATATTCCCTTTATTGAAACCCACTACAAGGATTAGATATTGTTGATCAATCCAGGCATATTGATCCTCGTTGAGATTTACCCTCAAAGACCTTCCCATCACCTTGGCTTCCTCCTCTTAACTTATATTAATAAATAGGACCTGGTCATCCACTTCATCTTTAGAACATAACAAAACATCGGAAGTCTGAACCCCCACGACCTCTGAGTCAAATTTCCTTCCATTGAGATTTTTGGCAGAATGAGTTTCCAAAGGAGGAGGTAAAAAAGGAGTAGTCCTTCCTACTATTCCCCTTACTATTGCTCCTATTACTCATTGGGATTGAATCTTTAAGAACTAGATGACTAGGATCATTTCTATTGGATCTATTCTCATAGACCTCATCTGCATCAACTAGTGTAGGGATATCAGCACCCAAACCAACCTCTACAAGGTCCTCAAAGCTGTTGCTCAGCTGAATATGATCCCTGGTCAGAGAAACAGCACCCCCTAGCCTCCCACCTATAGTTGGAAGGGTCTCTTCCCTAGAAGGCCACTGCCTCCCCTTACAGGCCTCACCATTACTGGACCTCAACGCCTCCACATAAGAAACAATAGAAATATCCCCCTTTCCACCATCCCTATGATCCAAAACCATTGGACCTTCCTCTGTCTGGATAATCACACGAGCATCCCCATTCTGAACTGTTCCAGCATCCACCATCCCAAAAGCAGAAGGCAACATTCATTTGCTATTAGAAGGCCCATCCAAGTACTGCCTTAGCCTATTAAACACCTCAGAAACATTCAGATTAGCCAAGTACACCAATCCCTTCTTCCCCAAAGAAGGTCCGGAGCCAGCCTCCATAGACACCACTAGATCGCTGCTAGACTGAGTCTTCCCCATAGGCGGCAATGACTGGGGTCCACTCAAGTCCCTTTGCAAGTTGGGGATGCCATCCTCACAATCACCACCTTCCATAACCAGAACCATCTATCCCGACCCATCTTTATTCTCATAGTACTCCAGACCATTGGCACTGACTCTACCCACCTTCCTTCAATAAGACTGGACTACCCTGCGACAATTATCTGAAAGGTGCCCCAACCACATGCAGGTAGAGCAGAAGTCCACTCTGGACTCATACACCACCTGCTGCTTGCACCTATATTCCTCACCGATTTTAACCCAAACATACTCAAAAGGAATTTTCGACACATCCATTTCCACACAGACCCGTGGATTGATAGGATGAAAACCCGATTTAGTTTGGCTGTCAGAACAAAGATATTGATCAACATTATTGCCAAGCTTTTTTATAGTACAAGGATTCTGACATGGTAAAGATAAATTGGGAAAAATCATACATACCGTGGCTGATGGAGAATTGCAATTCATGTGGAAGTCAAAGGACCATCGAAAGAGATAGAACTGATATCCATTGAAGATACGAGGGGTGCTTGACTAGGTAATGATGAGGTCCTCCTCTCATACAAAGTGGACCATAATCTGGTGACAATCAAGAAAACCCATTGTCGCCTTCTCCTAAAAATTCGAAGAACCGAAGACAAAACTGGGGAACGGATCCACCGATGGTCGCCTTTTCTTAAACCAATAAACCAAGGTGAGGTTCAGAAGAGATGAAGTCTCTATGAATTATAAAGTTGAAAACTGAAGATTCGGGAGTCCATTAACATGCTCTGAGACTTTATGGAATAGGGCCACTTTTGGTAACGAAGGGAGGAAATCAGGATTTGATAAGGGACAAAAACCTCCTCTCTTCATGGACGACGATGATCCCTCCCCCGTTGGGGGGGGGGGGACCAGCATGAATGCCACCATCGTCACGTGCAGGCGCGATCGTCATTACCTAGGGTTCCTAAGAAATGACATGTATCATGAAAATATTCAATTGTATTCTTATTTAAGTGTAAAATATATATTCTAGATAAAAAATGATATTCATATTCTGTTTTCAAAAAACAATAGTTTAAATTTGATAGCATTCAGAGTCTGAATTCTATAGAATCTAGATTTTAAATTCTAGGGAATTCAGAGTCTAAATTATAAGTAATTCAGAGTCTAAATTCTAAGGAATTTATACTTTTAATTCTGAGAAATTCAATGTCTAAACTCTAAGGAATTTGGATTCTTAATTCTGAGGAATTCTGAGTCTAAATTCTGAGAAATTCGGAGTATAAATTCTAAGGAAATCAGATTATTAATTTTAGAGAATTCTAATATTTAATTATAGAGAATTTAGAGTCTGAATTTCAGTGAATTCAGAGTTTGAATTTTAGAGAATTCAGAGTCTGGATTTTAGAGAATTCAGAGTCTGAATTTCAGAGAATTTAGAATCTGGATTTTAGATCATTCAGAGTCAAATTTTTTAATAATTTGGAGTCTAAAATTCAATGAATTCAGATTCTGAATTTCAGCTAATTTGATGTATAAAAATAGTAAGACTTAGTAACTAAGGAATATTAATATTTTGAGGTATTTTATAATGATGTGATTTTTTTGTTTAATAAAAAAGGATAGACTTGGTTTTTAGAAGACATTAAAAAAACATTTAAGACCATGGTAATGATAAATCTTTTCTTATAGAAAGAAATTTTTCCTTAAGAAAATGTGTTTCTGAATTTCAAAACAAAGAGGAATGGGAATGTCATAAGGAAACCTTATTGACTCAACAATCTCCCCCTTTTTGAAATCCCAAACAACATTTTTGAAAAATAATATAAGGAATAAGCATTTTTCCTTTATAACTTTAAAGGAAAACTTATCTCCCATTACTTATGATTTATGATGAATATGACTAACTCCCCCTTAGGTTTTAAAATCCATAAGGATCGTATTCTTGTCTTTCTTAGAGAAGTTAGTTTTTATTGCTTAATAAAATAATATTTAAGTAAACCCCCCTTACCTAATCTCTCCCTTTCTTATAGAATTATCATATTTTTAAATTATATACATTTCATCAGTCTTTTCTCCCCTTTGAGATTTTCAAAAACGAATAGAGGGAATGAAAATAAAATTGTGCCTGATATATTAGAAATACAAAATACAAGATAATGGAAGAAAATTTTCATTATGATTATAAAATTTTGTTACAAGGAAAGATACAAAAAAAGATCATATTTTCAAGGAAAATCATTCATCCTTCATTTCCTTTGGCGTGAGCTTTCTCAAGGTTTACTTTAATTTCTTCATCTCTTTTTGATCATCCTCAAACCACTTGAGCAACTGATCTTGATCTTGATTCTATTTTTCAAGATCCATGATACTTTATTCTTGATAATTTAGAATTTCTACCTGAGTATTTACAACCTCTTATTGTTTTTTGAACTTTTCTTCCAACTCTTCCCAATGTTCTTTTTCTCTCTTTAAATTTAAAGCAACTGAATTGAGATTTCCATTCATTTCCTTGTCCTCTTGAATCCGGTTGTATTTCACATGATTCAACTTATTTGAAAGGTTTGAAATTAGGTTCTTCACGATGTCATATGATTGGTCAAAGTAATATTTTATTGATTCACAGAAATAAACTATAATTTTCAAATCAGAAATTATTGACTTAGACAATTTTTTTATTTCCTTACATGATCTCTTATGAGCATCCTATATAATATAAAAAGTCTTTAAATCTGCTTTATTCTTTATAAAAGTTTCCATAATCATACTGATAAAATCTAGTTTTTTATTAAAATAATTATGGAGGAACTGACATGTTGAATAGATACATGGAAATAATGGAAATCTGTTAAATAACTTCTTCAAAGATTGAACAATGAAATCTTGTCCCAAGGAATATGATGATTCAGAAGCTTATTCCTTTGTTGAAGTAGGAAATTTATCATGCTCTTCATCTTTCCTCTTGGATATTCAACCAACATATTTCTTATATTTGACAACCACAACCTTTCTAGGTGAGTCAACAACCACCTATTTTCCTTTATCAGATCTATAAATTTCCTTCCAAACTTTTAGAGTCTCATGTTCACTATCTGAGACTTGGATTATCTTGTGTTCATTAACATCTTATTTCTCCGCATCTTCCTTAATATCTTAAAAATTAATGAAATCATGGATGCAACTCTCATCATCATTAGGTTTATCAACCTTATAATATTTATCATTATCTTTCTTTAGAGAGATTATTTTGGTTGATTCAACATGGGAAGTTCTGATCAATAGCTTGTCTGAAGGACTTTCCATCTCATGAGATTCTTCTACTTGTTTAATCATATCTTCACTCTCTTATGGTTTTTCTTGTTCTTCTACATATTTTTGAACTGTCTCTTCATAAAAACTAGGTTCCAATATTAAAATTTTATTTCTCAGTGTTTCTAAATGAACTGACTCTTGAAGGAAAAATTCTGGTACCAGAATCTATTCAGATGCTTTCTCAGTATCCTTAAGAAGGGCTTGGATGATCTCATCTTCTGAAATTTTCTTCTTCAACTTCTTCTTTTTTCATTACTTTTTATGTTCATCAGAAAATTTAATCTTCAATTACTTTTCCTTATAAGGGTCTAATACAAAGCTTGCATCTCCCTCCATCTTCTTCTTCTTCCACTCTCTCCACTTTACTAATACCTTATTAGAAAAAGTTTTTTGCTTTTTTGTATTTGGTGGAGCTGACTAGACTTTAAGAATTGAAACATTTTCTTCTGATTATGGTTATTTATCTTTTATCATCTTTTGAGTTTTCTTGTAAGTTTATCCTACTTCCCATATCTTGATTAAGGATTTAACCTCACTTTCAGAAAGATCATAAAACTCTCTTAATTTGGTACTGAAAACAATTTTCTTCCTCCTAAGAGTGTCATCACTCAACAACATGGTATTAAGGGTTCTGGGTTTTGAACTGTAGTTAATTTTAAATTATTCTAAATAGAGAATGATGACCATTGACATGATCCTTAGATACATGATAATCTGGGATTTGAGGGATTAATTCTTTATATTATTTATGGTAAGGAGAATATACTTGATAAGGTTTACCATTTGTAGATTCACCAAAAAGTCCATCATAAAAATATCTATTTTCATATGAGAGTCCTGGTCTCCCATTCTCGAAATAATAAATCCCTACAACCAAAAAGCTAACAACTTGAAGTTGTTGTAACATGGTTGATATTTGGTGATTTTACTCCCTTTAGTCCAAGGTAATCAATTTCATTTACCTTATCAAAAATTCTAATCTTATCTTGAATCTTGTAAGAGAAATATGTTTCTTCTCCTTGATAAGGATTACCAATAATGTTTTCCGCCATTTTAAATGAAAATGAATAGTTTTTTCCATATCTCTAGAAGGAAAACCTCCCCCTTCATCCTTCTTCATAAAAACCGAGTCATAAAATTATATGAGAAGGTCAGGATAAACCAGATCTTGACTCTTTGGCTTAGAAATACATAGAATTTATCATCAATTAATCTTGATATTCATCACAATCATAGAATTATACTTGGCAATGAAATTTAGGTCAACCAAATGTTCTCTGTAGATTTTCTAATCCTTGATTTCCTTATTTTAAACCATTTTATTTGGCGAGGAATCTTCGAGTGATATCCAGAATTTAAGGAATCTTAGAAAACTGAATGACTGATTTGTAGAGGAGTAGAGCTTCGATGGAAAAAGTCATGAAAAACCTATGTTGTACATGGATTAGGGGGGATTTATATAGACTTTGAGATGAAAGTTTTAATTCCCATTCAATCCAATGGTTGATATATGCTTGATCTGATCTGACGGTTAAGATGAATGCAGAATAAGGATTTGGTTGGTTTTGATCTATTGAGGTTTTAAGGAATAATCATGCTTAAGTAAAATGAATTTGATAGAATTTTCATAAATCCTGATAGAAATATCCATAAGTAAAAAACTCAACTAATAGGTTTTATGTAAGGAAAAATACCTTCCGGATTACTTGGAAAGAATTGCCAGTATTGAAAAATTCTAGAAAAACATAGACTCTATAAAATTTTATTAAAGAAAGGAAATTATAGGTTCCAAACAAAAAATAGGTTCTGAAATAAATTTGATATCCAGAAAACATTAATAAAAGTGGGAAAATTTTGAGTTAAAAAACATAAAATATTTTAAAAAATGTACGCCCCCTATGAAAAGAAATTTCTCAATGTAAGGAGGTAGGTTTCAAAAAAAATATGCAAGATTCCCTTATAGTTGTCATTTCTTAACTTTTGTTTAATGTTTTCAAATATATTGGAGGGTAAATATTTTGTAAAAATATATTCATGTTGATCTTGTGTTCTGATAAATTAAAGAATAATATCTTCTTTTTGTGTGTGATCCCTAAGAAATTGATACCTAATATCTATGTATTTTCTATAAGAGTGATGTGAATGGTTTTTTATTAGGTAAATGAAACATGTATTATCACAAAATATCTATGTTTTGGTAAAACCCATGCCATAATCTGTGATTGTGTGTTACATCTATGAAACTTTATCACAACAACTTCCTACTACTACATATTCTGCTTCAGCCGTGGACATTTCTACTAAGTGTTTCTTCTTATATGACCAAGAAATTAATTAATCTCTTAAGAAATGACAAGTTACAGATGTATATTTTATATCAATTCTACATCTATAAAAATCAGCATCCGAAAAACTTTTTAAAACAAAATCATTTCCAAAGGAATTAAAAAGTCCTAAATGCAGGGTTCCTTTAAATAAAGAAAAATTATATCCAATTTAGTTAAAAGAGGTTACATTTGATTATATTGATATCTTTCAAAAATACATATCAAAAACATTAAGCCTGTGTGACTAGATATTATGTTTAATAAACTTCCTCTCATACCTCTAAATGATGTTTGATCTACTGGTTTCCCAACTTCATTTAGATTAAGATAATTTGAGGTACTAATTAGAGTAATTATACTTTTAGTGTTTTCATATCCATACTTTTTATGAATATCTTTAATATACTTAGGTTGAGATATATATGTTCTTTCTTCTTTTTGAGAGATTTTAAAACATAGGAAAAATGAAAACTCACCCATCATACTCATTTTAAAATCAAATTTCATAATATTCTCAATTGAATCGGTTAAATACTGCTAAATTGATCAGAAAATAGTGTCATCAAAATATATTTAAATAATAAAAATATTTTTCTTATCATTATTTATAAAATTATTTGGATCAACAGTTCCCAAAACATAATATATTTGAAACAAGAATTACGTAAGTCTATCATACTTAGCACTAGCTGCTTGTTTATGTCCATATAAAGATTTTGTATGTTTGCAAACATGTTTAGGATGTCTTGTGTCTTCAAATCTTGGAGGTTGTTCAACATAAAATTCCTCTTGAACATATCCATTTAGGAAAGTTCTCTTCACGTCCATTTTAAAAAGTTTGAAATTAAATAATGTTTCAAAGTCAAGTAAAAAATGAATAGATTCAAATGTAGCTACTAGATTGTAGGATTATTCATAGTTCATTCCTTCTTATAGATTATATACTTTAGCAACTAACATTTCTTTATTTATTATTGTGATTCCATTTTCATCACATTTATTTATGAAGACCCATTTTACTCTAATTATAGAAGATTCGTTATGTCTTTAAACCAAGGCCTAAACATTGTTCCTTTTGATTTTAGTTAGTTCATCTTGCATGTCTTTAATCCAATCGTTATCACCTAAAAATTCATAAGTGATATTTTTTTCGGAAAGAAATGCTAGATGCTCTAATTCATTTTTTAAAAAACTTATAGTCTTTATTTATTTATTTACATCACTAATAATACTATCACTTGGATGATTCTTATGAAAGAACTGATTTGGGTTTTGAAAAGCCTATTCATCAACATAATGTAAAAAATATTCTAATGTAAATACTTTAAAAACATTTTCATGAGTATTTTCCTTATTAAAAACATTTTCCATCAAAGTTTGATAATCAGTTTCAGAAAACACATCCAAGGATGTAGGATGGGATTGTTTAAAAACAAAAGGATCAGTTTCATCAAATTTAAACTTCACTACTACTTCAACCATACTAGAATTGTTTTTGAAAACACTATATTCCTTAGAAGTATTGGAGTAGCCTAAGATAATTTCTTCTTCGGATTTGGATGCGAATTTATGTAAGTTATATTTATTATTCAATATGAATACTTTGAATCCAAATACTTTGAAGAAAGAAAGTCATGGTTTTCCATCATTCCAGAATTCATAAGGTGTTTTATAAAGAAAAGATCGGATTAAAACTCGATTTATAGTATAACAAGAAGTACTAACCGTTTCAGCCCAAAAAAATTTAGCAATAGAATATTCAATCAACATTTTTCTATTTATCTCATGAAGAATTTGATTTCTTATTTTAACAACATCATTCTATTAAAGAGTTCTTGATGATGAGAAGTTACGAGTTATGCCTTTTTTATTAAAAAAAAGTTTCAAAATATAAATTTTGAAATTCTCTTCCATGACCACTATAAAAAGTTATCAATGGAATTTTTTTCTCATTTTTAACTAGGGCTCTAAAATTTTAAAATAATAAAATCTTTCAGAATTCTTTTATAGAAAATAAACCTATGTAAATATCGTTTAATCATCAACTAAAAAAAATACATGGTATTTTCTTCCAATACTTCTAGTTTGTGTTGGAACGAAGAGATCCATATGAACTAACTGTAATTCATCATAGTTGAGACTTCACCAATTTATTTAAAATGTGACTTCTGTTACTTACCATATTTACAAGGATCAAAAACTTTTAAATAATAAAATCTAATCTTCTGTAGATCATAACATGTCTTTTCATTGAGAGTTTTTATAGGTTCCTAAGGTTATAGTATCCTAGTCTTCTATTTTATCACCAAGATTGATCTTCTAATGGACTAAGGGAAGGTTGGTCCTAGTACTTAAGGTCTCTTAAGTTAAAAGTGTAATCATTCTCCTGCCTATGGGGAGATGGAATAAACTCTTCCTTGTAATTGTGTGTTAGAAATTTACCATTCCTAAAATTTACAAGGTAACGTTCATCACATAATTGAATTATAATAAAGAGGTTCTTTTAAATACCTTTATCAAATAAAACATTTTCAATTAAATATTTTCCTAGAATAAAAATGTTAATTATATGAACAATTTCTCTCTGATCATTATCTATGATATTTAATTTTCCTCCTTTCATCGAGATAATAATTTAAATGAAGTTTTTATTACCAGTCAGGTGTCGGGAATATCCATTATCCAAGTTCTATATATTTTTGTTTGTACTTATTTTATTTTCCTGAAAATAAAAGGCCAGACTTTCAAAATCCAAAATTTCTGGGATCCAGAAATTTGAGAAAGAAAAATATTAGGAATCCAAATTTTCATTGAAAAATAAGACTTATGAAAACCTATGTTTTGGGTTTATTTAAAGTGAAATTTTTCTCACATTTTATTCCATATTGACACATGGGGAAGAAAGGATCACATTACGTTACAAAATAGTTTTTAATAAAAATAGGTTTTGAGTGAATATAACCAAATAATTAAAAATTTCTAAGAGGGAGGAGTTTTGAATAAATTTTATCAAACTCTTTCCTTCCTAAAGTAATATTTGATTAATGTTTCTAAATGGAAAAAAATAGATTTTAGTCTGATGACTAAATTCTTATCCTTATTGTCATTAGTTTTAGAACAAGTGTTATTCTCTAAAACATTTTTCTTAGAAATAATATTTTTCAAGATCCTTAGAAAGTTTATCCTTATTGGAATTATCTTCCATATGATTCTCAGAAACACTTTCAAAATATTGATTTTTTTTATAACATATTTAGAGAGATCATACACTTCATCTGATAAAAAAAATTCTTGAATTTATTTTCTCAAACATCTTTCGTATCTTACATTCCTCTTTAATAAGTAATTTAGAGAATTTGTAAACTTATTCAATTGACGGTAAGGTATTATCTTCTGATGAAGAGGATTCATTATCTGAAGATTCATAATATTCATCATTAGGATGATTAGAATTTAAATAAATATTAGTTAGGGATTAAGCACTATGAACCTTATCCATAAGATAATTATTTTAAATAGGTATTCTAGCTATAAGACCAATATTCTTTTGAGCAGAAGATTTATATTCTAAGGTTTCATATGAAGAGTCACCACAACTGGATCTCTAGGTTTCATTTAACTTCTAGAAATTTGTATCATTAGATATGTTTTACATCATTTTATTCCTTCGGAATGTTTTCTTTTTCTATCTTTTTTGTTAAGAATAAGAAGATCTTGTCTGATATGTCCAACAATTTTTCCTTCATAACAAGTTACTTCATAATATTTCTTATCCTTTATATATTTCTTCTTATATCTGTACTGAAAATCATTCTTTCCCACAATCTTGGTAATCCTTTGAGAAATTTAAGCTAATTCATTCTCAGACTGATCACTTTCACGTTATTCAGATATAACAATAGTTTTCTTTGCTTTAGATCTAGTTACCCTTTCTGGAGGCTTGGCTTTAGATGTGTTAGTGAAAGATAAACTTCAATTACCATTCTTCTTCTTGTTGAAATAAACATCTCTCTTCATTATTGTTTCATATTGAATAAGTGTTCCAAATAATTCTTCAAGAGTAATTATAGATACTTTTAATATTTTCTACAGTAGTCATACTTTTAGATTGTTATTCAATGTGAATGATATAAATTATATTTTCTGCAAGAACGTCATCATCAGCATATTTCTCTCCAATATATTGAAGACTGTTGACAATTTTCATAAATCTTTCTTGTACATTGAAAACCATTTCTCCAAAAGAAAATAATAACCAATGATATTCAACTCATAACATAAAACTTCAATTTTCAATCACTTTAGAAGTTCCAAAGCCTGTGACATCAAGTTTCATCCAAATATAGTTGGATACTTTATAAGAATATATCTGAATATATAAATTCCTAGTCATAGAACACAATAAAGTATTGTTTACCTTGTAATTTAATTGATTTATTACTTTTTCTTGATTGGTGAAGGTTCTTACTTACTTTCTTGGAATTTTGTAATCTCTAGTAAGCATAATAAATTTTTCAATACAAGTGATAATAAAAAAATTCTTCTTCATATCTCTCCAGTACTTATAATCATACCATCAAAGATTGTGGTCTAGTAGGATTATGTTTATTTATATAACCAAAATTTCTACATGCCATTATATAAGAAAATAACTTTTCCACAAAACTTGTTTATAGTAAAAGTTTACAAAAAAAGATTAAAATATTTAATCAAAACATGAGAAAGAAAAGTTAAGCAATAAAACAAAAGAAATAAAACATATATGTATGTATAATTATTTTAGATAAATTATTTGATATCAATTGTGGGATCAAAATAGAATATGTAGATGCCCAATTACAAGAGGGGTGAATTTTAAATTTAAAAAAATTCTCATTAAACCTTAACAACTTCTATGTTTAAAAAAGTTAATTAAGGTAAATTCACAAACCCTCTTTGGTTCTTACTTAAATGGATAATTGGATAGGGCCCCGGTCCAATTACAAGAAACCTAAACTAAATCATATTAAACATACGAAAACATAAGTAGGTTTATATTAGGAGAAGATTTTACCTTAAAGAATATAAAATATTATTTATCAGAGTATGTATAAGTACAAAAAAGTATTATAAGGTTATAATTTATTTATTTAACAAAATATTGAGAAAATAAAGCTTGAATAAACTATCAAGTAAACAACTAGGAAATATTTCAAACCAAAGAGAAGGGTATCCAACAACCTTGGATAATGTTCCCTTGATTTATACTTTCAAGAAATTATATCTTTTCTACACCTGAGTAATCCCTTGATAATAATATCAGAGTCTATATTGCTATCCCCACAAGTCCTTGAACTTCAATGTAGTCAGCACCTCTATCTTTTTATCCCCAGAATCCCCTGATAGTACTCACTGAGAATCAAATTTGAACAAAAAATGTAGAAAAATATGTTCACGGTTGAAGAAGATGTTTGAAAACTACACAAGGCATGAGAGTCTATCTCTATCTAGAAATCACATCACAACATGAAATCACTAGGATCATCATTTAATCGATATCGATTTCAATCCAATAAGATTTTATTTATAGTAAAGGATTCCTATGGTCGGTTTCCTCCTCCCATGGTCAAAGTATTCCTTGAATTTCATTGGGACCTGTACACGTGTCACTCAACCAATGGTTAGTTAGAAACAAATTTTCCAACATAATTTTATTGTAAAAAATCATGTGTAATAAAATTATTTCATGTTAGAAAAAACAATATTAAGTTTAAGATACTTATGAAAAATAAGAAGTAATAAATTGAGAACAATAATTTATTGAAATGAAAAAACTATAAGGATTATTTTTAATCAAATTCAAAATGAAGTAGGAAATAGAGTCTAGAAAAAAATGATTTTTAGATTCTGTTTTACAATAAATTCAGAGTCTGAATTCTATTATATTATGAGTCTAAAGTATAAGTAATTCATAGTCCAGATTATGAGTAATTTGGATTCTGAATTCAAAGGAATTTAGAGTGTGAATTATGAGGATTTGGAGTCTGATTTATGGGGAATTTAGAGAGTTAATTTCGAGGAATTTTGAGTTTGAATTCTATGGAATTCAGAGTATGAATTTCAGAGAATTCTGAGTCTAAATTTCATAGAATTTGGAGTTGTAATTTCATTGAATTCAGAGTCGAAATATGAGAAAATTAAACCTCTATATTTCAGAGAATTATGAGTATAAATTTCATAGAATTATGAGTCTGAATTTCAGATAATTTCGAGTATTAATTTCAGAGAATTCAAAGTATGAATTTCCGAAAATTCAGTGACTTAATTTCAGTTAATTAAGAGTATGAAAATAGTAAGACTCGATAGCTAAGGAACTGCAAGAATCTGAGGATTTTGATAAGGATCAACATTCATGGTTTAAGAAAAAATGGTTAGACTAGGTTTTAAGAAGACATTTAAAAAACATTGAAACACAAGGTAAGTATAAAACGTTTCTTAGAGAATGAAAATTTTCCTTAAGAAAAATTGTTAGTGATTTTCCAAACACATGAGAATGGAAAATTCATAAGGAAACCTTATTAACTCAAATTGGAGGCAAAATTTCCAAGGGTATTATCGCAGTACTGTAGCAGTACTGTAGCAGGTACTGTAGTGGAACGTTGCAATAATGTGCAGTACTGTGGCAGACACTGTGTGGCATTGTAGTTTTCAGGAATGTGTCCCTGGTTTGGCCTTCGGGACACCAATTTGGTCCATGAGTCCTTTAAGGCCTTTTTTCCACCCAAGACTTTAGGCCAACAAGGCCTTTCGGCCACCTTAAGGCCCTCGTGCCACCTTAAGTGCAAATGAAAACCAGAAAACCTACATGGAACATGCTCTATAAGGAGGATGGGAAAGGAGCTTCCACCATAGAATAAGCTACAAGGATTTCAAGAATGAGAGGGTATGTCACCTACCATCAGTACAAGAATGTGCATGCATAGTATATCCTAGCCGAAAAACCATGAGAAGGTGGGGAGCTAGTTTCACGATGAAGATGCTGGGGCAGAGAAGTTCTAAGTAGTTAGTTTGCATTTTACATAATGTTTGAAGCCTACGGGCAATGAATTCCTCTAAGGCCTATGGGCCATGTAATACTTATGCCTACAGGCCTTGTACGTGTTCCACCTCACCCCATGAAAGGTGGATTATCAAAAATCAATAAAAAATGAAGGCCTTCGGGCCATTGGATGGAATGTTATTATCTTTCATACCCATCTCATGTCTTTCTTCCTAATGAGGTTGATTTGGAAATTGAAAATTCCTTTTAGGAGTATCCTTTATTCATTATTGATCATATAAAGAACTTTTTTCTTCTTATGAAATTACCAAAAATATGGTTGGGATGTAAGCATCGTCGTATATAAGTAAATAACCATTAGTGAGACCCTAATGTATGGGTATAGTGGCCAAAATTATTCTCAAATTCTGGTCAACCTCCCTTAGAAGGGAAGCTCATGGATGAGTCATTTTAAGGAGGGGAGGTTGTAATATCTACCCCTTTTATAGACTTAAAAACATTTGAAATTCTATCTAAATCACTTTTTTATTTATATGAGGATTCTTAAATGAATAAGAAATATTTTTGGGGAATTTGGGCCTTATTCGAAGATCATAGGACCATTTTTTGAGAATTTGGTAGAGGCGTGTGGTTTGCACATCCTTAGTTGTAACCATGCATCCTAAAAGTAAGGGTGAACAGTAAGATTAACCATCAATATATACCACATAGCCATAAAAACAGTAATAAATTATGGGTATGTTGGTCATGGTTATTTTATTTTTGTACATAATCGTGCGAGGAGGTTGATGTGTAGGATAGTGAGAGTGCATGGACTATGCCCAATTTTCCAATCCATGTGTCTATCCAGGTGAGGGAGTAATCATCTTACTTAGTTAGTGAACATGGTTGTAATTGATACAGCCTAAATAAATCCATGTTTGTGGTGATCTATAGGGAATTTATTATTCCAAAAACTCAAAGAAAGAGATAATGAGCTTAAAGGTTGATGTCTTTGGCATGCCACCAGTTTGATTTGAGAAATTGTGGTAAAGGGATTATATTACATAGTAAGAATTCATATGAGGTGACATGTCATTATGGCATTAACTTCCTTATCGATGGGTTCCTTGGTGCATTTCAAGATGATATCCTTGGAATTTAGGCCGCTTCACCTAATGCCAATGAGAAAGATACATAGAGGGTCACACACTAAGTGTATCTAGAATATTAATTAAATAATATATTATTATTTATTATCTAGCAGGTTGAATAAATATTATTTCTATATGTGGTTTAATAATTATTCTTTCACGATTGATTGCACATATTTCATCAATAGTTATTAGAGAGAATACAATGTGAGTGGAATATTTCATAAATATTTATTTTCTATTTAGTGATATATTATTTATTTATTTTTTGGAAAATAATGTAGTAGTATTTATTTAATAAATTAATAGTCATTATTCAAGGTCCAATAAATATAGTGGAGTAATGGCCGACTGAATTTAATGGTCCAATGAGAAATGATAATATTGAATATTTTTTAATTAAATAATGTTTAATTATAATTTTTATGTTCTGTGTATGTTGAAAAATAATAATATTATGATTATTATTTGACATGTTATTTTTTAGGATCAAATAAATAATAAGGGAACTCATACAATTATTTTAGTTTAACCCTAGTAATAAAAATAACCAATTATGTTATTTTCTCATAAGATAATTCAGTTGTGCACAAAGGAATTTGAGAAAACATCTCAATCCTAGATATCTCTATCCTCTAAGATTTATCTCAAGAATGAAGAGAAATCCTCCTCCACTGGATTAGGGAGAACACTTTAGAAGATATTCTTAAGGAGATCAAAGGCAAACGATGCAAGCGCAAAGATCTTCTATGCTAGCACCTGGAGACTACTTCAATGATGTCTAGAGATTCTTAGAAGACATGTGGATCACCTCTAGCAAAAATATATACTCGGTTTCTATAATTCAATGACGGTTCACTACAGATCTATCATCTGACACATCAAAAAAGAAAGAATTCCTTAGGGGTAATCCTTAATCTAATAAAATTAATTATAAAAAATATGTGTTGATATCCTATCTTGGGTTCCAGAGTTATTAATTTTTTATGTCTTTGATTCAATTCAATTGATCAAAATGATTAAACACCGTATATATCTGGGATTTATCATTGATTAAGGATAAAAAGAAAATTTTCCACCCCTCATCACACATTTACACTACACCCGGAACCTACAATTTTATCATGGTAATATAATCTATATAATTTTACTAAAAATTTATTTTTATATATTTTTTCTATATACATATTTATATTCATTAATACATGTTATACATAGGTAAATGAATTACACCATTCATGGAGATGGTAGTCCGTACATATTCCTGAACATTGTTTTCATTTTCTTTTGAAATTAACGAAATAAATATAAAAAATATTTTATCATTATAGGACCATAAATATATCATAAATTTCATTTATAAATATTAACTCTATCATAATAACCTACCATTAATGATGGTGATGGAAAATTAATTATATAACTACATGGAGGTGGTAGTATAACGACCCAAACATTACATAAATTGTTATTACTTCAAAATTGAAGCACACTTATTACAACATATAACAAAACCAAGGTAGGACCGTATTGGTATAGTGTCTTTAGAAACTAGGAAACATAAACAACTGGTCCATAAAGCATCTACATTGTCTCCCATTTATTTCATCATATCTAGAATCCCTTTTTGGCATATCCTACTTAATACCCTTCATCCTACATAGGGAAAAGAAAACATACAAAAGGGTGAGCTTAAATGCTCACTAAGGGTAAACAAAAGAAATATCAATCACATCATATTCATAAGAACGTAACATTTTGGGAATCATAACCTACAAAAGAGATCATAATTTCATTACATGGGATAGATCATAGTATTGAAATGTAATCCCAATAATCATAACATAAAACATGAATCTTTTTGAAATACACACATAATCATAGAGAATAATTTCTTAGTGGTCATGACTCATTTCCAAGACTATCTTAGCGGACAAAGTCTATTTCTGAACTGAGTTCATTCCTCATTTCAGTCTTGTATCATTGAACCGGATTAAGCTACTGTTCCATCCATGTCTTTCTCATGAGATACAAATCTTTAACCAATGAATTGGAGGGAGATATAGGTCCCACCAATCTCATAATGATACCATTCTTATGTGTTCCATAAGATCATAAATCATACATCATAGAAAAACCCATGTAATATAAATGGGATTCTTAAACATCATCCCATCATAACATAAATTATATAAGATAAAAAAACTTCATAAAAATAATTCCATCATAACATAATCAAATCAATGCTAAAATAGGGATAGAAACAAAACCCTATATTTTCTTAGATGGAAAATAATTTTGATAAAATTCTTGAACTCCATTCTTGAGGAAAATATCCTTTCTACTTCAAAAACATTTTTTCCTTTCTTAACATGTCAGAAAATTTTAAACTAAAAGAAGTTGATTAAAAATAAATTAGAAAACATATAAAGTTTTCTTCATGTAAATAATGTTTTATGAAATCATAAAAATCCATTCAAGCCGTATAAGTTAAAAAAACATTCTTATCGTACATTGGCTAGAAAAGTCAAAAAGTACCTCGTACTAAAATGACAAAAGATTCCTTTCATATCATATACTAAAAACTCACCAATGGGTAAAATTGGATTTAAACAATTGTATGAGGGTAGAAGTAATATTACATATTTACAGAAAATGGATGTGGATGATAAATATTCCCCAGTAAATTCTGAAGTATAAACAATCTCAGATAAAAATGAGATTGCGAGATTTTCCCTTACCATAGGTCCGATTTGCTTCGTACGTGTCAAAACCTCTTGTATAATGATTTAAATAATGTTATTGACTTATTCCAGAATCATACTCATTGTTATGATATCATATATGGTCATATTCTTATCTTCTTATTAGTAATATTTCATTGCTACTTGTTATTTGGGTGTTTATTGCTTTTTGTTCTTATGCGTGTTTTGTCAAATAAATTCTTATTGTTATTTTTAGGTTATAGATACCTCATTTTCAGAATGGTATTAGTGTAATATATATCATATTTATTCATTAAATTCATTTATATAATAATTATGAAATGAAGATCATGTAGAACGAGTCACATCACATCATGGAGACGGTAGGTCGTACGTACGCACGAGCGATGATATCATTCCCATGATCATGGAATTGTATTGAAGTGTATTTATACTATTTCAGAGTCAATATCACCTTAAAATAATCATATATAGTTATTCATTACACCATTATACCAATCCAAGTAAGGTGGTGGTGTAAAACAGATTACACCACGGCGTGGAGATGGTATTCTGTACGTACGCACGCGCGGTGATTTCAATTCCTATAGGAGGGATATAAGGTGAAATAGGGTTGTTTAATATTTATAATAACATATAAGTATATTATTGATAATTATGTTATTACTTCATAATGAAACAACTAAATAAGAAGGAGTAGAAGAAGGACTAAAATTGAAAGAATCGTTAACGGATATTACCTCTTCTTTGAAGCGCCTCTTCTTAACCTCCTCTTAGGGAACTAAAGATGGTCTTTAAAGAAGACCAGGACCTATAAGATGTTTCTATGGAAGTGGAGAAGATAAATTGGAAGGGGTGGTCTGAGCTTAAAGGCTCAAAGTGGTGTGAGGAGGAGAGGGAGGAGGTGCCCTTTTATAAGGGAGGAGAGGGGAACTTTAGAAAAAACTTAAAATATTATTTTATTATAAATTCATATTCGATTTTTAATAGATCAAAATTGATTTATTTAGATAATAAGGTGGGTATGGTTCTAAATCCTATCAAACAATATATTTTAGACAAGTTTAGGTTACTATTATAACCTTATCATTTAGATTTAACTTTAAGTTAAATAATTTTACTTTTACCGTGTCTTCTTGTTTTCTTACACTATATGGTTAATAAACGTACCATAACAAGTAAAAGGAACTGAAATTGGTTCATTATTATTATATATAACCTTATCAAAGTAATATTTCTGAACCTTAGATTTTTGGGAATAAAATAACAATTAATAATAATAAATTTGTTTTAAAAACTATTTTATGTCAATTTTGACACTATTTGGTAATTGATTTTTTTGAAAATCATAACAGCATGATTAGTTCGAAAGACTTTTATTAAATCTATACTAATATGTCATATTAACCTATAAAAGTAATTTAGGTCATAAAAAGTCTCAAATTACATTTATTTGGGTATTTATAATATCAATTATGTTAATATTTCCATAATAAGGTAATTACTCCATCATCATTGTGTCATAAATATATTAAATTATTTAAAGTATAAAAATTATAAATAAAATACCATTGTTTAGGAAATATATTTAAATTTCTAATTAATATTTATATTCGAATTTATCTTATGTATAACCCTATATTAAAAATGTTTTAGTTATTAAACTTTGATTTTAACTATTTTCACTATTCTTTAAATAAAATAATAATAAATGTCCTAATCTAATCCAAGTGGACCTAAATGTTCATATTTTAATCCTAAGGTTATTTTTTGCCGAATTAAACTTATAAAATAGAATTAGGACACGTGTTAGGATAATAATAATACCATTTTTACCCTTAATTACCCTATTTACTTTTAACCGTGGTAAATAAAAGTAAAAAGTTACTATTCACCAAAAAATATTTTTATCTTATCAAACCACATTTTAATCTTTTATGTTAACCGTGTCTCTCGGATTTTTGAAATTCCACTCACAGAAGCGTTAAAATTATGTTTTATGGAAATTTTCAAACTCCCCTAGGAGGTGGGTAAAAGACGGTGAAAAGTTTAATAAAATTTTTATATATCTAAAATTATTATAAAATTACTCCAATGATTTACTTTGAACTTATATAGGTATTACGTATCAATTTTGACCTAAAATATAATTAATTATTTAAATAAAAAGTTTGTTTTTAAATAGTAATCAAGTGTTTTCACTATTCATAAAAAATTGAATGTTTTCAGAAAAATACTAAAAATTCACCCTAGGATAATTTCGATATTCCGAATCCAAAAATGAAGTCCATTTTGAAAGATAAAATTTATAAAATTTTAAAAAGAATGTATTACTTTTCATAATGGCTAGTTTTAATAATATTTTAATTTCATATCGTTGTTTAGTGAAACTCGGCATTGCGTACAACCCAATCTATCGAGGAAGGTCGCGATTTCATGTAAGCAAGCCAAGCCAGTGTTGTGTGTAGTGAAATATTCTTTTGATGATAACATAAAAACAAAATATTTCTCATAAAAATCTCAGGTGTTACATTCTACCCCCTTAAAATGAATTCCGCCCTCGAAATTAGTCACTTTGTTACAAATAGATGAGGATACCTCTCCCTTATCATATCCACAAGCTCCCATGTAGCTTCATCTAATTGGTGGTTTCTCCATAAAAATTTCACCAAGCGAGTGGTCTTGTTCAGTAGAACTTTTTCGCTACGATCCAGAATCTATATCGGTTGTTCCTCATAAGAAAGATCTTGCTCCATCGGTACAACATTGAGGCTGAGTACATGTGAAGGATTGGGTATATACTTTCTTAGGAGAGATATATGGAACACATCGTGAACTTGAGAGAGATTCGGTGGAAGCACCAATCAGTAAGCTACCTTCCCAACATGATCCAGTATTTCGAAAGGACTGATATACTGAGGGCTCAGCTTTTCCTTCTTTCCAAATCTCATTACTCTCTTCCAAGGAGATATTCATAAGAACACTTTATCACCCAATTCAAACTCTAGGTATTTCCTTCTATTATTGGCATAACGTTTTTGTCGACTCTGAGCTGCCCTTATGTGTTTTTGAATAGATCGAACCTTTTCTTCCATCTCATCAACAAGATCAGGTCCTAATAGATTTCTTTCCCCAACTTCATCCTAACAAGTTGGATTCTACATTTCTTTCCATAGAGAGCTTCATAAGGAGCCATCTGAATACTGGAGTGAAAGATATTATTATAAGAAAATTCCACCAAAGGTAGGTGTTTATCTCAAACTCCTTTGAAATCCATAGAGCAAGCTCTCAACATATCTTCTAGAGTTTGAATTGTCCTCTCAGACTAACCGTCTGTCTGAGGATGATAAGCAGTGCTGAAACTCAACTCTGTATTCAGAGTATGCTGAAGACTTTTCCAAAACATTGAGGTAAACCTTGGATCCCAATCATATATAATGGAAATTGGTACTCCATGAAATCTTACCACTTCTTTCACATATATCCTGGAAAGCTGATCAAGAGAGAAATCCTCTCTAATAGCTATGAAGTGTGCCGACTTTTTAAGACAATCAACTATGACCCAGATATCATTATTGCCTTTGGATGTTTTACGAAGTCTGGTGACAAAGTCCATAGTGATTTTTTCCCATTTCCATTGGGGTATGGATAATGGTTGTAACATTCCCTTAGACTTTTGTCTCTTAGCTTTAACTTGTTGAAAAACCAAGCATCGAGAGACATATTCAGCAACATCACTTTTCAGGTCATCCAACCAGAAGTACTCTTTCATGTCCCTATACATCTTCGTGCTTCCAGGATGAATAGAGAATGAAGAACTATGAGCTTCATCCAATATTTCCTTCCTTAATTCTGGGATGGGAGGAACACAGACCCGATTCCTAAATCTTATTATCCCATCACAATCAAGGTGGAATTCAGTAACATTTCTCACCTTCTTTTGTAACTCTACAACTTCTTTTTTTGCCTCTTTAATATTCACATGTATATATGGTTGAATATTCATTTGATAAAGATAATATTTTTCCCCTTATTTTATAATTTCAAGATCCATACTTTGTAAATCCATAAATATTGGATCTTTTTTTATCCTCATCATGGATAAGCTAGCATGGTCTTGTCGACTTAATGAATCTGTAACCTTGTTTTCTTTCCCTGGGTGATAATGAATTGAGTAGTCGTAATCCTTAATCAGATCCAACCATCTTCTTTGGTGCATATTCAGCTCCTTTTGTGTGAAAATATTCCTTAAAGTTTTATGATCAGTATAAATATCACACCTTTCACCATAAAGATAAGGCCTCCATATTTTTAATGCAAGGATTACCGCAGCTAACTCGAAATCATGAGTTGGGTAATTTTGCTCGTGGATTTTTAACTATCGTGACGCATAAGCTATCACCATATCATTTTTCATGAGAACACACCCTAGTCCCTTCGTGGATGCATCACTGTAAATCACAAACCTTTTCCACTACAATGCAGTGTGAGCACATGTGCACTGGATAAACTTCTTTTTAACTCCTTGAAATTCTCTTCACACTCCTCCATCCAAATGAACTTAACTCCTTTTCAAGTCAACCTAGTGAGTGGATTATATAATCATGAAAAATCTTTCACAAAACATCGATAATATCCAGCCAAACCAAAGAAAATTTCAGATCTCAGTTACTGTTGTTGGTCCCGACCATCTTTCAATAACCTCAATTTTTTATGGATCGAAAGATATCCCCTCTTTTGAGATTATGTGACCTAAAAAATGAAACTTTTTGAATCCAAAATTCACACTTGGTAAATTTGGCATAAAGATTCTTCTTTCTCAGGGTCTTCAATACAATTCTCAAGTGATCTTCATGTTCTTCCTTGCTCTTTGAATAGACAAGAATATTGTCTATAAAGACTACCAAAAATTGATCAATATAGTCTCTAAATACTCTTTTCATCAGATCCATGAAGATAGCATGGGCATTAGTAAGACCAAATGGAATCACTATAAATTCATAGTGTCCATACCTTGTACAGAAATTCGTCTTTGGTATATCCTCCCTTTTGACCCTTAATTGATGATACCCTGAACGAAAATCAATCTTGGAAAAGTACTGAGCTCCGCGTAGTTGGTCAAATAAGTCATCAATTCATGGGAGAGGATATTTGTTCTTGATAGTGATCTTGTTAAGTTCTCGATAATCAATGTAGAGTCTCATTGATCCATCTTTCTTCTTAACAAACAAAACAGGTGCTCCCCAAGGTGTCGCACTAGGGCATATGAATCCCATATCAATATTCTCTTGGAGTTGCTTCTTCAATTCCTGCAACTCAATTGGGGCCATTATATAAGGTGTCTTTGAAATGGGCATAACACTCGGTATGAGTTTAATTGAAAACTCAACTTCAAAATTTTGTGGAAGACCTGGAAATTCCTCTGGAAATACATCATCAAACTCCAGTACAATGTGTGTATTATTAATCGTGATTTTATCTCCAACCATTTGAGATAAATAACCTTAATTTAGTGGAATCAAGACCCATATTATGGAAGAAATTTCCACTGGAAGGTTATGTTCATCCTTACATCGATAGACGATCATATATTGATCTGGAATATGAAATGTGACTTCCCTTATTTGGAAATTGATATGAGCTCCATATAAAGAAAGTCAATCCATGCCAAGAATTACATCAAATTCCACTATAGGAAGGATCACAAGATTTTCAGGAAGCACTTTACCACAAACTTCAATCAGAGAAGAATTATAAACTTTTGATGCGACTGTTGTGCCATTAGATGTCGTCACAGCTAACTCAATATCTAATTATTAAGGTAATATGGAGATACCCTTAGAAAATTCTTCATAAATAAAATATTGGGTAGATCTAGAATCAAATAAAACATTTGATACTTTATAGTGGATGGTAAGTGTACCTTTCACCACTTCGTTATCTTACTCCACATTGCTGATTGAAATTGCATGTGACTTTCCTTTGTCTTTAGCCTTAAGAGTTTGTTGACGTCGATCATCATCAACAAAACATGGATTAGGGCATTGATTGGAATAATGCCCCATTTCTTTTCGCTTGTAACATTGAAGTGTTGGAGGTGCACTCTGTGTAGCCCTTTCTTTGTTCACATCATTAGACATCTTCTTCCCATCATTGCAGCATTCAAATGCCCAATGACCTTCTTTTCCACATTTGAAACATTTACTTGTCCCTTTAAGACAACTCCCTCCATGTTTCTTTCCACACTTTGAGCATAAGGGAAAACTCATCTTCTTTTCAGTGTGCTCTTTATATTTCCCTTTGAATTACATTTTCCTTTTCTTATCAAACCCATATGACTGATGGGCTACTACAATATCTATATCAACCTTGAGAGCACATCCAATAATTTCCTCGTAGATATTGAAGTCCCTTATGGATAACTCCCTTCAAAGACATGGTTTTCAGCCACTAAAGAATCGATCGATCTTACTCCCATGTTGGATAATAATCCCATAAGCATAACTTGCAAGTCTTATAAAATTTTCTTCGTTGGTACCAACTGATTCATCATCCTTTTGCTTTAGTTCAAGAAACTCTTTCTCCATCTTTTTTCGAAGAATACGAGGGAACTACTTATTGAAAAAAAGTTCTAGAACACATCCCATTACATGGACTCAATTTCAACTCTTGGCCTCATATTCTTGATAAGATTCCACCATTGATCAGCTTCACCCTCTGAAAGATATACTGCTAAGATGAATTTATAATGTTCAGAGCATTGGAGAACTGAAAATATCATTTCAGTAGTACTGATCCATTGCTCAGCAACTAATGGATTAGTAGACCCACTGAATGAGGGTGGATGCTACCTCATGAAGGATTAAATAGATTGTTTCTCCTTCCTTCACTTGTTTGGAAGTCCTGCATGATTCATAGCTTGAGAAATTTGTGTGAGCATGGATACAAGTTTTGAATTCCAACTCCCATAACATTTGGTTGCTCAGGGGGACAATCATTTCATTGCCCATCTCATTCAACATTAACATGGTTCCTTCAGGTTCTAGCCATTGACTAAAACCAAGAAGAATAGTGTGAGCAACAATAATTATAATTGGAAAACCACATAATCAAGATAAAATTTCACACTTAAGGTCTTATCCTAGGTTGTTCATGGCCATCTCTAAAACACTAATATTGTTCTATGCTTAGATATATCCTTAAGGTTCTTATTAAGGCTTTCAAATCCTATATTCCAAAGGTTGACTATACAATTCCTCTGATACAAACTATTACGACCCATACTTTACATACATTATTATTACTTCAAAATTGAAGCACACTTATTACTACATATAACAAAACCATGGTAGGATCATATAGGTATAGTGTCTTTAGAAACTGGGAAACATAAACAACTGGTTCATAAAGCATATACATTGTCTCCCATTTATTTCATCATATATAGAATCCATTTTTGGAATATCCTAATTAATCCTCTTCTTCTTGACTTGGGGAAAAGAAAACATAGAAAAGGGTGAGATCAAATGCTCAGTAAGGGTAAACAAAAGAAATATCAATCACATCAAATTCATAAGAATATAACATTTTGGAAATCTTAACCTGCAAAAGAGATCATAATTTCATAACATGGGATAGATCATAGTAGTGAAATGTAATCCCAATAATCATAACATAAAAATGAAACTTTTTGGAATACACACATAATCATAGAGAATCATTTCTTAGTAGTCAAGACTCATTTACAAGACTATCTTAGCGGACAAAGTCCATTTCTGAACCGAGTTCACCCCTCGTTTCGGTCTTGTATCACTAAACCGGATAAACCTACCGTTCCAGCCATGTCTATCTCATTAGATATAAATCTATACCCAATTAATTGGAGGGAAATATAGGTCCCACCAATATCATAATGATACCATTCTTATGTGTGCCACAAGATCATAAATCAAACATCATAGCAAAACCCATGTAATAAACAATGGGATTCTTAAACATCAAGCCATTATAACATAAATCATATAAGAAAAAAGGACTTCATAAAAATAATTAAATCATAACATTATAAAATCAATGTAAAAATATTGATAGTAACATAAACCTATATTATCTTAGATGGAAAATAATTTTGATAAAATGCTTGAACTCCATTCTTGAGGAAAATATCCTTTCAAATTCAAAAATATTTTTCCTTTCTTAACATGTCATAAGATTTTAAACTAAAAGACTTTAATTAAAAATAAACATGAAAACTTATAAATGAATCTTCATGGAAATAATTTTCTATGAAATCATAAAAATCCATTAAATCCGTATAAGTTAAAAAAACATTCTTCTCGTACTTTGGCCAGAAAAGTCAAAAAGTACTTCATACTAAAAACAAAACAATATTCCTTTCATATCATTTAATAAAAACTCACCAATTGGGAAAATTGGATTTAAACGTTTGTAGGAGGGTAGAAGTAATATTACATATTGACGGAACATGGATTTGGATGATAAATATTCCCTAGTAAATTCTGAAGTATAAACAATCTCTGATAAAAATGAGATTGTGAGATTTTCATTTACCTTAGGTTCGATTTGCTTTGTACATGTCTAAACCTCCTGTGTTATAATTTAAGTAATGTTATTGACTTATTCCAGAATCTTACTCATTGTTATGATATCATATATGGTAATATTCTTAGCTTCTTATTAGTAATATTTCATTGCTACTTGTTATTCGGGTGTTTATTGATTTTTGTTCTTATGCGTGTTCTGTCGAATAAATTCTTATTATTCTTTTTTGGTTTTAGATACCTCATTTCCAGAATGTTATTATTGTAATATATATCATATTTATTCATTCAATTAATTTATAAAATCATTATTCAATTAACATCATGTAGAACGAGTCGTATCACCTCGTGGAGACTGTAGGCCGTACGTACGCACGAGCGATGATATCATTACCAGGATCATGGAATTATATTAAAGTGTATTTATACTATTTAATAATCAATATAACTTTACAATAATCATATATAGTTATTATTTAAACCATTATACCCATCCAAGTAAGGTGGTGGTGGAAAACAGATTACACCACAGCGTGGAGTCGGTATTCCGTACGTACGCACGCGCAGTGATTTCATTTTCCATAGGATGAATTGAAGGTGAAATAGGGTTGTTTCATATTTATAATAACATATCAGTATATTATTGATACTAATTTTATTACTTCATAATGAAAAAACTAAAGAAGAAGGAGTAGAATAAGAAATAAAGTTGAAATAATTGGTAACGGATATTACCTCTTCATTGAAGCGCCTCTTCTTAACCTCCTCTTAGGGCACTAAAGATAGACTTTTAAGAGGACCAGGACCTCTAGGATGATTCTAGGGAAGTGGAGAAGAGAAATTTTCAGAGGTTGGATGATCTTTAAGGCTCAAAGTGGTGTGAGGAGGAGAGGGATGAGGTGCCCTTTTATAAGGGAGGAGAGGGCACTTTAGGAAAAACTTAAAATATTATTTTATTATGAAGTCATAATCGGTTTTTAATAGCTCCAAATTGAATTATTTAGAAGATAAGGTGGGGATGGGTAGAAATCCTCTCAACCAATAGATTTTATACAAGTTTATGTTACTATTTTAAACTTATCATTTAAATTTAACTTTAAGTTAAATAATTTTACTTTTACGGTGTCTTCTTGTTTTCTTACACTATATGGTTAATAAACTTACCATAACAAGCTAGACGAACCCCAAGTGGTTAATTATTATTATATATAACCTTATCCAAGTCATTTGGCTGAACCTTATATTTTTTGGAATAAAATACCAATTAATAATATAATATTTGTTTTAAAAACTATTTTATGTCAATTTTGACACTATTTGGTAATTGATTTTTCTTAAATTTATAACAGCATTATTAGTTCGAAAGAAGTTAATTAAATCAATAATAATATGTCATATTAAATTATAAAATTAATTTAATTCATGAAAATTCTCAAGTTACATTTATTTCCATATTTATAATATCAATTATGTTAATATTTCCTTAATAAGGTAATTACTACATCATGATTGTGTCATAAATAAATTAAATTATTTAAAGTCTAAAAATTATAAATAAAATAAAATTATGTAGGAACTAGTTTTATATTTATAATTAATATTTATAGTCAAATTTATCTTATGTATAAACTTATATTAAAAATGTTTTATTTATTAAACATTGATTTTAATTATTTTAACTATTCTTTAAATAAAATAATAATAAATGACCTAATATAATCCAAGTGGACATAAATGGTCATATTTTATTCCTAAGGTTGTTTTTGGTCGAATTAAACCTATCCAATAGAATTAGGACACGTGTTAGGGTAATAATAATACCATTTTACCCTCTATTGTCCTATTTACTTTTAATCGTGGTAAATTAAAGTAAAAAGTGATTATTCACCAAAAAATATTTTTGTCTTATTGAACCACATTTTACTCCTTGATATTAACCGTGCCACTTGGATTTTTTAAATTCCACTCACAAAAGCAGTAAAATTAAGTTTTATGGAAATTTTCAAACTCTCCTAGGAGGTGGGTAAAAGACGGTGAAAAGTTCAATATAATTTTTATATATCTAAAATTATTAAAAAATGACCACAATGAATTAATTTTAAATTATATAGGTATTATGTATCAATTTTGACCTAAAATAATTTTAAATAAAATTAATTATTATTAAAATAAAAAAGTCGGTTTTTAAATAGTAACCTGGTGTTTCCACTATTCATCAAAAATTGAAAGTTTTCAGAAAAATACGAAAAATTCACCCTAGGATAATTAAGATATTACGAATCCAAAAATGAAGTCCATTTTGAAAGATAAAATTTATAAAATTTCAAAAAGTGGGTATTACTATTCATAACGGCTAGTTTTAATAATATTTTAATAGAATATCATTGTTCAGTGAAACTCGGTATTGCGTACAACACAAGCTATCGAGTAAGGCCGGGATTGCGTGTAAAGCAAGCCAAGCCAGTGTTGTGTGTAGTGAAAGATTCCTTTGATGATAAAATAATAATAAAATATTTCTTATAAAAATCTCGGGTGTTACAGGTAGTCCACATAAACGCATGATTGATAATTTCATTTCCAATTTCTTCACAAATAGGGTGGATAGTAGAGAATTAATAATCATAATAAACTTTTAGGATATTTAGGATATTAGATTTATTATTTAATTTTGACATATATATATTTGAGATAGAATAGGAAATAAATTGAAAGATTATGGGTAAGATGATTATCTCTTCTTTAGTAGATCTCATTCAGATCCCTTGCTAAGGACACTTATAATAGTCTTTTAAGAATCCAGAAACATCAAATTCAATGATAGTGAAGCTTTTAAGAAACATTTATAGGGTTTTTCTTAATATGTGGCTTAATAAGGGGTAATGAAAAGAGTATAGGAGGTTCCCTATTATAAGTATGGGGAGGGTCACACCTTGAATATTTTGAAAGATTAACATTTTATTAAGCCATTATCCTAGAAACATGCCCCATAAATAATAAAAAATTAATAATAAGTTGATTATGGTCTAAATACCATCATAGAATAGAAATTTAGATGAAAAATAATATCTTTATCTCTTATTTTTAACCTAGTTAAACATAATTTATCTTTTTACCATCATGAAAAAAACAAGAATGTTTTTTTTGTTTAATATAACCAAAAATTAAGTAAATATTATTAAATAATATTAGTTTTTATAATTAAAAATTTGGAATTAATTTTAAAATAATCCACTAATATAATTATTATAAATCCATTTTAAAATAAACCCCAAATACATGACAAAAAATGGTATTCCAGGAAAATGAATTTTTAAGTATAAAAACATAATTATACCAAAATTAAGCAGAATTTCAATTACAGTGAAATTAATTTTGTTATATTTAATAAAAATTAAATGAAAATATTTTAAATTTAATTTAAAATAAAATGAGATTTTTTAAATTCTTGAATAGAAAATAAAGTTTCTTTTAAAATTGATATTTTTCACTCTTCAATGAAAAATTAATCTTTTCAAAAAATCCAAAAAATTTACTTTAAGATAAAATTGATATGATGATTTCAATAATTATACCCTTTTCATAGAATAAAATTTCAATACTTCTAGAAATATTTATAACATCCAGGTAAATAATTGAAAAATCCCCATATTTGAAGAAAACATATTTTTGAAGAATACAATGAATTTATTTATAGCTGAGTACTTATCTATTATAAATTAGTCAATATATTTGAATTATATAATACATTTATACATATATTTAATAATTTTTTTATTCTTATTCACACCTCCAATTTATCTATTTGGTAATATTAGTCAAATTTAAATAATCAAAACTCAATATTGTTTGTAAATAAATTTACTAAATATTTAAAATTTATTTCAATGGAAATATATATAAAATCTTGGGACGTTGTCATAGTAGATCTAATTTAGTTTTATAAATCATTCCATATCATGGCTATGTGTTACTCCCTATCCTTTACTTACTTTATTGTTTTATTTATTATTGGTATTTTATATTTTCCCCTGCATTAGGGTTTTTAATTTTGAAACCTAATGATTTTAAAGTGTAATAACTCTATTTCATGCATGATTTTTTTAAAATTTATAATTACTTTGATCTTAATTTTTTTATAGGAAATATATATAATATTGGGTATCCCGAACTAGGTTGAGGTTTGGTTAGGGGACCTGTTCTCGATTCCTAAGAAATTAAAGTCCCATTGGCCAGCCAATGGGACCCCACAGTATCCCTGATGTGTCTATTGGGAAGAATTAATTCTACCTAGAAACCCCCAACTATTCACTGGTTCTTATTGGAATAATTAAATTAACCAAATTTCCACTAGGTAGCCAGTGGAATTTGATGGAGCACCTCAGGGACGCCGTGATTACATGGATTTTAAAAAAAATTCCATCCTATCACCATTTATAATTCCCCCAAGATCTCATTCAACTCCCAAGACACTATAGATCCTATCCAATTATTTTTAGGATCACATATCTCCATCCAACACCTCGGTTCGATTACAAAAGGATGAATTGATCATGTGTTCTTCATATAGTGAGATCTTATTCATTATAGATCGATTTTCTAATCTTATAATTGACCAAAACTAAGTAGATACATGCTTTTTTAAATTGATACAGGGGTTCTGATATATTTTAATGAGATTTTTATTGATCATTGATTGAATTTTCTCCTATATAGATGTAATTTTCATACGGTTAACCTTTACACTATGATTGTTACGAGAATTGTATTGTCTTGGGTATGATTGAACTTGACCTATAGTTGAGGTTTGGTTTCTTCTTAGAATTGAATCTAGGATTATAATTCATTTTGATATTATTTTTCTTTATAGGTTCTTATAACACCCTTTGATAATTTAGAGGAACAATATTATTAATTTCATATGATATATGCAACACCAAGATTAAATAGTCCTCGAAATATTGTTATTTAATATGGTCATTATAACCTATTTGTTAAATTGGAGAGTATAAATGGGATTAACCAAATTATAATATATATATATATATATATATAAAAATTTCATACTAAATAATAAATAATTGACTAATGCTTCAGAAATAAGCACCACATTTATTTAATAAATTCATTTTCTTTTTTAAAAATACTTACTCTTCACACATTTTATTTATTTCTTTCAATTAGTAACTTTATAATTAATTTATTTTATTTTTAAAAATTATATCTAGAAAAAAAAGATATATGTTTTGAATTCATACACTCAAACTAATATTAGGATTTATAATATTTTGATATTTTTCATTTTCTAATAAATAGTGAAAATACTTTTTTATTGAAATCTATTTTTTTCAAGTATTAAAAAAGTTACATTTTTTAAAATGTCTTAAAATTAATATTAGTTCTCTTGAATTATTAATAAACTACGAGGTTATTTTTACTCAATTTTATTCTTGAATTTTTTTTAAAAATATATTTATACTTAAAAATGTATATTTTGGAAAATAAATATTTTTCATTGTGACTTGAATTTTTATCCAAAATTAATATCTTCTTCTTATAAAAATTAAATGTTAAAAAATGGATTCCATATTTGGAATCAGGAGGAATAAATTTGGTATAATTATTTTTTTTATTTTTTCCTTTATGAATCGTAACCTTGGTAACCATTTTTCACCTAGGTAATTATAAATGGGTAAAATAAGGTTAAAACATTTTTATAAGACTTTAAAATTTCTCTAAAACTATCCTATATCATTTTGGATGAGCTTAGTTCTTTAATTTCCACCTATGTTTCAAAACGATTTCCACTTTAATTTATTTTTCTTTGGTTTTATGATTTTGGAAAAAAGTAGGCACAAATACCTTTTACCAAAAGACAAAATCTGAACACATAGAAGAAAGTTTCAAAGAATGAATATGTTTCCATATCACTTTAAAACATTCAAGAACCATACTTTTGAAAATCTCATTCCCAACCTTATATTCTTTATAACATGGAGCCTTCTAATTAATTCTACCCTTCCCCCAACTATGTATTCTTGGATTCCTTCCTCTCATCCAAGATTTCACTTACTATCAGGTTCTATCAAGATTATCACCTGAGTCATATTAAAGAGAATCATCATCTCTCACTGATGCACTGTGTTTTTTCTTTTAAATAGGGTTTTAAAATTTTTATACATCATGGGATTTTTCTAGGAAAGCATATTCATTGAAAATATCTTTTGATTTTGACCTATATAATATTAAAGAAAAAAATAAAGTTGAAAATGTCACTTTATTCATTTCAGTATCTTTAATATTTTATGGTAGTGATAAAAACAATTATTTTATACAAAACATTTTAATTTTAAATATTAATGAATATTTGTTATCTTGTTATATTATTTTTACTTTTTATTGATGAAATAATTACCTTAAATTCTTATGGAATGCTAACATGGTGCATGTTCATGTAGTATAAAAATAAACTAAATTATTTTAAAAACTCAAAAAATAATTTTTTTTGGTGATTTATAGTTTCCCACAAATTTTATTGAACAATAAAATAGATTATAGATTTTTAAAATTTTTATATTAAATTTCTGTTATAGTTATATTCTTTTTAATGTAAAATTTTATTAAAAATGTCAAAAAATTAAATAAATGATATTTTATGTTAAATATATTTTATTTAATTATTTAAAATTTATAAAAATATTGAAATAAGATAATTAGTATGATAAATGGTCTATAATTTCTTCCCTTTGTCACTTATATTCTAATTTTCACCTTATAATTAAAATTATAACCTTTTAAATTTGACGAAAACGTTACCATGGTTAAATTTAAAATTTATTAACCGAGGAGATAGAAAAAAGTAAAAGGAAATAAATGATATCTAAACCAATGTAAATTTAACTGGGTTGCAATATTAATATCATTAAATCTCTATATTTAAATAAATATCATTTTTGAAAATTTTATTTGTGTTATACTCATTTTATTTTATAATATTTCCTGAATTTTAAAAAATTACATTCATAATTTTTTATAATTAATAATATTTTATTAAAAGATTTAAAATTACTAAAAATATATATTATGAAAAATGAATGGTATATTTTCTAAAATATCATCCATGTTCTATTTATGTGTCACTTTTCCATTAATAGTAGCTTTCGTTACCCTTAAAGGGTAAAAACTATGTTATCACAGTAGTTATCAAAAGGGTTAATGGGGTTAAAACATCCATATAATGGTAAAAATGACACATATACCAGTGAAAATTTTATTTGATTAAAATATTTTGACTCATATTATATTTTACATAAATTATATCAATTTTTATTCTTTTTAACATGAAAAATAATTTATATTAACTTAAAACGTTAAGAAATTCCATGAATGCCCTTCTCTCACATGTAAATGGGCACCTCCTCTCCTCTTCTCTCTACACGATTAAAGAGAAAATTGGATAGTCCATTACCTACCGTAATACCTTCATATATTCCTTCCCCTCATCCTATATCTTTTTTTCTTTCCAAAAGACTATCCTTTTAAGGCTTAATTTTTAATCTAGTAGGATGTTTCTCAATAAAGAGGTCTAACTCTGACCGAGCATTTTCAATTTTTATTTATTATTATAACAATTCTAAAATTTTGGTATAAATTCATAAATAACTAATTTTGTGTCTTAAATATAATTAATTTGTTTTATAATTATGGAATAATCATTATCATCTACATCCCCAATAGTTTAAAAATTATATTGTCACTCGTGTATACATCTGGAAAACAACCTCTATTAAGCGATGTGATTTATTTTTCATTACCATTTTACATGGATGGTAATAAAGATAAATTCAATGAATAAATAAGATATATATTATATAAAAAAATCCTATATTTTTTAATTGTTATTTTCATTTTTTTCATTCCATCTGTTAAAAATTAAAAAGGTGTTCATGCCTACATACAGTCTACCATCTTCATGAATTGTGTAATTAGATTTTCTATATATATTTATTATGTAAAAATATAAATATATTTATAATTAATATTTATGATAATTATATCATTATTATCATTATATTTATGATTTAAACATGATATGTTTATAAGGACTGGAACTACCAATCTAAAATTCTCATAAAAAATGAAACAGTTTGCACCTAGAAATGATGATTTTAATAAGTAATTATTAATAAATGGGTATTTAAATGTTATGAGTGGATAATATATTATATTATAATATCATAAATAACTCTTTTATATAATTATAATAAATTTAAATTTATTATACATGAGGCTAGTGAACTTTCTATGTAAGTCGAACTTGAGGTAAGGGTTTATCGTCTTATGTTATCTTCTTTTGGAAAAATGTTATAGGACTATATTGTTCTATGAGGTCAATATACATCCCCTATGATTTGATAAATTATGAATATATTTATTTTATGATATTTAAATTTTATTTTAACTCATTCTTTCACGGGGCATTGGACTCCCATGATTCCAAAGTGGTAATAGTTTTATGTTACAATCAAATTGTTTTCCATGATTGCTGGTGATTATTTTTTGGATGAGGAAATTTTATAATAAAACTATCAATAATTATAAAGAAAATTCATATCATCTCTTTATTTATATATATTTCATGTTTTACATTCATTTTTCTCATTTAATGTCATCAAGATACTAATAAAATATATTTAATGAAATCTAACTTTTTTTTATCTCTTCGATCAAAAATATTATTTATTCCTTGTCTATTTTGTGTGAAATTTTTTCAATAATGGTTTACTATATATCCAATAATTTTTCGACATCCTTTTAAAAAAAATTATAGAAAAAATAAAACTAATTTTATTATATTTTTCTAATGATGTACTTTTTACTTCTTAATTAATATGTGAATGGAATATTTGTTTTATCATATATGGAATGAATGTAATTTATAATCAATAGGGACAACAAATTATTTGAAACTTATGTTATAATTTTCCAAGGTACTTATCCATGAAAATTGTTTCATTAAAATTTTATAAATTATAACATTTAAAATATTTTATTTTGATGTGAATTGGGTACATTCCTCATGAATTATAACAAGATATATTTTACATGAATTTTCATCTAAGATTACATCCTTTTATATTATATATTATTTACATAGGATATGATCTAATTATACCATCCTTATTCTTTATCTTGGTGTTTTATGAGTATTCGGATTATATGTTTATGAAACTCGTTTTTTTCATCGGTTATGTTATGATTTAATTTTTAAATGCTTATAAAACATGTTTCCAAACAATGATTTATTATATATGATTAATTATTTATTGTATTATGGAACACATATGAATGTCTTATGATAATGTGATGGGTGGTACCATAGTTATATATCTCTATTATGCATTTGGTAAATATTCATATCTCATTAGATAAAAAGGACTTGAATGGGTAGTGAACCTAGTCTAAGAAAGGACATTTCCCACTATGTTAGTCTTGGTTGTTAACCTTAACTAATGATATAATGGAATGGGGTGTCAAAAAAATCCACCATGATAGTATATGAATTATAATTATCTAAGTAAATGATTTTATATGATAATTTTTATTCTACAGACAATTATTTTATGCCAATATTAGGCTCCCATGGCTCATGTTATTTTTTTCCATTGTGATTCACGTCAAATATACTTAAATTTTTTTTCCCTTGAATCATTATTAAGATATCTGATATGTAATATATTGTTTTCAATTGGTATTATCATGTTATTATACCCTTATGCTTGTGTGATTTTAAATTAATCATTGATAGATCTATAGTTTTCACGTATTGCTTATTAGAGCAGAACCTTTCCTATGTTTCTTTTCCTGAGGTCACAAAGAAATGTTTTAAGTATGTTGTGCATAATAAGGGTTCCAGTTATGAAGAACTATGTGGGGGATGATATTGATATTTTATGAACCATGTTTTTATGTAAAAGAAATTTCAATAAAAATAAATGTTTACTATTTTGGAAATTACTGTAATGTTATGTATTGAACATTATTCTACAAATATATGATATTTTTGTATAATAAGTATAGGATACTAGAGTTGGTGTCAAATAATGTTTTAGTTTCCTTTAGAATCTTTTATGATAAAACATTAGTGAGATCATGTAGTATAATCCTATCTCTCAAAGAACATCCTAAGTAATTGTAAATCAAATAGCGTGGTTTTTCTAGAATTGTATCCTTATATCAATACTAGATTTGTATACAGTTTTGATACAGAAGAATCTAAGGGTAATAACACTCAAAAGAGTTTCTCAAATATTTCTCATTTATCATTCTGGTTCCTATTGAGTGTTCCCTTACATCACACATAGTTTGACACTTCAGGGGGTATTCTTGGTTTAATTCACATTTTATTTATAGTCCATTATAAAGGATGTGAATACATTATAACATAGTATTACATTGGTTAAACCAAGTGTTTAATAGATTGGAAAAAATGTGAAATATTCTATATATATTATAAAAATGAGTATTTAATGATCTCTCATAAGGATTATTGTTTCTCAAACTATGTTTTTTGGTTTTAGACAACAGTTAGAACCCATAGAATTCATGTTAATGGTGAATGTGATAGACACAGATTGATTATCCTCATGGGAAACTAAATTAAATAAGAATAGGAATTTTAAACCTTTTGATTATTTCTTATCATCTATTATGATATATGATTAACAAAATAAACATCAGTCGGTTTCCTAACATGTCAAATAAGTGGAAGAAGTACTTTTAAGAAGGTTCATTTACTAATAAACATGGAGGATTAAAACATCAATTTTATCCATGTCATAATTTTGGGAAAGAGTAACCAAGGTAATGTCTCAAAGGATTAGGAGATGTTTTATATATTTAAATTAAGGTTTTATAGAAAAAAAGTGATATAGAATTCAATGTATTACGTTTGGGGAACCTAGGTATTATTCAAGTCAATAACCAAATCCAAGGGGTAACTTCTATAAGAAGAAAGGACCTATTTTTTCCAATCATTGAAGTAAAATTATTTAAGTGTTTATGTTTGTGGATTTAAGAATATTTTTGTATAAGTGTATATTAATATTTTTTTATATAAAAATAATTAAAAATTTAAGGATTGTTCCACATTATTTTTTCATTATGTATTTGAAATCATATGCCTAATGGTACTGATAACAATGAAAATTGATTTAGTGATTAAGGTGATATTACTGGAGAACACAATATTAGGTGAAAGATAAAGCTTAATATATTCCTGGTTTCTAGTTATTAATTTTTAATTTGGATAAAGAGATGATTTACAATGATGAATTAAATGGGATTTTTTTAGTAACCTTCAAATTGTTTAATTATTGGATAAAAAATTTATTTATTCTATCTTTAATAAATTCTACTTCATTTTTAGATTTATGTAATATTTTTAATAGTATAAGATTTTATTTCTGGAATATAAATTTTGTTATTTTTTGGAAATATAATGTTCTAATTATAAGGATAAATTAAGAGTTATGGATACCATAATATGTTTATAAGTTTAATTTCATTCTATGTTAAATGGTATAGATACCCCTATTGAGATTTTAAGTGATTAAATTTTGAGGTGATTTAATATTTTGATCGGATTTTAAGAAAAATTCTCTATTTAAGATTAAATAAATCTTTGGGTTAATAAATAATTTTATGTTACATTAATTATTTTATATTATATAGTAGGATATAGATTATCTTTATAGTTTAAAAGTGATTATTTTACAATGATATATTTTTAGTTATATTTAAGGTCAAGTTAAGCATTACCTTTTAGGTTAGAATCTAAAAATGATTCATTATATTTTTGTGAATTTCACTACATTTTAATATTATATAGTGACTTTTTATGGTGATTTGTGATATTTTGGAAGACGTTTTGACATTTTGAGCTATATGTGACCCTTAAGTTTAACATCTGGATTAACATGATTTTTTTTTTAAAATGATATAATGTTTTTGGAAATGTAATTTGAATTTAAAGATATCACCTTCGAGTTTTAAACATAATTTAGTTTAGAGGTTATTATGGTTATTTGTGATGTAGGTTTATTTATTTTTGGAACGATCTATATTGAACCTTTGGTGTTTTATGGAAATTGGTAGTAAAATGTATTATTTTTTGACATGATGGTTTATTCATTTGTGGTATTATTTTACCTTACTCTAACCATTTTTTGGTTTTTAATATAAAAAAGATATGAGGAATAGATTTTTATCCTATTATAGACTACATTATCTCTTATAATTTGATTTTAGTTCTCCGAACATGAAAAATGCTTCTTGTAAGCTCATCGTTTTGAGAAAAGAAGAGATTTTGGTGGCAATTAATTAAAGGATGAAATTGTAATTTTAATATAAGTAAATTTACTTATGTTCTTGGTCTATATTGTAATGGAATTAATAAAATCTAGGACAATAATCATGAAACAAAAAAAATAATATTATTATCAATTTTTTTTGGAAAAAATGGTCATTTTCACACCTTATTGATTTATGGTTTCATGGTCGTTAACTTTCCCAAGATCATTCATTTTATTTTAATAAATATTGTTTATCAGTATCCATAATTATTTGGAAATTTATCTCCTCCTCTATGTCAATATTTTTTCATCCCGCTATTTTATACGATTTATAAACATAGTTATTTTTTATTCTAGATAACCTTCTTGTTACCCTATCCCCTTTTCAATGGATAGTTTATTTAACCCATTTTGGGATGTGGGTTTTCCATAATTTAATTTTGAAATATCAAACCCTTGATTATATAGAAAAAGTTTAAATTTTTAAGATTAAATTTATTAATGTGGGGAGAATTTCACAACCCAATATAGATTTTAAAATAACACAGTGCTTGATATCATACAAGATACATAACACAAAGTTTAAATGAACCATGGAATATTTTTATATGATATGGTCTTTATAAAAATGTTGTTGGATTATAATGTTTAAATAAGATTGAACATATTTTAATATATATATATAAATTCATAAATCAATAAATTTTTACTGAATAAAGATTCATAAATAAGAACCCAACTTTATTTAGTAATGTCATTTTATTCTTCAAAAATTTGTTTTCTTCAGAAATGTTTTATATTTATTTTTGAGACAAAATGTTATAATTAATTTTTAGAACATTTAGAAATTATATTTGATAAAAAACTTATCATTATTGGATTAATCATGTCGAAATTATCTTATGATGAATTTTTGATAACTTTATGGAATGTTTTATTTTCAATGAATGTTGAAAAATAATGATTTTTAAAAAAATTGTATATTTGTTTGGGGAATTTAAAAATATCAATTTTTTAGAAGGTTTTGAAGAAAATTTTGTTCTCCTAAATTATTAATAATTATATTATATTTATTTTAATTAATTTAATTTTTGAATTAGGTATAAAAACATATTAATATTTAAAAAGGTAATTTTCTGGAAAAAATCTGTTTTTCTTTTCATTTTTCATTTTTATCTTAAAATAATTTATTCCACTTATAAAAATTGAATCTTGAAAATTTGATAACATATTTAGAACAAGTATTTATAAATTTATTAAATTGTTCTCTTTTATTTTTTTTTATGAATAAAACATTTATAAACCTCTATCACATGGAAAAGGTAAACCGGTAAAACATGGTTAGAACTTTTGGATAAGCCTTTAAATGTTATGTACACATGAATTTATACTACTGGATATGTGGGGTTTAGAAATTTTCATTCTATTTTTAAAAATATGGAATCTTTGTGTCAAGTTTCTTTGATTTTGACCGTTATTGTTTTTAATCAAATAAAAGTCAAAAATGAAACTTTTATTATTTTAATACCATTAATATTTTATAATAGGGATAAAACAAATTATGAATAGTTATAAATTATTATTTTAATTATTAATGGGGTTTTTTAGGGTAATTTATTTTCAGTTTTTAGTGAGGAAATAATTACCTTAAATTCTTATGCAACGCAAACATGGTGCTTGTGAATGTAGTAGAAAAAATAAATATATTATTTAAAGAACTCTAAATGTAATTGGGTGAGGTATAGTGTTCAAAGAATTTTATAGACCAATATAACAAATTAGAGATTTTTTATAGGATTATATTCTAATTTCATTCCTATAATGTTATTTTTAATGCCAAATTATGAGAATAGCGTTGAAATAACATAATTGATATTTTATGATAAATATATTAAGTTAAATTAGTCAATTATTATGAAAATGTTGAAATAGTATAATAAGGATGATGAATATTCTAAAACTTCATTCCTTTTCTATTTTTGATTAAATTTTCACCTTATAAGTAAAATTATAACCCCTTAATATTGAAATTGGCATTACAACAAGTTAAAATTGGTTAAATAAGTGTTTAAACAAAAATATAATGTTTTAAATGATATCAAAACCAATATAAATTTTATTATATGACTATATCAAAACCACTTAATCTTTATCTTGGAAAAAGTTTCATTTTAAAACCATTTTACATGAGTTAGACACATATTATATTATATTTTTTCTTGTATTTCCAAAATTTAAATTAATAATATTTTATAATAAATAATATTTTATTAAATGATTGATAATTATTAAAAATCCAATATTTTAAAGTGTTTGTGGGATAGGGTTGTATATATCAACCATGGTTAATTTATGGGTCACATTTCCCTAATTTTCACTCCCTTTACCGCCAAATAGTAAATAACTATGTTATCATGTTGATTGTCAAAAGGGTTGAAAGGGGTTAAAAACAAATTAAGATTGAAAACATCACATGAACACGTAAAAATATTATTTGAAGAGATTATTTGAATTAGAATAATTATATCTTCCAATTAGAAATATTTATAGTTTTTAAAAAGAAAATTTGATTTATATTAATTTAATAATTTATGAAATTTCAAGCATACCCTTCCCTCACATATAAAAGGGAACCCCCTCAAATCTTCCATACACAGATAAAGAGACATTTTTTATCCAATTCTTACCATAATTACTTCCAAGAATCTTACATGAATCCTATATGTTCTTTTGTTCCCAAAATAACATCATATCATGTCTTATGGTGTAATCTAGTTGAGGTTTCTCAACGAAGAGGAATAACTCTTTACCACGTGTTTTTCATTTTCATTTATTCTTATACATCATCTAAATATTTTTTATCCATTATAAAATAATTACATAGTTATATTAATTATGATTAATTGTTATTAGGATGATTGAATAACCATTATCCACCACCTTCCCATCTATTTTAAAATGATAATATCGCTCATGCGCACATGTGGACTACCACATCCATGAAGAGATGTGATTTGTTTTTCATTTCAGTTTCACATGGATTATAATAAGGCTAAATTGAATTAATAAAATATACATATATGATATAAAAATTATCCTATAATGGTGAATTATATTTTTCCTTTAGTTCTTTATATCTTTATAAAAATGAAAATAGCATTCCTACATATGTAGGGCATACCATCTTCAAGAATGGTGTAATTCATTTATATTTATATATCCATTATGGATGAATCTTAACACATTGATAATTAATATATATCTATGTGTGTGTGTGTGATGTTTATATCATGATTAAAATTATTTATGTGATCGATCTGTGATCTAGGTAAACTAATCGAAACTATCAAAATGAAATTCTCCAGAAAAACAAATCAATTAACACCTAGCAATGAAACTTTTAAAAAGGAATTTTTTTAAAAGGGTATTGAAATGTTTTAATTATATAATATATTATATTATAATTCTGTAAAGGAATATTTTATTGAATTATAATAAATAAAAATTAATTATACTGGTGGATAGATCACCTTCAATGAAAGTTGAAAATGAGGTAAAGGTTTATTGTCTCAAATTATATTCTTGAGAAAAAATGTTAGGAACATATATATTTTATAGGGCGTAAATATAGACTCTTTTACATTTTAGTTCATCAATATCATTATTTTTAGGATATTTAATGTTCCTTTAATGTTATTATTTCTTGGGGATTTTGATTCAAACATTTCAAAAGTGATAAGGGTTTTACGTTTCAATTTCACAGGTTACCAAGATTGTTTATCATCAAGTATTTAATAATTAAATTTCCCTACATACCTATGAATAATTCATTTAATTATTCCTATCATATTTTTATTTATTTTTATTACATGTTTTTTTTAATTTTCATATTTTAAAGTACATAAGAGATAGAAAACAAATTCCAATTAAATCCAACATTCTTTCTCCCTTCGGTCGAACCCCATTTTCCCCCATTTATATGTATTCAAAAATGAATAAAATAATTTACTTAAAAATATCCAATGATTGTTTAAAGTCATTTTTTCAAATTTTTATATTTTAAAATATATCTCAAAATGAATATTATTTTCATTTTCTTAATGAGGGTGTTTTTAATTTGGATCAAAATTATGAAATGAATCTTTTTTTAACATACATGGAATGAATTTAATTTCCCAACGTTGTGATCACTCAATACTTTGAATCTTCCTTGATTAGTTTTCATGTTTATTTTCAAATAATACATATTCTTTAATATTTTTTATATTTTTTTATTTTATATATATGATTTCAAATTGAAAAGGTTTTTTTCATCAAAAAATATTCCAATAGATATTTTAATGGAATTTTTATCTAAGATGAAATCATTTTATGCTACTTGTGATTTATGGGGAATATAATCCAATTATTAAATATTTATTCTTTATCTAGATGGTTTATGATTATGATGATTAGATTTTTATTAATCCCATTTACTTTCCAAGGGTTATGTTATGATGAAATGTTGAAATGTTTATAAAACTTGTTTCATTTCCACATGTTATGATATGTTATACAATATAATGAGTATAAATGGATTATGATTATGTTATGGGTGGGTTTTTAATTATATATCCCTATAATTAAATGGTTAATGATTTATATCTCATGATATAATAAGGACTAGAATAGGGAGTGAACCCAAATCAATAAGGGACTTTTTACACTATGGTAGTCTTGGGAGTGATATTTTAATAACGATATGATGGAATGGGGAGTAAACCTAATCCACAAAGATAGTATTGGTATTGATCCCTTACTAAGGAAATGATTTTATATGATTATTTGTATACCAAAAGCATACTTTTTATTCCAATGTTATTCTCTCATGGATCGTGATCTTTAATTCATTTATGATTTATTTATTATGAACTTCAATGAATTATTTAATGACATGGAATTATGATATATTATATGGTGGGTATGGTTTTCAAAATATTAATCTCATGTTTGAATACCCTTTTCCTCTTATTAAATTTAATTTACCATTGATTTTTCTCTTTTTACCATTACTAAGAATCAGAGATCAACATTTATTAGGATTCATTTCTCTTCGTCATGAAGAAAGGTTTTAAGTAAAAAAATAAGCGGGAGGTAAGGTATATATTTTATAAATCAATTATTTATGTGTCCTAGTTTCCAAAGACACAAAAACAATATGGGTATTGTGTTAGTATTAATTTTTTGTATTGAACATTCATCTAATAAGATATAATATTTATTTATAAAGGTCTGGGTTTATATAGATCTTATAGTTCTTCTAGATCTAAATAGTGACTTGTGCTTTTAAATCATCATGCACCCTAGGTTGGAAGCCTTTTACATTAACACGTGTTTGTATGGGTTCTTGGACTGATTTTTATTATGAATCTATAACCCCATGTGACCCCAATTGAAGGTTTATCACACAATTGTTTACATGTACCTGTGTTGTTAGCATATGGATTGTTTTATTTAGGATGCCTTCTTGATCTATCACTGCTATCATGTATCATATGTATGTAATTTTCTCTTATCTTCTATATTTGATCTTATAGGTTTCTCCTAGTTTACTTTCCCCCAAGAGGGATGTGTTATACAAGTGGTTGTATTGCATTAGACTATATTTTTATGGGTATCAAAAAGTTAGGTATTTGAACAATCCCATTAAGGGGGGATATGGGAGGCTAGTGGTAAGGTTTCCTTTCAGAATTATTCTAAATTAGGTAGACCCGATCTCTAGGGACCAAGAATTTGTGGTGTAATTGTGTGAAATATTTATTTTTATCAATTCTTTTTACCTTTATATAAAAAACCATTATATCTTATACACTTATGTTAAGTGTCATTCATGGTTACTATTGAGACTTTTTCTCACACCCTACTTAGGAATTTTTGTGAACTTCTAAATTTTATGATGAAGAATCTGGTGAAGGGAATGGGCATAGTGGTAGATAGTTGAGCATGTTTAGAATGAGCATACATATGTTAACGTGTGGAGTTTAGGGTAGATATATGTTGATGCTTTTATCATTTAGATTTACCTCATAGTTTGGATCCCATTGTTTATTTTTGGTTTATATATATATCTATATCTAAAAATCCATACTGATACTTCATGGGTTTTTTATGTGTATTATTAACCTTTGTGTAATTTTTTATTTATTTATTCATTATTTTTTAGTATTATTTCCCTTCCGTTATATGTACTTTAATTTTTTTTAGTACAAGGGGTATAATATCCCTATGATGTTCTATATTCCATCACAACTCGTCAATAACCTCTTACATAGGGGGACACATGCATGATTTCATGTTTCACCCCAGGCTCAAACCTGATGGTTCAGGTTGGAGTGTTACAAAATGGAATCAAAGGAGGTTCACTAACTTTTTTATTATTCTTAAATTGATTCAGGGATAGGTTGGATATCATATAAGATGTTTGGGACTCATATATGAAAACTATTTTATCACATAGCCAGGACTATAAGGTGGACTTCCTACTTTCCATGAAATTTAGATTTTATCACTTTGTCGGTTGATGTTACTATTGATTCAAGTTAACTTGGGTGATGCCCATAATTATTATTAATTGATTTATGGGATTTTGTGTTCATTAATGAATCATGTTTAGGCATGTTGGATTTTATTTCATAAACATATTTCTTACATTATATATATTCTAAATGATTAAACAACATTTTAAATTTTGATATGTGCATTGGTGAACTATCTTTTTCATTATTTTATTTGATATTGGTGTATTCTATATTTGAGTGTATAATTTTTTTCCATTTACTTTCATGTTTTGGAGACTTGTATTGGATTTTGGGTAGTGCTTAGGGGGTTATTCCTTGTTCATGTTGGTAGCCTCTTAAGTTGAAACATTTGGTTAATTATGGTTTGTGCTTGAGGTTGTTATGCATTTCCTTTTTTAATCTACGATTTTCTTTAATTTGTGTTTTGGGATTATAGGAAATTATTCCCTATATTCATATTTCTCAACTAGTTTCCCCTCATGTTTGGAAAAAGGATATAGTTGAGCACACTCCATTGGTTTCTCTAGAAAGAAAATCAATAAAACTGGTCTAGTGAGGACTCTTCCAACCAATTTACATTCAAGATAAAGGAACCCATAGGGGAAAGATGATAATGATCGATTACACCCACAAATTCTAACTGCTACACCCCTATTCATTCTAGGTAATTTAAGGGCCCTATTATGTGGGGGACTACTTAAGAATCAAGTGTATATTCAACTTGGTAGAGATCTCTGATGACAGGAAGGTTAAGATTCTGAACTTTATGATTCAAGGAATAGTTTCACGATATTGAGATTCCATACTGTATGAAGGTCGGTATAAAGGGGTAACTTGGATGAAATTCAAGGATCTATTATTCAAGGAATTACTCTTGAGTTCACTAATTATGGAAAATGAATAGGATTTCATAGAGCTTCTATAAGGGATTATGAAGGTGTATACATATTCTACATACTTCACAATGTTGATACATTCTTCTCCTCTTTTAGTGGGTAATGAGGTGCATAAGGCCAGAAAGTTCAAAATTATTCTTCTCCCATAGCTAATTATGTCGGTCAACAAATTTGAACTAATAAACTATACACTGGTTCTTCAGAAGACATTGAATATCGATAAAAGATTTCAAGAAGATAGAGCTTTATGACTTCTTCCAAATTTATGTGGTCCTCTAGGAACTTCTCTAATGAAGTCTCATTCACCTATTTGGGGAATGAGAAAATCAAGTCATAGGATTGACACCCATGTGGTGTTCATCAGTTGGAGTACATCAGGGGTTCCATGAATCCCCCTATGGGAAGTGACTTTGTTATATTCTATAACTATTGTAGGAAGGGACAATTTCTCAAATACTAAATCAATTTTTTCACGATATGTCACCGGTGTGGAAATTGAAGGCATATGAAGTGGATATCTAATAAGGTCTTAGAGATTCATACTATAGTTGAAATAATATTACATCAATAGTAGGTTTAGACAACAAGAATTAGTAAATCATGTGAATCGTGAGCTTTTAGTAAATCATTGAGTGGTGGATAACATAGCTTACATGGTTGATCGGGACTTGGGAGATCATGGAGAGGTACCTTCCACAGTACAAGGTATTGTTTGGAATTCATCAACACAATCTATTTGTTTTTTAATGTAGGTGTATCCCATTCATTTTTATTGGCTTAAGTAGCTTATGTTATAGATTGATATATTAAATTCCAATATGAGTTTTATTTATCGATACCCCCTATGCATGAAAAGTGTACAATTTTAATTTTTATCAAGAATGATCGATGGTGGTTTCTAGATTTAAGCATGATTGGATCTCCACAATTCTAGAGATGAAATTTTTTTATGAGATCCTCTATGTTGACTGGTTGACCATTTTCCATAAACACATCGATTTTTATCAAAGATGACTAACATTCGCATTTCCTAAAGGGTAAAATTCCATGATGATCAATGAATTGGACATCGAGATATGTAGTGTGTGACCTGAACCTCCTAAAATAGATTCCTTATCAATATAGGTGGATAATATAATCACTATTATAGACTAGAGATACACATGCTCCAATTTTCCACAGGTGTTAGACTATTAAAAAATTGTCTTTCTAGATGATTTATTGAGGATTTCTATACACAAGGGAGATGAGTTTTCAATTGAGCTTATGCCTAATACACACCCCATATCGAATAAAATATTCCATATAGAACCAACTAAGTAGAATTAAATAAAGGTGAAGATAGAAGATATTTAGGTGAAATGATTAATCAGACTGAGCACTTACCCTTGGGGTTCTTCGATGTTGTTCTCCAAGAAGGAAGATGGTAGTCTTCTGCTTTTTCTAGACTATCAGAAACTAAATCCAATCACACTGAAGAATGGGATCCTATTTCTATGAATTGGTTAATTTTTGACCAATTGAGTTTTGTAAGTGGTTTTTAAATATTAATATATGTTTTAGTTAAGGTCTTCTTCTAATCGAATATGGTTACATATTAAATATAGAATTTAATATCCAATATAGGTAGTATGGGTATCACAATATGTATTTTGGGCTAATGAATGAATCATCTATGTCCATGCCTCTCTTTAACAAGATATTTTCCCCATTCCTAGGATCATTCATCATTGTTTTAATTAATGAAATCCTTATATATTCCAAGACAACATAATACCATTTTAGACACATTAATATCGTATTTAGAAGTTTTCGGGCATATTGGCTTTATGCCATGTACTAAAAGTATCCCTTTTGGATATAAGATGTGTGATTTAATTGGATTATGGTTTCTAAATTATGAACATCGGTTTATTTAGAGATTTTGGAGGAATAAATGTCTTATGTATGGATGAGAAATTTGTTCAAGTTTAGGAGGATTCTACAGATAGATGCATATTATAGGAAGTTTATTTAGGTATTTTTTTCACCTATAAGAAATCATTAGCATGATAACCAAGAATTGGTTTTGTTTGAATGGATAAAAATGTGTGAGGATTTCTTCTTAGAGTTAAATAAGAGGTTAATGAAATCTCTAATACAGATTCTTCCTATTCCTAGAGTTGGGAAAGAAATTATTACAATGCATCTAATATTTTCCTTGGAGATTTTAGGATGTAGGGTGATAAGTTTTTTACTTATTCGTCTCTATAAATGTGATCCCATGATGGGAAATACCAAACCCATGATATATAGTTAGCCAAAATTGTTCATGTGTTTCAATATTAGTGGAACTACCTTTATGGTGAGTGATTTTTTATGCATATAGTCTATAAGATTTTATGGTAATATTTTCTTAACTTAGCCTATATATTTTTCAGAGGCTTTGGTTGGTGTACTTGTAGATATTGTACATTTAAAGACAGTATTATCCAAATAATGTTAATATAGTTGTTGATATTTTGAGAAGGAAGATGCAAGAATTGAGAGAACATCCATCAGAAGTGGGGTTTAACCTCATGGATATGTTGGAATATTGGTAGGTGGGCATAAGTAAGGATATAGGGGTAGTAGTTTGTATAACATTAGAGATATTTTACTCATTGGTGGAATGAGTTAAGGCTAGTTAGGATCATGGTTCAATATTTAAGGAAATGTGTTAGAGGCAGGAAACTAGTCATTCCATCTCTGGTTGGGCTTTGGATAGACTATGAGTGTTTTTGGTATATGAAAATGTATTGGTTTCATCTTCCCTGGGATAGTAGATAATGATTGCCTATGCTGCTTTACAGTGGGTAGTGCACTCAGCATTGACCATATTGTATCATGGTTTCATTAAGTATTTTTTTCTTTGGTTCGATATGAATATATTTATATATTAGGATTTGTCTCCCCTTGTTTGACATGTTATAGGATCAAATTTGGGCGTCATAGACCTATAAAATAACATCATTCACATCTAATACCTTTATATAAGTGTTATTATGTGATGCTAAACATCGTGATAGGGTTTCCCAACACCCATTGAGGTTTAAACACCATTTTGGTTTTAGTGGATTTGTTTACTAAAGTTGATCAATTTATAATGATATTGGAGAAAATATTAGGGGGTAATCTGGGAAAGATATATGTTCGAGAAATCATGAAACATAATGTTGTTCCCTAGAGTGTGGTATCTAATATATATTTCTATTTAAAATCAATTTTCTTAAGTATTACATAAGATGATTGATACTCAATTGATTCAATGTATGTACTTTAATCCTTATATAGTTGGTAAGTTTGAAATAATTATCTAGAAAATAAAGGATATACTTCAAGCATGTACCCTTGATTTTTTAGGGGATTGGGTTTATCACTTGGATCTAGTTAAGTTTTAATACAATAATACCTTCCAGTATTCAATTCATATGGATCTATTTGAGGCTCTATATGGGTGTCCTTGTAATTCACCATTGTACTGGTATGAGGTAGGTGGTTCATTAGTAGTTGGTCCATGTATGATATAAAAGAACATGGAGCATGTGTAGTTAGTTAAAAAATGGTTGTTAAATGTTCAAAATAGAAGAAAATATTATGTTGGATGAGGTATATAACCCTTCGAGTTTTCTATGAGTGCAAAAGTTTTTCTTGAAGGTGCCCCATTATATAGGGTATAGGCATTTGAGGAGGCAAGTCAAGATGGAATTGGGGTATGAAAAACAATTTGATCTCTTCGAATGAATAAATATAACATCATGACCCTCTCATTATCTAGACAAGGTGAGACAACATTACTTGGCCTTAAGTGACATCCCAAAGATGCCAAAGGCTGGAAATAAATGTTAAGCGATTCATCTATTATTTGGTGAACATTTTTCTATTTTAAAATAAAATAACCAACCAAACAAGACATCACAAAATATACTACTTCAAGATACATGATATTAATGAATGATATATCAAATAATTAACATTATATCAAATTCAAACTACACAAGAGTACCACAACAGAAGACTACACATTAACCAAGTACACATATGAAGACTATGATACCAACATTAATCAAAGATAGTAACAACCAATAATCTCCATGATATAACTCCACAAAACATCCTAATAATAACAAATAACCACTCTAGATACTTTATATTTTCTTATTTACTAATTAAGGATATATGCAAAAGAACCAAAGTTCAAAGGTAGGGATGAATACTGAAACTCGGTTGGTTTTACGCAAATTAATTACTTACACATGACACTATGATAGAACATGTTATCACATTTATATAAATCATTTTATATAATAAAATTATAAAAAATTTATATCACAATATAAACAAGTCCCGTAATAAAATAGTTTCATCAAACAATATCAAATTCCTTGGAAAGAAACCAAACAGTGCTCTAAAACCATTTATAAAACCCATTTTGGAATAACCATTTTTTTCTACATATCCACATATCCAACCATGAACGTGACCTATAACTCCATATACTCATGTGTGGTGAGTAATCCTTTCACTAAGCTTTCACTTAGTGAACCACTTTGATGGTGTTACATCACGCCCATTTCTGTCCCAACCATTTTATGGGGTACTTCACACCCATATCCATCCCAATTAATATGAATAAACACCACACAACAATTAAAATCCATTTTTACCCCAAACATTTTAGAAAAAACAAAATTTTATTTAAAACCAATTTTTTATATAACAAAACAATTAATTATTTTAAAAACATCATTTTAAAATCATGTCTCCAAAATCTCATTCCAAGAAAACATCAAATTTCCCAATTTACACAAGCCATCACTCAAGAAGTTTTTTATCAATAATTTCATAGAATATTCATAATAATTTTCAAAAAAAAACATGAATTTGAAATCAATCCATCAGATTCCAAATAAAGGATTTTAGATTGAAGCCATCTACCTTGAATGATTTGGATAAAATAGAATATAACATGAAAATAGCAATGGAATTAGGTTAAAACTCAAATAACCCACCATAAATATCCTCCCATATAATTTTAAAATAAAAATTTAATCATATTTTTCATCAACTACCTTATATATTTCCATAGCAGAGGTATACCTACGAAATCGAGATAGATAGAGAAGTAGATCTAAGAAAAAAATTGAAAATCACCACGAAAAACCAATAATAATTACTTACATTGACAATAGAACATAAAATCAGTAATATAAGCCATAATATTACCTTTATATTTATGGTAGAAGCATAATTAGACTTTAAGAAGAGAGAATCCTAAGTGAGGGTTTTTTAAGAGGAAAACAAGGGAGGGAAAGATCAAAATGTCTGAGATCCACAATTTTGGGATCTCACTTTTAACCTAAGCATGGTTAGTTACATGGTTAGGAAAATCATGCACTAAAAAGGTGCTAACTGTTACCTCAAATGGAGGCCTCAGATGGTTGTCTCAAAAAATTAGAAAAAATTTCACCCACCATGCTAAATCTCACTATCCAACAAAGAATGATTTCTCTATATATTTTATACAGTTTTCCACACAATACACCACTTGTTCACCTACCATTTATTGAAAAAATCATTTTTCATGGTTTCATATAGGTGTTTTGTGGTTTTTCCAAACCATGAGCCAATTGTGAACCAATAAAGAGACCCAAAAACATTTTAAACTTCATCAAAACTCTCCCAAACCTCACCCTAACACTTTATATACTAAAAAAGAATAAATGAAGGGTTACTTTCTTGAAACATAGGTTATTAAATTATTCCCACCATAGGACTTTACTTACTTTAAAATAAGTAAACCATCATTACTATAAATTATTTATGGCTATTTCTCTTTCATTTGCTTCTCCTGTTCTCATGTCTCTTCCGGAATCTGGCCATGTTTCCATAAAAACCACACTATACTAATGCTTTTTCTATACAAGAAATTATATTACCTATCCACAATTCATATTGTAATGTGCACCAATGAATAATATGGATCAAGGTCTACGTGATCCCATTGAATCACATGGTCAGGATTGGGCTGATAATTTCTCCACTAAGATACATAACACACATTTCTGTCGCACTAAACTGTGGTGGAATTTCCAACTGATATGCCACTCTAAAACCCAATAAAGTATCTCAAAAGGGCCTATGTATCGAGGAGATAACATTCCCCTATTCCCAAAATGATAATGTCTAAACCATTGAGATATCCTCAAGAACACATGATCACTCACCTTCAATGATAATGGTCATCGATGATGATCCACATATGATTTTTGATGACACTGATATGTGTCCATCTGTTATATGATCAATTAAATCTTCTATATCATTTCTTATACAAGGCTTATCCCAACTAGTAAGTATCACCTGTTTCCACCCATAAAAGTGGATAACGATAAGTAAATTCATAAAATGATTCAAACTGATCTATTTTTATCAAGGATTGATAATTTTTGTCATATGAAAACTCCATTAACGGTACATGATCTTCCCAAAATCTATTACAAAAGCCTGAATAATGTATTCCAATGTTTTTATCATCCTTTGATATTGGTTTTCCATCTAAGGTTTATATGTTGTACTCATAGACATCTTAGTTCCATAGTCTTTTGCAAGGATTTCTAGAGATAATATATAAATCTAGGATATATGTTAGATATGATTGAAAATAGTATTCCCTACCTTATTACCACTTCTCAAATATTTATTTTTTATAAGTCCTCCATAATATGATATTTTCATATAGGAATGAAATGATTTCACATTATGAATTGATCCACTATCATCCATAAAGAATCTTTTTTCTAAACCATTATTGGGGGACCTGTTATAAAATCCTAGTTATCTACTAACTTTTCCAAACTAGAATTAGGTAAAGAATACAAATTACCTTTTCCTTAGTGATTCTCTACCTTAAATTCCAAACAATTTAAGCATCTTGAAACAAACATAGTCACTTTTTTCATACCGACCAACTGAAATAGTTATTTCAACGACATATACATATTTTTTATTCTAGGATGTATATCCCATTTAAAATGTTGTTAATCGTGAAGAATTTTTCTAGAAAATCCATAGGCTTGACCATCATATTTTTTATCCACAACACTTAACTATCATCCAGATTCCTTCCCTCAATGGTCTCCCCACCATTGAGTTTCAAAATCACCATCATACAATACACATAGGATATTTGTGACTATTTTAATATGTTCACCAAATATGGAAAAAAATATAACTAGGAAGGAGGACATAACATCACCTTTTTCATCACATTTTGATTTCATGTTGGCTAAGATAGACATCATCTTCCACTCATATGAAGCTTCTTTTTCCATCTAAATATATGACTTTCTGATTAATTCATCTACCTCTAAATTTCCTTTTCCATGTGTATACTTCAAGTAAAAGTCAAACATTTCTAGATACTCCATCCATATTCTTTTTATTATATTCAAATCCCATTGTGAGAAAGTATGCATCAAGCTCTTTTAATCCTAGAACATTGTAAATTTATCACCCTAGAGATAATGATACCATGTATTCAAATCATTGACGAAAGTGGATATCTCCAAATCATGTGTTGTCAAGTTATTCTCAAGAACCAATAACTACCTTGATCCATAGGAAACAATATAATCAACCTGCTTGAGAACACATACCAACCTAGATCATGAAGCATCACATTACACCACATACCCTTATCTTGATTATATAAAATACATATTGGTGTTGATGTAAGGAAAACCATTATCTTTTGAAAAGAATTATGGAATTCTTAATTCTAATATAATGAAAAATTATTCTTTTTTCAAATCTATATTAGGTGAAGCAATTCATGAGAATTCATGAACAAAGTGTTGGAAATAACAATCCATTCCACAGAAACATCATATCATTAAGACATTATTTGTTGGTTTCCAAGATAGAGTAGTGTCTATCCTTTTTGGATCCACAGAAACACATTTTTCAAATATTACATGGAAAATAAAGCAAATATATTGTATCCAAAAGCCACACTTTGATATTTTGGCACATAGAAAATAATCATTAAAGATTCCAAAGACTGTCTCCAAGTGTTTCCCATTCTCATCCCTTGTCATTGAATACACCAATATGTCGTCCAAAACAACCTCCACAAAAGAATCCACATATCATTTTAATATAAGATTCATAAAGTTCATAAATATTTTTTGGGAATTCATAATATCTAAAGGCATCACCACATTGTCATAATGGACATATCTACTTTGGAAATCATTTTTGGAATATCCTTCTTTCTAACTTGCAATTGGTGATATCCTGATTGAATGTCAATCTTAGAGAACTATTGAGAACCTCCCAAAAAATTGAATAGATAATCAATGTGTTAAAGTGGATACCTATTATCTTTTGAAACAAGGTTAAGCTTATGATAATCCAGACATGTATAAAGAGTTACAGACTCCTTTTTTACAGACATCACTGGTGAAACCAACAGAGATGTGCTAGGCTGAATGAATCATTTTATTTTGAGTTCTTCTAACTACACATTCAATTCCCTAAATTTTATTGGTTCCTTTTGATAATATTGAATGAAGAAAAAGGAATTTTCACCTTGAGGATATCAATTATAAAAATCACTTACCTTACATGTGGAAACCCTGATAAATTTTTAGAAAACACATCAAGAATCTTATCTACCACCATTGGAAACATATTTCTCAATATCGTCCATTGATTCCAAAGAAAACACTACCAACTAGTGAAATATCATTCCAACAACCGGTGAAAAAAAAATCATGATTCGTTAACCTTTAAACTCTGGCCTCCTCGAAAGAGATACTCAACCCCATCTTCAGTTGTAAAACTAACTCTTCTAGAATAATATTGGTTATGAGCCTTGAAAATAGTCAACCAATCCCTACCTTGGATTATATCATAGACATCCTTCTCAAGTATAGAGAAATAAAATTGTATCTAAGCTTCATCAAAAGTTATATAACATTTTCTATAAACAAAGGCTTGACATTATCTTTACCATGAAGAGTTTTATGTTTTAGAACAGAAAGAATGATCTCTACTTTTAAACTTGGATAATAAATAGTACAAGAAGAATTAAATTAATGAGATGCACTTGTATCAAAACAATTCCTACATAAGGGAAGAATTAAAAATAATTGTACCTCACACTGTAGATAGACCAGAATGATCATCCACAATAACCTACTCATATGAATATAATTTCATACTCACCACATTTTCTTATCTATTTTCCATATTGATATTTCATTATTGAAGGTGTCATGGTAGTCCTACAATCACCATGGATATTTCTATTCTGGTTATGAGATTGATCTTTCTTCCCTTATCCCATCAAATCATATGACACTTGAGAAACCTGAGAAGTGTCCCACACACCTGACTTTGGAGTACTATAATAATAGCTTTCAAGATGCCCCATCTGATTTCAGTTGTAGAATTCTCTAGGTTGTGGTGTACACACTGTCTTTTTCTAATCTAGAGAACCACATAGAAAACATCTTTCTTTTCTCTTGGTTCAAATAAGAAGGTTTACTAAACCATCCATATAATTTTTATTAATACTCCAATCATGTAAATTGGGCTCTCTATTCTTATTGCTACCAGCATTAGAGTTCCCACCATTTCTCATGGTTATAAACACACTTCCTCTTCTCATATCTCTTTAGATATCTCTTTCAGATACTATTTCTCTATTTAACATCTCTGTATAATAAAATATATGGAGTAGAGTAATCTTCAAGAGAATCTCTTACCCCAACCCAGATTCAAATATTTGTCCCTTTAACAATACACTAGCAGCCAATTTGGGTGAAAAGCACAATGAATTCCAGAATTTACTAGCAAACTCTATGACATAAATATTTTCCAATATCAAGATGAAGAAATATATCATTCATTTTATTCTGATCGTATGAGGATATAATTCTTGGTTAAAAATTTCCTTAAAATACTTTCACAATAGGCCATGGTCTAATTTGTATTGGAGAGATAAATCCCACCACTTTCATGCAAGATCTTCCATTATATATGTTTCTAGATTTACTTTTAACATTGCTAGTGTGCTAGTAAAATCAAAGATACGATTCATCTTATTTTGCCACACCTCTTCCTTTTTTGGTTTAGAATTACCCAGAAAGATGGGTGGATCTTGCTTCTAGAATTTGACGGAACGATTGAATTACCTTGGATTGTCCCTATTTTTCATACTATCCATATTATGAAATTCTATAAAAATAGTCAAAACTAGTTTTTGGTTCACCTGTGGCTCAGGTGGAACCACATTCCTAGTAGGTTCCTTTGGTAGGTTTCTATGATACGTATTATGTGACATTTTCTAGAAATAGAACTAGTTTCATAAGTATCGATGTATATTAAATGAAGTCTTAGAATTTCAAATTAAATCCAAGCACAATATCACAACAATTATTTCTAAAATTAACCTTCTTCCACATTCATCAATTTTGTAAAAATCTCACTTTCTTTTGAAAATAAAATCTATTTCAAAATATCATAGTTATGCTCTCTTCGAAATCACACATTTGAAAACAATTTCGAAAATTTTCAAAAAACAACACATTACACCATATCATTTATCAAAATGAAATATAAACTCCTAGTGGGAATTGATTTCTATAATTCATTCCATGATTTTCCCATTAGATAAACCTGTGATAATGAGATTCCAAATCTTACAAGTTTCTGAAAAACACTTATGTACCCAACTCACTTGAAACATGATGTTTCGTATAAAATGGTTAGCTAAATCTTTTTTATGATCTAATTTTCAATATCACCAACCCAAATCCTTTCTACCAACCCGACCCAAGGAATAGACTAGGATGAATTTCAACACGGAGACCATGAAAACTGATGACCACATGTTACACAAGGACCAAACAAGCTGATACCACTGGTTCCATGAGGATATTTGAAAGGATCAAGACTGATGCCCTTTTTATAATTTCTTAACCCTCCTTATTGGATTGAGAAGGAAGTAAGATGTTATTTGGACTTAAAAAACATCCCCAAGATGCTAAATGTTAGAAATAGATTTCAAGGTATTCATCTATAATTTGAGGGATTAATTTCCCTTTTAAAATAACACAACCAACCAAATAAGACATAACCAAATAGACTAATACAAGATTCATAATATTAAGTAAATTCATCTCAATGAAATACCATTATATCAAATTCAAACAAAATAAGATACCATGATTGAATACTACACAATAACCAAGTACACAACTAAAGACTATGAAACCAAAAAAAACTTCAAGATAATGATAACTCGGAGCTCCAATAATCTTCATGCTCCAACTCCACCAAACATCAAAACTATAACCAAGAACAACTATAGAACCTTGGTACTTTACCTTTACCTATGTCTATATAAAAAATACCTACAAAAGCACCAAAGTACCAAGAGAAGGGTGAGTAATGAAACTATGTATTATTTCCTCAAATTACTTTCCGACTCACACTAATATGATAGAAAATTTTAGAAAATATATATACTAAAATTTATATATAAAATTTCTATACAGTTTATATCAATATATAAACAAGTTCCATAATAAAGTATTATATTCAATCAATATCTAATTACAAGGAAAGAAACTGATAAATTCACTAAAACCACTCATAAAACCCATTTGGGAATAACCCATTCTATTTCGATTGTCCACACATCAAACCATGCATGTGACCTGGACCACCCTATACTTGGGAGTGGTGATTCATTTTTTCATTAATTTGTCACTTAGTGTACAACTTTAGCAAGGGTAATTTTTGCCCATATCTATACCAACTTTCTAATGGGGGTACTTTATGCCCTTGTCCATACCAATTCATATAAACACATGCCACACAACCATGCCAAACCAAGTGTGTTCAAATAATTTCAATAGAACAACATTTTTTGTGAAACAAAATTTTTCTTATTACAAAACCATCAATTATTTAAAAATAATCATTTTAAAATCATGAATCCAAATTCTATTTCTAATAGAATTCCAAGTTTCCTGAATTCCAAAAACCGTCAGTCAATAATGTTTTTACCATTCATTAAAAAATGTATTCGTAGTCAATTTTAAGAAAATATATGAATTTGGAATCAATCCATCAAGTTTAAAATAGTGGAGTTGAGAGTTGTAACGTCGCTGACCCAGAATCCACTAAACTAGTTCCCTGAGCCAAGTCACTACATGACCTTAAGCATGCCTCCCCATATGCTAGTGGTTTCCAAATAGAAGTGAGGGTCTAATAGGTTGCGTGGGGAGACTATACCCTCAATACCAGAGAAACCCAAAACAGATAACAATTAAAATAGAGAAAACAAAATAGAACAATCCATAACATGCATAAATAACAAAATCCCAAGATTGGGAATAACGTATACAAGAGTAAATATGTCATATCATGCTATAAAGTCATGTGAACAAAACCCAAAAGAAGGAAAATAGTAAAATTCCCAAAATGGTTTGGACTCCATGTCTAGCACCTCACCCCAAAACATTCCATGTCCAACTCAACTCCCTGGCATAGGGACCTTGCCATTATTCTGACCTTCAAGCATGAAATATGCTCGAGTACACAATGGTAGCCTGAGTAGGGTTTGGGTATAACTTAGTTGGCCACCACTAACGGTGTCTACAAAATATCCAGCAAGGCAGATAGTGCATGCAAATGATAAATAAAGGTCTGTTAAGGTAGACAGTTTAAATAGGCTATCTTTATTTATTTTCCTTTATGTTAAACTACCAAATAACCCATTTTTACTACAAAGACATTTAATTTTTCATTTCTCCCTCTTTCAAGTGTTCTATGGATTAGGCATGATCAACATTTTCTATATGTGGGAATTAAACAACTCCTATATCACTAGGCATCATATCACAAAAACCCCCAATATCCTCACCTTGAAGCATCATTTCGGGTGGAATGCAATCATTAGGTGAATAGAACTCTATCCACTTTCCTAACCCGTGAATTTAGGTGAGGATCATGAACCTTGGTCCAACTCAGCCTGTGGTCCTAAAACCTCAAGTCAATACCCAACTCTACCAAGCTATGTGCACATGCTTATATATCTTTCCCCACAATCACCATATCACAACAACAAATCCAACGTCATTTAAAACATAAAAACAACATCAATAAATGGGAAATTAATATTTGGCCTCAATCCATTAACACATTCATTATTCATATTGCATAACCCCTTTAGCCCCATTCCCATATTCCATTCTTATCTCATTAATCATATATCAGTATATAGATAATCCCTTTCATTTTCCCATTTATCTGTTAACCCTTTTCATGCCAACCCAACAAACTCTTAGGTAATTACCCAAACTAATTATTTTACTAAACACTAATATCACATCACTTATGAATATTAAAAAATTCCTCATAGGATCTATGTTCTTGGACAACAGCCAACACATACTTAGCTAGATCTATGTCCGGGGAATAACGGCACACCCCTCAAGTGGACCTAATTTGGTTGATTCATCATCCTTGAATCTTATAGGGATTAAGAGGGGTTCAATTAACTATTTAGATACCACTACATCACATCATGTCAAAGGCACCAAGAACTCTTCAAAAGAGGTAATGAATAAAAACACTACATGCACAAATCTACCCCAAACCCAAGGGATATAACTTTTATACCACCTACCTTGAATCTGTTGATGAACATCCTCTCAATAAAGCCATTATATCCCAATCCAACACACCTTTTAATCCGTAACCTTGATCTCACTGAAAAATAAAGGTTTGAGTGATTCGAATGTAGGTCTCCCAAAATACAAGACTTGAACCTGAAAAGAGAGAGAAGAAGATGATGAGACTCACCTAGTTCATCTATTCGAATCCAACGACACTCTAAATAGACAAGAATCGAATTATATTGATCCTTGGGATCTCTTTGTACCTTTGGTTCGATCCCAGGGTTGCAAGGGAGGAGGAGGAGAAAATCTCGAGTGAGATATAAAATCTCGGAGTGGTAATTTTGTAATTTTTAAAGTTTATGGGCCGCACTGTTTACTCACATAGTTTTCGAAAACATGCACAAACCATGTAGACACCACTTTCCAAAAATCCATCTCATGCATGGTTTACCTAGAGTGCTATCATGGTTAGCACTAACAATACGTAGAACATGTTGTTAGCCCAGAAAACTCATTTTTACAACTTTTCTGTGTCCCAAACCCTCGAAACACCCTTGAACCTCCTTAAAGAATTTAGAAAGAACATAATTAACTAAAATAAATGGCATGAACTGAACTATAAGTAAAATATACCTTACAGAGAAATCCAGGATCTTACAACCTCCCCACCTTATAATGGCTCATCCCCGAGCCACTCTTCATGAGCATCATTGAGGTTCTAAAGTAAATAGATCAGGTCACTGGACCCACGTAAAAGATTAACACTCCCCAGTTTCCTCCATAACATTTCCATGCTACCATAGAATATGAAATAGGGGAACAAAATTACCCCAAAAAACATTATCACTATGATCCACAATATAGAATTTGGTGCTCCTCAAAGGAAACATCAAACAAAAGCTCAACAACCTCAGAATTTATCACATGGGATGGGTTGGGATGATACTGTCTGAGTTGTGAAACATAGAAAACATCATTCATATGACTATACCGACATAGAAGAGCAACTTGGTAAGCCACCGGTCTAATCCTCTCCATAATATCAAATGGCCCCACATATCTAGGTTCCAACTTGCCTTGTTTCCAAATTCAATGGTAACCCAACCTTGGTGAGACCTGAAGAAACACACTATCACAAACCATTAACTTAAGAGGTCTATGACATTGATCTTCATATGACTTCTGTCTACTATGAATTTTTTTCATACACTTTCGAATGAAATGAACCTTCTCTGAAATCTTTTACACACGACTGGGTCTAAACATCACAGACTCTCCAGCCTCTTACTAACACAACGATGATCTACATAGTCTCCCATAAAGTTCCTCAAAAGGATCAATCGAAACTATATCCTAAAAACTATTGTTATAAGAAAAATCAACAAGAGAAAAGTTATTCTCCACGAACCACAGAAATCTAGACCACATGCTTTCAACATGTCTTCTAATAATTGAATTGTATGCTCCGACTACCCATCGGTCAGTGGGTGGAAAGCCATACTCAGAAACACTTGGGTACCAAATGATTTATGTAGTCCCTTCCAAAAGTTAAAGGTCAAATGTGGATCATGATCTGAAACTATGGTTCTCATCATGCCCTGAAACCATACTATTTCTCAAACATACAACTCCCCCAACTGGTTGAATGTATAGATCTTATGAATTAGAATGAAATGGGCCACTTTGGTCATCCGATCTCCCAACACCCAAATGGAATCATTCTTCTAAGGCATCCTTGGAAGACTATCTATGAATTCCATGGTGACACCATTCCACTACCACTCTAGAATAGGCAATCACTACAACAACCCACCTAGGTGCTGATGGTGAACCTTCATCTGCTGATAGGTATGTAATCATGTAACAAAATGTGCCACTTTCTTCTTTATTCCTGGCCACCAAAACTGCCTATGCAGATCATGGTACATCTTAGTCAATCCATAATGTACTGCCCACTTTTTCTCATGGAACTCGCATATCAACTCTTCCTGTAAGTATACCAATACCACAACACGGCCATGAACATAAGAAACTCCATCAATACCAATGGTCTAACTAGAAGGTTACTCCCCACCTTTAAAACATTCCTTCATGGCTAAGCACTCTAGATCTACCAACTAACTCTCTTTAACTCAGCTCAGAATAATAGAATCGACTATTATAGATGAAAGGGTCATCTTCATGTTCCCCTCTTGTACCTCCAAATGCATCTACACATACAAGGCCATCATCACCCACTCTAAATTGCATTCTTGAACTACTTGATTCTCAGTATTCTATCTCAGAGAATCAGAAACACTATTCCAATTCCCCTTTGTGTAAACTAATTCAAAGTCAAAATACTACAGGTACTCAACCCATCGTCACTGTCGAAGATTCAAATCTTGTAGAGATAAGATTTATTTGAGACTTTTATAGTCAGTAAACACCATAAATGGTTCTCCCAACAAACAATTCCTTTAACACTTTAAGGGATAAAACATGGTAACTAGCTCCAGGTCATGAGTAGGAAAATTTATTTCACGTGGCCTTAACTACCTCGACCCATAATCTACAATCCAATCATCCTACATCAACACTACCCAAATTCCAACAAGGGACACATCACAAAAAGAGGTATACTTATTACCTGGTTTAGGAAAGATCAATATCGGTGTGGTGTTCAACCACTTCTTCAGCTCTTGGAAATCATTATCAAAATCCTCTAATGAAACAAACATAACCCCCTTCTTGTTTAGGCCTATGAGCGGTGCTTCCAAACATGAGAAATCTATAATAAACCTTTAGTAATAGTTGGAAAAACCTAGAAAACACTTAATATTAGAGATGTTCTTGGGCTACTCCCAAGACACCACATCCTTCACCTTTTCTGGATCCAATGATACGCATGACTCGGATATGATATGTCCCAAAACCCACACCTCATCAATCCAAAACGAACATTTTGATAGCTTGGTGTAAATCCTATGCTCTCTTAGTGTACCCAATATGATATCAGGATGTTTATCATGATTGAAATGAGTTCTATAGTACATTAAGATGTCATCAATGAAGAAAACTACAAACTGGTCTAGATGCGGGTGGAATATCTGGTTCATCAAGGCCATGAACACAGCTGGTGCATTGGTCAAACCAAACGGAATTTGTAGGAATTCGAATAACCCGTAACTTCTTCGGAAATCAATCTGGGGTATGTATGAATGTCTCACCCTCAACTAATGGTATCCCAATATCAAAATTATTTGGAAAACACTAAGTCACCTCTGATAATATCAAATAGGTAATCAATTCTTAGAAGAGGGTATCGGTTCTTAACTTTCATCTAGTTCAACTTCCTGTAATAGACACATAGTCTTGATGTTCCATCATACTTCTTAGAAACTAGCATAGGATATCCCCAAGGTGATATACTATGATGTATAAACCTCTTTCCTCCAATTCCTCTAACTGAACCTTCAATTCCTTGAGCTCTATTGATGACATTCGGTAAGGTGGAATGGAAACTAGCTCTGCCCCATTAAATTTGATCATAAACTCACTATCTCTCTCAGGTGATAACTATGAGAAGTCCTCAAGAAACACATCTAGAAACTGGTCCACAAAAAAGGGAAGATTTTCTATCATTTCTCCCCATCATCTATCATATGGAATTCCACTTGGTTCGTGAGCTCCCCCATCGAATGGCATAGAGACTTTTCACATCTCACTTGTGTATCCCACTCACCACGAAGGACTTCAGTACTCCCTTAAAGAGCAATAAACAATACCTGACATCGGTACAAGTCAATATGGGCTTGATATAACACCAACCAATCCATTCCCATGATTAGTTCAAAACCTACCATCTATAGGACAAACAGATCCCATAGAAAATGATACCCACTAACCTCCAGAACACAATCCTTAAACTGCCTGATGACCCCCACTCGTACCCCTAGAGGGGTATCAAAAGACATTTCCCCACATACAGTCTCTATGGTTAAGATCAACACAAGTTTGAAATGAGAATAAATAAAGGAATGCTTAGCACTTGTATCAAATAAAGCACTAGAAAACATGTATGCCACAATAATCGCACCTCAAATAGTAGATAGTTCTTCCTTGCCACCCTCAGGTGTATCCTAAACTACATGGAGATGACCTTCCCCATTAATCTAGTATCTAGCCGGAGTATCATGCACTGCATTATTGTGCTGGTAGGGGTGATCTCTCCCCAGAGTTCCATGGCCACCACCCCTACTAATATGGTTAGTGGAGATCCAACTACCTTCTTGATATGGGGTAACTTATCCCCTTCCTACACTCTTCATCTTCTACTAACCTCCATCATTCCCTGACTATCGCGGGTTCCTACAGAATCTCTGCACGTGGCCTAGCCTGCCGCGTGCATGGAAATCAACTAATGGGTGGGGACAATGGTCATGCTTGTGCATCAGTCTTTTAGACTAAAAATAGAAGACCTGGTCACCACCCTGAGAAGTTGACCCCCTCTTATGACTGCTCTATGTGCTTTCCCCTTGATGGAAGGTTCCAAAGTGGTGCTTCCTACTTTCAAAATCCACACCACTTGCTCACCCAGATAACTCCACAAGTTCAATACCTGAAGCTCCCTTTTGGTTTTCTTCTGAGACAAGGGCTTGATCCACCACATTAGCATACCTTTTTAGATGAAATATATTCAACTGAGATCTGATCTCGTTTCTCAGCCCATCCTAGAAGTGTTTCCCCACAACTGCCTCATCTCTCATCAATGTCAGAATGAAGTGTCTCAAATTTTTGAAATGGATAGCATAGTCCATCACCGGCATTGTCCCCTAATTCAACTTCATAATTTATATAGACTTATCTTTCCTCGTTGTTTCTGGGTAGAAATTCTCAAGAAACATATCTCGAAAATCATTCCACATCATCCCCTCAGCCAACACTGTCGGAAAAATAATGTCCCACCAACGTTTTGTTGGGCCCCTAGCAAATAGGATACTAACTTGACTCGATTCTCAAGATGAGTATCTAGATGGACGAGAATAGTTTAGATGGACTCTATCCAGAACTCTGCAACTTTTATCCCACCATCTCCAGTAAAGGTCAGAGGGTAAAACTCCCTTGTCAGCTCGAACATACTAGCGTAACCCCCTAGGTCTCATTACACCATCTCAATAAAATGAGAAATGTTATACTAGTACTACACTTCCATATATCCTTGGATCACTACAATATCTTGCTCCACTACTGGAGGAGTGTTCTCAGCAACGTTCTCATGTGTCCAAACTAGCACCTGTCTTCAAGGTTACATTTATCTATAATTCCAAACATGATCTTTAGAATACAACTACGACACTTTTACTAAAGGAACATATACATAGGTATACTCATCACTTTTCATAACCAAATTGGTTCTCATACACTACCCAAATGAGCCCACTCACAACATAATCACTACCCTTGGCCATCTCCCTTAAGGCCACGACTATCGTGGTATCTAATTCACATGTCTACGAGCCTTATCCTTTTGTCTCATTAAAAACCATTTCCATATTCCAATTCTCCCTTAAAAAAAATTATACCATTTTTACTTATTTATAAAGAACCATTCTCTAAATATACTTTAAAATTTCTAATTCCCTTTCAACTCATTCATATCATCTTATTAGGCACAATTTCATTGCTTTTACGAAAACTTATGCATCCTAACCTTCACATCCCACACACCTATCATGTGTGTGTTCCTATCATGATGTGTGACACTTTCCTACATAGGTGCCTATAATGACGCATGAATTCACAACCTTGTAACATTATGTCGATGAGAATAATATCACAAAACTGTCAAACCACACAACAAGTGAATCACCCAAGGGTGAAATATCATCAAATGTTACAAAAAAAAGAACAACAATCCCCTCCCAAGGTAACTTGGGTTTCCCCCAGTATATTGGTTAGTTACTCCCAATAACGATCTCATTACCAAGGTCCAACACTTTCCTAAACTCCAATCTACCATCCCCAAATAGTAAGAATGAGAAAGGAACTCCTCTGATACAACATTATTACGTCCCCGAACTTTGATCCACTAAACTAGTGCCCTGATTTGGGATGCTACATGACCTCAAGTGCACCTCCCTGTATGCTAGAGGTTGTCGACTAGCCGCGAGGGTTGAATAAGTATCTTGGGGGAGACTATACCCTTAGTACCAGAGTAAGCCATAGAAGATAACAATTGAAATAATAGAAACAAAAGGGAAAAATCCATAACATGCATAAATAACCAAATCCCAATAATGGGCACAACCATATACAATAATAAATATTTCATGTCATGATACAATGTTGAGTGAACAAAACCCAAAAGAAAGAAAATAGTAGAATCCCCAAAATGGTCCAAACTCCAAGTTTGGAACCTCACCCAAAGACATTCCATGTCCAACACAACTCTTTAGAATAGATTCATTTCCCTTGTCCTGACCTAAAAGCATGAAATCTGCTCTGGTACCCAATGGCAGCCCGAGCAGGGTGTGAGTATAACTCAGTAGACGACCACCAATGGTGTCTATAAAATATCCATCAAGACCAATAGTGCATGAAAATGAAAAATAAATGATATTTAGGGCAAATAGTTTAATAGGATATCTTTATTTATGTTCTTTTATATTAACATACCAAATAGGCCATGTTTACAAACAAGACATTTCATTTATCATTTCACCCTTTTTCATCTGTTAAATGGATTAGGCATGATCAATGTTTTTGACATGTGGGATTTAAACAAGTCATATCTCACTAGGCATCATATCACAATAATTCCCAATATCCTCACCTCGAAGCCACCATTTGGGTGGAATGCAACCATTAGGGGAATAGAACTTTGTCCCATTCCTTAACCCATGCATTTATGAGAGGAGCTAGAACCTCGATCCAACTCAACCCATGGGCATAGAACCTCAAGTAAATACCCCACTCTACCAAGCCTTGTGAACATGCTTATTTTTCATTCACCACAAATCACCATATCATAAAAAAAATCCATCATAATTTACAACATCATAAAAACATCAATAAATGGAAAATTAACATTTTTCCTCAATCTATTAACACGTTCATTATTCATATTACTTAACCCATGTAGCTCCATTACTATTTTCCATGCCCATATCACTAAGCATATTCTAGTATAAATCTAATCCCTATAATTTTCCCATTTATCCTTTTAAACTTTTTCCATGACAAACAACCAACCTCTTAGGTAATTACCCATAATACATGTTTTACTAATCACAAATTTCACACCACTTAATCATATTAACATGTCCTTAATAGGATCTATGTTGTTGTATAATGGCCTACACTTACATACCAAGCTCTATGATTGGGGAATATTGGCATGACCCTCAGGTGGATCTAATTTGGTTGAGTCATCCTCCTTGAATACCATGTTGATCAATAGGGTTTTAATTAACCATTTAGACACCACTACATCACATCATGTCTAAGGCACCAAGAACTCTTCTTAATAAGGAAATAATAAAAACTCTACATGCACAAATCTACAAAAAAACCCAAGGGATATAACTTATTGACCACCTACCTCTAATCTGTATATGAACTCCCTCTCAACCATGTCCTTAGATCCCAATACAAAACACATTTTAAGCCTCAACCTAGATCTCAGTGAAAAAAATAATGGTTTGAGATATTCGAATGGAGATCACCCAAAATATAAGTCCGAAACTAGAAAAGAGAGAGAAGAAGAATATTAGACTTTCCCAAATCTTTGATTCACATCCAAAGTCACTCTAAATAGATCAGAATCAAATTAGATTGATCCTTGGGTGATCTTGGTACCTTTGGATCATTCCATGGTTTGAAAGGGAGGAGGAGGGGGGAAATTCGTAGTGACATATAAAATCAAAGAGTGGAAATTTGGTAATTATTTAAAGGTTTCTAGGCCTGATAGTTTACCCACAAGGTTTTCCAAACCGTTAAAAAACCATGCAGACACCACTATCCAAAAATCCACCTCCAATATGGTTTAATTGGTATTCCTTAATGGTTAGCACTAATTGTGTGTAGACTGTGTGACTAGCCCAAAAAACTCCTCTTTCTCCCCTTTTCATGTCATGAAACACCAAAACACCCCCGAACCTCCTTAAGGACATTGAAAATAACATAATTAACTAAAATAAATGGGATAAACTAAAATTTAAGTAAAACATACCTTACAAAGAAATCCATGACCTTACTTGAGTGAACCCACCTACCTTGATGTTTTTAGTGAAAATAGAAAATGGCACAAAAACTCCCACATAATCAGGTTGAAACTCTCAAAAACCACCTTAAATATCTTCCCCAATCATTTACAAAGAAAAATATAATCATATCTTGAATAAACTAGCATTGATCGATACATAAAAGGAATATTTTTATGAATCCAAGAGATATGGAGAAGTATATCTAAGTAAACTCAAGGAAAACCACCTAGAATGATTACTTACTATGAGAATCCAAGTTTAAAACACCAATATAATCCTTTGTATCACCTATGTATCGATGGAAGAATGTTATTTATCATTTAGGAAGAGAGAGTCTTGAGTTAGGGCCTCATTTTTAGAAAACTCAGGTAGTTAAAGATCAAATTGTGTTAGATGCACAATTTTTGGATCTCATGTTTAACCTGTAAATGGTTAGTTGCAAAGTTAAGAAAACTATGTGATAATAATGTTCCAACTACTGGATAAAGTAAAGGAATCACACGATTTTATTTCACAATTAAAAAATTAGGTTCTAATCATTCCAATGCCCATTGTCCAACAAAAAATGGTTTATCCTAAGATTCCATGGGGTTTAGCCAAACTGTGCGCTGACTATGCACCTTCCCATTATCCCCTAACTAATTGTGAACTGTTTCATATAGGTGTTTCATTCTTTTTCAAAACCATGCACCAATATTACACCTATAGAAAATCCCCATAAACATTTTAATCTTCATCCAAACTCTCCCAAACTTCACCCTAACACTTTAAATACTTAAAATGAAAAAAATAAGGGTTACCTAATTGAAATATGGGGTACTACAATCAAGATGGTTTCCTATAAATTAGTTCAACCTCTATAGTATTTATGTTTACAAAATTCATTCCTTTTTTATCATCTAAATAAGAATGAGCCCAATCTTGTGCATGTTCTCTACTGTGAGGCTTTTGATCTAGAGCTAGATGCATCTTTTGTGGAATGACTTGTTTGTGTAGTATAGCAAAGAAATAATGTGTTTCAAAGAAATAATAATCCAATTATTCTGGTCATATGTTGTCATAGTTGGATTTAGGTAGAGACATAGGAGCAAGAAGCTAACATTCCACTATAGTTCCCTGAGTTGTTCGATAAAACTTCTAGGGATATTTCTCTTGGATGAAAAGTAATAAGAGAGGGTGAACTATGATACCTATATTTGTGGCACAACACATTTCAATTTATAATTATATTCTGAGATTTGCTTACGAATTTATAAGCTATCTAGTAGAATTCATTAGTCTAGAACAAGTTTGAGGTAGAGCTGTGGGACTTTGTGTTTCTTCTTAAGCTACTTCGATCCCACCGATCCGTCAGGGGGAAGCCATAAACTAGTTAGTGAGGCTCGTAGGAAAAAGTGATTCTTATCACAATACACTTTCAAGCCAATGGTTCTCTTAGGTGGTAGTAAATATACCCTATAACCATAAGGTATCCAGTGAAGACTGCCAGTTAGTAGGTGGCATTTGATAGATCCCATCAAGGACTCTGAGTTTATATGTGTTTTCTAAAAAACATTCACTCTACAGAATATTTTATATTCTGATGAATTTAAGTACACTCAAAATATCTTATGGATCCTCTCCAATAATATTTTGGATCTCCTATCCCCTTCCAACACCACTTTTTGATTCCCAAATGATGAATCGATCATGATTTCTTTATCTAGTGTATTATTTTCATTATAGAATGATATCCTTCTACTATTCTTGATAAAAATAAATTATATACCTGATGTTTTGATTGGATCTAAGGATTTTTATTTGGTATAATGATGGGTTTTTTATCATTGATAGAATAAAAACCAATATTGAAAGAATTTGTGTATGTGTAAACCTAAGACCAACATCGGTACTGGAATTATATTTTCTTGGGTATGTTTGACATTAATATACCATTATGGTGTGATTTCAACTATTCATTGATCCTCATGTTCTAAATTATATTTATTTAGGTTTGGTTCTATGATATAGTGGCCTATTTAGAATCATTTGGTGACACTTTTTTATGAATTGACATTCACCTAAGAAAATAATCCCTTGAATTTAGTGCATGTTTTATACATTTTATTATCATTGTTTTAGCATACATGTGGAACATTATGATACCTATGTTAAAACATTATCACATTATTGTTTACATATGTTTATTCATCTTGAATATTTATTGTGTTTTTTTATTCTTGGATGATTTGATGTGATTCACGGTCTTTAATTTGTATCCTATATCATATGTATGTGTTTCTCTTTTTTCTTCTATAGTTGAGCATGAATGTTAATCCAAGTGGAAATTCTAGAATGAGGGATATTTAATATGATTAGTCGACATGCATTGTACTATTCTATCGAGAGGGGTATTTCATACATGTTTTAGACTATCCCATAAAGGGGGATGTGTTGGGCTAGTGGTTGGTGTTCCTTTAGGTATGGAACCTAATTAGGTAGGGTTGGTGTCTTAGGACCCTTCATATGTGGTGTACTTGTTTGAAATATCTTTTTTATTTGTATTTTCATGTCATGCAAATGTATCTCTTACATACTTATGTTATGGGGGTGTTGTTGGGGCCATACAAAGCCTTGTACTTATGCCCTAGTCAGTCATTTTAGTGCACTTATAGATTTAATGATTAAGGATCTAGTTAAAAGAAAGGGCCTAGAGGGGGATTGTTGAGCCGGATAAGTAGAAGGATATATATGTTACGGGATGGAGTTAGGGATAGATGTTATGTACTACTTTTATCATCTATCTCTACCTCATTTTTTTTATCCTAGTTTTAGTTAGGTTTTATATATCTAATATTCCATATTAATATTTTATGTGTTTTATTTGTGCATGCCTATACCTGGAAGATTAATTATATATTTATTCATTATTTTTAGATTATTTTTTCACTTCCATTATTTTTACTCGGATGATTACTTGGTACCGAGGATGTAGTATCTTCATGATGTTCCATAGACCCTAAAAACTATACAGCAACATATCATGTATGGGGGATTGTTTATGAGGTTATATGGAACCCTTATCTCAGACTTGGTGGATCAAGATGGGGTTTTACATTAATAAATCTAATAAACCACATGATTATCCCATTATTAGAGATAATAATGTGGAGGAAATGTAAGAGGGTTAGAAGTTGTAGTAGATCCATTCACATGGTGGGCGAACATGTTTCAAAATTTTCTGACCAAACCTTTTTGGTCTATAGATATTTTTAGTAAAGGTCTTATGGGTTTCACAAAATTTAGAAAACCATACAACTAACCATTGTTTTTAATTTTCATGAAAATACCATCTATTAAATCTAAAATTTAACTCTATATATCCATTTTATCAAACAAATTCACACAAAACCTGTAAATGGATCCCTAGGGATGACCCTCACTCCCTCCTCCCTTAAATTTCTGCCCATTAGTATTTGATTACTGGTAATTATTTCAATTTTTTAGGCTCATTCCTTTCTTTAGTTCACTATACTTCTTATTTTTTCATCTCTTACTGAGTGTAGGTTGTAGTCAATCCTTGGGTGGTTTTTGGTTCAAATTTTATGTGTATAGGTGTGTTTATTTTTTCATACACTACTCTATATTTTATTGAATGATTCGCATTTTTTATGATTGAAATATATAGGGGTTTCCACACATTATTATTTTTTATTATTAATATATGTTTTACTTGGGATTCTTAAATGCACTTATTTAGAAGTTACTTATTCTATTGATTTAATTAAATTTCTAAAAAATATAATTAATTTTAATTTTAAAAGGTTTTTCTATTTTAAATTTTTTTCACTTGGTTTATTTTATGATTTATAATGTATTATTATCTTGGAATTAATTTTAATGGTATTTTATAGTTGTTATTAATTTTTCATTGCATTTTTTACTAATTATATATGTGTTTTATATTGGAATAATTGTTTAATGATATTTTATCTTTCATTTTCTAGTTTCCTAAACTTTTTGGTATTAAATTGGGGTTTCCCCATGATTCCAAAAAAGGTTTACAATGTTATTTGATTTCAAAAACCATTATAAAATAAGTTCAAAATTAATGTTTCTAAAATATAACATAATGTGTAATTGGTACCTTGAAAATGTGATTATTAATAAATTTTTTTTTGAATTAGCATATTATAAAGGAATTTTAAATGACATTTATTTGGAAAATGTTTTCAAATGGTATTTAATTAAATATTAATCCACTAAAAACTCTAGGTCAAGTTGGAAAATTATATATATAAAGGGGTTTTCCTAGAATAAATTACACCTCTATAAAACAACCATGGACATGTATTGAGATGGTTTTGATAATTGAATGTGACTATTGTTTTAATTTATATGTGTTGTAAGTGGGGTTTTAGTGAGATGTTCATATAAGGGTAGGTTCATGTTTTACATGGGCATGGTTTTCCTTGTATTTTATTACTGGGTTGTGTCTAATAAGACTCACATCCTTCCTCACCCTTTATTACTAATATCATTTGTATCCTTGGTTTTATATTGAGATGTTGAGGGATAGTTATTATCATTTCAATATTAGACAGGTTATATCCCCCATCTGTGGGATACATCTTCCCTAGGGGAGGGATGTCACATCCCCTGAATTGAAATTAAATATTTTATTTTAAAAAATAATTTTTACAATATCTTGCTTCATGTGAAACACCAAACCAAATGAAACCAAATAATATTATATAACCATTAATATATAGCCACAGAATTGGAATGTAAAAATATAGCTAATAGAATTAAGAAATATATATTGAAATAAATGTAAATCTAATTATGAATAAGAAGGCATTACTGAAAATTCAGGCAGTGTAACTATCTAACTTATAAGATTATTTTATACATTAAATTGTGCCCTCTCAAAAAATTGGAATTTATGTGTTATTTTTTTTAAAAACTACATATATCATGGAAAAAATTTGTTTTTACATGAATAATATATTAACACTATTATTGATTGATTGGAAATAAATGTGAGAATGATTAAATTTTTTTTTAAAAATCCCAATAAAAATTATATTCATTATATTTTTATGTTTTTTATTTAAAATATAAAATCAAAAAAATTATATTTTTTTTAAAAAATTTACTCCATTTTTGGATTTAGAATAAGATTATTTTATTAGGATCAATTTTTGGGATTTTTTATATAGGTGAATAGTGAAAATATTTTTTTTACCATAAACATTAACTATTATGACATTATCATTATATAAAGATGACCCAAAAATTTATAAAACATTTTTATTCATTAAATATATATTTAGAATGTAAAAATAAACATTTTAAAGACATGATGCTGAATTTAGAGAGCCTATGATTAATTGTATAAGGACATAAGTAATATTTTTTAAGAAAATTTAGTTTTGGTATTTTCTTTTAAATGAATATTACTTTAGTAAAATTAGGTTGTGGCATGCATTTAAATACACAAAAAATTTATTTATCATATAATAAAAAAAAATTAAACAGAGTAAATAAATTAAACATATAGTTTTACCGCATACATAAACTATAATCTTGAGAATACAATTTTTCTAAAAATGGGTTTCTATAAGTAACATTCATTAATGTTAAAATTTAGATTTCAAATAAAGGGACATTTTATATGATAAAATGTATTTCAAATTTTAAATAATTAGGTAAATATTATGTAATTAAGTGATAATTTATTTTTTTCTCCTAAAAATGATTTACATATGTAAATATATAGTTACCATGGAAAAAAAATAAATACCGAAAACAGTAGACCATGAAATAATTCCATGGCCTCCTAAAATTATTATAAAAAGAGTAAGTAACAAACAAAGGAAGCAGGGGGCGTAATCCAACAACATAATAAACAGAAACCAAATTTACCCTTTTTTATAACCCCATCCAAAGATTACCTATTGTTTCTACTGCCTCCTCCACGACAGCCACCGTGACCTCTTGGATGCCTACCCTGCCGCCATTGTTTCGGGGTCTCCCAATCACCACCATGACCAGCAACCTCCACAGTATCACCAACAATCTGGCCAGTAGGTTGAGCATCCACCAAAGGAGCATTATCCACACCATCACCTTGATCATCCTCATTAGATCGCCTCCTATCCAGAACTCCCTCTGATGAGGTCTATCTATCAATCGACTGAGAGTCATAACTATTATTCTCTGAGAGTGGTAAAGAATATTTACCTTTCCTTTCACGGCTCTCCTTATACAATTCATCAAATTCTGTAGAGTTTATAGACTCCAGCATAGGAAAAAACTTATGTTTAACAGCACCAGTGCAAGGAGAACCCACATGGAGTGGCAGTTCTGATAGCATTGTAGAGTTAACATCAGTTCCATTAAGCACCTGCGCCTTACCAGTGGAAGCCAGAGTGGAATCAAGAGCAGAAGAGTCCATCAAAAAAGAAACAGTGATACCTGCACCAACAGCCTATTCAGGTTTCCCAGAGGGATCCTAAGAAACAGCCAGAGAAATAGAGGCTAAAGCATCAGCCTGATCATCAGAGGAAACCTGAGCATGTACGACAGGAACCTGATCCTGAGAAGGGACATGTTTCTCAGAACCATCAAAACTATTCTTTATAGACACCAAAGAGTGTTGCCCAACCTCAAAAGCAGAGGCAGGACCCAATTTCCCTTTGTAAAGAAATCTCTCTTCCAATAACAGCACAGGATCACTGAAATCACCATCATGTCTATCAGCATCACCCCATTTAGAACTACTCTCTTGTTGAAATTTAGTAACAAGAAAACAGGGATGGACATGAATCTCACCCCCACAAGTAGCCACACCACCATGATTCCCTTCAGGTTTAAACCCAACCACAACGTCAGCAAAAGAGGGAGGTCCTCTAACTACCGGCACAACAATAGAGGGAAGCATTGATACCTTGGAGGGAGCAGAGACTCCCTTCACAAGTTCATAAATACTTGTCTTCACAGCCTTATAAAGATCACCAGCAGATGACACTTTAAATTTACACATTTCTTCAATATGTCCATGTCTTTTACAATTAGAACATCGCATTCTGTGATGACAATTGTCCTTAACATGCCCAATAGTTGAGCAGTTACTACAGAAATTAGGTACATGTTCAAATTCAATTTCGAGTTAAAATTTAAACTCTCCATAAATCAAGTAGACTGTCTCAACAAGAGGCAAGGTCATGTAAAATTAAACAAGTATACATGAAAAATGACCATAACTAACCGATATAGTTCCCTTTTCCAGCTTAATTGCGGTGCCGATGGACAAGGAAATATCCCAAAGTATGCTTGGGTGCCAAAAAACTCAGTTCAGACCCTTGAAACGAATCTAGGACTGTGAAATAGAAGACTTCACACGCAAAGGGTCAAACCAGGGGTCCCAGTTTTGGAATCTCTACACCCCCAGCTTGAGATTAACAAACCCAGAACTCCAAGATTTCAGTTTCATTTCATCATAGAAAAAAGTAATATGAAAAAAATTCATGCTAAGAGAAATGATATGTCAGTTACCGAATCCACAAAGGTGAATAAGACGCTTCCTAATATCCTCTAGCTTCCAAGTATTTGCTTGCGTACTGAGATGAGAAATAATCGAGTGTTTGCAGGAGTCAATTCTGTCTTGAAAAAGCCAAGGATTCGACTCAACCACTGCAAGAGCCCCATTCCATGAAATATTATGGGGATTGGACTCACCCTCTCGAGCACCAAGGAAGAATCAATTCGTCCCATTAGCCAATAAGCCATCAGCTTCTAGCGCCGAAGCATCTAACTCTGTTTTCTTCAATGGGATTTGACCATGTGACAAATCCACAACCGGAGCCGCAGCATGCGTCGAGCCATAGCCATTGCCCACCATCCTCGACGGGCCAATGAAGACCTCAGCCGGATCGAAATACTCAGATAGAGATGACGTCATCACAGAAAAAACCATGGACGCCATTTCTGTAGAGCAAGAAGCTCTCGACCCGCGACGCCATCATCTCATAAACAAATAAATAGTAAAAGTAAAAAATCTAAGATGAAAATATTTAAAACATATTTAAACTATCTGTGAAAATGAATTTTTAAGTGATTATCAACCTTATCTCATCCGCCAACCTATTATTTTTCATGTTTTAGTCTTCCTATCAATTAAAACAAGTTCTTTCATTGTATTAACTTGAAATATTTATAAAAAATTCCCTTCTTTCAACCTCTAAAATGGGACTCTCATCGCACCTTAAAGATCGCTCCCAAAATTGCGTTTCCACACAAAATGATTTATTTTCTCTTTCCCCTAAAATCATATTCATTTTCCTTGATCTTATTGTCACAATATATTAGATGAATACTTCTATTTCCAAGGATTCCTCCAAGGAAAAGATTAATTCCAGGACATGAGTACTTTTTACTAATTTATTTCAATTTATTTCGTACTTTCCAAAATAATATTTTTTTTAATTTATATATAATTACATTGGAATTTTTTAAACAAAATGTTATTTTTATAAGGGGATAAGTATTAACTAACTTTAATATTTTCAATAATGATAAATTAAACTAAAATTCTTGTTTCATATGGACTACCACCTCTATGAAGTGAGGACTAATGTTTTTCACCAACAACTCTCTTCACGGGATATAAGGTTCAAATTGAATAATAAATTTGAAATATGTAATATAATTATATATTATTAAAAAAATGAAAATTGTCTAAATTGTATCATTTTTCTTCTATAATAATGATATTATTCTAAAATAAACCACTTTCATAGTTATAATATTTAGTTTTTGTATTTTCATGTTTAGGTCTTCCAAAACACCTACTTGAAAAATGCTATAAAATTATATCAGGAATTATTATGATAAATTAATAAATGATAATATAATATACATAAAATCTAATTAATATTTCATTATAGAATGATAACATTAATTTTAAATAGTTTAATAAAGATATCAACACATGTTTGTGAGAAATCACAACATGTTCATCATCGATTTCAAATTTAAGGATCATAAAAAATTGTAGTTAAATGAAATTATAACATTATAAAAAATTATAAAAAATCCTTTCAAGTACCCTATATGATTTTGGAATGATTAGCATTGGTAATAGAATAAAGAACAAAGTTATTATACAACTATTTCAAACTGAACAAAGTGTCTCTAACCAGATATTAAAAGTAGATAATAACTCAATAATATAAATTTAGAGGAAAATAAAAAATTAATTTTACAAAAGAGTATATTTAACACCCAAAAAAATTATTTTACAATAATTCTAGGTTCAATTTCTCTCTTGATACATAACAAAGAGTTGAAAACAAACTATAATATATTATAACTTAAAATTAAAATTGGTAGGTATTAATAGTAATTACCACAGTATGAAAATTAATTATAAAATATTTAAATAATAAAATTCAATTGATTAATTCATGATATATAATTATTAAATTTCTGGTAAATGGTATTTATGTTTTAAAAATATGTTTTCATTAGAAACATTATTTCTAGAATTGGTTTCGCGAACCTTATAATTAATTTATACAATTTCAAAAAAAATTATTTAAGAAATTAATATAATTTTGGAACTCATAATTTAAATATTATCTTATGGTGGTTTTCAGTATTTTCTATAAAAAATAATTTTTTATTGAACAATGAATCATACAAATTTATTTATAAAAGTATTAGATCTTTTCAATTAAAAGTCCCATTATGTTTTGATTTTAAATTTAATGTAATATAATCCTCATATAATTATAATTAATATAATTAATTAAAAATTAAATATAATTACACTTTATTTTTGTATAAATTCATTTTTGGATAAGAAACAAATTTTTTTAAAAGAAGTTTTTATGCGTGTAATGCATTTTTATCTTATTAAATAAAATTATTCCATATTGATTTATGTTTTTAATTAAATTTATGTATAATAAATTTAATATATTACTTTAAATTTTTAATGGTTTATCAAAAGCATGTAATTAAGGTAAATTCATTTTTATACTTAAAATGCAGTATTATAAAATGAGATTTTATTGCAGTTTGTGCGCTTATTTAAAATTAAATTCTTCAACTAATAGAAATAGATTCTAGTAAAATGGTTATTATATTTGGAATCATTATAATTAATATTTTTTAATTATTTGAACTTAATTTTTGGTCATAAAGAATAGTAACCAAGGTAAATATTTATCACCTCGGTTAAGGGTAAAAAGGGTAAAAGGGGTTAAAAATGGATAAGATTTCATGATAACACAAAATACTAATTAAAACTAATTTGTTCATTTTTTTAGACCATACCATTTTAATCTTTTAAAAATTTTCATTTTCAATTAACTTTCAAAGAAATTGACTTAATAATATATTTAAACAGTTAAAAATTAAAAGTGTTCCTCCCAAATCACTTATAAAAATAAACGTCCTCCCCTCACCTCTTTACACCAATTGATATATTTATCTCAAAAAAACTAATAAAATATCTCCCAAAAATACTTATCAATTTTATATAGGTTATTTTATTCCCAAAAATACAAACAATGGGGTATTTAATAGGAGATCTAAAGGAGCTCTTTCAAGGAAGAAATAATCATCTTAACTGAACACTTTCTTTTTTTCTTCTTATTTTAACAAATTTAATTATGCTATAACCAATAAAATATATTAACAAAAATATCTCCTATATAGTATTATTTAATTATGTTGATGCAACAATATTTATCAATCTCTTTCTTTATCAAATAGGAAACAAAACCATCACTCATGTGTTCGACAGACTGTCGTCATGCATATCGATGTATTTTTTTATCCATCACCACCTCACATGGATATTAATATATGTGTATTTAAAAATATTTATATTTATAATATAATTTTAATTATTAAATATTAAAATAATACTTACATGTTTTCCCATATATTCGTTGAGGAATTATAATGTTTCTCAAGCATACGTGTGGACTACCACCTCCACGAAGCAATGCAATTGTTTTTCATTACCACATTGTAAGGATCATTTGAAAAATGTATATAATGAATATATATATTATCTATTGCATTAGTATAATTTTTTATATGATGAAACTATAACCTATGAGCAAGAATTAAACCATTCATGATAAAACATGCATGGATCAACTATGAATTTAACACAAATAATAATAATAATAATAATAACAATGATAATAATAATAATAATAATAATAATTGTTTGTTAAAACATCAGTGATCAGATGTTATAAATAAATCATATTTGATATTATATAAACCAACAGGTTGTTGTTATTTAATTATAATAAACATAAATTTATATATAAAGGTGTTAAAAATCACATTCAACAAAGTAGAAATGTGAGGTAAGGTGTTTCTAAACTCAATTTAAATTCAATGAGTTGTACGACTGATTCATTGACTATGTTATGATAAGATTGTCTATAATATTACATCTTACTATTTTATCTATTATTTACATATTTTTTATCTAATTTTTTTGCACATAATTACTTCATGGATTAGTTATCACTATAATGATATGATCTTTTTAATGGAGTTTGTCTCAATTTACACACCTTGTGTCATATTTTTTTTTCTGAACGTGTTTTATTTTTTGTGGTGAATATATTTATAATTAAATATATATAACATGAATATATATTTACTCATGGTACTTAATATTTAAATTTTATTATATAATCTTTAAATGGATTTTGATTTAAAAGCTTCCAAAGTGGCAAGAATTTTTATACAATCTCTTATTTTGGATTTCTTATATTTTCCTTGAAAGAATATTACAATTTAACATTCATAAAATCAATATGTTTTGTTATCATTTAGATATATATTAGGTGTTTGGGTGTATAATTACATTAAACAAAAAAACACCACATACACAGGCTGGAAAGGCATGCCATAACTACCCCATGTGATAGTCCACCCATCAAGCCTTATTTATTCAGTACTTGGACCGAATGAAGAACTTACATAGCCCAAAGGCCCATGAACTATCCTGAAGGACTAGTGCATTATTATACCTACATCATACTATATATGTCACTAGGTCTTCATCACTTGAAACAAGTAGTGAAATGTTTATAAGAAAATATGATCTTATATCTCATTTTAATCGATGATATTTTTCTTCCATGTCCATATTTTTGAAAATTATATTAAAAAGTCATTTTAACAAACTCAAATGGTTTATTAAGGTCATTTTTTATTATCCTTGACTTTAAACAAGTTCTAAAGGAATATGTTTAATGCTTTCTGAAATTCTTATTAATTAATTTCTTTTTAATAATTCAAAAGGAATGTTTCTTTTATACATATACGGTGCCAATATATAGTCCATCCAGTACAATTATTTTATGTTAAGTGGCTTATTTTTAAATAATTCAATGTTTTAAAAAATAAATTTTTTAGAGAAAATTTATTTTAAATGTTTAGAATTCATTTCCTCATATTCTACAAAATACTTGGTCTTCTTTCAAAATCTAATTTTCAGGGGAATTGATGGTTTTATATCATATTTTTATTGATTTTGGTTTCATTGAATTCCTTAATAAATATTAACTTTAATATGATTATTTTTTCATTGGATTATAAATTTATCTTACATATAAATATTCTTTTATCATAGATATTCCTATTTTTAAACTATGAACCATTTCTACTTAATATTTTTTACTATTAAAGTTATTTTTTAAACTAGGGAAATATATATTCTATATTTTTTACTCAATATGAATATTTTTCAATAAGGAATGTTGTTTATGAATTAAATTTATCATTAAATATATAAGGAATAGATTAGACATTTAGATAAAGGTGGGGTAGGATTATAGAAACCCCCTTGATGCCTTGAAAGGTCTCATGAAAGAAACTAATTGGATTTCCTTATTAAATTGGTTTTGGTGTATACATACCCATGTTTTAAAATATCTTGGAATAAGTCCCTAATAATGAATTTAGACATTATGAATTTACTTCATTGAGAATTTAGATATTATTATCCTTTGTATTGTAACATTGATATTATCTATAGATGTATTTCATGCAGAAATTATCTATTAAATGGAATTGTTTTCATTTCTTTACCTTACCATATTGATTATTCCACATTTACTCATGATGTAGTCTATATTATGAAGTCTTTACTGAGTGTTTATGCTCACCCTTATTTTTTTTATCATTCTGAGGATATTATGAATATAGAATTAAATGAGTCTCAAGGATAAGGAATATTTACTTTTTTATGTTTTATATTTTATTTTCAATGAAAAATGGGAATCTAGTTTTTATATTGTTCTTAATTACTACTAAAATAATAAATACTTGGTGATGTGATCCCCTGTATCTTAAAAAATGTAATAAATTACACTCCTAAATAACATTACTAGAGTTGTGACTATTATAGTTGGTATTATAGAATGGGAAGTAAAAACATTAGGAAGTAGATTTAGAGCAACATAAACTAGAGAATGAATCCCTGTGAAAGACTCTTAAGATTATCCTAAGTATAGAATAATATCATTATGGTTTTATAAATTATATATTGTGAGTTTTTAATATGAAATAAATAGCTATATAGATTCTGAAAATAGACAGGGTTTTAGAATAGGTGCATCTAGATCTAATAACCCCAGAAGGAGTTGGTGGAGCATATATTATCCATAATTCTAGTACATGGGGAATGGTACCTTAATACATATATGTTTTTACACTCTTGGAGGATATTCTTGGGTTAGTTCATATTTTTTAGGAACCATTATGAATTATATGAATTGATATTAACCATTAATGACCTTGGTAAAACCTATGGTGTTATAGATTTAAAAGAAGGTTTCAGGATTTTGAATTTATAAATGATTTTAATGACCATATGATTTCATAAAATGGTTATTTTTTATCATAAAATTCTTTTTGGTTTCATTCAATGGGTAGAACCATAAGTATATATGTTATTGTAGAATATGATGAACAATAAAATTATATTTCACTTCAGTAACCAAATGTTTCGGGATATGTAATTCAATGTCTTCTGATAATTCCCAACCATATTTCAAGATATATGTTCAGTAAGATAGGTATATGTGAATTTGTGAAGGAAATAAATAATATAAAAATTGCGTTTCTTAAAAACTATTGAGGAAAGATGATTGAAATTTCTATATATAAAGAATGTTGGAAAATCACCCATGGAAATTTCTAAATGAAATGGGAATATGTTTTATGTGTTGAAAATATGGACATGGTGAAAATATTTTTAGGTAAAAAATAGTTCAAAGGAATAAAATAAATTACATCCAATGGTTATATCTATACTATAATTTCCTAACTGTGCGGAAGATGGTAATTATCTAATATAATTACATAATACAAGGGATAACCACTATACCATAGAAGGGAATATGTTATAAAAATCATTAAACTGTAATGATTGAATTGTTTATGTATTGGGATTTTAGAATTATAATATAAAATTAATTTATCAAATCCATTTTCGTTATAAAAATCATGAAAAAAAAAGAATGTTCTAAAGTTGTTTTTCTTTAAGGATTTTTAATAATAGATTAAATTGAACTGATAACCTTGAAAATTGATTTAGTGGTATGGTGTTATTTTTATATAATGAATTATTGTGGAATATATAAACCTTATTATGTAATTTTGGTTAAGATAATATGGTTTTGTTTGGATTAAGAGTTTTTCTATGTTGATTAAAAAAATTGGAAATATTTTATGACCCTAAAATTTATTAGTGATTTAATGATAGATTGATTTCTAAATTATATTAAATTTATTAATGCATGAAAAATATTGGATAGTCTATGATTTTATTTTGTGAAAATTTATTGGGTAATATTTTTGAAACATATATGCTTTCATTGAAGTTTTATAATGATTCGGTTTATTAGCATGTTTTAAGAGAATATATGATCAACATATTTACTCGATTGGTGTTTGACATTAAGAAGTAATTTATAATATTTTTGGATTCATGATAAGTTAATTTGAGAATTTTTTTGGATATTTTTATTAATTTTATTTTTTGAATATAGGTTGAGAATACTTTGTGGATTTTTGTAATTTAATCATTTGTGGAAAGAATTTAGTTGATCTTTAGGTGTTATTATGGAAATACTTTATATTAATATTTAAAAAGAATTTTTATTCATATTTTTTATCTTATCATGTACTAGAAATATTTTCTACAAAATAAAAGGGAAAATATGAATGAATTATCCTCCTTTTATAGAACTTATTTTCTATTAGAAGATTATTTTACAACTTAAAGCATTATAAATTTACATTGTTTAGTCATTCAAAAATGGGATGAAAATTAGTAGAAAAAATTTAAACATGACACTATAGGATGAAATTATATTCATATATTTTAAGAAATCAGGTAAGCATGTTTTATTATATTTCATGGTAGAAGGATTCCTCCAATATAGGGAAAATTTCCTTTAAAATGAAAATGTTTTCCATTTTATTATTAGTTCTAATGAATTGGTTTTCAATTAAACCCCTCACTGGTTTATGGTTTTTTGGAAATTATTATTCTAATGAATGTGTTCTCTATCACTCCCTAGTATTATTGGGACAATACCATTCTCCATTATGTTTATATTCTAACTTCCCACTAATGTTCTCGGATTTGGAAACCTAGGCATGTGTTGTTAGAAATAACCTTCATGTTTCCATTTCAATTTTTTCAAAAGAAAGTTCTATTAACCCTTTATATGATATGGATTTTTAGCAATGTTATTTTCAAAATTTAATACCTCGATTACCGATATAAAAATTTTTAGGATGAAATTTATTTATAGGGATGATAATATAAAATGTTAGAAATTTAGTTTAATACAATATTATGTTTGATATCTTCATTGACATGTAGCACTATGCTTAAAAAGAATCAGAATATATTACAACCTAGGGTTTTAATTAGAAGGAATGAATAGTAAATAACCATATTATAAAAAATATGTATAAAGGATTTAAATAATTTAAATGTATTGATTATTTAATAATAAATAGTTACTCAATTTCCACTAAAATTATTTTATTTTTAAAAAATAAGTTTTCTTCACAAATGGATTTTTTAGAGTTTTTATGTGGAAATTATAACTAATTTATAAAATTTTTAGAAATTTTATTTGAATAAATTAATATAATTTTAGAAATATATATATAAATAATATAAACGGGTGAATTTTTATGACATTTTTAAAAAATTATATTTTATAGTGAAAAGTGAAAATGATGCTTCTTTATAAAAACTTTCATTTCTTTTCAAGAAAAACATATAATTATGTTTTGAATATAATTAAAAATAAGAATAAGTATCCTTTAATGATAAATTTTATAATTAATTACATATTAATAATCATTATAATTTATTTTTGTGTAAGTTTGTTTTTTGGCTTAAGAACACATTTTTCTAAACACTATTTTATACATTGAATGGGGTATTATCTTTTTAAATTAAATTAATCTCTATTGAATAATGTTTTTAATGAAATTTATGGAATATATATTCAATAAATATTTTTATATTCATTTTATGGTTTTTATAAGTAATGTAATGAATGTAAATTCATTTCTATGCTAAAAAATAAGGTTTTCTAAAAAATATTTTCATTGTGATATGAAAGGTTATTTAAACATTATGTATTATAATTATATAAATTTAATCTAGTAAAATTTTTAACGTATTTTGAATCATCATGATTAATATTAGTAAATTATTTCAACTTAATTTTTTTATACTAAATAATAACCATGATAAATAATTATCGTCTTGGTTAAGAGTAAAATATGTTAAAAATGTTACAAATGAAAGATAATATAAAAAGCGTTCTCAAAACTCATTTTTTTGGTAATATTTAGATCATAAAATTATCACCTTAAAATTTGAGTCATTTGGGAGCCTCTTTTCCATTAATGTAAGTTAATAATATTTTAATACATTTAATAATTGCAAGTGTGCCCCAACCTAACTTATAAAAGGGTGCATCCTACACTCATTTCTACAAACCTCTTGAGCCATTTATCTCAAGAAAAACTTAATAATAATATCCCACCAACAATATCTTCCATGTTATATAATTTTTTTCTTCCCAAAATACGAATCCTATGGTTTTTAATATGAGATATAATTGTGATCTTTCAAAGAATAGGTAATCATCTTAACCAAACACTTTAATTTTTCTTATTATTTTACCATAGTTAATTATGTCATAATCATTAAAGTATAATATAAACATACTAAACCAAGAAATTAGGTGTAATTATGTTTATTGCATAATATTTATCTATCTCTTTACCCATTCAATGGGGGAAAACAATTGCTTGGGTGTACGACACCATACCTCTTAGTGGATCGATGTTATTTCTTTTCCATCACCAACTAACATGAATGGTGTATATAAGTGTTTTTCAATAATTAAAATTATATTTACTATATAATTATCATTTTGAAATTATTAAATAATATTTAACTATTTCACCATATATCCTTTGAAAAATGATAATGTTGCTCGTGTGTAAGTGTGGACTACCACCTCCACGAAGTGATGTGATTTATTTTTCATTTCCACCTTGTATGGATGATTACAAAAAAAAGTATAAAAAATAAAAATTATTTTTTATAACAATAATATCATCCTATAGATGATGAAACTTTAACCTATGCACCATAATTGAAATATATATGAAAAAAAATGCATGAAAAATATAATCAGTTGAAATACAAGACAATTATAATAATGAAAGATTATTAACAAAAAAGTAATAAGATGTTATAAGTGGATTATTTTTGAAATTATAGATATTAATATGTTTATTTTATTTATTTATAATAAATCCAAATTTTTCATACATGAGGTCAAAAGTTTATTCAGTTTGGTGCAAGCGTGAGGCATTGGGTTTTTAAACTCAATTTATATTTATTGAGTTGTACCACTAATTTATTGTTTATGATATGAAATGATTATGTGTAAAATTAACTTTGAATATTTTGTGTTTTATTTCCAATTTTTTTTATGTGGATATGAATTTGTTATTTATAATCACATCATGGATTAATTCTAACGACAATGATATGATCTTTGTAAGGCACTGTGTCTCAATTTCCACTCCATCAAGACATATTTTTTATTATGAACCAAGTATATTTTATGTTTTTATATAATTTAATAACCAAATAATTTAAAATATTAACACTATGTTTGATATCATACCTGATATACAACACTAATCTTAAACAAACACAAAATATTATTATTTAAATTTGATCATTATAACCCAACCATTGAATTGGAGTGTATTAATTAGAATAAATACATTATGAAATATATATATTTATAGGAACTTATAAATATAAATTTATTTATTAAATATTAGGAAATAAGGACTCGATATTTGTAATTTCTTTTTATTCTTCAAAAATAAATATTCTTCCTGAAATATGGTTTTTATTTCTTTTAGTGAGAGAATATTATAAATAATTTCTAGCACTTGTAAAAAATTTATTTGATAAAATGAACATAAGTTTAGAAATTATTAGGTAAAAATTAAAATATATTGATTTTTTTAGAATTTTATGAAAAGATGGCCATTCAATGAATAGTGAAAAAGATTGTTTTTTATTGAAAAATTTCTTTTCACTTCAAAAATTTACAAAGTTGAATTTTATTTTAAAATTGTTTCAATATAAAATTTGTTAATTTATATTTTGAATAATCTTATTAGTTTCATTTGAATATATTTTAATCTTGATTTTAGTATAAAAACATTTTATACTTAAATATATATTTTATCTACAAATCTGCTTATCATTGCACTTTATAGATTTAATTTTAAATAAAACTTCAAAAATTATACAAATTGAACTTTTTAAAATGGATTATATTTTTGGGAAAAAGATAAATAATATTTGGTAATAAGTTCAACATAATTTGTTTTCAAAATTAATATAAAAGGTGGTAAATATATAACCATGTGAAAGGGTAAAATAGATTTTTTATGGATGAAACTAATCTGAAAAGGGATTTAAATTCAATATAACATTTCCATAACCTTATTGTATGAGTTTAGGTAGTTCATAATCATATATGTTTCTAATTTGTTACCACAAGGATCCGTTTTCTTTGATAATGACCTATATAATATTTTAAGTGAAGCAAACTACCAAATTTTACTATTTTATTTTAAATTTATCTTATATGTTGATATAGAGAAAAGAATAAGTTTCAAATGAAAATTAAATATCATTTTCATATTAATGAATTTATTTTTTGATGTTACTTTTTTTTATAATTATTAGTGAATTCATAATTTCCTTAAATTCTTATACAACACTCACATGGTGTTTTTTCAAGCTGTATAAAGATAAAAGTAAATAATTTTAAAAAAATGAAAAGTAATATTTATTGATTAATTATGGTTCCATGATAAATTTATGATTATTAATAATGTCTAAGTATTTTTTAAAATATTTATCTTTTAATTTTATAATTTTATTGATGTTTTTAAAGTCCAAATATGTGAATAGTGACCATATGGAATTAATGATATTTTATGTTATATCACATGGTCTAAATTTTTATCCATGGACAATTTATATACCAATTTTTACCTTATAAGTAAATTTATATCCCTTAATGATTGAAAAATGTTTTGTCATAGTTAAGGATAAAATGGGGTAACAGGTGTTAAACTAAAGAGATAAGTGTTTAAATGACATAAAAACGTGTATAAATCCAATTATATATGTTTATTGGAATCCAATATCATATTTAATTTTCAATTAAGAAAATTTTGAACCAAATTAATGTGAATTTGAAATATTTAAATATTTCAAAAAAGTAAAAGAGTGCCCCTCTCATCACTTATAAATGGGAACCACATATCCTCTCTTCCTCACAACGTTTTATAAATCGAGCATTGAAAATCCAAACCAAATTAATTCATAAAATCCCTCCCCATTACATAGAAGTTTTATTTTTATAAAACTTCAAACCTTAGATGGATTATGTTGTAATAAAAAGATATTTCCCAAAAACTAGGTATAACTTTTAACCAAATATTTAATTTTTATTTCTTCTTTTACCTCATTAAAAACTCATATATGTGTTGTGATATAATAAAATAAATTTTCAAAATATACATATATGTTATTTTGTTAAATTGATAATATTAATACATCTCCTTCAATCAATTAGGAAAAAAATATATTGTTTATTTGTACAATGTTACGTTTTCTATAATAACCACTTATGGAAAGTAATAATGATTGATTTAATGAAAATATAAATCATATTAATGATATAATTATCATTACAAAAAAATAATATTTCATTTATTTTCATACCATTCTACCCATTGGGAAATTATAATTTCATTAGTGTGTATGTGTGGATTATAACCTCTACGAAGCGAAGTGATTCCTTTTCCATAAATGCTTCATATGGATGGTATATATAAGTGTATTTAAGGAGATAATATTATATTTATGGTATAATAATAATTATTAATTTATAAAATAATAATTAACATTTTTCGATCTTGTTCGTTGAAAAATGGAGAAATTACTCAAGGAAACATATGGAATATATTCTCTATGATTGTAACATAATTAAATTTTCGTAACCATATTTCATGTTTCTTTTTAAAATTATTATTAATGAAAACATTTATAATTATTTCATGAATAATATTTCGTAAATTATGTACTAATCACACCTTGGACCATATTCATCCTATTGAACCTATTTTGGGATTATGAACTAAACCTGATCAAAATGTCTTATGTAAAATTTAATAGTGAAGTAACTAAATAAAACATGGTCCTAAATGATATAAAATAGAAATTAAAATGAAATAAACATGAATATTTCTCTTAAAAATTAAATAACAAATATAATGTTATTATTTGGTATTTTAATAATAGATACTGTTGTAGGGTTTTTAAGGTAAGGAATTTATAGTCTCAATTCCATTTCTTTGAGGCATAATATATTTTTACATCACATTCTAATTTTTTTGGCATATTATACTAGCTTATAGATTTATTTAATCATTATAAAAATGTATTCAATGTTATTTCCTTCAATGATATTTTGCTTCAAAAGTCATCATTACATAAGGGACAATTTATCTAAAAACTCATTTTAAATGTTTTAAATTATTATTTTTTAAATAATATTTTGTGTCCATATTATTAAAATTACTTTTATGGATGTATTAATGTGGACAAAAATTAATTATAATGGACATTTTATGTCTATTTTTAATTTCTTTAAATGTTTTTCAAGAGTAATATTTATTTATATTTTATATAGAACAATTTTTTATTCTTTACTAAAGTAAAAAAGGAATATTCAATTTTTACATATAAAACATTGATGAATTTCCCCCATTTATCTAAGAATTATTTATTTTTTAGATTCATTTATAATATTATATATTTTATTCAAATAAAACCCCTCCTTCCTTATTTCTGGGTGTTTTATATTTGAAATTTTTTAAATAAAAAATATATATATCAATATCTGAAAATGTATTTCTTATTGGTTATAAAGTATATTTTTATGACTTTGATAATGATAATGAACAATTAAATTTGTTTATACATGTTATGGTATGTGTAAATTTTTTATGATTAGGTTATCCAAATATATCTCCCCAATGAATTTTTAATGATTATATTCTCTAATAAATTATATTGGATGTTGGATGTATAGGTTATTCCACTTTTAAGTGTTCCTATAAGGGTTTTTATAATGATTATATAAATGTGATGTCCTGAGGAACCTATATAAATTTTCAATGATTTATAATTAGTTTTAGTGGAAGTACATTAATTTAATAAGTTATGCTAATGATTTTTTTAAAAGAATGATTTTACCCTTCAATATTAGAATGGTATTTTTAAAGAAACTTTTTTACATTGGTTCTAATTTTATCTATGAAACAATAATGATTTTTATTTTTTGTAGTATTATTACTTATAATGTTTTTTATGAAAACAATTGGACAAAAAAGATGATTTCATGTGTAATTAAACAACGAATTAACCTCAAGTTTATTACGGTAAAGGAAAACTCTCTTTTATGATCTCATTATTTTGAAATGGACTAACAAGTTTCTTTACTTTTATGTCCCTTATTGAGATTTTGTTATCATATTAGGTTCTCAAATTTTATTCATTGGGTTTAAGGATGAGTTCCGATAGTAACGATAACTTTTTATGGAAAAAATAAAATTTGGGTATATTGTTAAAAATTATCACTAAAATTATATAATCCCAAGAAATTAACATATATTATTATATTAATTTTTAAAACAAATATCCAATATGTATAGCTCTAAGATCATAAAGCCTTGTGTATTTGGAAGATTAGGATCATAATACTTCAAAAGGAAAAATAATGAGTGAGTCAATGGAATTTTATGATATCATAAAAGAGAAGAATCATGTGTAATATCATTGAGTAATAAAATAAAGAACATGTAATTATAATATCACTATAATATAGGAGATATAGAATCAATATATAACAGAAAACAAACAAGAGTTAGAGCGAACTTCCTAGACAATATCACATGGTGGAAAAATGCACATACTGGATTAGGTTTACTTCCTAATACCATACATAACATCTTAGGTTACCAAAACATTACCCAATTAATTGGATCACAATATACACTTGGCATCATAACATGTACCTACATATGTTTTCCACAAAATGAAATCAATATTTTGGAATAAACAAAAAATTACCCATGATAAGAATTGGGTTTCATTTGATAAAAGAACATATAGAGTATATTAACCAATAAAATAAAGTTATAATAATATCGGTATACATGTTAGATAAAAATATATATAATTTAGGAAAATTATATAACAAAAAAGAGAGAAAAATGTGATTTAGATGTAAAATGATCATAACTCAATGAAAATGGTGGTTTTGAGTATTCCCTTACCGAGAGTATGAATACTATAATAAGTTATTTAACTTATTCAATAATAAACATATAATATTTATTTTGTTGATTAAAAACTGTTTTAAAGTTTATTAATCATGTTATGTTCTATTATTTAATCATTTATGTTCATGTCAGTTGTTTTGATGATATTTGACTCGTATGTCCGAAATCTATCTGGTAAGTTGAATAAGGTCAAAGATTTTATTATTTTAAAATCTATAGAATAATAATGAAGACATAATTATCATTTCTATACATAAATTATAATTTCAAAATCATCCATGAAATACGGTAATAAGAATAAATGATGTTATAATTATGGAGATGATAGTTTGTGTGTACGTGTTGGTAACATTTCCACTTTCCGATGATCTTGATTGATAGAAGGTAAGTTTTCCCCATAATTATAATTATATAAAAAATATTATATTATTTTTTCAAATATACCTACATATATCATCCATTTTAATTTTAATGAAAAAAATCACATCACTTCTTGGATGTGGTAATCTACGCATACACACGAACAACATTATTATATTTTTAGGAATAGAACGGTAAGAAAATCATTGATTGTTTAATTTTATATAATTATAAATATTAAATTAATATAATATATATATTAAATCCATAATTATAAATATATGTGTTTGAAAACTATAGAAAAAGAATTACATTGGTTAATGAGGTGGTAGTCTTTCCTACGCACGAACGATGGGTCTATTTACCATTTGATGAAAGAGGAGATAGATATAGATTGTGTTGTTAACATAAAAAATATGATTATATAGGATATAATGATTTTATTATATCATAATAATTAAATAATATTTTAATTTGGTGGAAGAATAAATAAGATAAATATGCACTTTTAAGAATGATATCTTTTCTTTAGAAAAATTCTTTAGGTTGGGGGTGAAAATTGGACATGAGACAGGGGAACATGGTTTACCTTCATGTCATAAAGAAGTTTGTTCTTCCCATGTTCATTGTTATATGAATTTCATTATATATTATCACATAATTGGTATGTAGTATGTCAAAATGTGTGCCCAAACCTTTCACAGTAAGTAGAAACATTAAAAAATTATTTTTTTATTTTTTATTATTTTGAACTTCTTTATGTCCAGTTATATGTTGTTTAACTAGAATTATATTGAGTTTTATGATTTTTTAATCTTATTTAGCTTTATTTTGTTAATATTTTTTAATGTAAAATTTGATTTATACCTAAAAATTATTGTATTCGAATGATTATAATGAATATTTCCAGGTGGGAGTTAAAATAAATTTGATGTTTTGAAATATGAAATGAATTTAAAAAATAATGTGTTCTTTAAAACTAAATGTGTTATTAAATTCCATGATTTTAAAACCAATTTATATTTGAAATTTATAACTTAAATTACATTTTTTTATTTTTAACATGTGATTATAATTTTATGGTGTGGGTTCATTCAATTGATGTGTGTTAATATTAAAGTTTCTAGATTGGGTTTTTGTTTTTTATTTTGATATTTAATATTATTCCACCCAAAAAGGATTTCAGATATTTTATGAAGATGGTTTTGTTGGATGTTACCCTGTGATGAGAGTGTTTTTTTTTGTGAACCACAATTCAATTAAATTTTTTTTACCTAATAATGCACTATAGTGGAACACCCTAGGGTCGATCATAAGGATGCCGCTTACACGCACTATCTTTCTATTGTCAATATTTATAATATAACTAATATAAAAATATTATATTAATATAAATGGGGGGATAATTTAAAATGAATAAAATATAGATATAGTATAAATATATAAATATATGAAAATACAAAATAAAAAATAAAATGAAGAAAATACCCAAAGAAGGTAGTAGAATAAAACCATTGTTCTTGGGATTTCATGGTAGAATTATCATTGTTATTAAAAATATTCATCAATGAGACATTCAATGTGGAGATCAAGACCTATCACTCCACACCCTCCCATTTGAATGGTATTACACTACACCGAGACCTATGCATGTATTATTAATCTCTTCCACATCAATAACCAATCCAAACTCCACCGTTAGAATGAATCAGATACTGATGAGAAGGAAAATTATTAAACGGGGAGGAAGAAGAAAATAGTAGAGAAAGTGGGGAGGCCACTCACCACAATCATTTAACCACCACTTAATTCTTATAACAAAACATGATAAAACAAAAAAGAACAATAAACTCAAATACCACTACTTCCCCCCTCGAACAACAGTGAGGGTTAGCCCTCTACAAACATATAGTTAGAAAGAAGTACGGTGGGAGAAGCACATAAAATATACGAAATGAAAGAAAAAGAAAAAATTAATTGAAGAAGAATAATGCTACACTAATATATAATATAAAAATTAAGATAAAGTATAGATACAAACCTCCACCTTATCCTACTTTAAATGGATATCCTTTGAAAAGGGAGAGGTGATACAAATTTATAAAGAAAATGGGTTGAAGGAATCTCTCTCAATTATGTCCTTATGATCTTCACAACTGGTGGACCCATTAAATTCCTGAGTCGGTAAATGGGACCATATTTAAAGTTGTTCCATTTGTCCATACTCATGTCTCCATGACATTTTTGGTTTATTGGGCCACGTATGAAGGAGTTATGGCTGTTTTAGTGGGGTGCATTTAATCTTCCAAAGTGACTCTTCATCTTCCACAAAGCCAAATTCACATGACATTATGGCCATTTAATCAGTGAATTCAAACATTGACTCATTAATGAAAGATGTTAATTAATTCCTTGTGTATATCCATTACAAATTTTAACTCCAATGGACTGGTATTTTTCGAGATAAAATCTCCTCTTAAAAACACTCCACATCTGCACACAGTTTTTGAGGCACATATTGTGAGCTTAGTTATGGCCTCCAAATGATTAATTGAGCTATAGAAATAGCAGGATGAAATGAGGCCCAATATTTTTGTAAACATAAAAAAAGGAATTTCAAAATTTAGTTCTGTTTAGAAAATGTTATGGCAAAAATACATAATACAAATGAAACCGTTAAATCCCAAAATTAATCCATTTTTACATTTGAGCTCAAAATACCACTAAAACATAAAAATGTGACAATTTCCCAAAAAATAACACTATGGTGGGATTTATAACATTGAAATATAGTATGAAATATGTGAAAATGTTAGCTTCATCACTCCCCCACACATAACTATTGCACTTCTGGGCAATCATCATACATCCAAATCAAAATTCACACAAAAATCCAAAATGATAAAACATCAATGATCTCTTCAAAAATGAAATTGCATCATGTCTCTTCAATGAAAAATAATTCCCTTTAATACTCACATTTATATTTTTTCAACCTCCAAAATTCATCCATGGCCCACAAACAACCTACCTCACATTAAAATTTGTGTTACTCTTTACTGAAGAGAAATTAAATCTGGAGTTATTATCATACTAGGAAACTGCATGTATCACCATAGGCTTGTGAAAATTATCATCTCTAAACAGCGTGAAACATGAAAATTAATTCAGTCATGAGTAATTTTTCCAGGTGAATTCTTTTTCTTATGGTTGGTGGGAAAATGATTAAAAAATTAAGGCAGAAAAGAGGATGTTGGATTCTTAAGCATAATGCATGAATAATCAAGTGAAAATATATGATGAACCTCACTCAATCCTATTAACAATGTAATACACAACACCACCCCCTTTTTTATGACATGGTAAATGATCCAGAAAATGATTCCAATGAATGATTGCATCCATGTTCTCCAATTTGTTTCATTATTTTCTTTTTTTTTGTAAATCTTTAGAAAGGTACAGCTTTATTTTCTTTTTTATTGATTTTTTTCATGGAGAATGACATAAAAATTGAATACAATGAATGAATTACCATCTTACCCTCGAATTTAGATAGGTACATTAGTCATAAAATGAATTAAAATGATAAATTCAACCTCATCTCCATTTTTTTCTATTTTTTTATTTTTTTGAAGGAGAACTGGATAAAACAAATAATTACCAATGAAAAGATTACACATGCCCAATTTTCTATTTATCATCCACTACCCAAAAAGTTGGCACACACCTCCCATCACCCACAAAGTAAACACATCCCAAATAACGCACACGAAAGGCCCTTCCCCGACACTCAAACTTGAAATATCCATGCAAAAATACCAGGAGTGCGGGTAGGTAATGAAAAATCACCTTGTAATGTGGCTTACACCTATAAGGAACTTCATGGAATCTAAGGGCTAAAAACGATATATGTAAAGGTAGGTATCAAGATAATATATGGCTATCCAAAAAAATTCCCCAGTCATATCAAAAACATTCCATGAATTCCAAAGCATCAAAAGAGGAAAAGTCACAAGTTTTGGCTCCACACAGAATCCACGCTTCTCTCAAGAAAGTGTGGGTATTAGAATGAATATTTAAAAGTGGTTAAAAATACCTCACAGTACTGGAAAAATATTTTTGTCAGTGTTTCATGGGAATTCATTTCAAAAATCCTTCAAACTCATAAAAATGATTGAAAATAAAATTCAAGAAAATAGTTTCTCACATCAATAATGATTTAAAATCCATTTTGACAAAAATCATCTCAATTTCCTCAAAATAAACTGATGTGTGAAAAATGATCAGAATATTAACTAATTCTCAAGGTTACTAAAAATATGAAAAATAAAAAAATCACAAAAAACAACTAAGTAGGTTGAAACTCCCCCCACACCTAGATTTAACTACCCCTTATTGTAAATCCCCAAAAGAATATTAAGGGAGAGAAAATAAAGGGAAGGAAAGATACAACCTGACTTTATTTTTCAGTGGCAGCATTGAGTTATACTCCAAGATTCTGCCACTAAGCCTAGAAAACATGAAAAAAATCAATGAATAAGAAAAATAATTAAAAAGAAAGAAGAATAGCAGAGAGTATAGAACATGGTTTGGAACCCCATGTGGGTGCTAGGTTTTTACTACCCCTAGTCTAGCAGTTGCAGCAGTTTAACCCCAATATAAAGGTGGATGGGGTTTATTGAGCAGAAATCACCATAACTTCTTTCTTCCAATGATCCTCAACATATATAGGTCTTGGAGGAACCAAAATATATATTACATCAGATCCTCCCCCTTTTACATATGGTACAGGTTAGAATATGGGGGGGATAAAGAACGGGTCCTCAACTTCAGCCATGACATCTTTGGCCACTTTGACTTCAACATCCAGGGCTTTCTCATATGATTGTATTTCAAAAAATTTATAAGGGAAGTTAGAAAATAATTCCACTTGGATATGATTAAAACATGAAGAGTCAATATAAAAATCTTCCCTTTCATATAGGTTAGCTTGAAATGTGATCTCTTCATGCAAGGCCATTGGGAATTATTTTTCAGCAGTGACTTCATTAACTTCTTCCAAAGAAATAGAAAGGTATAAAGGTACTTATTCTTCTTTGAAAAATATGGGAGGATCACTTAAATTTTGTTCTCCAAAAAAATCATACCAATGTCCATGCAAATCATGTTAACCTCCCACGATTGTATCAGCTGGCATGCAATCTTCAAGAGCCACTTCAAGTAGTGTCCAAGGAGGGACGATTGCATGTCCAAGTTGAGTATTCAAGTATTCCTTGGGTTCTTCAACTTCAAATATAGGTGAAACAACATTTACATTTTCTTATTCAGGTTGGTTATTTTTTTTGTTATCGTTCCAGCCATAGAACTTTAACTTCTTTAACATCATCCACCAGCGATGCTACCATCTTGCTTTCTTGTTCAAGGATTTCGAAATTATTTTGAATCATCGTGGTATCTTGTTCTATCTGCAGCATAAAAGACTCCTCCTTTCTAGACTATTCATCAATAGGCCACGCATAATAAAAATCACTGAAATAATCCATGACCTAAAATAATAATGATATGCAATGAAATTCTATTTTTTAGTTTTTGGAATTTTTAATTTTTTTGGGTTTTTAACAAAAATAGTATGTGTAGACATTTAGTCTCCCCATAAATAGCACCAAATTGATGAGAGTGGTTTTGTCACAAACCCAATTCAATTAAATTCTTATATACCTAATAATTCACCATAGTGGCACACACTAGGTTCGATCACAAGGAGGCCTCTCACACACACTATCTTTCTATTGTCACTATTTATAATATAACTAATATAAAAATATAATATTAATATAAATGGGGGATAATTTAAAATGAATAATATATAGATATATTATAAATATATAAATATATGAAAATACAAAATAAAAAGAAAACGAAGAAAATACACAAATAATTTAGTAGAAGAAAACCAATGTTCTTTTGGTTTCATGGTGGAATTATAATTGTTATTCAAAATATTCATCAATGAGATATTCAATGTGGAGATCAAGAACTTTCACTCCACACCCTATCATTTGAATGGTATTACACTACACCGAGACCTCTTCATGTAGTAGTAATCTCATCCACATCAATACCCAATCCAAACTCCACTATTTGAATAAATTAGATACCGATGAGAAGGAAAATTATAAAACAGGGAGGAAGAAGACAATAGTAGAGAAATTGGGGTGACCTCTCACCACAATCATTTAACCACCACTTAATACTTAGAAAAAATCATTATAAAACAATAAATCTCAATAAACTCAAATACCAATACTTCCCCCCTCAAAAAATAGTGAGGGTTAGCTCTCCACAAACTTGGACTTAGAAAGAAGCAGGGTGGGAGAAACACTTAAAATATAAGAAATGAAAGAAAAAGAAAAAATGAAGAGAAAAATAATAAATACACACTAATATATAATATAAAAATTAATAAAAAGTATATATAAAAAACTCCACCTTTTCCCCCTTGAAATGGCTATCCTTTGTAAAGGTAGAGGAGGTACAAATATTTAGAGAAAATGGGTTGAAGGAATCTCACTAAATTATTTCCTCCAGAAGTTCACAACTAGTAGACCAATTCATTTCCATAATTGGTAAATGGTCCCTTCTTGAAAGTTGTTCCATTTATACTTACACGTGTCTCCAAAAAACATCAGGTTGATTGGTCCATGTATGAAGGAGGTATGGCTATTTTAAGGTGGCACATTTAATCTGCCAAAGTGACTCTTTTTCTTCCCCAACTCCAACTTCCTATGACCTTGTGGACTTGTAATCAGAGAATTCATACATGGACCATGAAAGAAAGATGTTAAATATTTCCATGTACAGATCCAGGACATATTTCATCTCCAATGGACCTGTATTCATCTAGATACAAGCTCATCTTTAAAACATTCCAGATCTGCACACAGTTTTTGAGGTACATATTATGAGCATAGTTTGGGCCTCCAAATGATTAATTGAGCTCTAGACATATAAGGATTGAATGAGTCCCAGTATATATGTAAACCTAAAAAAACTAATTTCACAATTTGTTTCAGTTTAGAATGGTTTATGAAAAAAAATACAAATGAAACAGTTAAATCCCAAAATCAAGACATTTTTCCATTTGAGCTCAAAATACCACTAAAACATAAAAATGTGACAATTCCCATATAATAACACTCTGGTGGGATTTAGAACATTTAAATACAGTATGAAACAAGTGAAAATTTTATCTTCATCACTCCCCCTCACTTAACTATTTCACTCTTGGGCAATCATCATATATCTAAATCAAAATTCACAAAAAAATCTAAAAAGAGAAAACATCAATGATCTCTTCAAAAATTAAATTCCATAGTGTCTCTTTAATGAAAAACAATTCCCTTTAATCCTAACATTTCAATTTGTTCAACCTCAAAAATTTATCCATGACCCACTCACAACCTACCTCACATTGAAATTTGTGTCACTCTTCACTCAAGAGAAATTAAATTCGTAGTTCTTATCATACTTGGAAAGTGCATGTATCACCATAGGCTTATGACAATTCTCATCTCTCCATAGCATGAACCATGAAAATTAATTCAATCATGAGGACTTTTTCTATGTGAATTGTGTCTCTTAGGGTTTGTGGGAAAATGATTAAATATTTAAGGCTGAAAAGGGGAGGTTGGACTCTTAAGCATAATGCATGAATAATCAAGTGAAAATATAGGATGAACCTCACTAAATAATAATAAAAATTTGATACACAACACCACCCACTTTTTATGACATGTTATAAGAGTCATGAAATGGTTCAAATGAATGATTTCATCCATTTTCTCCCATTTTTTTCACTTTTTTGTAAAGCTCTAGAAAGGAACCACTTTATTGTATTTTATTTTATTGTTTTCATGGAGAATGAGCTGAAAATTAAATACAATGAAAGAATGAACATCATTACCTTGAATTTAGATAGGGATATGAGTCATAGAATGAATTACAATGATAAATTCAAGCCCATCTCCATTTTCCCTATTTTTTTAAAGTTTTTAAAGGATAACTGGATGAACCAAATAAAGCTCAACAAAAGGATTACACATGCCCAATTTTCTCTGTATCATCAACTACCCAAAATTTTGACACACACCTCACATCACCCACAAAGGAAACACATCCCAAATAATGCACATGAAAGGCCCTTCCCCCATACTCAAACTTGAAATATCCATGCAAAAATACCAAGAGTACGGGTAGGTAAGGAAAAATTGTCTTGTAATATGTCTTAAACCTATAAGGAAATTCATGACATATAAGGGATAAAGAAGGATATATGTAAAGGTAGGTTTCAAGATAATATGTGGCCAGCTAAACAAATTCCTCAGTCACATCAAAAACATTCCATCAAATCCAAATATTCAAAATAGAAAAGTCACAAGTTCTAGTTCTCAGACAAAATCCAAGCATCTCTCAGGAAAGTGTGTGTATTATAAAGAATATTTAAAAGTGGTTCAAAATACCTCGTAGTACTAGAAAAATATTTTATTTAGTGTTTCATGGGTATGGATTTCGAAAATTAGTCAAAATCATAAAAATTATTGAAAATCCAATTCAGGAAAACAGTTTCTCACATCAAGAGTCATTTAAAATCCAATTTTTCAAAAATCATCTCGATTTTCTCAAAATCATCTAATGTGTGAAAATTGATTAAAATATTCATTAAATATCCAGGTTACTAAAAAGGTAAAAAAAATCACACAAAACAACTATGTAGGTTGAAACTTCGTCCACACCAAGATTTCACTACCCCTCAATGCAACTCAACAAAAGAATATTAAGGGAGGTAAAATAAAGGGAATGAAATATACAACCTGACATTATTTTTCAGTGGAAGCCTTGATTTATACTCCTAGATATTACCACTAATGCTAGAAAATAATAAATAAATCAAAGCATGAGAAAAATTAATAAAAATAATGAATAATAGAAGAGAGGATAGAACATGGTTTGGACCCCCATGTGGGTGCTCGGTTTTTACTACCCCTAGTCCAGTAGTTGCATCATTTTAACCCCAATATAAAGGTGGATGGGGTTTCTTGCTCAGAAACCACCAGAACTTCTTTCTTCTATTGATCCTCAACTTATACAGGTCTTGGAGGAACCCACATATAGAATACATTAACTCCCCTCCCTTTTCCTTGTGGTACAGGTTAGAATTTGGGGGGAGGATAAAGAATGGGTCCTCTAATTCAGCAATGACTTCTTTGGCCACTTCGACTTCAACATACAGGGCTTTATAAAGTGATTCTATTTTAAAGAAATCCAAAGGGAATCTAGAAAATAATTCCACTAGGATATGATTAAAACATGAATATTCAATATAAAAATCTTCCCTTTCATGTAGGTCAGCTTAAAATGTGATCTCTTCATACAAGACCACTTTGGAATTCTTTTTCAGCAGTGACTTCATTATCTTCTTCCAAAGAAATAGAAAGGTATAAAGGTACTGATTATCCTTTGAAAAGTATGGGAGGATCACTTACCTTTTGTTCCTCAACAAAATCATTCCAATCTTCATCCAAATCATGTTGACCTCCCACAGTTATATCAGCCGGCATGTAATCTTCAGGAACCTCTTCAAGTAATGTCCTTGGAGGGATGATTGCATCTCGAAGTTGAGTATTCAAGTTTTTCTTGGGTTCTAAAACTTCAAATGTTTGTGGAACATCATTTACCTTTTCTTATTCAGCTTGGTTCTTTTTTGTTGTCGTTCCATCCGTATAACATTAACGTCTTCAACTTCTGTCGCGAGCAATGATACCATCTCGTTTGCCTATTCAAGGATTTTCAAATTATTTTGAATCATCACGGCATATTGTTCCATCTGACGCATAACAGCCTCTTCATTTCTAGGTAATTCATCAATAGTCCATGCATATGAAAAATCACTAAAATAATCCATGACCTAAAAAAACAATGATATGCAATGAAATTCTATTTTTTTGGTTTTTAAAACTTTTAATTTGTTTGGGGTTTTTATGAAAAATAGTGTGCATAAGTGTTTGGCCTCCCCAAAAACAACGCCAAATTGATGAGAGTGGTTTTGTTGCAAAACACAATTCAATTTAATTCTTATTTACCTAAAAATTCACCATATCGGCACACCCTAGGGTCAATCACAAGGAGGCCGCTCACATGCACTATCTTTCTATTGTCACTATTTATAATATAACTAATATAAAAATATAATATTAATATAAATTGGGGATAGTTTAAAATTCATAAAATATAGATATATTATAAATATATATATATATATTAATATATTAAAATATAAAATAAAAAGAAAAGGAAGAAAATACACAAAGAAGTTATTAGAAGAAAACCATTGTTCTTGTGGTTTCATGGTGGAATTATCATTGTTATTCAAAATACTCATCAATGATATATTCAATGTGGAGATCAAGACCTGTCACTCCACACCCTCTAGTTTGAATGGTATTACACTAAATTGAGACCTCTGAATGTAGTATTAATCTCTTCCACATCAATACCCAGTCCAAACTCCACCGTTTGAAATAATTAGTTATCGATGAGAAGGAAAATTATAAAATGGGGATGAAGAAGACAATAGTAAAGAAAGTGGGTTGACCACACCCTACAATAATTTAACCACCACTGAATTCTTAGAACAAAACATGATAAAACAATAAATCACAATAAAATCAAATACCACCACTTCCCCCCTCGTACAACAGTGAGGGTTAGCTCTCTCCAAACATGGAGTTAGAAATAATCATTGTGGGAGAAGCACTTAAAATATAAGAAATTAAAGAAAAAGAAAAAATGAATAGAAGAAGAATAAATATACACTAGTATATAATATAGAAATTAAGAAATGTTAAAGATACAAAACTCCACCTTATCCTCCTTGAAATGGCCATCCTTTTTAAAGGGGGGAAGAGGTACAAATTTATAGAGAAAATGGGTTGAAGGAATATCTCTCAATTATGTCCTCCCGAAGTTGATGACTGGTAGACCCATTAAATGCCCACACCGGTAAATAGGCTCTTCTTGAAAGTTTTTGCATTTTTCCTTACACGTGTCTGCACAAAATTTTTGGTTGATTGGTCCACGTATGAAGGGGTTATAGTTGTTTTAGTGTGTCACATTTAATCTTCCAAAGTGACTCTTCATCTTCCACAACGCCAACTTCCCATGACATTATGTCCTTTTAATCAAAAAATTCAGACATGGAATCCTTAATTAATGATGTTCATTAATTCATTTTACAGATCCATGACAAATTTCTACTCCAATGGACAGGTATTTTTTAAGATACAAGTTCATCTTAAAAACATTTTTGATCGCACAAAGGTTTCGAGGCACAGATTGTGTGATTATTTTGGGCCTCCAAATGATTGATTGAGCTCTAGACACAGAAGGATGAAATAATTCCCAATATGTATATAAACCTACAAAAGATGAATTTCATAATTTGGGTCAGTTTAGAATATTTTATGGCAAAAATAATAATACAAATGAAAAAGTTAAATCCCAAATTTAATCCATTTTTTCATTTCAACTCAAAATACAACTAAAAATAAAAATGTGACAATTTCCCAAAAAATAACACTATAGTAGGAGTTATAACATTGAAATACAGAATGAAATATGTGACAATTTTAGCTTTATCACTCCCCCTCACTTAACTATTTCACTGCAGGTTAATCATCATATATCCAAATCAAAATTCACACAAAAATCCACTATGAGAAAACATCAATGATCTCTTCAAAAACTGAAATTCCATCATGTCTCTTAAATGAAAAAAATTCCCCTTTAATCATCACATTTAAATTTATTCAACATCAAAAATCTATCCATGGCCCACTCACAACCTACCTCACATTGAAATTTATGTCACTCTTCACTCAAGTGAAATTAAATTTGGAATTATGTTCATACTTGGAAAGTGCATATATCACCATAGGCTTGTGACAATTATCATCTATCCACTGTGTGAAACATGAAAATTAATTCAATAATGAAAACTTTTTCTAGGTGAATTCTATGGATTAGGGTTGGTGGGAAAATGATTAAAAATTTAAGGCTAAAAAGAGGAGGTTGGACTCTTAATCATAATGCATTAATAATCAAGTGAAAACATAGGATGAACCTCAATCAATCCCATTAACAATGTGATACAGAACCCCGCACCCATTTTTATGACATGGTATATGAGCCAGGAAATGGTTCCAATGAATGATTACATCCGTGTTCTCCCTTTTTTTCATTTTTTCATTTTTTGTAAAGCTCCCGAAAGGCCCAACTTTATTTTCTTTTTTTTCATGAAGAATAAGCTGAAAATTGAATACATTGAAAGAATGACCATCATGACCTTGAATTTAGATAAGTACGTGAGTCATAAAATGAATTTTAATGATAAATTAAAGCTCATCTCCATTTATTTCTATTTGTTTAATTTGTTTTGAAGGAGAACTGGATGAAACAAATAGAGCTCATTGAAAGGATTACAAATGTCCAATTTTCTCTTTATCATCCACTGCCCAAAATGATTACACACACCTCAAATCACCCATAAAGGAAACACATCCCAAATAATGCACATGAAAGGCCCTTTCCCCACACTCAAACTTGAAATATCCATGCAAAAATACCAGGAGTGCGGGTAGGTAAGGAAAAATAGGCTTGTAATGTGGCTCAAACCTATAAGGAAATTCATGGAATCTAAGGGATAATGAAGGATATATGTAATGGTAGGTATCAAGATAATATATGGATAGCTAAACAAATGAATTATTCAAATCAAAAACATTCCATGAAATCCAAATCTTCGAAAGGGAAAGCAATAAGTTCCACTTCTCACACAAAACCCAAGCATCTCTCAAGAAAGTGTGGGTATTAGAAAGAATATTTAAAAGTGGATCAGAATACCTCACAGTACTGGAAAAATATTTGATTAAGTTTTTCATGGGCATGTATTTCAAAAATCACTCAAAATCATAAAAATGATTGAAAATCCAATTCAAGAAAATAGTTTCTCACATCAAAAATCATTTAAAATACATTTTGTCAAAAATCACCTTAATTTTCTCAAAATCAAATGATGTTTGAAAAATGATCATAATATTCATTAAATCTAAAGGTTAATAAAAAGATTAAAAATAAAAAATAAAAACAAAGTCCACAAAACAAATATGTAGATTAAAACTCCCCCACACTTAGATTTGACTACCCCTCAATGAAACTCTACAAAATAATATTAATGGAGGGAAAATAAAGGGAAGGAAAGATACAACCTGGATTTATATTTTCAGTAGAAACCTTGAGTTATGCTCCTAGATAGAGCCACTAATGCTAGAAAAAAAAAGAAATAAATCAAATCATACAAAAAATAAATAAAAATAAAGAGGAATAGAAGAGAGGATAGAACATGGTTTGGACCCCCATGTGGGTGATAGGTTTTAAGTGCCCCTAGTCCAGAAGTTACTGCAGTTTAACCCCAATCTGAATATGAATGTGGTTTCTTGATCAGAAACCACCAGAACATCATTATTCCAATGATCCTAAACTTATATAGGTCTTTGAGGAACCCATATATATAGTACATCATATCTTCCTCCTTTTCAATTTGGTACATGTTAGAATATGGGGGGTGGATAAATAATGGGTCCCCAACTTCAGCCATGACTTCTTTGGCCACTTCGACTTCGACATCCAGGGCTTGCTGTTGTGATGCTATTTCAAGAATTTCTTAAGGGAAGTTATAAAATAATTCCACTTGGATATGATTAAAACATGAATATTAAATATAAAAATCTTCCATTTCATGTAGCTCAGCTTGAAATGTGATCTCTTCATGCAAGGTCACTGTTAATTCTTTTTTAGTAGTGACTTCATTATCTTCCTCCAAAGAAATAGAAAGGAATAAAGGTACTAATTATTCTTTGAAAAATATTGGAGGATTAATTACCTTTTTTCTTCAACAAAATCATACCAATGTTCATCCAAATCATGTTGAACTCCCACAATTGAATCAGATAGCAAGTAATCTTCAAGAACCTCTTCAAGTAGTGTCCAAGGAGGAACTATTGCATCTCCAAGTTGAGTATTCAAGTCTTCCTTGGGTTCTTCAACTTCAAATATAAGTGGACCAACATTTACCTTTTCTTATTCATCTTGTTTCTTTTATTTTTATCGTTCCAACCATATAACTTTAACTTCTTTGACTTCAGCTGCCAGTGATGCTACCATCATGCTTTCTTGTTCAAGGATTTTGAAATTATTTTGAATCATCACGGTATCTTGTTCCATCAACAGCATAAATGAATCTTTCTTTCTAGAAAATTCATCAATATTCCATGCATATCAAAAGTCACTGAAATAATACATGACCTAAAAAATCAATGATATGCAATGAAATTCAATTTTTTTAGTTTTGAAATTTTTAATTTTTTGGGGGGTTTTATAAAAAATAGTGAGTGTAAGAATTTGGCCTCCCCAAAAATGGCTCTAAATTAATGAGAGTGGTTTTTGTTGTGAACCAAAATTCAATTAAATTCTTATTTACCTAATAATGCACCATAGTGGCACACCATAGATTCGATCACAAGGAGGCCGCTCACACGCACTATCTTTCTATTGTCACTATTTATAATATAACTAATATAAAAATATGATGTTAATATAAATGAGGGGATAATTTAAAATGAATAAAATATAGATATTATATATATATATATATATATACAAAATAAAAAGAAATGTAAGAAAATGCACAAAGAAGTTAGTATAATAAAACCATTGTTTTTCGGGTTTCATGGTGGAATTATCATTGTTATTCAAAATATTCATCAAAGAGATATTAATTGTGGAGAACAAGACCTGTCACTCCACACCCTCTCGTTTGAATGGTATTACACTACACCAAGACCTCTTCATGTATTATTAATCTCTTCCACATCAATACCCAATCCAAACTCCACCGTTTGAATGAAATAGATACCGATGAAAAGGAAAATTATAAAACGGGGATGAAGAAGACAATAGTAGAGAAAGTGGGGTGACCACTCACCATAATCATTTAACCACCACTGAATTCTTATAACAAAACAAGATAAAACAATAAAGCACAATAAATTTAAAAACCACCACTTCCCCCCTTGAACAACAGTGAGGGTTATCTCTCCACAAACATGGAGTTAGAAAGAAGCACGGTGGGAGAATCACTTAAAATATTAGAAATGAAATAAAAATAAAAAATGAATAAAAGAAGAATAAAGATACACTAATATATAATATAAAAATTAATAAATATTACATATATAAAACTCCACCTTATCCTCCTTTAAATGTATATCCTTTGTAAAGGGATAGGAGGTACAAATTTATAGAGAAAATTTGATGAAGGAATCTCGCTCAATTCTGTCATCCCAAAGTTCACGACTGGTAGACTCATTAAATGCCAGAATAAGTAAATGGGACCTTCTTTAAAGTTGTTCCATTTGTCCGTACGTGTGTCTCCACAAAAGTTCAGGTTGATTGGGCCACGTATAAAGTGTTTATGGCTGTTTTAGTGCGGCACATTTAATCTGAAAAAGTGAATCTTCATCTTCCACAAGTCCAACTTTCCATGACATTATGGCCTTGTAATCATAGAATATATACATGGAATCCTTATTTAAAGATTTGAATTAATTCCTTGTACAGATCCATGAAAAGTTTCTGCTTTAATGGACAGATATTCATCGAGATACAAGCTCATATTTAAAACATTTCAGATCCGCACACAGTTTTTGAGGAACAGATTGTGAGCTAGGTTTGGGACTCCAAATGATTGATTGATTTCTAGAAACAATAGGATGAAATGAGGACTAGTATGTATGTAAGCCTAGAACAAAGGAATTTTACAATTTGGTTTAGTATATAAATGTTTATGGAAAAAATACATAATACAATTAAACAGTTAAATCCCAAAATTAATCCATTTTTGCATTTGAGTTCAAAATACCACTAAAACATAAAAAGGTGACAATTTCCCAAAAACTAACATTATGGTAAGATTTATAGCATCTAAATATAGAATTAGAAATGTGAAAGTTTTAGCTTCATCACTCCCCCACACTTAACTATTGCACTCTAGGTTGATCATCATATATCCAAATCAAAATTCACACAAAAATCCAAAATGAGAAAACATCAATGATCTCTTAAAAAATGAAATTACATTATGTCTCTTCAATGAAAAAGAATTCCCTTTAATCATCACATTTAAATTTGTTAAACCTAAAAAATCCGTCTATTTCCCACTCACAACCTACCTCACATTGAAATTTTTGGCACTCTTTACTCAAGAGAAATTAAATCTTGAGTTATGCTCATACTTGGAAAGTGCATGTATCACCATAGAATTGTGACAGTTATCATCTCTTTACAGCATGAAAATGAAAATTAATTCAATCATGAGGTCTTTTTCCTGGTGAATTCTGTGGCTTAGGGTTGGTGGGAAAATGGTTAAAAAATTAAGGCTGAAAAGAGGAGGATGGACTCTTAATCATAATGAATTAATAATCAAGTGAAAACATAGGATGAACCTCACTCAATCCCATTAAAAATGTGATACATAACACCGCCCCCTTTTTATGACATTCTATATGAGCCAAAAAATGATTCCAATGAATTATTTTATCCATTTTCTCCCATTTGTTTTCTTTTTGTTTTCTTTTTTTTTTGTTAATATATAGAAAGGCACAGCTTTGTTTTCTTTTTTTTATTTTTTTTCACAAAGAATGAGATGAAAAATGAGTACAATAAAAGAATGACCATAATTCCCTTGAATTTAGATAGGAACATGAGTCGTAAAATAAATTACAATGATAAATTCAATCTCATCTCTATTTTTTCATTTTTTTTAAAGGAGCACTAGATGAAAAAAATAAAGATCAAAGAAAGGATTACACATGCCCAATTTTCTCTTTATCATCCATCGCCCAAAATGTTGACACACACCTCACATCACCCAAAAAGGAAACACATCCCAAAAAACGCACATGAAAGGCCCTTCCCACACACTCAAACTTGAAATATCCATGCAAAAATACTGAGAGTGTGGGTAGGTAAGAAAAAATCAGCTTGTAATGTGGCTTAAACCTATAAGGAAATTCATGGAATCTATGGGCTAACCAAGGATATATGTAAAGGTAGGTCTCAAGATAATATATGGCTAGCCAAAAAAATGCATCATTCATATCAAAAACATTCCCTAAAATCCAAAACTTCTAAAGAGAAAAGTCACAAGTTCTCTCAAGAATGTGTGGGTATTAGAAATAATGTTTAAAAGTGGTTTAGAATACCTCTCAGTATTTGAAAAATATTTGAGTTAGTTTTTCATGGGCATGGATTTCAAAAATCAGTAAAACTCATAATAATGATTGAAAATCCAATTCAAGAAAATAGTTTCTCACATCAATAATCATTTAAAATCCATTTTGTCAAAAATCATCTCAATTTTCTCAAAATAAACTGATGTGTGAAAAATGATCAGAATATTCATTAAATCTCAATGTTTTTAAAAGATGAAAAACAAAAAGAATAAGAAATCACAAAAAACAACTAAGTAAGTTGAAACTCCCCCAACACCTATACTTCACCACCCCTCAATGCAACTACACAAAAGAATTTTAATGGAGGGAAAATAACGGGAAGGAAAAATAGAACCTGACTTTATTTTTCAGTGGAAGCGTTGAGTTATGCTCCAGAATACTGCCACTATTCCTAGAAAACATGAAATAAATCAAAGCATAAGAATAATAAATAAATAGAAAGAGTGATATTAGAGAGGATAGAACATGGTTTTGACCCCCATGTGGGTGCTAGGTTTTTACTGTCCCTAGTCCAGCAGTTGATGCAGTTTAACCCCACTATGAAGGTGGATGGGGTTTCTTGCTCAGAAACCACCAGAACTTCTTTCTTCTAATGATCCTCAACTTATACAGGACTTGGATGAACCCACATATAGAGTACATCACCTCCTCCCCCTTTTCAATGGGGTACAAGTTAGAATATAGAGGAAGGATAAAGAATGGGTCCTCAACTTCAGCCATGACTTCTTTGGCCACTTCAACTTCAACATCCAGGGCTTGCTCATGTGATTCTATTTCAAAAAAATTCATAAGGTAAGTTAGAAAATAATTCCACTTGGATATTATTAAAACATTAAGAGTCAAAATAAAAATATTCCCTTATTTTTAGGTCAGCTTGAAATGTGATTCTTCATGCAAGGCCATTGGAAATTATTTTTCAGCAGCGGCTTCATTATCTTCTTCCATAGAAATAGAAGGGTATAAAGGTAATGATTATTCTTTAAAAAATATAGGAGGATCACTTACCTTTTTTTTCTTCAACAAAATCATACCAATGTTCATCCAAATCATGTTGACCTTCCACAGTTTTATCAGCTGGCATGTAATCTTCAGTAACCTCTTCAAGTAGTGTCCAAGAAGGGACGATTGCATCTCCAAGTTGAGTATTCAAGTCTTCCTTGGGTTATTAAACTTCAAATGTATATGGAAAAACATTTACCTTTTATTCTTCAGTTTGTTTTTTTTTGTCGTTCTAGCCATATAACTTTAACTTCTTCAAATTCAGTAGCCAATGATGCTACCATCTTGCTTTCTTGTTCAAGGATTTTGAAATTGTTTTGAATCGTCGTTCCATCTTATTACATCTGCAGCATAAAAGCCTCTTCATTTCTAGAAAATTCATCTATATTCCATGCATATGAAAAATCACTGAAAAAATTTATGACCTAAAAAAACAATATTATACAATGAAAATTTCTTTTTTTAGTTCTTGAAATTTTTAATTTTCTTTGGGTTTTTAATAAAAATAGTGTGTGTAAGCATTTAGACTACCCAGATATGGTGCCAAATTGGTGAGAGTGGTTTTTTCATGAACCAAAATTCAATTAAATTCTTATTTAACTAGTAATGCACTATAGTGGCACACCTTGGGGTCGATAACAAATTGGCCTCTCACGCGCACTATCTTTATATTGTCACTATTTATAATATAACTAATATAAAAATATAATATTAATATAAATAGGGGATAATATAAAATGAATAAAATTTAGATATATAATAAATATATAAATATATGAAAATACAAAATAAAAAGAAAAGGAAGAAAGGAAAAAAAGAAGTTAGTAGAAGAAAACCATTGTTCTTAGGGTTTCATGGGGGAATTATCATTGTTAGTCAAAATATATATCAATGAGATATTTAATGTGGGGATCAAGACCTGTCACTCCAAACCCTCTCATTTGAATGGTATTACACTACACCGAGACCTCTTCATGTAGTTGTAATCTATTCCACATCAATACCCAATACAAACTCCACTTTTTGATTGAATTAGATACTGATAAGAATAAAAATTATAAAACGGGGAGGAAGAATACAATAGTAGAGAAAGTGGGGTGACCACTCACCATAAGAATTTAACCACCACTGAATTCTTGGAACAAAACATGATAAAACAATAAATCACAATAAACTCTAATACCACCACTTCCCCCCTCGAACAGCAGTGAGGGTTAGCTCTCCACAAACATGGAGTTAGAAAGAAGCATAGTGGGAGAAGCACTTAAAATATAAGAAATTAAAGAAAAAGAAAAAATAAATAGAATAAGAATAAAGTTACACTAATTTGTAATATAAAAATTAAGAAAAATTATAGATACAAAACTCCACCTTAGCCCCCCTTGAAATGGCTATCCATTTTAATGGGAGAGGAGGTACAAATTTATAGAGAAAATGGGTTGAAGGAATCTAGTTCAATTTTTTCCTCCCGAAGTTCATGACTGGTAGACTCATTAAATGCCTCAATCAGTAAATGGGCCCTCCTTGAAATTTGATACATTTTTCCTTATGCATGTCACAACAACATATCAAGTTGATTGTTCTATGTATGAAGGAGTTATGGCTATTTTAATAAGGAACACTTAATCTTCCAAAGTAACTCTCCGTCTTCCACAACTCAAACTTCCCATGACATTATGGACTTGTAATAAGCGAATTAAAACATGGAATCCTTAATGAAAGATGTTCAATAATTACTTTTACATATCCATGACAAATTTCAGATCCAATGGACTGATATTCATTGATATACAAGCTCATCTTTAAAACATTCCATAACTACACACAGTTTTCGAGGAATAGATTGTGAGCTTAGTTTGGGCCTCCAAATAATTGATTGGTCTCTAGAAAAAACAGGATGAAATGAGGCCCAGTATGTATGTAAACCTAAAAAAATGAATTTCATAATTTGGTTCAGTTTATAAACTTTTATGGCAAAAATACTTATTACAAATGAAAGAGTTAAATCCCAAAATTAATACATTTTTGCATTTGAGCTCAAAATACCTCTAAACCATAAAAATGTGACAATTGTCCATAAAATAAAACTATGGTGGGATTTAGAACATTGAAATAAAGTATTAAATATGTGAAAATTTTAGCTTCATTTTTCATGACCTGACCCTACCGGTCTCGAGCTGCAACTACCCCAGGCCCGCCTCTATAGGCATAGGGCTAGGGACGAGCGCCGAAGGCGTAAAAATCTCAGGGAAGCCTTTGCCTAATTACTTGTACACATAGTCCACTCAATGCAGAAGTGTAGACTAAAATAGAAAACCAAATAATGGAAAAATATAACCCAACCATAGTCATGGATCGACCTCTAAATAGAAAAAAGTAAATTGTAGAAAAATTACTGACATGATAACTGAACAGAAAAAGGGAAAACATGCACCCAACCTGAAAACTGACACAACCCGGAAATAGGTAAACGAAAGTAAATAGATGGTGAGTCTCACACTTGAAAGTCCTAGTACGACCACTTAACGCAGCCCAAGATCCTGTGTCCTCTATGATCCTCCCTAGTCTCGATCAACCTGTCTGTCATCTGCAAGGGCACACCAAGTATGAGAAAATACCAAGCAGGGGTGAGTATAAATATACTCAATAGGATGCCCCAAAATCTCTAGGGAGAAACAGAGGAGGTACTGAAATGATGAGCAGTAGACAGAACAAGGAACAATGTAATAGTATAATGGAGAGAGCACAGCTCAACCCAACAAAAGAAAGGAAGTAAACTCCTCCCAACAAAGAGGAGCTAGACACGGAAAGAACATGGAATACCCCACGTGTCTTCGCCCCTCTTAAATGTAGAGTAACTGAACCCAAGGATTGGGAACAAAAGTAGGGTATTTATATATATATATGCTTAACAAGAAATCCGAACTAGTGTGTAAGGGGATCTCTATCTCCAAGCTTAGCCAAGGAAAAGTCGCCAGGAGTTCTAAGGATATCCATCTCCGATGCCCATCATTCCCACACATCAAAGCTGTCTCATCGCTAAACCATAAAACCAAGGTTTCTGCTATGGTAATCACGGAGAGAAGTTACTGACTAAGCACATAGAAAGGGGCTGAGTCTGAAAGAAGTCATCGGGTAAACCACTGCCCATCCCAGCTGGAGGGTAAACTCTAAGAGGTCGTCAGTTAACCCACTACTGAGCCCAGATGGAGGGTAAACTCTAAGGTGAATAGGTAACCCACTTCTAATCCCCACTAGAGGGTAAACCCTAAGTTCAACGGGTAACCCACTGGCTATCCCCACTGGAGGGTAAACCCTAAGGTCAACGGGTAACCCACTGCCCAACCCCACTGGAGGGTAAACCCTAAGGTCAATGGGTAACCCACTACCTAGCCCCGCTAGAGGGTAAACCCTAAGGTCAAAGGGTAACCCACTACCTAGCTCCGGTTTAGGGTAAACCCTGATATGTTGATGGGTAACCCTTGCCCAGCCTCGTTGGAGGGTAAACCGGGAACTGGTCTGATAACTCCACACTGCTTGTGCCATAACTGGGTATCAGTAATCATCACTACCATGCGTTGGTTCAGAGTGCGTCAAAGGAACCTCTGACCAACACCCTTTCATTTTTCCACATTTAATGATATCTTGAAAGAGGCTCCGCACACCAAAATTGAATACACCATTGCAAACATCGCGGGAAAACACGTGAGATAAACTATTTACGTGCGTGAAACGGACTCTCAAAGAAAAAGTTATTCAACACTACTTTATGCCTATAAAGCATCTCATGGGTCCCTCACCTTGGTCCCTAAAGAGTTCAGGCGAACTACTCCATCACGATGCTCTCGGAAACACACGCTGAAATGACTACTCATTCGACCTGAAAGGATGTCTGAGGAAAAAGTCACAAAGTGCTGCTCAGAGCATAAGAGTTGGACCATGGGACCCATTCCTCAACATTGTATTCATTTCCTGAAACCATCATCGACAACTTCTTCTTGATGCTAGGGTTACAACACCGCTGACGGTGCCTAAAACGGACTCCGGATGCGTTCGCGCCATCCGAAAGAAGAATCTCGGTGAGGCGCTAAACCATACTTAACAGGCATGTCACACCACCGATCCCCTGCTGCAAGAATTAAAAAACCCCAAGAACATCTCAAAAACATCAACTCGATCCAAGAATCTCGCTGCTTTATATGGCATGTAAAACTGACACCCGTAGTGAAAGTTACGGGTGTCCGAAGACAAGGGGCTAACCCCTTAGGGATGGACCGGCCTGTCCAGCCGGTAAACCTAGCATGGGCCAGCCCATGACCCTTCTGAGTGTCCCGGCTACTTCCCCATGGTCCACCCACACTGACCGGCCCTCATGGATGGTCTTTTTCCCGATCGGAGACGCGTCGAAGGTGTGTCTTGGTCTCCCGCTCGTGGTCACTCGCAGCGACCCCCGTCGCGCCCTGCACCGGCGACCTCCGTCCCAACCAGCCTGCGCCGACCGCCTGGGAGCCACATGCCACTGCCTGGGAGACGTGTCATGCCACTTCCTGGGATCCGCACCGCGTTGTTGTCATTGCCCTCCCGACCGCTACGCGGAGCCGCCGGAAACCCTGGAACCGCCAGAAATCCCAAAACTTGGCTGGAAAACTTCCCGGGGACACCACAGACACCCCGAGACTCGAAAATTCGATCCGAAAGAATCGTTGGGAATCTCGAATCGAGACCTATGAAAATATGGAATTTTATAGAAAGTAAAAAATCATTTCAATTAAATTAATTTAATTCAAGGAAGATAGGGAAATTAAAAATGAAAATACTCGAGCCTACCTTGCAGGGCGTAGCCCATCGCTTCGCCGACGATCCGCTGGAACTGCCCCACCATAGAGAGGTGGGGAGAGAGGCTTGAGGCTTGTTTAGAGGAATTATTCTTGGGAGAGGAAATGGGGAAGAAAGAGGATTAGTGGGTGTTTAAGTTGGAGAGAAACTAATTAAAAATTTAATTAGTTTTAAACTCCCACCAGTAGGCCCCTAACCAAACTCTCGACGGGGTCAAGGTTAAGCCGCTCCTAGGGTAAAACCCACATTCTGAGTGCAACTATGGTCTCAAAATTTTAATTTGAGCCTCTGTTCAGAAGTTATAAAGTTTACGCCCAACATTGCAAAATTAAGAAAATGACCCTGGTGGTGCTTTTCGCAGAAGGGCCACACCCACGAAAGTTTCACCCATCCTAGGGTAAACGGTACACTCCAGACTCAATGGTACCCTCAGTTTTCCAATCCGAGCAACCGTTTAGGATTTATTATGTTTATTTTGAATTTTCAGTGTGAACACACTTAAAATTTAATTTCGGCCACACCAGGGCCCGGAATAACACACCAACTAAATGCCCTGTTATGGATAACATCAAGAAAATTTCAAAGTCTTTCATGTTCAAAACCAAGGTTCATAAATCATTCCCTCCTTCATGTTTTTCTTCCCTGAAAAACAAAACTACAAAAAAAACTCCAGATACCGAGCTCGCACCTTGCTCTCCCATTCCCAGGTGCTCTCCTGCACCCTCCCGTGCTGCCACAACACTCGAACCAATGGAATGGTCCGTCCACGCAGGGTCTGATACTGTCGGTCCTTCATCACCACCAGGTGCTCCACAAATGTGGCTCCATCCTCAATGTCCAGATCTCCCCAGTGGATGACGTGCGTAGAGTTGTATACATATTTCCTCAACCGCGACACGTGGAAGACACCATGCACCATCTCCAGCTGTGGGGGTAGAGCAAGATGGTAGGCAACCTCACCAACCCTACGCATGATCTCAAAGGGCCCAATAAACCTCAGGGATAGCTTTCCTCCCCGGACTAACCACTGTGTACCACGCTGTAAAGAGACTCTCAAAAATACATGGTTCCCCTGCACGAACTCCAAATTACTGTGACAACAGTCTACATAGAACTTCTATCTGCTATGAGCCATCCTCATCTACCCATGAATGACCTGAACCTTCTTCGTCGTCACCTGCACCAACTCTGGGCCGAAGAGGGAGGTCTCCCCAACCTCTGTCTTGCACTATAGTGACCTGCAGGGTCTCCCATAGAGGTCCTCGAAAGTTTCCATGCTGATAGTAGAGTGGTAACTATTGTTTTACATGAACTCCACCAAGGGAAGGTAATCCTCCCAACCTAGGCCAAAGTCTAACATGCACTACCTGAGCATATCCTCTAACACCTAGATAGTGCGCTCATTATTCCCTTCCATCTGGGGGTGAAAAGTTGTACTCATACACAGTGGAGTCCCGGATACCTCCTACAGGCCTTACCACAAACGCGACGTAAACCGCACATCATGGTCGGAGATGATCATCAAGGGTACTCCGTGATGTTGGATGATCTCCCAAACATACAACTGCCCTATAGTCTCCACCGAGCTCTACTCCCTGATGGAAAGAAAGTGCACCAACTTCATGAGTCGGTCCACTATCACCCAAATGGAATCATGGCCCTTAACTGTTCATGGAAGTCCTATAATGAAGTCCATAGATACACCATCCCACTTCCACTACGGGATATCAAAGGGCTTCAACAACCCTACTAGAACTTGATGCTCTGCCTTTACCTGCTGACAGGTAAGACATCGAGAAAAAAACTCAGCAATGCTTCACTTCACACAAGACCACCAAAACTACCGCTGAAGGTCTCTATACATCTTCCCCACACTGGGATGTACAGCCAAAGGAGAAGTGTGGAACTCCTGCATCTCCACTAGTACTACGGCACGCCCCTAGAACAGCACCTCACTATCGACATCCCCCAGCTGTGACTCTCTCACATACTCAAGGAGAGAAGGAGTCAACACCATCAACTACAGTAAATCTGTACCCTTTTTCTACACCAAGGTCAGTTTTAGGGAAGCCAACTACTCTGAAGCTTCCCACACTAGACAAGCCTGGGACTTCCTACTAAGGGCATTTTCTACTACGTTTCCCTTCCCTAGAGTGTAGAATATCTCAAAATCATAGTCTTACAGAAACTCCAGCTAGCACCTCTACCTCAGATTTAGATCCCTCTGAGTGAATATGTACTTGAGGCTCTGGTGGTTTGAGTAGACCAAAAAATTCTCACCCAGAAGGTAATGTATCCATAACCTCAAGGTGAAGACCACCTCGGCCTACTCCAAATTGTGATTCGCATAATTCTGTTCATGTCGCCTCGACTGCCTCGACCCATATGCAATCACTGCCTACTACTACATCAGCACGCACCTATGCCCAGCTCCTGAAGCGTCGCAGTACACCATGAACTCAACACCCTCATTTGGAATCCTCAACACTGGATCACTAGTCAGCCTCCGTCTGAACTCCTCAAAGGCATTCTGGCACTGATCAGTCCAATTGAACGATCACCCCTTCCGCATCAATGTGGTCAAAGGGGCAGAAATCCGGGAGAAATATTCCACAAACCTCATGTAGTACCCTATCAAACCAAGGAAGCTCCGCACTTCTAACGCATTCTTGGGTGGATCCCAAGCAAGCACTGACTCTATCTTTGTTGGATCTATAGCTAATCCATGCTCCGTAATGACATTCCCCAGAAAGTGAACCTCATGAATCTAGAATTGACACTTTGAGAGCTTCCCATACTGCTGGTCCTCCTAGAGTATGTCTTGGACCATCCTCAAATGCTTTGCGTCCTCCTCTTCCATCATAGAGTAGATGATTATGTCATCAATAAAGAGAACCAAAAATCGGTTCAAGTACGGCTGGAAGATCTGGTTCATCAAAGCCATGAAAATGTCAGGGGCATTAATCACGCCAAAGGGAATCACCAGAAACTCACAATTCCCATAACGACAACGGAAAGCCAACATTGGGATGTCAGCCTCACGAACATGAAACTAGTGGTAGCCAAATCGAAGATCAATCTTAGAGAACCACTTCGCACCTCTCAACTGGTCGAAGAGGTCGTCGATCTTCAAAAAAGGGTACTTTTTCTTTATCGTAGCCTCATACAGGCGATGATAATCCACACAAAGCCACAGACTCCCATCTGCCTTTTTCACAAACAAAACCAGAGCTGCCCAAGGGAACACACTGGGCCTGATGAATCCCTTCTCACGAAGTTCCTCCAACTAAATCCGTAGCTCTCGAAGCTCTGTGGGTTCCATCCGATATGCGTCACATGATATCGGGGCAATCCCTGGCTCCAATTCAATGAATAACTCCATCTATCTCCTAGGGTGTTATCCTATGACATCCTCGGGAAAGACATCTAAGTAGTCCTCTACAATGGTAGGGATCCGGGCGCCGGTAGCATCTGCTGCTCCGAGAGCCATGCTCTCCAACTGGTGAGAAAAAGGTCATGGTCTCCTATTCATAGTACCCTTATATTATTCCATGAGGTCTCGCTAACTGAGGATGGTGAACCTCATCCCATCAGAAAACACACCTCTAACTCGTCTGCAACGACAGTCGATCTGGGCGTGGACCATAGAAAGACAATCCATGTTGAGGATGATGTCGTAAGGTTCCATCGTGATGAACAGTAGGTCCCACATGAAAATATATCATCTGAACAATAGTTCTCACTATCTGCAAATAAATGTCACCAACGAAGCACTTCCCATAAGAACCTAGAGGCTAAGTGCAGGCTTCAGAACCTCTACTGGAAGCTCCAAATCCCGTACCAAAATCAACGATATAAAGGAGTGGGTGGTGCCTGGGTCTACTAGTACTGAAGCAAGCATAGAGTAAACAAAAAGCATACCTCATACCATCTCGTGTGTCAGTGGTTCACGAACACCCATAGACTGAAGCTGCTCGTGACCCCTACCACCATCTCCCTGATCATGGTGTGGCCCGCCCAGTGGTGGCGGTGGAAGGACCTTGAAACGCAATCCCAGAGCTCCAGGATTTGCCGTACTGCCTGCGCAGCCTCCCTAAGGACCACCCTATCCTCTCCTGGGTGATCACCAGTCACGGTGCTGCCTCTACTGCTCCGGTGTGCCCACTGCCTACCATGGTTGTTCGGTACGCCTGTTCGGGTAGTCCCATGCTAGGTGACCCCATCTGTCATAAACATAACACCCACTCTCTCCTGACTTCCCTAGTGCTCTACGGAGCCACTGTGGTGTATGACCCTACCCTTGAGTCTACTCACATAAGGGTCTCCTTGACTGAGGCTCTACTCTCTGCCACCTGCCTACTATTGAAGACTCTGCCATGAAGAAGCCACTACTAGTCTCTGTCAGCTAGCGTCCCTCATCCTCGAAGCTCTTTTTCACAAGCACCCGATCCAGCACCCCAACATAAGTAGGCATGCACAGGGGTACTACACTAGCACTGATCTCCCTGCGAAGACCCTGCTCAAACTTTCATGCCTGGAAGTAACTATTGCCGACCATATCCTATGAGTAGCGTGTCGAATCGGTAAACCAGGCTAAGTAATGTGCCACACTCATCCCTCCTGATTCAGCTCTAGAAGCTCCTTAATATGAATGGAGTGTAAACAAGAGGGGCAGTACTGCTCCTGGAAGAGAATCTATCCCATGTGAGAGACGACTCGTCATGGGTCTGTGTAACCTACCCCCACCAATTCCTGACCATCCTGAGGAAATGACTAGAAGCTAGGGAAACCATCTGGTCCATTGGTGTTCGTACCAGCATAAAAAGTTGGTCTACGGACTCTAGCATGTCTTCCGCTGCCTGGGGATCTGGGTCTCTGTGGAACTTCAGTGGCCACTGGCGATGAAATTGTCGAGGCGCACTCAGCCCGCGCTCAACCTCGGCCTTTGTTGTCGGTACTAACTGTCGTTCTCCAGGTGGAGGGGCTATTGGTGAAGCACTGGGTAGAAGGGGATCATGTGAGGCTCCCTAAACTAATGATTCATCGCTCGCCAGGTCATCGTCACGAACTGGAGAGGGTAACCTGCCTTGCTATTGTCTTGGGGGTGTCTTGAAAATTATCAAGGATTATCATGATCAGATGATCATATATATATATATATATATTTAATAACAAAGGGGACCTGACTCAAAAAGGATAGTAAAAGACTCAATCCTACTAGATGCATGTTCCAAAGTTCCCTGCAACAAGTGTCTCAGCAAGCCGAGTCGAAAAGCGGGTCATCAAGGACCTGGTGAATGGATATTTTGGCCGCTCATACCATCACTAGACTCCCTGACCTTAGATCCAATCTTGAGACATGTCGACACTATTGCCCTAAATCTCAACCAATTCCTTTTTATGGACTTCTGAACAATGCCCCATGGTACGAACCAGCTTCGATACCACTTTTTGATGACCCAATCCGACATGTCTCAAGCCGCAACTATCCCAATCCCGCCTCCATTTTCTAGGGTCTGGCAACAAGCTCCAGAGGAATAACAATCTTGGGGAGGCCTTTTCCTAAGTACCTATACACACAACCCACTCAATGCAGAAGTGCAGAGCAATAATGAAAACCAGAGAACAAATAACTATAACCCAACCTCAGTCATGCATCGACTTCTAAATAGAAAAAAAGTAAAGTGATGAAAAGTGATGACAAGATAACTGAACTGAAAAACGGAAAACACACGCCCAACCCGAAAGGTGCCACAACCCAGCAACAGTTAAACAAATGTAAACAGCTGGTGAGTCTCACACTTGAAATTCCTACTATGACCACTGAATGCTGCCCAAGCTCCTGTGTCCTCTTCGCTACTCCCTAGTCTCGATCAACCTATCTATCGTCTACAAGGGCACACTAAGTATAGGCAAATCCCAAGAAAGGGTGAGTATAAATATACTCAGTAGGATACCCCAAAATCTCAAAGGAGAAAAAAAGGAGGTACTAAAATGGTGACTAGTAGACAGAACAAAGAATAGTGTAAGAGTACAATAGAGAGAGTGCATCTCAACCCCACAAAAGAAAGGAAGTAGACTCATCCCAACCAAGAGGAGATAGACACGGAAATCATGTGGCATACCTCATGTGTCTTCACCCCTCCTAGAAGAAGAATAACTGAAGCCAAGGAGTGAGAACAAAATTAGGGTGTTTATATATATATATGCTCAACAAGAAACCTGAACGAGTGTCTAAGGGGATATCTATCTCTAATATCAGCCCAGGAAAAGTCACCAACCGTTCTAAGGATATCCATCACTGATTCCCATTAGTCCCGCATGTCAAATCTGTTTCATCACTAAACCGTACAACCAAGGGTCCCGCTCCGGTAATCACGAAGATATGTCACTGAATAGACACATAGAAAGGGGCTGAGTCTGAAAGAAGTCATCGGGTAACCCATTGCCCAGCCCACCTAGAGGGTAAAATCTAAGAGGTCATCGGGTAACCCACTGCCCAGCCCAGCTAGAGGATAAACTCTAAGGTTAATAGGTAACCCACTGACCATCCCCTCTGGAGGGTAAACCCTAAGGTCAACGGGTAACCCACTGCCCAGCCCCGTAGGAGGGTGAACCCTAAGGTCAATGGGTAACCCACTGCCCAGCCCCACTGGAGGGTAAACCCAGAACTGCTCCGATAACTCTACAATGCACGTGCCATCACTGGGTGTCACTAATGATTGCTACCATGCATTGGTTCGGAGTGCGTCCAAGGAACCTCCGACCAATGCCTTTTCATGCTTCCACATTTAATGAGATCTCTATAGAGTCTCCACATGCAAAAACCGATTACACCATTGAAAACATTGTGAAAAAACATGCGAGATAGACTATTTACCCTCTTGAAATAGACTCCCGATGAAAAATTTATTCAACCCTACTTTATGCCCATACGTCTTCTCATCGGGCCAGCACCTCGATCCCAAAAGAGGTCAGGAGAACTGCAACATCGCGATGCTCTCGGAAAAACATGCGGAAATGACTACTCATTCACCCCGAACGGACGTCTGATGAAAAAGTCACAAAGCGCTGCTCACAGCTTAACAGACGGCCCGTGGGGCCCATGCCTTCACTCCATCTTCAACGCTTGAAACCATCTTAGACAACTTCGTCTTGACTCTAGGGTTAAAATGCTGCTAACGGCGCCTAAAACGAACTCTGAATGCGTTTGCGCCATCCAAAATAAGAATCCTGGCAAGGCGCTAAACAATACTTAACGGGCGTGTCGTGCCACAGAGCCCCCATCTTGGGAATTAAAATTTTCTAAGACCATCTCAAAACTCCAACTCAATCAGAGGATTGCGCTGCCATAGACGGAACACAAAACCAACACCCCTAGTGAATGTTAAGGGAGTCTGAAGACAAGGGGCTAACCCCTTAGGGATGGACTGGCCTGTCCGGCTGGTCCCCCCGGCCTGGGCCGGCCCACGGCCCTTCCACGCGGCTCGGCCGCAGCCTCGCGGTCCACCTGTATTGACTTTCCCTCGTGGCCAGTCATTGTCCCTCAAGGCCACTAGGACAATTAAAACATGAATATTCAATATAAAAATCTTCTCTTCTATGTAGGTCAGCTTGAAATGTGATCTCTTCATGCATGGCCACTAGGAATTCTTCTTCAGAAGCAACTTCATTATCTTCTTCCAAAGAAATTGAAAGGTATAAAGGTACTATTTCTTCTTTGAAAAATATTGAAGGATCACTTACCTTTTGTTCTTCAACAAAATCATACCAATATTCATCCAAATCATGTTGACCTCCCCCAATTGTATCAGCTTTCATGTAATCTTCAAGAACCTCTTCAAGTAGTGTCCAAGGAGGGACAATTGCATCTCCAAGTTGAGTATTCAATTCTTCCTTGGGTTCTTCAACTTAAAATTTAGTTGGAACAAAATTTAACTTTTATTCTTAAGCTTGGTTCTTTTTTTGTTTTCATTCTAGCCATAGAACTTTAACTTCTTCAACATCAACCGCCGGCGATGCTACCATCTTTCTTTCTTATTCAAGGATTTTGAAATTATTTTGAATTATTGTGGCATCTTGTTCTATCTGTAGCATAAAATACTCTTCCTTTCTAGAAAATTCATAAATAGGTCATGCATATGAAAAATCACTGAAATAATCCATGACTTAAAATAACAATGATATGTAATGAAATTATATTTTTATAGTTTTTGAAATTTTTAATTTTTTTGGGTTTTTATGCAAAATAGCACGCATAAGCGTTTGGCCTCCCTAGAAAAAGCACCAAATCGATGAGAGTTGTTTTTTCATGAACCAAAATTCAATTAAATTCTTATTTACTTAATAATTCTCCATAGTGGCACACCCTAGGATCGATCACAAGGAGGCCGCTCACACGCACTATCTTTCTATTGTCACTATTTATAATATAACTAATATAAAAATATGATATTAATATAAATGGGAGGATAATTTAAAATACATAAAATATATATATTATAAATATATAAATATATGAAAATAAAAAATAAAAAAAATGAAGAAAATACACAAAGATGATAGTAGAAGAAAACCATTATTCTTAGGGTTTTATGGTGGAATTATCATTATTATTCAAAATATTCATCAATGAGATATTCAATGTGGAGATCAAGACCATTCCCTCCACACCCTCTCGTTTTAATGGTATTGCATTACACCTAGATATCTTCATGTAGTATTAATCACTTCTATATCCATATCCAATCCAAACTCCACTGTTTGAATGAATTAGATAATGATGAGAAGGAAAATTATAAAAAGGGGTGGAAGAAGATAATAGTAGAAAAATTGGGGCAACCGCTCACCATAATAATTTAACCACCAATGGATTATTAGAAAAAAAAATGATAAAACAATAAATCGCAATAAACTCAAATAACACCACTTCCCCCAGCAAACAACAGTGAGGGTTAGCTCTCTACAAACATGGAGTTAGAAAGAAGCATGGTGGGAGAATCACTAAAAATATATGAAATGAAATAAAAATAAAAAATGAACAGAAGTAGAAGAAATCTACATGAACATATACTATACAAATTAATAAAAATTTCAGATAAAAAAATCCACCTTATCCCCATTGAAATGTCTATCCTTTGTAAAGGAAGAGGAGGTACAAATTTATAGAGAAAATGGGTTGAAGGAATCTTGCTCAATTCTATCCTCCCAAATTTCACGACTAGTAGACCCAATAATGACCAAATCAGTAAATGGTACATTCTTGGAAGTTGTTCTATTTGTTCGTAAGCATGTCTCCACAAAATTTCAGGTTTATTGGTCCACGTATGAAGGAGTTATTGTTATTTTAGTGCGGCACATTTAATCTGCCAAAGTGACTCTTCGTCTTCCACAACTCCAACTTCCCATATAATTTTGGCCTTGTAATCAGCGAATTTAGACATGGAATCCTTAATAAAAGATGTTGATTAATTCCTTTTACAGATACATGACAAATTTCATCCCTAATTGAAAGTTATTCATCGAGATACAACCTCATATTTAAAACATTCCAGATTCACACATAGTTTTCGAGGCACAGCTTGGGAGCTCAGTTTGGGCCTCCAAATGATTGATTGAGCTCTAGACACAAAAAGATGAAATAAGGCCCTGTATGTATTAAAAAACACAAAAAAATTATTTTCACAATTTGGTTCAGTTTAAAAACTTTATGTCAAAAATACATATTACAAATGAAACATTTAAATCCCAAAATTAAGCAACTGTTGCATTTGAGCTCAAAATACCACTAAAACATAAAAATGTGACCATTTCCCATAAAATAACACTATGGTGGGATTTAGAAAATTTAAATACAATATGAAATATGTGAAAATGTTAGATTCATCACTCCCCCACACAAAACTATTGCACTCCTGGGAAATCATCATATATCTAAATCAAATTTCACACAAAAAACCAAAATGAGAAAACATCATTGATATCTTCAAAAATGAATTCCATCATGTCTCTTCAATGAAAAATAGTTATATTTAATTCTCACATTTAAATTTTTTTCAACCTCAAAAATCCATCCATGGACCATTCATAAACTACCTCACATTGAAATTTGTGTCACCCTTCACTCAAGAAAAATTAAATCTGGAGTTATGCTCATACTTTGAAATTGCATGTATCACCACTGGCTTATGACAATTATCATCTCTCCACATCGTGAAACATGAAAATTAATTCAATCATGAGGAATTTTTCTATGTGAATGATGTGTCTTAGGGTTTTTGGGAAAATGATCAAAAATTTAAGGCTGAAAAGAGGAGGTTGGTTTCTTAAGCATAATGCATGAATAATCAAGTGAAAACATTGGATGAACCTCACTAAATCCCATTAACAATGTGATACACAACACCGTCCCCTTTTTTATGACATGTTACATGATCCATGAAATGATTCCAATGAATGATTGCGTCTATGTTCTCCCATTTTTTTCATTTTTTTTATTTTTTATAAACCTCCAGAAAGACACAACTTTATTTTCTTTATTTTTTATTTTTTTCATAGATAATGAGATGAAAATTTAATACAATGAAATAATGACCATTATTCCCTTGAATTTAGATAAGGACACTTGTCATAAAATGAATTACACTAATAAATTCAAACTCATCTCCATTTTTTTCTATTTTTTTCATTTTTGTTTGAAGGATAACTAGATGAAACAAATAAAGCTCAATGAAATGATTACACATGCCCAATTTTCTATTTATCATCCACTTACCAAAATTTTGACACACACCTCACATCACCCAAAAAGGAATCACATCCCTAATAACACACACAAAAGGCCCTTCCCTTATAATCAAACTTGAAATATCCATGCAAAAAAACCAAGAGTGTGGGTAGGTGAGGAAAAATCATCTTGTAATGTGGCTTAAACCTATATGGAAATTCATGGCATCTAAGGGATAACGAAGGATATATGTAAAGGTATGTCACAAGATAATAAGTGTCTAGCCAAAAAAATTCCTCATTCATATCAATAACATTTCATGAAATCCAAAGCTTCGAAAGAGAAAAGTCACAAGTTCTGGTTCTCACACAAAATCCAAGATTCTCTTAAGAAAGTGTGAGTATTATATAGAATATTTAAAAGTGGTTCAGAATACCACACAATACTAGAAAAATATTTGAGTTAGTATTTCATGGGAATGGATTTCAAAAATCATCCAAACTCATAAAAATGTTTGAAAATCCAATTCAAGAAAACAGTTTCTCACATCAACAATAATTTAAAATCCATTTTGACAAAAATCATCTCAATTTTCTCAAAATCAACTGATGTGTGAAAAATGATCAGAATATTCATTAAATCTCAAGGTTACTAAAAATATGAAAAATAAAAATAAAAAGAAAGCACAGAATACAACTAAGTAGGTTGAAACTCCACCCCCCCCCCCACACACACACTTAGATTTCACTAACCCTCAATGCAACTCTACAAAAGAATATTAAGGGAGGGAAAATAAATGGAAGGAAAGATACAACCTGACTTTATTTTTCAGTGGAGACCTTGAGTTATGCTACTAGATACTGCCACTAAGCCTTGAAAACATGAAATAAATCGGAGAAAAAGAAAAATAAATGCAAATAAAGAGAAATACAAGAGACGATAGAACATGGTCTGGACCCCCATGTGGGTGCTAGGTTTTTACAGCCCCTAGTCTAGCAGTTGCAGTAGTTTAACCACAATATAAAGGTTGATGGGGTTTCTTGTTCATAAACCACTAGAACTTCTTTCGTCCAATGATCCTCAACTTATACAGGTCTTGTAGGATCCCACATATAGAGTACATTATCCCCACCCCCTTTTCCATGTGGTACAGGTTAGAATATGGGAGATGGATAAAGAATGGGTCCTCTACTTCAGTCATGACTTCTTTGGACACTTCAACTTCAACATTCTGGTATTTCTCATGTGATACTATTTCAATAAATTCATAATGGATGTTAGAAAATAATTCCACTTGGATGTGATTATAACATGAAGAGTCAATATAAAAATCGTCCCTTTCATATAAGTCAACTTGAAATGTTATCTCTTCATGCATGGACACTGGGAATGCTTTTTCAGCAGCGACTTCTTTATCTTCATCCAAAGAAATAAAAAGGTATAAAGGTAATGATTCTTCTTTAAAAAATATGGGAGTATCACATACCTTTTGTTCTTCAACAAAATCATACCAATTTTCATCCAAATCATGTTGACCTCCGATAGTTGTATCGACTAGCATGTCATCTTCAGGAACCTCTTCAAGTAGTGTCCAAAGAGGGATTATTGCATCTCCAAGTTGATTGTTAAAGTCTTCATTGGGTTATTCAACTTAAAATGTAGGTGGAACAACATTTAATATTTCTTCTTCATCTTGGTTCTTTTTTTTGTCATTCCAGCCATAGAACATTAACTTCTTCAACTTCAGCCACCAGCAGTGCGACCATCTTGCTTTCTTGTTCAAGGATTTTGAAATTATTTTGAATCATCGTGGCAACTTGTTCCATATGAAGCATAAAAATATCTTCCTTTCTAGACAATTCTTCAATAGGCCACGCATATGAAAAATCACTAAAATAATTCATGACCTAAAAAAACAATGATATGCAATGAAATTCTATATTTCTAGTTCCTGATAATTTTAATTTTTTTTGGGTTTTTATGAAAAATAGTGTGCGTAAGCGTTTCGCCTCCCTAGAAACAGCACCAAATTGATGAGATTGGTTTTTTCATGAACCAAAATTAAATTAAATTCTTATTTACCTAATAATGAACCATAGTGGGACACACTAGGGTCAATCACAAGGAGTCCCCTCACACACACTGTCTTTCTATTTTCACTATTTATAATATAACTAATATAAAATTTTAATATTAATATAAATGGAGGGATAATTTGAATTTTATAAAATATAGATATATTATAAATATATAAGTATATAAAAATACAAAATAAAAAGAAAAGGAATAAAAGACACAAAGAAGTTAGTAGAAGAAAACCCTTATTATTGGGGTTTTATAGTGAAATTATCATTGTTATTTAAAATATTCATCAATGAAATATTCAATGTCGAGATCAAGACCAGTCACTCCACACCCTCTTGTTTGAATAGTATTACACTACACTGAGACCTCTTCATGTAGTATTAATCTCTTACACATCAATACTCAATCCAAATTTTGTATCTTTAATGAATTAGATACTGATTAGAAGGAAATTATAAAATGGAGAGGAAGAAGACAATAGTAGAAAAAGTGGGGAGACCTCTCACCACAATCATTTAACCACCACTGAATTCTTATAACAAAACAAGATAAAACAATAAATCACAATGAACTCAAATACCACAACTTCCCCCCTCGAACAACAGTGAGGGTTAGCACTCCAAAAACATGGAGTTAGAAAGAATAACGGTAGGAGAAGCACTTAAAATATAAGAAATAAAAGAAGAAGAAAAAATGAACAGAAGAATAATAAAGCTACACTAATATATAATAAAAAAATTAAGAAATATTATAGATACAAAACTCCACCTTATCCCCCTTGAAATGGATATCCTTTGTAAAGGGAGAGGAGGTACAATTTTATAGAGAAAATGGGTTAAAGGAATCTCGCTCAATTTTGTCCTCCCGATGTTCACGACTGATAGACCCATTAAATGCCGGAATTGGTAAATGTGCGCTTCTTTAAAGTTGTTCCATTTGTCCTTAATCGTGTCTCCAAAAAGGATTAGGTTTATTGGTCCATGTATGAAGAAGTTATGGCTGTTTTAGTGTGTCACATTTAATCTGCCAACGTGACTCTTCATCTTCCACAACTCCAACTTCCCTTGACATTCTGGCCCTGTAATCCGCGTCTTCATACATAGAATCCTTAATAGAAGACGTTTATTAATTACTTATACAGATCCCTGACAATGTACAGCTCCAATGTACCAGTATTATTAGAAATAAAAACTCATCTTTAAAACATTCCAGATCTGTACACAGTTTTCGAGGCACAGATTGTGAGCCTAGTTTGGGCCTGGAAATGATTGATTGAGTTCTAGACACATAAGGATGAAATGAGGCCCAGTGTTTATGTATACCTAAAAAACGGAATTTCACAATTTTTTTCAGTTTAGAAACTTTTATGGAAAAAATACATAATACAATTGAAATAGTTAAATCTGAAAATTAAGCCATTTTTTTATTTGAGTTCAAAATACCACTACAACATAAACATGTGACAATTTCCCATAAAATAACACTATGGTGGGATTTAGAACATTGAAATATAGTATTAAATATGTGAAAATTTTATCTTTATCACTCCCCCACACTTAACTATTGCACTCTTGGGCAGTCATCATATATCCAAATCAAAATTCACACAAAAATCCAAAATGAGAAAACATCAATGATCTCTTCAAAAATGAAATTCCATCATATATTTTCAATGAAAAAAATCCATTTAATACTCAAATTTAAATTTGTTCAACCTCAAAAATACATCCATGTCCCACTCACAACCTACCTCGCATTGGAATTTGTGTCACACTTCACTAAAGAGAAATTAAATATGGAGTTATGCTCATACTTGGAAAGTGCATCCCATCTCTCCACAGCATGAAACATGAAAATTAATTCAATCGTGAGAACTTCTTCCAGGTGAATTCTGTGGCTTAGGGTTGGTGGCAAAATGATTAAAAATTTATGGATGAAAAAAGGAGGTTGGACTCTTAAGCATAATGCATTAATAATCAAGTGAAAACATAGGATTAACCTCACTCAATCCCATTAAAAATGTGATACATAAAACCACCCCATTTCCATTACAACTTCATCCATAAAACACTAGAGTTTCAACATAAATCAAAATATTACTGGCCTCTTTCATATAAGGAATTGATGTTTTGGGTCCACACCTTCCAGTTATGGTCAAGAAATTCAAATATATCCTAACTGCAATTGATTTCTTCACAAAATTTATTGTGGAAATACCCCTAGAAGATATAAAGTCCAAAATCATTTTTAGCTTCATGATAGAAAGAATCATAACCATATTTGTTTTCCCCCATACGATACTAATGGTAGGTGGCACCAATCTCTATTCGTTTATTGTAGAAAAATTATACCAGGAGTATAAAATCAAATATGAAGAAATTGTCCCACTATAAAGTAGTGGCAAACAGAAAGATAGAGGACTTTAACAAGACTCTATCAAACATACTCCAATATATGGGTAATAATGATAATAAGTCTTATCATGGTAAACATTGTCATTCCTTATGTGTCTGCTAAACCACAACTCATACTACCATGTGGCCAACCTTGTATTCACTTGTTTACAGGATAGTCGTAGTCTTTCCTGTTGAGGTTTAAATGTAATCACTTTTTATTACCATGTGTGATTTTTTATCCATGGATGATAAATCCTAAAAAATTATAGATGAACTAGAGTGGCTCTATGAGAAAATATTTCACACTTTACATCACTCGGAGTCCATCAAAGTTGGATAGTGAGATATTTTAACATGAATGTACACCTTTGTTCATTCCTCCATGGAGAATTTGTACTGGTCCTTTGGACTCTAATGATACTAGGAAAGAAGCCTCAAAATCATAAGCTAGAGTGGGATTGGCCTTACTCCATACAAAAAGTCCACTGTAATGGATATTATTATTTCATTTCAATTTATGGAGAGATTATTTAGACCTTATCCAATTCATGTTTTAAAAATAAATATTTCATATAATCCTATGAAAATCATCCTAGTATCCGAATGATAAACTATATAATTCTGTATAGTCCAAGGTGTAGGGATTTAAACTATGTAGCATGTCTTCCTAACCATATGGAACCAAATTGTATGGTATACAACTCATCTAGATGATGTTAAACTACAAAGTTAGTCTCTATTGAATGAAAATAAAAAACATGACATATTATCCAAGTCACAATACATTTAACTATATGAAATGGTTTTTTTCATATAATGTTAAACTGCATGATTCACATATGTGCTGCAACATGTAAAACCACATAGCATATTGATATTTGCATGAGAAAGATATATTTATTGGTGCTGGTCTCCTACCACATATTCTTTCCAGAACTGTGTATGTCTTGGTTCTATTATCAAAGAGAGATATATAGTAACACCTATACCTCATGTCTTATGTCCCTACATCATTCTTTAAAATATAAAATATGCCTTTTCCAAGTATCAAACTTGGTTTATGTGGGGAACTATTTTCAAGAAATATTTGTCGATTGATTATTTCTCCAACAGGATACATAGAGATGCTTGGGTCCTGCCCCTAGTCAAGTTGTGATATTCCATTCTATATCAGGTGACCCATATCCTTACCACATGATGTTAAACTACACAGGTAAATTCCACATTGAATGATGATAAACTGCATGATCTTTCTAAGAATTACATGTGGGTAGATTATAATTTCAATGAGATATGTAGTGATGCTCTAATATCTAATCCTGGGTTCGTCCAAAATAAGGAAGAAATTCCCCACTCGCTATGTATGAGTTTGACCTACATAAGTAACCTTTCAAAAACTATGTGTGGCTTCATTCCTACCATCACAGGATACATAGTGATGCCTAGATTTATATTCATGGGCCCAGCCACAACATTTCACCTCTTTCACATTGATTCATCTTCATCCTCATTACATAATGTTAAGCTTCATGGTATTTCAGAACTATATATGGCTTGAGTATCATTCAATTGAGATTCATAGTGATGAACTAATCATATATCATGGCCCAACCACCATAGAACTGAAATATGCATATCCTTCACTTTTGTTTCCTTTGTGTCATGGAATAATATTTTACAGCTCCTTATTTCTCAAACTGAGCATATATTACTTGGTCTTAGGATTTTTGGAAAGGAAGTTCCCCACACAAGTAAGGCATATTATTTTACATCAGGGTTATCATTTTCTTGGTTCCATGACCTTAAAAGGCACACCATATTTCCTTACTGCATGACTTTAAATGTCATGAGTTCTTTGAGAACTATATATATCTTGATTATCATTCCCATTAGATACGTAGTGATGCTTAGATCCCACTTCTTGGTCCATCCACAATACAGTAAATTTCCTTAGTCTCCTATGTATGATTTATTATAATAGTTTTATAAGAAAAATACTTTATTTATAAGTGATGATTATATTTTTTTCCTTATTTTTTACTCTATAAATGATTAAGTATTCAGTTTGATAAGAATTATATTTTTATACGATAAAAATAAAATTGTATTTATAATAAATGAATTTATTTTAATGAATTAATTAAAGTTTTGAATAAATAATATTTTAATAAAATATTATTATAATATATTTTTTATTAAATATAAATGAGCATATAATTATTATGAAGTCAAATGTATCTTTTATTAAGGTTTGTAAACTATTTTTGTCAAAACCCATAAATTTTCAATAAATGAAGGTACTTATATTAAAAGTGAAAATTCGTATATGTAGAAAATTATTTAGATAAAATGAATAAAATTTTTTGAATTAGGATTTCAAAATTATCCAACGGTTAATTTTTCATAATTTTCAAGGAAAATTGAATTTTACGGTTATAATTAAATATCATATAAATATATAATGTGTTTTATGACATCATAATGACCCAATAGTGATGTAATAAAATACTATAAAATATATATTTATACAATATATATTTTAACATTAAAATAATGTGATTTTAAATTTTTGGATTAATTTTATAATGCCTTAGTGGACCCTGCAAAACATATACAATATTTAAACATTTTAAAATGATTCCTTGAGAGTGTGACTCACCTCCACATAATAAAGCCTAATATTTTAATATGTTCGGACCCTTTCCTTATAAAATAATGTATATCACTCACCATTTTCAAAAACCATGGGCAAAAACCATGGGATGATTTTTGGTTTTGAATATTTTAATGTGTAGTGTCCAAAACCTAAATAATAAATAATTCCCTCTAATTTCCTATATAAACCCACCCAATATCCCATTCCTATTCACTAAACCGATTTTTAGCTCGACCACCATATCCCTCACACTCCCTAGAGTCCTCCCAAGGCACCCCCAATATCTCATGAAGCCTCTCCCAAGTCTTTGGGATCACACATCCAAGTAAGGGATCCTCTCCTTCCTCTTTACCATTTAATTCATGAACCTTGTTTGAAATTATACATTTTAATTTAAATTGGCTGTATTTTAATTATTTTTTAATCACATACCTATTATCCAATTGATGTTATATGAATGAGGTGACATTTATCCTTCCTCATTTGGACCCATACCTAAGCTGTTACTATGTCGAAATTCCGTAATGGATTTCACTCTTCACATTTCCATTCAAGCTACTCTTTTACATTATTATTCTTAAGTTACATATTTATATGTTGGGTTATGATTTAACACGATCCCCACACTTTAAATTCAATTTTTATATTATTATATCTTCCTTTGACTCTCATAAATTCCCCAATGTGATCCTTTAATCACACCCATTACTATGCCGAAATTGCATAAGGGATCTTCCACCCTCCTCTTTTATCATGAATTCATTTCATATTATGTCTTATAATCTATTTTATTAAAATTTTAGGATATGTTATTAAATATTATACTTACTTACCACTTTATTTATAAATTATGTTATCCCCTTTCACTCTCATTTATTCCTCTTATAAACCCTTATGTGCACCTGTTACCATGCCAAATGTTCATAAGGGATCCTTAAATTCCTTCCTTTATCATTTTTATACAAGTTTCTTTATATTTTTATACCCTTTTATTTTCAATTATAAATTTTGGGTTATGATTTCACACCTCCTACATACTTACCTTATTATGTTTGAATGATGATATACCCATTTTTCTCTCATTAATTCCTTCCATGTACACCTGTTACCATGCCGAAATTCAGTAAGTGATTTCTCTCTTATTATTTTCATTCAATAATTTCTTCTATATTATGCATATAAATTCCATTTAATATGTTGGTATATTATGTTCCATGATTCCCTTAGTATCTATTTTGTGTATAAATTATTAGAGACACCTTTTGTCTCTCATCAACCCAATTTAGGAATTTCCATATGACGTCGTTATGCTGCCAAAATTGCACTCTTATTTTCGAAAACAAAATCATCATGTAGTGAATACCATACCATTTCTCTATAATGTGTATTCTACTTTATTAAAAAATACATATTTAATGGTACTTACATTTATGCATTCTAAAAATTTTATCATGGAATAAATGATGATGTTGAGTGAATCCATGTTATATGATCTATGTGGAACACTAAAGCATGATATTGAAATGATTATGAAGGGTTCTCCCTGATAGTGCTCCAATGCATTAGGTAATGTTTTTTATTGTGATACACCATGTGGAATGAGGGTTTACTCATTATAATTCATGTAAAATTAGGGTTTACTCATGCTAATTCATGGGAAATGAGGGTGTACTCATTATAATTCATGTGAAATGAGGGTTTACTCATGCTAATCCATGTTTGATGAGCCCTGGATCATGCTAATATCACGTTTGATATTGTTTTTACATTTCTATGTTATGATAATCATGTTATATCACGTCGTTATATTATTATTTCTCTTTTGATCCATTGATATTCTTAATACCTAACTTGTATTTTATTCTTCATGTTATTAATTGTTTACTCCCTTACTGGGATTTATAACTCATTAATTTCTTATGTAAACTCGAAGTTTATCCCATGCAATGCTAAGTATGAAAGAATGTTGTGGTCATGTAAGAGAATTTTTTAATAAAGATGTTTTATTTTATGTCTTATGTTGTTATGTAATGTTCCTTATCCCCAAAGACAATATACCTCTCAATCTTCTGTGTTGTATTAAGTGTAATTTTATGTAATATTGTATGTTTAAGTGTTTAATAAATTACAGGGTTATTATAGTTGGTATCAACGATAGGTTTAGTTATTTTTGGGATTAAGATTAGAAAACCCTAGTGAAAGCCTTAGGGATAAGACTAAGTATATGGAAAACATTCCTAAATTTTTTGTGGGTATAGAGTAAGTGATTTATCAAGTAAATACATCCATGTCTAGATACGAACAAGTAGATGTGGCTTTGGAACAGATCCATCTAGGGGTAAAACCAGAAAACAACGGTTTGAGCTAGACTCAAACAAGAACTTGTGCACAAGAATGGGCCTTGCCTCACTCTTGGTTTGACACTTCCAAGGGATATTCTTTGGTAAATTCATAAGCATGGTACAAACCATTATTAAGGGAAGGAAAAAATCCCATAAGAATATAAATTAGAAGATAGATCGTGGATAACATAGATTAAAGCCTACAACTTTCTAAGTTAAGGAGATAAATGTAATTTATAAGTTTTCCATTTAATGTCATTGGATTCCCCTTTATGTGTAATAATGTTTAAGGTACTCATCCAAAATTTTCCTTTTATTCTATCCAATGGCCAGTAATATGAGGAATATGGCTAACAACTGATGTGAAGGGAAATGTGATGAATGTACCAATGAGATTCCCAATCAAATGGGAGCTCAAGTATGACATATCATGATTATGCCAAACCAGCTATCAAAAATCACAATTAAAAATTGGTAAATAGTTTAATTCCCAAGGAAATCAAGTAAGGAGAAGTAGATATCTCATAAAAGTTATTCTAATATGGGTGTTAAGGGAAGGAAGTCCCAATTTCCTTGATGCAAAAAGTGTGGAAAGAGGTACCAAGGAAAATGTCACAAATGGACTATGAGATGTTTTAAGTGTGGAAAGAAAGGGCACAAAGTATCCAATTGTCATGCAAAAATGTAAAATGTGATTAATGCAAACAATGTTCCATACAAGGCATAAAATACAGTTATATGCTATAAATGTGTAGAAGTTAGGAACTACCCAAGACAATACTCTATTACAATGGATAAGAAGGATGATGAGCCCCAATAATCTCCATTATCAATGGATCACGATAAGTCCTATATTAATATGGATAACTATGAATGAATTACATATAACCACTACTTAAAATTAGTGAAAGTTTTAATGTATTTCAATTCATGTCCTATTATTATATCTTTTATGTTTTCTAAAAACATTGAGTCCCCAATAGAAATGTTATTAAATCATTAGGGAAAAACTTCTATAAGTGCTATATCTAAAGTTGAAGTTTATGGGAATGTCCTTCATGAAAATTAAATAAGTCTCCCTTTGATGGAATTTTAGGAAAAAAAGAAGAATTCATTGCTTATGCCTCAAGGTAGTTGAAAATTAATGGGAAAAACCATCCCACGCATGATCTGGAGTTGGCGGTAGTGATCTTTGTGATAAAAATCAGGTTGCATTATCTCTATAGAGAGGAGTGTGAAATATATACAGATAAAAAAAACTCAATTATATATTCACATAGTACAAGTTTAATATGCGCAAACTAAGATGGTTAGATCTCATCAAGGATTATGACTACTCAAACCATTACCAACCTAGAAAAGGGAACAAGATGGAAGATGATCTAAGTAGAAAGGACTTGTTGATTCTATAATTGATGATAATTTAAAATGATCCAATATTATTATATTTGATGAAGATGGACATTGGAATCATAAATAATGGAACATCATCAATCCTTTAACAAAATATTCCTCAACTCTCTCTTTTGGAAAGGTTAAAGGATGCCCAAAAAGATGATGTGGGAATTCAGAAGAAATTAGAAACTATCAGAAAAGGGAAATCCTTAGAGTTCAATTTTAATGAAGAAATAATTGTGAGATTTGGATCAAGACTATGTGTTCCATCAAATCTGAAGTTAAAGAAATAACTTTTGGATTATGAACATATTTTGAATTTCTCCATTCACCTTGGAAACACAGAGATGCATCGAGATCACTGAGAGAATTATTGGTTGGATAACATGAAGAAGTAGATCGTAGATTATGCATCAATGATCAAGTTATGTCAGCAAGTGAATGTTGAGAGGCTGATGTCTATGGGTATTATGTAACCATTACCCATACCAATGTGTAAATGGGAAAACTCCACCATGGACTTTGTCACCGGACTTCTGAAGACATCCAAATGAAACAATGATATATAGGTTGTTTTAGATCATCTTACAAATACTACAAACTTCATTGGAATTTTGGTGGATTTAAAATTGGATCAACTGGTACGAATATACATCATATAATTATTAAGGATTTATGGTGTACCACTATCGATTGTATCTGATCTAGATAAAAGATTCACCTCTATGTTCTAGAATTGTCTCCAACATTCTCTAAATACTGAGCTAAACTTTAGTATGGCTTTTCATCCTCAAAATGATGGTAAATATGATAAAACTATCCAAGAACTTGAGGATATGTTGAGAGAATTATCAATGGACTCCAAAGAAGGATGGGATAAACATCTTCCACTAATTGACTTCTCTTACAATAGCAGTTTCCACTCAATAATCCAAATGGAACATTATGAATACCTTTTTGGTAATATGTGTAGAACACCACCATGTTGGGATGAATTTGTAGAGAGAAAACTTATAGATATATAAATGGTCAATCAAATGGTGGTGATGGTTTAGACCATCCAGAAGCACATCAAATCTAGTCATATTTGACAAAAGATCTATTCTTACAACCATCAACGAGATCTGGAGTTTGATATTAGAGATATGGTTTTCCTTCATATATTTCTATGGAAGATATTTATGAGATTTGTAAAGAATTTAAAGATTATTCCAGGGTACATCATCCCTTTTGAGATGCTTGATTGCATTAGAGTCATGGCCTATCTACTATAACTCCCTATGAACTTGTCTCAAGTACATGATGTATTCCATGTTTCACTGTTGAGGAAGTACATACATGACCCATCACATGTAATCAATCCATAGGTGGTACCATTGGAGAATGACCTCTACTATGAAAAGAATCCAATGAAGATCGTATATTGTAGAGATAACATTCTACAAAATAGGATGGTGACCCTCATCAAAGTGTTGTGGAGAAACCACAAGTTTGAAAAGCAATGTGGGAACTGAAGGAAGTGATGAGGCAAAGTTACCCTCGTCTATTTTATTCTGGGAAATGGAAATTTCGAGGGGGGAATTTCTGAAGGGGGATGTTGTCAAAACCCAAACATTTATGAATAAAATAACCCTTATTTTAATGTCATGTAGATATAGAAAACACATGAACTCTTTTTATTATTATTCTTATTGGGTTTAAATGACCATCTAATATCATTACCTTTGATAGAATAGTCATTGTACAATGATCACACAACTGAAATAAACGTAAGATTTTAACAAATCCTTTTGACACATACAAAGGAGAGGATGTCCTCATCAAGTAGACTCAGACCATATGAAGTGCATTTTTTAGTTCTTGGAAACGAGGTAGAATCACTAGGCCTCTCTCATGACCAAACCCAAGCTGAGCTTCAATGGGTTAATCTTGAACAAAACTTACAATAGTAGAAGTTCAAGTTTATAGGTATTACCACCCGGATGATGTTATCTGAGCCTCCCCAATAGTCTATCGCCATTGTATACCTTGTCCTTAGGCCTGGCATGAGTATTATAAGGGGTTATTTAATAAGGTATTAGTTAATTATTTTTTAATCCTTTTTTGAATAAAATTTTTATTTTATTAATTCCTTTGTGAGAATAGTTTTTCTTAAAAATATAATGAATTAGATAAATTGACTTTTTGGGTAAAATTGTAATTTTTAGTAACATATAAATTATTATATTAAATTGAGTTTTTATTAATAATTTTATTATAATAGTGTTATAAGAGAACACTTTTTAATTATAAGGGATTATTATATTTATTCGTTATTGTTTTTACTCTATAATTGATTAAGTATTCAATTTGATAGGAATTATATTTTTATACGATAAAATGGAAATTCTATTTTTAATTAAAGAATTTATTTTGATGAATATATGAATCTTTGTAAAAAATAATATTTTAATAAAATATTATTATTAAAAAAATTTTATTAAATATAAATGATCATAAAATTTTTATGAAGTCAAATATAAGTTTTATTAATGTTTGGAAACAATTTTTTTCAAAACTCTTCAATTTCCAATAAATGGTAGTTTTTATTTTAAAAGTGAAAATTCACATATTTAGAAAATTATTTAGATAAAATGAATATTATTTTTGGAATCATGATTTTGAATTTATACAAACGTGAATTTTTCCAAATATTCTGAGACAATCAAATTTTTGGATAAAAATTAAATACAATATAAATATATAATGTGATTTATGACATCATAATGACCCAATAGTGATGTAATAAAATAATAGAAAAGGAATATTTTCCAATTTATGTTTTACCTTTAAAATAATGTGATTTTATATTTGTTTGATTAATTATATAATTCTCTAGTGGACCATCCAAAACCTATAAATATTTTATCATTTTAAAATGATTTCCTTGAGAGTTTGACTCACCACCACATAAGAAAGCCTAATATTTTAATATATTAAGACCTTTTCCTTATAAAATATTTTATACAACTCCTCTTTGGAAGAATCCATGTCCAAAAAACATGGTATGGTATGTGGTTTTGAATATTTTAATGTATTGTGTCCAAAACCTAAATAATAAAGAATTCCCTCTCCTTTCCTATATAAATCCACCCAATCTCCCATTCCTCTTCACTAAAACCATTTGGAGATCTACCAACCTCATATAAATACTCTCTATATTCCTATAAATGAGACCCTAATCTCCCAATAAGCCTCTCCCAAGCCTTTGGGATCACAAATCCAAGTAAGTAATCCTCTCCTTCCTCTCTTCCTTTCATTTACATTATGCTTCTTAAGTTCCATATTTATATGTTGGTTTATGATGTTCCAAGACCCCAATACTTTCCATTTTATATATATATGATGATATCTTCCTTTCACTCTCATAAATTCTCCCCCTTGATCCTTTAATCACATCTATTACTATATCAAACTTCTGTAAGGGATCTTCCACCCTCCTCTTGTATCAAGCATTATTTTCATGTTATGTCTTTTAATATCCTTTATTCCTATGTTGGTATATGGTATTAAATTTTAAAATTACTTAAATTGTTATTCTAAATTACTATATACACTTTCAATCTTATTTATTCCTCTTATGAACCCTTATGTGCACCTGTTACTGTGCCGAATTTCTTAAGGGATCCTTACATTCCTTCCTTTCCCAATTTTATCCCAGTTTCTTTATGTTATTATACCCTTCTATTTTCTGTTAAAAATTTTTGTTTTTGATTTAACACCCCCCCCATACTTCCATAATTATGTTTTAATGACTATATACCCCTTTATCTCTCATTTATTCCTTCCATGTACACCTGTTACCATGCCGAAATTCCATAAGGGATTTGTCTCTTCTTATTTCCATTCAGGAATTTCTTCTATATTATGCATCTAAATCGAATATAATTTTTTGGTATATTATGTTTCAAGATTTACTTCATTTATAATTCATGTATTAATGATTAGATACCCCTTTCTCTCTAATCAATCCAATTTATGATTCTCTGTATGACGTCATTATGCTACTGAAATTTCATTGTGATTTTTCAAGAAAAAATCATCATGTAGTGAATATCACACCCATTTACCTATCAATGGTTTCACCTTTATGAACATATACTTATTGAATGGTAATTATTTATTTATTCCACATTCTTTGATCATGGAATAAATGATGATATTGAATTAATCCATATTAAATGATCTATGTGTCACACTTAAGCATGAGATGGAAATGATTATGAAGGTTGTGCCATGATAGCATACCAATGCATTGGGTAATGTTTAGTATCATGAGAATCCATGTTCAATGAGGGTTTACTCATTCTAATTCATGTTCAATGAGAGTTTAATCATGCTCATTCATTTGAAATTAGGGTTTACTCATGCTAATCATTGTGTGATGATCCTTGGATCATGCTAATATCATGTTGTATATTGTTGCCATATTTCTGTGTTATGGTAATCATGATTTATCATGAATTTATGTTTATGTTTCTCTTATGATCCATTGATATGCCTAATACCTAACATATATTGTATTCTTAATTTTATTCCTTGTTTACTCCCTTATTTGGCTTTATAGATCACCCTTTTCTTATGTATGTCCTCAGGTTATCCCATGAAATGTTATGTACAAAGGAATGTTTTGGTAATGTAAAAAATGTTTTCAATAAAGATATTTTATTTTATATCTTAAGAAGTCGTGTAATGTTCCTAGGCCCCAAATAAACTAGACCTCTCGATCTTCTTGTTTGTAATAAGTCGATGTTTATGTAATAAATCATGTTTAAGTGTGTAATAAAGAGCAAGGTTATTATAATAAACATGACCATAAAGGCATCGAATTACATACTGATCCTATTATTGAGGGATTGACGACTCAGAATCCCTAAGTGGAAGATCCCCAAGGGTTCTCTATCCTATTCTTTAAGTAAATACAAAATGATGCTCCTTTTCAAGAGGTCCATATTCCAAGAACTGAGATCAGGAGTACCAGAGAGGCATTAATCACAATAGTTGATCCAATGATGGGTGAGTGTGTTCAACTAATTTGGCTCCTTTACTACCGTCACTTTCAATTAACCCCTGATGTTGATGAGATTTTTCACTTGTGTATTCAGCATCATTGACCATAATGGTCATACATGAAGTGTGGGATTTATTCTAGTTTAATAAATGATGTTAGGTGATGTTGATACAATCTCAGAGGGAGTGGAAGAAGGTGACTCATTGAGTGAACTAATCCTGGAATATGTCTTTCACTCTGGGAGAGGCTATGAGTCTGACTTGGAGTTATATGAGGCTCTTTTCACTACATGTTGTTTTGTCTGGAGAGATATCTAGAGGATAATCACTATGATACCTCTTAAATACATGTCATCATAACTTCACCAACTTCCATTAAAGATATAAATGTTGTAATACAGAGTATTTGATTACTGTGAGATCCATCATGTGTTGAATTAGATCATCCAACAAAGGGAAATGGAGAAAATATCACAACAAGTTGAGGTACAGCTGATAGTACAGTTTGAGAAACATATATCTTCTATAACCCAAGTTGAGCTCAGAAAAACTAATGAGGTGGAGAAGTATCAAAATTACCTTGATGGGAAATCTTTATAAATGGTGTGCTTGAAGGAATAAATGATTATTATGCATGAAGAAATATTCCAACTACATCAATCATTGAAAGGGACCATGGCACAAATAATGGATTATTTTTCTATAGAGTATGAGAAGCTTTATAACATTAAGGAGTCAGATTCTACACAATTTGATGGGTTTTGGAAAACTATAGAAACTTATTGAGTTGTAGTTCAAATTATCAAAACCAATGTTGGGGAAAAACTATAAAATTTGGTAGAGAGGCTCTAGCATGTGGATGTTCCCCTACACTTTAGAATATAAATGAAATTGATATTGGTGTTTTTGATCACTTATTCATGAATCCCTGTACTTTTTATAATTGTAATATATCACTAAAAATGACTCATTTGATTAATGTACATTTATTATAATTACAATGATATGGGATAGGGAGCAATCTATTTTTTCCTAATCCATGGGGCCTAGTGAGAATAGTTCAACAATTTTTTAGGTCATATTGAAAACCTTAAAAACATTTTGTCATTACTTCCATATCCCTAATGTTTTTCATCTCCAAAGTGTAGATGACTTATTAGGTGATACATGTCTTTTTCATAGTCTTTTCTTTGTGGGTTTTCATCCTAACAAGTTTTATGCATTTATTTTTTTACGCTGCTCGATTATTGCCTAAACTATACAGAGAATGGGTTTAGTGAACTAAGAATCAACTTTTATCCAAGCTTCTCTTTATGGGTCTTCAACCTAGCAGGTACTATTTCTCTTTTTGTGCTAGTTTAAAGTCATGAATTCCATACAAATAAAAATGGTATTTTAGGTCGAATAACTTTAACCATAAGTTTTGAAATGATGACGGAAACAAATATTGTGGTCCAAGAAGGTTCCTACATTATTTAGATACCCGAAGGGGAATTTTGAGTCATTATTTTCTGATTTATGAATCAAAAACATGACATGAGACATGAATGTGAAAAATATGTGCAAATTAAATTCCAAAAGCAGTTTCTAGAACAATATTCTCAATGCTCATGGTAATAGAGGAGGTCACTCTTAAGGAAGGAATTACCACTAGTTGACAAACCCATTTTTGTGTGACTTTATGAAAACCAACTGGGTAATGATACTACAAAGTCAGTAATAGAATTTAAGAATAATTCCTATATTCTACTACCCATGGTCGAGTATTTTGTGAAGATATTTATTTATCAAGACCAGGAAGGGTGGATTTCCATGGGAAAGTGTTTACGAATAAAGGGAGTATTGTATTGTCATTATCCATGAATGGTAAATCACTCCTATAAGAATTTGGATTATGTGAATTAGGGTACATTTTGATAAATGATAGATTTCAGGGTGAAAGTCCCCTTTCTAACAAGGGTTGAAGCATAGTGTAGTTTAGTGTCATGCGACCAATACATTCATCTTGCAGCATAACATCTTATGATGAGGATACTGCTGTAAAGTTTAACATCTTGTGAATAGGATATTATTCTATGTATCATAATACCATATAGATAGTACATTATTATATATATTTTAATTTTGTGTAGCAAGGGAATTGGAAGTATATAAGTTAAGGTCTTCATCCTTGACTGAAAGGTTAATAATTTTCCCATTTCATGGTAATCTATCTGAGAATGCACCATCACTTTCAGGATGAGGAGGGAATGTTGTAAGTTGTAATTTTGGGATCTTTAGATCTTGAGAGTGGTATAGTGAAAGGGATTATGGTGATAAATGAGGTCTCTCTAGAGGAATAAATAATTTCTAGTTTACAAATCTGTTTTTTGGATGAATGTAAACAAAGCCAACTGGGGAAAGTTATAGCATAGTCAAATAACAGAATACTATGGATAATAAGTCCTTAATATGGGTGAATTATTCAATGAAAACTAGGGTGTGTTACAAAATATTCATGAAAATGATTTATTAGGAATTCTAATATTCTATTGATAATGGATGAAGGATGTTTATAGAGATTTGGATCTATCTAGGTACAGAGTTTGGTTTTTGGAAGGAAAGTACCTAAATATGGGAGGAGGATTCCAAGTCAAAATTACTCAAGAAAGGGGGAATGGGTTTCCGATAAAGGTCTAACCTAAACTCATGAAATACTCTGCTTTTAGTTTTATTTCATATGACTTGAACAATATCATTCTAGATATAACAGGTAATTTGTGGCCTATTGGACCAAGTTCGTTCCGTCATAAATCGGATATGTGGGAGGAAATTATAAATTATGATCTTAGGGGTTCCTAGATCAGGAGAAATGATATGGGACAAGTATGTGGGGGATGAACATAGACTACATTTAAATAGAGGGTTATATCATAATGTCATCAATGCTTATGAAAGTAGAAGAGGCTTCTCTGGAGGAAGAAATTACCACTGGTTGACAAAACCATTTTGTGGGGTTAATTTATGTAAAACATACTAGGTAATGTTACTACATAGTCAAACAATATAATATTCTAGATTATAGGCCCTTTATATGGAAAAATTATAAAAATCCAACCAGGGCATGTTACAGTATAGTCAAGCAAATGAGTCCTTACATATCCGACATTCAATCGCCAATGGATGGAGAAAGATTATTAAGATCCATAAGTGTCCAATATTAGGAGTATGAAGTGTGGAAGAGATATGTCTAGGCATAAAGGAAGTAATTAGTTTTATATTTTCTATTGTTTTTAGATTCCTTTTCATGGATCTGACTTTCATGTACAAGGAGAAATCTCTATATCCTTAGTGGACCCCAGAATTAGGGGACCCAAATTAAGATTTGCGGCCTATATTTTTTTATTTGTATGTGAGAGGGCGAATTTTTATTTACCTCATGGTCAATACTAGAGCACGATGTAAAAACCCGAGATTTTATGTGAATTATTCTTTTTAATTTCATTAAAGTCTTGTTTTGTATGCTAAACCAAAATTAGTTTGTGTTATACACAACACTATATTAGCTTACAGTATACACAACACTATTCTTGGCTCATGTTACACACAATTTAAAGTTTGTTTTGTAGAAATTATTCTACTAAACATTAATTATAGATTTTTTTAAATGTATAAATTAAATAAGTTTTGAATTATGTTATACGCAACACCAAAGGGAGCTTTCACTACACGTATCCCTGACCTGTCTTGCATTACACACAATCACACCTTTCTCGATAGCGTGTGTAGTAGGCAATACCGGATTTCACTAAAAAACAATATATTGTCATGATATTAATATGGGCTAGCCGTTATGAATAGTATTAACTACATTTTGAATTTTTTAACATTATTTTTCATCTTAGAGATTTTATAGAACATGGTATAAGAACAAAAGACATCTTTTAGGTAAAATAAATATTTTTCAAAAAAATGCAGTTTTGCCGCCTTTTGATGGCACACCCACTTTAAATCTAGTTTTTTACATATTTAAAAGTTAAACTTAATAAAATAAAATCCATATTTGGAATTAGGATATAAAAATTTACACTGGATAAATTTTTCATATTATTCTCACAACATTCATATTTTCATGTATAGTAAAAACACGTTATATTTTAATTAAAAACAACTTTTTTCATCGCAATAATTTATAAGGTTAAATTATAATATTGAACGGTTTTAAAGTATAAATAGAATATATTTTTACCATTTAAAATAATTTGTGTCATTACCATTAATTTTACATTGAATTCATAAGTAAAAACATTTCAATCTTTGGCAATGTTTTAACTTTTAAAACCAGTTTTCTTAACTACGGGATTAATTTTAAATTAATTAATTAAACTTCTATGTTTTGAATTTTGAAAATTTGATTTCATATTTGAATTAATTGGGTCCAAATTATGTTAATAGGTTACTTTTATTTTTTTGATATTATGAATAGTAACTACGGTAATTTTTATTTACAGCAGTTAAAGGTAAATCGGGTAATTAAGGGTAACAATAAGATTATAAAATTACCCTAACTCCTGAAAAAAAAATTTATTGGATGACTAGAGGTCAAACCATATCACCTAAGGGTCGGAATAGATTAATTTTATAGATTTTGAATCAGAAATTAATTTAAATATTATTAAAACCAAAGAAAGTGACAGCATGTCACTCTCTTAAATCTTATAAGTATAATAATTTTAATTTTGTGATAAACTTAAATAAACTTCGAACATGAATAGTATCCATAAATATAAAAAAATTATCTACATCATGTGAAATTATTTATAATTTTTAGGGACTAAATAATTGTCATTAAAGGTGACACAATAGTGATGTTGAAATTATTTTATAGATTGAAATATAAAATAAATGGTTTTAAAAATATTAAAATAAAAATTATATGAACTATTTAATGTGATCCACTAATTTTATAGATAAATATGACATTATAAGAATCTATTAAAGCTTTTAGTTTGAACATATCTTCTGTGAGGATTTTATTTAAATTCAAATAAATGAATAGTGTCGAAATTGACACTATTTTTATTTTATAAAAATAACATAATATAAAATTGTTTAAAAATAACTAAAATATTTAAAAATTATAAATTAAAATTTATATGGTCAATAATATCATAAATTATCCAATTATGAACAATTCACAACACATATTTAATTATTTATAACAAGTTAAAATTTAGAATCTTATTACCACAAATAAAATTAAATTGATTAAATAAGGATAAATCAAGTTGATAATGTCTAAAATAAATTCCCAACATGTCTAAATTTTATTGGTTTATTATATTAAAACCCTATCTCATCTAATCTTCGTATTTGGGTCATTTAGAAAGTTTTTATGTGGGGTTTGAATTTATTATAAATTAATATTTTTGAGGTTTCCAAAGGTGCCCCTCTCCTCCCTTATAAAAGGGCACCTCCTCCCTCTCCTCTTTACACAACATTGGGACTTAAATATCGGCCAAAACAGGCTCATTACTCTTCTAAACTTCCCTAGTAATATTCTGGAGGATCTAGTCTTCTCAAAATACCAACTCTAGTCCCTTAAGAGGAAGTTTAAAGGAGGCACGTCGAGGTAGAGGTAATCTCTTCTACCGATTCTTTCCAGTTTCTTCCTTCTTCTACTTCCTCTTATTTAGTTTTTTCATTATAAAGTAATAAAATCAGTATCACTCATATAATAATATGTTATTATAAATATGAAACAACCCTATTTCATCTTATATCCATCCTACAGAAAACAAAATCACCGCGCGTGCGTACGTACGGAATACCGTCTCTACACCGTGTTGTAAGTTGTCTTCCACCCCCACCTTACATGGATGGGTATAATGGTGTAAATAAATAACTATATATGATTATTGTAAACTGATATTTATCTTTAAATATAATACATAAACTTCAATACAATTCCACGATCATGGGAATGATATCATCGCTCGTGCATACGTACAGACTACCGTCTCCACGAACGTGATGATATTCATTTTCCATGATTAACCATTCAAGTATAATTATAAATTATATATATAATATATAATCAGGAAAGATATTACATAATAATGATACTAGATTTATGTATATATATATTTCATTTACTTAAATCCATTCAATTCAATACGGAAACAAAAACAGTGTTCATGCGTACGTACGGCCTACCGTCTCCATAAACAGTGTATTTCATTCCATTTATCGATCTATCATATATATTTATATACTGGATATATATTATATATAAATCATATTTTATATTATAGAATTATGTAAATTAGGATATGAGTAATAATATCAATAACAACAAATCAAAACACGTACGATAAATGAAACGATTTTACCCAAAACACGGCTTTAACATGGAATTTACAAAAGAACAGGTAATATTATGTCATAAGTGAACCATATAGGATATCATAACAATGAATATGATTCTGTAATAATTAAATGACATTATTTAAATCATTATACAGGAGGTTCGGATACATACAAAGCATATTGGACATAATGTAAGGGATAAATTTTCCAATCTCGTTTTTATCCGAGATTGTTTATTCGTAAATATTTACTAGGGTTATATTTATCATTAATGTCCCAATTTTATAAAAATGGTTTCATGCATGTTTAAAGTCCATTTTACCCATTTTTTATTTTTACTACATGGTATGTAAGGAATCTTTCTTCTTTTTACCATACGAGGTACTTTTTGACTTTTCTGGCAAAAGTACAAGAAGAATGTTTTTTAACTTATATGGAATGAATGGATTTTTACGGTTTCATAAATAATTATTTCAATAAACCTTACACTACAAAATTTCATGATTATCTCCAAAAATACATTTTATTTTAAAATTTCATGGCATTTTGAGAAAAGAAAAGGATTTTGAAGAAGAAAGGATATTTTCCTCAAGAATTCTTTTCAAGTGTTTTATGAAAACCATTTTCCATCTAGGATGACATTATTTCATATGTGTATGTTTCAAGTATAATATCTATATAATTTACATGGTTTCACTTTTCTTATAATGAAACGATATCCATTTGTTTGATATGGATTATGTTATGATGGGATGATGTTTATGAAACCCATTTTTATTCTTTGGGTTATGATGAATGATTTATATTTATGTTGTGGCACAAGTAAGAATGATTTCATTATGAGATGGGTGGGACATATATCTCCATCCAATGCATTGGGTATAGATTTATATCTCATTATATAGACATGGCTAGAATGGTAAGTTAATCTGATTCAGTGATACATGACTGGAATGAGGAGTGAACTCGATTCAGAAAGGGACTTTGTCCACTAAGATTGTCTTGGAAGCAATGCCTTGGCTACTATGGAAATCATATCATGTGCTTAATTTTTTTCCACAATTACAAGTTTTATTCCCAAGCTATTTTATCTTGTTTAATGTTTCTTGATGATCTATTCCTTACATACTACTATATTTTATGTCATTGCTCATTATTTTTATGTTTAAACAATATGTTCATGTTTTTTCTAAGTTCAAATGTATATGATTTGTTTTATTTTTTCCATGCTTACCCTAAATTATCATTTTATCTCACCCTTTATATGTTTTATTTTCCCCAAGATTTAAAGAAAGGTTTTAAGTAAGAAAACAAAAGGGGAAGATCTTATTGGAGATGTTGAAGATCTTTCACCTTGATTAGAAGATTATATTCTGAGTTTCCAAAGACACTAAACTATTACGGTCCTTGTGTGTCTATTTTTGTTATGTATTAAGTATTCTGAAAAAGTAATGTAATGTCCATGTACGTAAAGCTTTGGGTATCTACATTTGGTATCAGAGGAAAGGTTTAGTTAACCTTTGGAAACTTGGATGTGAAAACTTTAGTGAAATCCCTAGAGATATGTCTAAGGTATGTCTAGGGATGTCTCTAAGGTTAAGTATATGTATACGTTATAGTCCTAGAATTACGGTAATGATCGTATAATTACAATTAAGATGTTATATGTTGAAGGTACTCCCCCTTTAATATATTTTTTTACCTAGAATGATTTTTCCCCTCACAGTATTATTTTTGGGTTTTAGATGATGGCTGGAACCCGAAGGAACCGTGTTGATCAATGTAATGGGCAATGCAATGATCTTCCTCCTCGACAAACCAATGTTATGGGAGATGGAGTTAAAAATATTATTTTTATACTCACACAAGATATGAATCATTCTGGACTTCCAAATGAGCAGAGAATGGAACAATATTCTATTGAGTCCTTCATGAGGCAATGTCCACCTTCTTTCAGTGGGTCTTTAGATACACTTGTTGATGAACAATGGATCAGAACCATTGAAAAGATATTTTCCATACTTCGTTGTTAAAAACAAGAAAAATTCATTTTGGCTGTTTACCGGTTAGAAGGTGAAGCAGACCAGTGGTGGAAACTAATTAATAATACAAGGACCCAAGATGAAATGGAATCTATGGAATGGGATGAGTTCAAGAAATTATTTTTCAATAAGTAATTCCCTTGTATTCTTTGAACAAAGATGGAAAAGGAGTTCCTTGAGCTTAAGCAAAAGGATGATGAATCTGTTGGTATATATGAAGTGAATTTTACAAGGCTTGAAAGGTATGCTTCTGGATTTATCATCCAACCTGAAAGTAATGTTGATCAATTCTTTAGTGGCTTAAAACCAAGTCTTCTAAGGGCATTAGCTATAAGAGACTTCAGTACCTATGAAGAAATTGTGTGTTGTGTTATTAAGGTAGAAATTGAATTTGGTGTTACATATCCATCTCATGCTTTTGACAAGAAATGAAAGATGGAGTTCAAGGAAAAATCTCAGAACAATGGTGAAAAGAATGTGAATGTTTCTTTAAGCTCAATGTGTTGAAAGAAGCATGGTGGAGATTGTCTAAAAGGTACTAGAAAATGTTTCATGTGTGGAAAACAAGTTCATCGAATAACTGAGTGTCGAAGTAATGGGAAAAAGGTTTCTAATGATGTGTATAGAGAGAATACTATAGAGAATGCTCCACCAACACTTCAATACTACAAGTGCAAGGAAATGGGCCATTATGCTAATCAATGCCCTAATCCAAGGTTTAATGATGATCGACCTCAACAACATCTTAAGGTAAATGACAAAGGGAAGTCACATGTGATCACTATTGGCGATGTTGAGTATAAAAATGATGTAGGGGAATGATTATGTGTTTATGTAACAGGATTCTGAAATAATGTTGTGGAATCTCATTTATGGTATCGTGGATTTTTGGAATATCTATGTATTGTTTTTCAATAATTATATGGTACTGGTAACCATGAGAAGTGATTTAAATATTTTTGGAAATAAGATCAAATGCGCATAATGAAGGGATAAAGAGAAAATGAAATTAGTTCATGGTCTCAGTATATAGAAATTTTGGGATTTTGGTATGTGGAAAGAGTTAACTTTAGACAGAATTCATGTTTTCACTAAGGTTCAATGGGTATTCATTTTTCAAAAGAATACAAGATTAAGGTATTCACATGTTTGGAATGTGACCAACAAGTTATATCTTATGATATATAAGGGAAAAATGATGGTATTCACTTGCTCGGTAGATGACATTTCTAGTAATTGTTTTCTTTATACTATGAGCTTGGACAAAAGTATTTTGGATAATCCTAAAGATTTGAATGAATTAAGTTAGACATAAGATATTATAGTTTAAGGCTAGAACGTTTTTCAATATTATTTCAAGAATGTTATAATAATGTAGTTTTAGAAAAATGGACAACTGGCAGGACGGGAGACAACCCATTGCGTCAAACAAGGCTGTAGGAATCGAACTCATAAGTGAAGTGTGATAGACCTTTATCACCAACCACTAGCCTACAGGAAGTCCCTGGTTAGTAGAAACTAGTTCTATTATATTAAGTGGTATGATAGATGAAGTATAAGTCCATTTTTGGAATCATATACGATTAACCTCACCATAGATGGACTTATAGATATTTGATAACTTTTTCTAACCTTTTGTTTAAGACAGATGGAACAAACCATCATTCTATCGCATGATCTGCTAACACTTAAAGGAAGAAAAAATCAACTTCATTTCTTTAAGAGATGATGTGTAAATTTTTTAAGGCACAAACAACAGTGAGATTGTACCAAAATCAAGTAAGTATTTCTTTTAAGTTTTCTTCAACTTTAGAGAGATGATCTTGAAAACCAGAAATGTTGTCTTAATGTCCTCATATCTGATGAATCAGATGGTACCTTAGATCATCACAAATTTATGGATTTGTGATTGTTGGCTTTTTCATATCCATGTTCTCCACCACTCTCCATCAGAACTAGATGGTCAGATTTCTCTTCCATATCCATATTTTCACCTATGTTCTCCTATGTAGAAACCCAGTGATTAGTTAAATTGGGTAACTGTTACGTTTCATACTTTAGTTTTTAAAGATATTTTTTGGTATTCCTTTTTACAATGTGGGTTTCTATGAAAGAAACTTTCAAGTAGTAAACCATTTATAAACCCGACGAATTTCGAGGGAGAAATTCATTTTAAGGGGGGTAGAATGTAACAACCCGAGATTTTATGAGAATTATTCTTTTTAATTTCATTTATTTATTGTGTTTTACACTACACCAAAATTATCTTCTGCTATACACAACATCGTATTAGCTTTCAGTATTCATAGCACTATTCTTGGCTCGTGTTACACACAATTTCAAGTTCGTTTTGTAGAAATTATTCTATGCAAAATGAAGTATAGATTTTTTTTAAAGTATGAATTAAATAAGTTTTGAATTATTCTATACACAACAACAAAGTGAGATTTCACTACACGCATCCCTGACTTGGCTTGCATTACTCGCAATCGTGACCTTTCTCGATAGCATGTGTAGTACGCAATACTGGATTTCACTAAACAACGATATATTGTTATAATATTATTGACTAGCCGTTATGAATAGTATTAAATAAATTTTGAATTTTATAACATTATTATTCATCTTATACATTTTATAAAACATGGTTTGAGAACAAAATAAATTTTTTAAGTAAAATAAGTATTTTTTTTAAAATGCAGTTTTGTCGCCTTTTGATGGCGCACCTACTTTAAATATAGTTTTTGACATGTTTATAAGTTTAATTTGAAAAAATAAAATTCTTATTTGGAATCAGGATATAAAAATTTACTCTGGATAAATTTTTTATATTATTCTGACAACTTTCATATTTTCATGAATAGTAAAAACAAGCTATATTTTAATTAAAAACAACTTTTTTCATTGCATTAATTTATATGGATAAATTATAATATTGAATGGTTTTAAAATATAAATAGAATATATTTTTACCATTTAATATAATTTATGTCATTACCATTAATTTTACATTGAATTCATAGGTAAAAACATTTCAATCTTTGGTAATGTTTTAGCTATTAAAACCCATTTTCTTAACAATGGGTTTAATTTTTAATTAATTACTGCAAGTTCTGTGTTTTGAATTTTGAAAAATGGATTCCATATTTGAATTAAGTGGGTCCAAATTATGTTAATAGGTTACTTTCATTTTTTTGATATTATGAATAGTAACTATGGTAATTTTTATTTACTGCTGTTAAAGTTAAATAGGGTAATTAAGGGTAAAAATAAGATTATAAAATTACCCTAACACCTTCCAAAATTCTATTGGATGACTAAAGGTCGACCCATATCACCTAAGGGTTGGAATAGATTAATTTTATGGGCTTTTGACCATGGAAATAATTTAATTATTATTAATACCAAAGAAAGTGACAACAAGTCACTCTCTTAAATCTTATAAGTATAATAATTTTAATTTACTGATAGACTTAATAAAACATCAAACATAAATAGTCTCCAGAAATATAATAAAATTATACACATCATGTGAATTTATTTAGAATTTTTAGGGATTAAATAATTGTCATTAAAGGTGACACAATAGTGATGTTGAAATTATTTTATTGATTGAAATATCAATTAAATGGTTTTAAAAATATTAAAATAAATATTATATGAACTATTTAATGAGCTCCAATAATTTTCTAGAAATATATGACATGTTATGAGTATATTAAATCTTTTAGTTTGAACATATCTTTTGTGAGGATTATATTTAAATTCAAATAAATGAATAGTATCAAAATTGACACTATAGTTATTTTATAAAAATAACATAATATAAAATTGTTTAAAAATCACAAAAATATTTAAAATTTATAAATTAAAATTTATATGGTCCAAAATATCTTAAAGTATCCCATTATGGAAAATTCACAACACATTAGTAATTATTTATAACAATTTACAATTTACAATCTTATTAGCACAAATAAAATTAAATAGATTATATAAGGATAAATCAAGTTGATAATGTTTAAAATAAATTCCCAACTTGTCTAAATTTTATTGGATGATGAGATTACAACCCTATCTTATCTAATATTCTGACATGAGTCATTTTGGAAGTTTTTATGTGGGGTTTGAATTTATTATAAATTAATATTTTTTTAAGATTCCAAAGGTGCCTCTCTCCTTCCACTACTACAAATACGCCCTTCATCAGCGCTAAAAAGGGCCTTTAACAGCGCTAGGAAAAGCACTGTTAAAGCTAGTGAAGATAAATGGGGGTCCCCTTTATCAGTGCTTAAAAAACCTCTGATAAAAGTACCCCTTTATCAGTGTTTTTTTAGCGCTGATAAAGTGGTCCTATATCAGCGCTTCCTTTATCAGCGCTTTCGTTTTAGCACTGATAAAGGACTCGTTTATCAGAGCTTTTAAAAAAGCTCTGATAAAAGTTAAAAAAATGAAATAAATTTAAAAAAATTACAAAAAAATAAAAGAAATTTAAAAAAAATTAAAAAAATTAAAAAAATTACAAAAAATAAAAAAAATCATGCCAATCGTGGGGGGGCTTTATAGCGCTTGATCCCCCCCTTTTATCAGCACTTTGTAGCCCCTACAGCGCCCGTACTCACCCCCTCCACCCTTTATCAGCACTAGATCCTAGCATCCACCCCCATGCACGCGCCTCTGCCTCCATCAGGTTTTGAACTTGAGACCTCCCCCCTGCGCGCCTAAGCCCTTACCACTACTCTATTTTGATTTTTTTTCTATTTCATGATATCTCTCTATATATATATAGTTATATTTATTCGTATAGTAATATATATTTATATTAATATATAGTTATATAGTTATATTAATATATATAGTTATATTAATATATATATATATATAGTTATATTAATATATATATAGTTGTATTAATATATATATAGTGATATTAATAAATATATATAGTTATATTAATATATATCTCTATTTATATATATATATATATAGTTATATTTATTCATATTGTAGTATATATTTATATTAATATATCTATATATAGTTATATTAATATATATCTCTATTTATATATATATATATATATATTTAGTTATATTTATTCGTATAGTAATATATATTTATATTAATATACATATATATATATAGTTATATGAATATATATATTTATAGTGATATTAATATATATATATTTATAGTGATATTTATATATATATATATATAGAAATATTAATATATATGTAGTTATATTAATATATATATATATATAGCTAGATTAATATATATATATATATAGTTATATTAATATATAGTAGTTATATAAATATTCATATATTGGTATTTTAAATAAAATCGATATTAGTTATTATTTAGATAGAGCTAGTATATTTTATATGTAAATATGTTTAATTATTTATTTTAAAAATTTAATTTTTAGGTGTGAATATAAAAAACAATATGTACATATAGTTATATATTTGATTATAAATAGCAATGAATTATAAAAACTATAAAATTTCAAAGATATAATATCAATTTGAATGTAATACCTTGGAATAAATCTAGTCCCCACCAAAAAAGCCAATAATACCCCCTCAAACGAGGCTGAAAACCCACAAAATGTTAAAAAAATCTAGGTACCCCGAACAAAAACTCAATTTTGGAGGCCTTCTATGTCTCTTTTGGCCTCAAAAAACGCTTGACCAGTCCTACACCCACTATTCATATCGACGTAGATCTCGTCGCCGGCTTCAATTTGATATGTGGTAGAGCTCAAATGGACACCCAGATCAAAAGTTATGGCCGTTTGAAGTTTGAGTTGCGTTTTCAACTTATTTTGGATCTTTTTTTAAATTTTTTAAATTTTTTTAGTCTTAAAATTGTTATTAAATGAATACTACTCCATAATAATTAGAAAATTATTAATTAAAAATATTTTTTTAATTTTTTAAGGAGCAATTTTCACTAAATATCTTATATATTAAGTATATTAAGTGTTAATGTACATTTATAATTATCTAAAATATATTTAAAAATTATATATTATATCTATATCAATATAACTATATTTATATACTAATATATTAATATTTTTTTTAATTTTTTTTTGAATTCGACCCTTTATCAGCACTTTTAAAAAAAGCGCTGATAAAGCTCCCCCCCCCCCTTATCAGCACTTTTTCATTAGCGCTGATAAAGGGGGGGGGGCGCTGAGAAAAACTGTTTTTGTGGTAGTGTCCCTTATAAAAGGGCCCCTCCTACCTCTCCTCTTTACAAAACATTGAGCCTTCAAGCTTGGTCAAACCCTACCCATTACTCTTCTCAAATTCCCTAGTAATATTCTGGATGTTCTGGTCTTCTCAAAAGACCAACTCTAGTCCCTTAAGAGAAAGTTTAAAGGAGGCACGTCGAGGAAGAGGTAATCTCTTCTACCGATTCTTTCAAGTTTATTCCTTATTCTACTTCCTCTTATTTAGATGTTTAATTATTAAGTAATAACATCAGTATCAATCATATACTGATATGTTATAATAAATATGAAACAACCCTATTTCATATTCTATCCATCCTACAGAAAATAAAACCACTGCATGTGCGTACGTACGGAATACCGTTTCCACGCCGTGGTGTAATCTGTTTTCCACCACCACCATACTTGGATGGGTATAATGGTGTAAATAAATAACTATATATTATTATTTTAATGTGATATTTATTCTTAAATATTATACATACACTTTAATACAATTCCCCAATCATGGTAATGATATCATCGCTCATGCGTACGTACGGACTACCATCTCCACGAACGCGATGTGATTCTTTTGCCATGATTAACCATTCAATTATGATTATAAAGTATATATATAATAAATAATCATGAAAGATATTAAATAATAATGATACTGGATTTATGTACATATATGTTTCATTTACTTAATACCATTCAATTCAATAAGTAAATAAAAACAGCGTTCATGCGTACGTACGGCCTACCGTCTCCCGGAACGGTGTATTTCATTCCATTTATCGATCTATCATATATATTTATATACTAAATATATATTATATATAAATCATGTTTTACTTTCTGGAATTAAGTAAATCAGAATATGAGTAATAATATCAAGAACAACAAATTGAAACATGTACGCTAAATGAAACGATTTTACCCAAAACACTGCTTTCACATGGAATTTACAAAAGAACGGGTAATATAAAGTCATAAATGAACCATATATAATATCATAACAATGAATATGATTCTGTAATAATTAAATGACATTATTTAAATCATTATATAGGAGGTTCGGATACATATGAAACATATCAGACATAAGGTAAGGGATAACTTTTCCAATCTCGTTTTTATCTGAGATTGTTTATTCCTAAATATTTACTGGGGTTATATTTATCATTCATGTCCCTGTTTTATAAAAATGGTTTCATGTATGTTTAAATTCACTTTTTCCCATTTTTTATTTTTACTACATGGTATGTAAGGAATCTTTTTTTTACCATATGAGGTACTTTTTGACTTTTCTGGAAAAAGTACGAGAAGAATGTTTTTTTAACTTATACGGCGTGAATAGATTTTTACAATTTCATAACGACTTATTTCAATGAATCTTCCTCTAAAAAATTTCTTGATTATCTCCAAAAAAATACTTTTCTTTTAAAATTTCATGGCATTTTGAGAAAAGAAAATTATTTTGAATAAAAAAGGATATTTTCCACAATAATTATTTTCAAGTGTTTCATGAAAACCATTTTCCATATAAGATGACATTATATCATATGTGTATGTTTTAACTATAATATCTCTATGATTTACATGGATTCACTTTTCTGATGATGAAATGATATCCATTTGTTTTATATGGATTATGTTATGATGGGATGATGTTTATGAAACCCATTTTTATTCTTTGGGTTGTGATGAATGATTTATATTTATATTGTGGCACAAGTAAGAATGATTTCATTATGATATGGGTGTAACCTATATCTCCCTCCAATTCATTGGGTAAAGATTTATATCTCATGAGATAGACATTACTGGAATGGTAACTTAATCTGGTTCAGTGATACAGGACTGGAACAAGGAGTGAAATCGATTCAGAAAGGGACTTTGTCCACTAAGATGGTCTTGGCAGCAATGCCTTGGAAACTATGCAAATCATATCATGTGCTTAATTTTTTTCCACAATTACATGTTTTATTCCCATGCTATTTTATAATGTTTAATGTTTCATTATGATCTATTCCTTATGTACTGCCATGTTTTATGTCATTGCTCATGATTTTGATGTTTAAACATTATGTTCATGTTTTTTTAAGTTCAAATGTATATGATTTGTTTTATTTTCTCTATGCTTACCCTTTCTAAGCATTTGATCTCACCCTTCATATGTTTTCTTTTCCCCGGGATTTAAAGTAAGGTTTTAGGTAAGAAAACAAAAGGGTAAGATCTTTATGGGATATGTTGAAGACCTTTCACCGCAATTAGAAGATTATATTTCGAGTTTCCAAAGACACTAGACTATTACGGTCCTTGTGTGTCTGTTTTTGTTATGTATTAAGTATTCCACAAAAGTAATGTAATGTCCATGTACATCAATCTTCGAGTCTCTACACACGAGGCCTTGGAATTACTACATATCTCATTGGAATTAGAATCAATCCACACATAGATATTAAGGTAACATGTAGTTTAGATTCATGCGGTAAGGACATTAGTCGGGCATTTTAACATCATGCAGTAACGATAAAGGTGACTCGGTATGAAAAAGAACTGTTGTAGATAGACCAGGGAACACGGCCTAGGCTTCACTATGTATCTTTCTAGAGAAAGAATCAATCCACATGTAGTTCTAAAAAGTATTTCCCATACTGATTGAATTCAAGTGTGTAGAAAATGGGGGTGTTTGAATACAACAGGCTCATGTATGGGGTGAGAACCCATATTGGATTATCATATGTAGATCTAACTCATACATAAGTTCATGGGTGAATTTTCCATATTATAGTTAGACCAGGAATTTTGGATCTCAGCATCACTACATATATTATGGGAATGAGAATCGATCAATACATAGTTCTCAAATGAACCATGTAGTTTAGAGTCATGCGTTATGGACATGTGGTGTTCCTTTAAAGGTCTTGAAACTAAGACTATGATATCCCTGATTTGAGTTTATGTTCCTTTTATAGGGATCTTCTTTAAAAAACCTCTTAAAACCACATGAGCTATGATTGGTATGAAAAACAAGGAGTGGTAAAATCTTCTTCCATGACAAAATGCAACACAAGTTAAGGATATGGTAATTTGGTTTATGTGGTTACTAGTCTAGGATATATGATATAGGTGTCTCTATGTATCAAATTATAATTAGAATCTAGTTGTATGTATTTTTTCAATCCCATGCTGTTTAATGTCATGCGGTGAGGATGAATATGACATAATGTGAAAGAGGGTAAATGTTGTGGCTGGGCCCAAGAAGTGAAATATGAACGTCACTACATATCTTATGATGGTAGGAATCAAGTAGCATGTAGTTATTAAAAGGTTACCTATGTATTTCTAACTCATACATAGGGATTGGGGCATTTTTTCCTTACTGGGACTGGACCCAGGAATATAAATCTGGGTGTTAATACATATCTCATTGACATGAGAATCAACCCAAACATTGTTATCAAAAAGATTTTGAAATTTATCATTTTTAAACAAAGACATTATCCATTTAGTTTAAAGTATTTTATAAGGGATGTGGTTCACTCAGCATAGAAAGGAATATAACTGATGTACTAGGGTATATGACCTGAGAATCACTATGTATCCTATTAGTTCAAGAATCAAGCAGCATAATATTCTTGAAAATAGTTCCCCACCTCAATCAGGTTTTTATGTGGTTAAAAGGGGGATTTTATATTTTTTATAATGATGGTGAGGCCCAATATATGAGATTTATGTGTTACTATATATCTCTTTGGGATGATAATCAATCCATCTTCTTTTCTAGAAAAAGTTTTGGTAGGAGACCAACACCAAGAAATGTAACCCCCTCAAGCATGGATCAGAATGCAATGGGGTTTTGCATCTTTTAGAATCGATGTGAATCATGCAGTTTTATGTCATGTTGAAATGACTATGTCATATAGTTTAATGTATTATGACTTGGAAAATATGTCATTATTTTTATGTTCATGAAAAAGAATACCAACTATTCCATGGAACATTGTGAATATGAGATGTATACCATGTAGTTTGACTTTATATATTCAAGATAACATGCTACATCTTTTAATGTCTTACATATTGGACTATAAGGCATCATATAGTTTAATGTCCTATTTCTAAGATTATTTTCATGGGATTATATAAAATATTTCTTTTGGAACCTTGCATTTATTGTTATCATAATAATCTCTCTATATATTGAAATTAAGGAATAAGATTTTTTATATTAGAACATGTTTATAGAGTAAGGTCCCTCCCACTTCAACTCAATATTTGGAGGCTTCTTTCCTGGTATAATTGGATTCTCAAAGGAATTTTAATTTTATCATGTTGATTTGTTTCTATTTCTTACACTATTTATGTGGAAATTTGTTCCCTCTTTCATCTTGTATGATTCTAGGTTCTTGTTTCCAACTCGTGGGTATTAGAAACGCCCTTCAGGATATATTAAGATCAGCTCGGTTATCTGGGTACTAGGGTATCTGGGTTGGTTCATGACAAACTGAATTTCAACCTAATCCATCAAGGGGATTTAAACTTTAGTATCACAGGGAATCGCACTCTATTAGATAGGTGGATCAACTAAGTAGATAGAGGACCTTCATCCAAGATGATGGGGGTTCCACTCTAAATTTTGAGGACCCACACCCCAGTGTGTCGAGGGGTTCCAATATGTTCATCAAAGACCCACTCCCTATCTGATAGTTAGTTCTAATTGGTAAGTAGATAACCCACACCCATGTTTATGGGGGTTCTAATCAATAGTTCAAGGACCCATACCCTGGTGCAACGTGGGTGTTCCACTCTATAGTATTGAGGACTCGTGCACTATCTAATAGAGGGTATCCACTCGATAGATAGAGGAACCGCACACAAGATGATGGGGGGTTCAACTATATAGGTCAAAGACCCACCCCTAGTGTGATAGGGAGGTTACACTCCATTCATCAATGTCCCACTCCCTATCTGATAGGGGGTTACACTCTATAGGAAGCTTCTGCTGATCGTTCCTAATCATTGTCATCATCGGTCATCGCTTCAACAAGTGAAATTCCTAGAACATCTCTCGTAATATATAAAAATATAAAATCGAGGGAACCATCACATTATATATGAAAAAATAATCAGGATAGGATACTCATGAGCTGGAATATAATTCAAAATGAAGGAGAAATCATAGTTTGAAGTTTACTCAAAAGAAACCAAGGGGTATACTATGTGTGAGGGGACCCATATGATATATTGTCCTACTATATTACCTATTTCTGTCCCTGGTGATATAGAAATTACCAACTATGCAAACTAAACAGTGTGTAGGGAGGATATACAACATGTTTAAGCCACTTAAGGTCCCTTCCCATGAACCTTTGTTGTGTCCTTGTACTCAATCTATATCCATGTTCTTTGGTACATGGTGTGTCACTTCACACAGGGTCCCTCCCATGTTTTTGGTTGTGTCTGTGTACTCGAGCACATGGTGTGTGCCTGGTCATGTGGTCTACCACATGGATCATCCACCTATGGGAGAGGTAAAATGCATGTAGGGAGTCTAAATGACATTCCTTATAAATTCTCAAAACCATATAGACCATATAATAGAGGCTACACATTATGTGTTCATCATGATACATGACATGTAGTCAAGATTGAACCAAAATTATTGATATGTGCTTGGTCGTAGATCTGACCTTTTTAAATTTGATTCCACCATCATTTATTCTAGAAAATGAAGGATCATTCTCCTTCTAGTGATTTTTGTCACTTTGATGGGAAAAAGTGGAATACGGTTCATTTCTGTGTGAATCTGTATGCACCACCACACCGCCGCTCAAACATGTTGCCTCCATCAGTCTTGGATATCAAATCCATGAGTCTCAACAATACTCATTCCTTGATTAAACCCCAAATATGTAATTTGTTAATCATTACAATCCTTTCACATGGATTCAGCATGATTTTGGCAGTTCAATCAGGCTCAATACCTCCCGTCAATGTCGAATCAGAACCAAGGGGTCCAATCAGTTAAGAACATGAAGAAAAAAGTGATAAAATAACCACAAACAAGCTTTAAATGACCATTTCCTAGTGTTTTTGGACAAATATAAAGAATGGGGATATTTATGGTTAGAAAAAAATTTAATAAACAATTGAAACAATACATATGGTCCAGATAAGGTTCAAAAAATAGTTTGGTGTGCCCTAGATATGGTAGATAGGGTTTCAACATATTATTAGTATCACACACTATGTGGGAATCCTATACCTCATGTGATCTTGTTCTAGTGGAATCGACATGTACTCTGAGAGTACACTGGAATCGATAGGACGAGGAATGCCATATACCAAAGTAAACAGACAATGGGTAAAGTACGCAGACACGATATGGATACATGGTCACAATAAAGGATCATGGGAAGGGGCCCCGAGTTGCTTGGACACACCATGTACACCCACTTACACATCGTGTATCCCAATATGGGAAGTGTTCCATGTTCCCCAAGGGAAACTCCATGGTGATGGAGTAGGACCAAAATCTATGTGGGTCCAATCACACACCATGAACCCCTTGGTTCCTTTTTATGAATATTTAAAATCTCATATATCCTTTTTCTGAACACTAATTTTGGTCCTCAAGTGGCCTACACTAAGTCATTTTTTACATAAAACATTATTTATCCTATTTTGAGCATTTTGGGATACAATGTGAGATGTTTTGGTCATGATGCTTATTTAGGTGGCACTCGATGATGGCAGTGACCATGAAGATTATCACTAGTGACCTATATAGTTGACCCCCCCCCCCATTAACTAGTGTTTGGGTCCTCTATCTACCGATTGGATCCCCCTATTGGATAGGGATAGGGTCCTCGAGACTACTGAGTGGAACCCCTATCACACCAAGGCATGGGTCCTCAACCTATAGAGGTGAACCCCCATCATCTTAGGCATGGGTCCTCTACTTACCAAGTGTAACCCCTATCAGATAGGGTGTGGGTCCTTAATGAAAAAAGTGGACCCCCCCCCCATCACACTATGGAATGTTTCTTTGACCTATACATTGGACCCCCACCCCCATTATCTTGGGAGTGGGCCCTCTATCTACCAAGTGGAACCCCCAATCGAATAGGTAATGAGTCCTTTTGAAAATAGAGTGGAACCCCCTTGATGTATCAGGGTTTGAGTCCTCTCAGAATATTTATAAAGTAGAACCCTTCTAACACACTAGGGAATGGGTCATCTAGTTAGATATTGTACCCCCATAACTATGTGGCATAGTGGAGAGGTGTGGGCCTTCACATGGTCACTTATGGACAGGGGCTTGAGATGTTGGGCATCATTGATGGACTTATAGAACTATTAGTGACTCTTTTCCTAGGCTGGGATGTGAGATGAAGATCCCCTTTCTCTCTTGTTTGGGATACTTTTGTTGAGCATATATATATTTCATTGGATTTGGTTACTCTCCTCCCATGGGTTGTGAACATTCATGGGTTATTCCATGTTATTTCTATATTTATCTTCTCGTGGTTTGATGAGGTTACTCTCTTAATATGGGTGGCAATGAATTGACATATAGTTCACCTACACATAGTGTTGAACCCCTTTTTCTTAGGCGAGGTTTCTTTCTACTGATTTGGGTTGGGTGTCATCTTGTTTACTATATACTGTATTTATATTCCTATTATGTCTCTTGCTACTGCCCTTTTAGATTTTAGGGCATCCTAAAGGGTAGGAATATAATCACCACTTCATGGGTTTTTCCCTCATGTGTCATGTCTTAAGCAGATGACGGACAGGTCGACAATGACTTTAGAGGTGATTGGGGATACTAGGTTCATAGGACCATGTATGGTATTCATAGCTTAGAGATTAGGATATAATCTCTCTCAATAGTAATTTCATGTTTTTTTCAGGTTGGTACATCTTTCTGGCTGGGCGTTTACTTTTTCCATTTACTTTTCAGTTTTCACTATTGTACTCTTGACCACCCTAGAAGTTTTTCATCCTTGGTTTATATTATAGTTGTGGTATCTTTTTGTAATTGTTTCATGGTACATATGCTTTGAGATAGTCAGGTGTGTGTGTGTGTGTGTTTAGGTATTAGAAAAATCCCTCCCATGTTAGTTATTCATTCAATGTTGGTCGACATCCCCTAGCCTATGGACGGGGGCTTGGGGTAGTTGTGGCCTAAGACCCGGTTTGTGTCAGGTCATGAAAGTTGTCACAAAACATCCTGAATAACTTGGTACCCTGATAACTGGGCTAGAACTGATGTATTCTGATGAGAATTCCTGATCCACATGAGTTGTAACCTATCACCTTACATTATACATGATAGAAGAGTGAACTATTTTTTCACATAAATAGTGAAAAAATATAAAACAAGTTAGTGTACTCAAAATAAAACTACGCAGGTAAAATAGTGCCATAAGTTAAAAATATTTCAAAACCCAAATAGTATAACCACAAATTACCATAAAGAAAAAAAGGTAAACAACCCAAGGTCCTAACAGACATGGTACTAAAATCCCAAAGTCAAGGAAAACTAGCTCTTCCAAGTGGTGTTTCCCATTGCTCGAACCTGGATGGATAAAATCTGAAAATTACCAAAGGAAATGGTAGTTTTTGTGATAAAATCCCAGTATGGTTCCACCAGGTGTTCTATAATAATCTTAATCAAAAATAAAAAAAAATCCTTTCAATTTTAAATAAAATAGGAATATTAGTATAAGTGAATTATGAAAACAAAAAAATCTTTTCATTTCAATTGATGGAAACATATAAAAAATGTCTTAATATACATTTTATATGAATCATATTATTTAAATTAATAAGGCATGTGTAAATAAGTTTAAAAAACAATAGAATATATTTCAAAATAATAAAAAATGAGAAACATGGTCAACTGTTAAGAGGTAAAATAGTTCCAGGTTAAGGGTTCCTCACACACTCATATAGTGATAATGACAATGTGAACATGTGTCTCTCAGACACAGACTACAAAGGACTTGTCAATATCCTATTGAGGATAACATCTTTTAATAAGTTTATGTTCGAGTTGTAAAACATCAATCTATTGCTAAGAAAATTCCAACCTAGAATTTTTTACCCAAATAACTCAATAACTTCTTATTCTTGTAGGTTCTAAAACAACAATCAATAATGGGAAAATAATTTCAAAACTATTCAAAATAAAATTTCCCCTCTTTCCATTTCAATATTTCAATTTCTATTTAAAAATAATAACATAGGGTTTTAATCAATTTATTCATTTTTTAGGGTAAAACCAATCCAACGTTATTATCAAAACAATTTAAGCCATTTTATTACTTTAAATTTCAGAAGTAAATTTCAAAAATCAAATTCCATAAATTTGTTTGAGTCCAATTCACACCTTAATTCAATAGAATTGCAGGTTTTCCACAAATACACACTATTTCAATTAAAATCCAAAATTTCATCAAATTAGTTTATCACAATAAAATTAAAATCAATTTAATTTAAATCAATTAATTCATTATTAAATTAGTTGTCCAAACATTTATAGAACAACCTATCGAAAAAAATACATCATGTCTCACAACACCAATAATGGGAAAATACAATGAAAAATATTTTCAGTAGATATCCTAGAATAAAAAATATATTCAAGATAAAAAAATATTGGAGTCTAGAACCTCCAACAACACATATATTCAAAAAAAACCTCAGTAGTATAGGATAAGAGAGAAGGAGAGAAAGAGTGGGAGAATAATTATAACCGGGGAGAGATCAAACCATACTGCCATAGAAACTTTTTGTCTCTAGAAAACCTGTTATGATGTTTTCATGTCATAAAGATAAAACTCGTTTTCTCTAATGAGTGCCTCTCTCTCTCCCAAGTCTGATGAGTATCCGGACCATACTTCCATTGTACTCAAAACAATGGTATTTTCCTCCCAAAAATTACTTTGGTTTCAGAATCAACTATCCTGTATAGATGCTCATTCTTGGATAAATCAGGCTTGAAGTCAAGATAACACTAGATTAGAATAAGACATGGATCAAAAAGATACTTTCATGACTCTGAAACATGGAACACATTACATATAAATTCCAACTTCAGATGAAGAGATAAATTGTAATCTGAATTCCCCACCTTTTCAACAACCTCAAAAGGACCCACAAAATTAGGAACAAGTTTCCATTACCTCTAATATTTTGATGACCCAAATGGGGTGAAACATTCCATAACAACTAATCACCAACTAAAAAATCTAATAGTCTTAGATGATGTTCAAAATAATATTTATATCATCTATATTCCATAAACATTCTCTGACAAATCAATTGAGTCTTTGATGTCATCCCTTGAACCATACTTGGTCCAACCAAGGATATTTCACCAATCTCTTAAATACATAATAGATACTTTCAAGGCCTATAATAAAAGGATTCAAATGGAGCCATTTTGATTGAGGACAGGTAAATGTGGTTATAAGAGAACTCAAACAGCCCCAAATGATCATCCCAAGCCCCATCGAAATCGAGGACATAAGGACGAAGAATATTCTAAAGAATATTTATAATCCTCTATGTCTGGATATCCAACTACTGAGAGTATTCCATACTCAAATGAACTTGATATCATAGTAAATATTATTGAATGGGATAGGTATTGATTCTAAAAATACCTATGAGGTTTGGGATTGGGACTGAAGCTCCAAATACCCATGAGGTTCTAGACACGACATTCTACACCCATGAGATTAGAATTATAATATGGTTAAAAATTGTTGTGGTGTGAAATGTAATTAAATGGATAACAAAATCCCATGTTTCTTAATGAATTGTTAGTTTCCTATGGGATATGGTTCAGACTCCATGACAGGCTAAAATCAACAGTGATGGTTCAAGTATCCTCATAAACCAAATAAAAAGGATGTGGTTGAATGAATAATAATTTAATTTGTTAAGTTTTTACCTTAATAATTATACTTTATTCAATATACAATTGAAAAAAAATTGTTGAATGTATATTTTTTTAGAACTTGTTGGTGGTGGCATGTAGAGTTCTAATCACACCCTACTCGGGTTTCTTGATTGGTACCAAAATAGACATCATGTTTATAAGATAAGATAAGGGAAAGAGCCCAATGTTAGATGAATAATTTGGAATCGATCATGGATGAGGGAACTATACATGGTGTCAGTACCATCTTGGGAATTTCAGGGTGTCTTTATTTTAGTTTTCCATTTTACATGTCACACATGTTTGGCATGACATATATACTGGTTTAGTTTTGGATATGGTATTATTTTTTTGGTCATTATGTCATACTGGTATTATTATAATTATGGTTATTCATTTGGATATTTTTTATTTATTTCCTTGGTTTGGATCATTTGACTAAGAGGGTATAATCTCCACATGATCGATATTAGACCCTTACATCTAGTTGGCTACCTTTGGTGTATGTAGAGGTGTGACTAAGGTCATGTGGACAAACATCTCGAGGAATTGGAATGTGACACCAGGGTCTGGTTGTTACAAAGTGAGCAAAGACCTTCCATGGACACTTGAGGAGACCAATGGTTCCTATTATAATGTCTCTCCAAAGTGTTTTTTCTAAGGTGGCCCATTGCACAAGGATTCTCCATCTTGAGTAGGATAACCACCTTGTGAAAATCACTTATAACTCCTCCCAGGACCTACATGAAGCACCTTTTCTTCTCATTCCATGACTGGTACGAGCCTCTTTTTGATCCCTATTTCACTCCACAAATCCAAAGGTTTCACCTAATTTGTATCCCTCGTCTGATAGAGACCAAATTGAAACCTCCACCAAAACCTCCAAAATTTCAAAACCATGGAATGAGGCACACCATCATGTCTCCCATTTGGATATGAATTCCTTCAGTCATAGGTGTCCTACACTTGTCCCATTTGAAGGGTTGGGTCCTTGGGGTGAATATAGATATGAATCCTCATAGTCATGAGGACCCACATCCCTAAGGGTGATGCAAGGGAATTCCTAGTCTTGGACACGAGGGTTATGCCCTTTACCTTCCCTCATTGTCTTTAGGACCATGGACCTCTAGTTATAGGTGGGGAGGGTGAGGATCCTAATTTCTTCTCCCCTTTGACATTGAATGAGATTCTACTCTCCTCCATATAAACCAATTTTAGGGTATCCCTCCTAGAGTAAGCCCATATCCTTTCTTGCAGGACCTCTCCTACTTCATTCCTTCTTCCTTATCCATTATAATGGTTCATGGAAAGATAGATCATCAAATATTACTATTTCAATTACCAAAATAAGAAGGGAGATAGGAACATCAATGCCCTTTATATCTCCCTTTGTGTTACAATAAGATGGAATGGGCACCAGATCCTTCTCTCTTTCCCTTTCCCTTTGGTTCCTTCCCTAACCCACCAAAGGACAAAAAAGATTGTGTGGTTTCTCTAGATATACCAATACCTATTGTTTCGCACACTGATAATGACTCACATAGTCTTATTGGTTAGTGATGATCATGAAATTTACATGATCCCAGTACAATGGTCAGGTTATTAGGTATAAGACCCAATAATAATCATGTTTATGGGAATCATTTCATGTGTAATCCCTAAGAAACCAATGCGCCTTCTATTCGGTGTATTCCCTAACCATCATTCAAAATATAATCCTCTTTATGAGTAATCCCCAACCAATGCACCTAAATAAATAGGAAATCCTCATTAAGAGTAATCTCCAACTCAATCCTATAAAAGGGCCATATTACCTTACAAGACAATCCTTTATAAGGCCTCCATAGGCATGGGTCCTCACAACTGAACTATTTGGGATTTGATTCCCATCCAAATGGGATACATAGGAAGCCTCCTGGAGCTCCGCACCCCACACACTAAGTCAACCATAATTATCAATGGTCCAAATTACTAGTAGATACTTATTAAACCTGGGAATCCATATCCCTTACAGGTTCCATGGTATACTTCAGTATAAGTCTCACACGGAACTTTGACTAGGAACCTTTTTCCAAGACATCCTTTCTAAATGATGTTAAACTACCCGGTTGGATCCTTATCACGTGACTTTAAATGGTATGAGTTCCCCCATTAACTGGAAATTAACTAAGTGATATTTGATTCCTTTCATGATTATATATATAAATACCATTATTGGGTCTGATCCCAACATCAAAACTACTCACATCTCACTGGATAATGTTACACTCCAGATCACCCCATTGTGTGGCTCAAAACCAGCATCGTAATAAAAAATGATAAAAGAATATCATATCAGCACATAAGAGGGTACCATTTATAGATAACCTCATATACAAATAGATATCTCCATTTATAAAGAACATTGAATACATACAGATGACTTTTAATTTCATTCATGCTAATATTTGATTGTTAATTCAAGGGTGAGCCACTTTATACTTCGGATTTAATGAAATATTCACAAATATATATTAAATTTATAAGAGAGTACTGATGTATGAAATTATTCCCTTAAAAAGGGTGTGCGAAGCTCAACCTACCTTACTCTTGAAAAATGTGAGTTTTTAATTATCATTGGACTAGTGTCCAAAATAAACACCTTCCTTTTGAAATAATTTCCCTGAGTTATCATAGATATAGTACTGCTAGGAGTTTCTAGCTACCAAAAAGAAACCCATTGGGTGTTTTTTGAAAATTGAAAACCTGACATGAATGATTGTACAAAATTCATCCCCCTATAATAAATCATTTAAAACCTAATTTTCATCAGAAAAAAATACCGATCTATAAAAGATGGTAATGAAAAATGAATTTTACCTCTATGTAGAGATGGTAAGTCATATGTATGAACAAGTGATACCTTCACTTTTCATCTGATGTTAAAGATGTTGTATAATGTTTATTTTATAATAATAAAATAAACTTTCATCATATTTATGGTTCTTAATTTATTATGTTATGATAAATACCTTATATTTAGAGGAGGTATTGAGGAGTAGAGAAGAAAGTGATTGGTTATTGTGATTTGATCTTCTTTGAAATAACTACTTTAGATATCCTCTAAAGAGCTCTAGAGTTGGTCTTTTTTTAAGTCCATAACCAATATAATATTCTTATAGAAGTTTAGATGTGGAATTATAATATTTTAGTTGAGTTAGAAGGCTTAGTGTGCTGTAAAGAAGTGGGGAACAAGGTTCCCTGTTATAATTGAGGTGATGGTCACTTTTGGAAGTTCAGAAAATATTAAATTATAATAAATTCAATCTCAGGAAAAATTACACCCAATTCCTAAGGATACAAAGATATGGTAGGATATATTTATAATACCATCAAATAATTTAATTTAGATTTGTTTTGGTAGCATTTTAAACCTTATCATTTTTATTAACTACTAGGTAACCAGTTTTAATTTTAACATACGTAAAAACATTTTTCAATATATAAGGGTTGTAATTTTTTCTTATATAGTGAAAATTGTCCCTTGAATGAACATTTTATGAAACTTTATACCATATAATGTCCACATTGTTTTATTTAAGAATTTTTAGGATTTTTAAATAAATTAATTAAATATTATTTTGATAAAATATCATTATTGTGAATTTTGACACAATTCAATTAGTTTGACTTAAAAGACCTAAATTTAAAGTTGAAAATAGAATTTAATATTTAAAAAACACTAATATGTCATATTCACCTATAATTTTTTTGTAACACTATAAATTACTCAAATTATATCACTTTTCATATTTTTAAAATCATTTATATTATTTTTAAAATTAAATTAATAAATATTGTTTTGGCATTGTGTAAGCATTTAAGATAATAATATAATACCAAACAATTATAAATAAATTACCATCTTGAGTATAATTTTATTATGCACAAAAAAACTATTAATAATTTTTCATAACAAGTTTTTTTCCCTATGTGAACACACAGATAATATTTAAAACCAAGGGAGTGATATTTTCTACTTTTTCTTATTTTAATAATATGTAAATAGTTTTCATTGAAAAGTGTCCATTAAACTGATAAATTTCAATAATAATGTTATAAGGTTATAATTAACTTCATCTAATTTTAATTAACATAAAAAAGTGTGACCTTGGAACTAATTTTTAATCCATTTAACCTGATTTACCCTTTACTGAGGTCATAAATTTTACAACAGTTACTATTCATATTAACCAAAACTAAAAGTGGAATATTTACCAAATTTCAAACTTATGGTTATAAATATATAATTATTTAATCTAATTCAACACCATCAAATGGAATAAATTAATTTTAAATTATGTTCACAAAATGTGATAAAAACTGCTTTTGGAAGGAAAAAATACATTTTAAGCATAAAACTGGATTTATTCTTATCTTATTCCTAAAAGAATATTTTTCAATCTTCAATGATGTATTCAGTGATCCCATAGCGATCGTTATTTGAGTTTTTCTTGTTGTAACTTGATGGATACTACATCAGCACCCTCAACCTCGATTGTTCTTGATCCTCTGATTTCTTCTATGAGACCTTCAAGATGTACTGTAGTCCATAGTATTGGTAGAGGCACGTCCCCTATGAACCCTTCAAACATCAGAAGATTGGGGGCTCATCGGTGTTTTAGAACGGTTGTGGATCTTGGCATCGACGGTTCTGATGTCGATTCATGCTCTTCCCCTAAAAATCATCTAAATAAATCTGATGCGGAAAATCCTATTACAGATTCAAATTTTGTAGTCCATGGTATCAGTCGATCGGTGACCCAAAAAAGCATCGGTAGAAATACTAGAATGGATAGAGATTTTAGACTGTTTGCGGATCTTGAAATTATTGGTTCTAAGGCTGATTGGTGCACCTCCCCTGTGATCCCTCTGGAGAAATATGATACAGAGAAGCCTAAAGTGGATTATGATGTAGATCAGTAAGTCAAAAGCCCACCATTCCTAGAAAATCTAGGGCTTCCTACCCTGAAGCGGTTAGGGTTTTCTGGAGAGTGGGTCCTTCCTAGTGTATGCAGATAATATACTGCTGCACTCAATCAGGTGTTAATGAATTGTAGTGTGGCTATAATTAAAGAAGATCTGATGTTATTTGAGTCATGACTTGAGGCCTATCGTTTCTTGTTCATTGTGCAGCTCACCTCAATCTTGAGTAACGATGGTTGGAAAGTTGACAATGTGAGGAATAGACTCATTTAGGTATGGGGCTTTGATGGATGGCACATGGTTTCGATTAGAAAGGGTTTTTTTCACATCACTTTCACTTCATAAGAATTAAAAACGTAGGTTTGGAGCTGTGGTTTTGTAAATCTTAAGCCATGAGTCTTAAGGTTTCAGGATTGGGACCCTTAGTTTGATCCCTTTCAAGCCAAGAAGTTCATCCTTCAATCTTGGATTCATGTTACTATGTTGAACTGGTTTTTTTGGCATCCGAGTATTCTTTGGGATGTTGCCTTAGATGTTGGATCACTAATCAAATTTGAAAAGGAGACTGAGATGGCCAATTATGGTAATTTTTCTCAAATATTGGATGAATTTGATCTGAGCAATACTCATGTTGAGATAGTTTTTTGGATGATGGTGAGTTCAAATTTGAGCTTTAAATTGAGTATGAAAATGTACCTGATTTCTATTTCAATTTTTTGATCATTAGACATACTAGAGAGAATTTTCACATGGGGTATGAGATGCACTAGCTATATGATATTTGGGCATCGCATTGAAAATTGTAAATTCAAGCTTCCTGTGTTTAGCAAGAAGAGATCTGATCATAACATGGAGTCATATGAAGCGAAGCGGAATGAACATGTTCCTCAGTAAGGAGTATCTAATGAAATAGGTAGAGGTAGAGGATTTTTATCACTGGGCATGTATATTCCTTCATTTCCTCCCAATTCTTATAGGACAGTAGATAATAGGGCCCCCTCTTTGGCTGATGTTGTCATTGGAACCCCCCCCCAACTCATGTCACTGAGGTGCCTTATGGAAATAATAATGTGGTCCATATTTCTTAGAGAAGTCATAAAAATATGAGTGGTTACATGTTGAATGATGACACCCATACTTTTTGAAGGATCGTGGATGATAATCAATGCATTCATTGGGTGAGTAAAGATGCCACATCTGACCCTGATTATACAATAGTCTTTGCGAATGTTATTAGAGATGACTTTTTGAATGCTGGTAAGAGTAAGGGAAAGTCTATTTTCTGAGATAAACCCTATAGGGTTTTTGACTCTCCTTCTACAATCTCTACTGGGGTACTCTGGGAGGGGACTTCAGAGAAAGATGTTAAGTCTGCACAAGCTATTGTTGATCAACAGAATTCTGAGGTCGTATCCGATGATATTGGTGACACGTTGGTGGGTAAGAATGTTTCCCTGCAAGAGGTTGGAGAGGTGACGATCACTCCCAGGGATGGAAAAATTGTTTCTCAAGATGTGTCCACCCCTTCACAAGGGGTGTCTTACACCGAAAATGTTGCGGTTGACTCTGATAAAATTTTCTTTATTTACATTTCGAAAAGATCCGACAACAAGGAAGTTTTCCATTAAGAATTTGGCAATGTTTAGGGAAATATTCATGCTACAGTTATCTTAGGTTATAAGGAGGTTACGGAAACAGGTCTGCCTCCTGAGGACCCTACCCCACCAGATGTCATCATTGATACTCTTTTGGATGATGCACCATAGCAGCAGACCAAAACCTAGAGGAGGGGTCGTCATCTTCAAGGGAGAGGTAGTGGTCGCTCCCACAAATGAAGAATATCTTTTCTCCTAGGTCATGGTCTGAGTTTTTTTGGAATAGTGTCTTGTCACTATTTTTCATTTTGTACCTCTCACATGCCACTATCCCTAGTACATTGTTATTTTATTTATAATAAATTTTGGAATCATGGGTTTTCAACCCATGGTTCAAACAGTTTTCATAAAACATTTGGTAATGTAAATAATACCTAGATTTCATTAAAATAATTCACCAATAGGGATTAATTTAATTTATTAGAATAAAAATAATTTTTTCCCATCAAAGTTGTTTTTTTGATAAATTGTGTTTTTCATTCAAATTATTTTTCTATTTTAATTTAAATCAATTGATAGACAATTAATTAATTTTATACATATATAACCATATATTTTTCATCACTTAGTTATTTTAATTCATATAATATAACCCACCGACTTTGTGATAACTATAATTTTAAATAATAATATTTTAATAATTTATCATGATTAGTTTAAACAAAGTATTTTATGTAATGCAAGCTATCGTTGAAATAAAATAATTTAAATTGAAATATTTCATTAAAATTAATGTAGTCTTCAAATAACCCCAAAAGTCATTGGTTTGATATTAACTCAATCTTAGCTTGATTAATAATAATTAGGCCTAACAGCACCCTAAGCTTGATACTCTTGAGGGAAATGATTTGGTTAATTCGTATACTCTCCAAGTACCTTGACGAAGCATTTTAATATATTTTTATCAATTTGATTTTTCTGTAATGGTTAATAGGAAAAGTGGGTTAATTGATATTGGTAAAATAAGTTGAGTGTTGTGGATAACCATGAGGTTGAATATTAATTTGATGTCAAGGTTATTCATGTTATTTTGGGATTGAATAATATATTTTTACAGGAAAATATTTTGATGATTTTGGGGTTTAAAATATAGTAAGGAATATTTTTTAATGATTATTGAGGTTCAATAATTTTTTAGGTAAAAGGTTAAGTTGGTTTTCAAGAGAATATGATATTAAAAATTTCTTATAATTAGGTTTTAATTTGGTTAAAGAGTATTTTGAAGAGTAATACATTTAGTTAATCTTGGAATTTTTAAGTTGAACTTTGGGTGTTACTATTGATATTTGGGAAATTAATGTGTTACCTATTCTCATGAAGTTTAATTATTATGTCATATTATCCTAAATTTTTCTAAAAACAATTGGTTTTAGTAAATAACTAGATAAAAGAGTAAAAACATTTCATCCATTTTATGGATCATATGATTAGTTGAAATTCAATTTTAGTGGTTGTTTTATAAAATATTCAACATAGTTATTTATCATTTAGAATATGATATAAAACAGAAGTAAGAAACTCTTTAAAACACAACCAAAAGGATAAAAATCATACTATGAAAAAGAAATCCAGTAAGGATATTTCTCATATTCTATATCCTGATGGTAAAAGAATTCATCAACTCAAAGGAAGAGGTAGATGAATCTAACGTGTCTTATATGGAAAATACCAATCGATGTTTGTTTTTGAAACCTATTCAAAAGTATGAGTCATGTAATGATACATCTATAGAAAAAAATGATTTCTATAGGTCATTTGTGACTGAATAAGGGCATGTCACAAATAATCAATAAAATTGAGTTATTTGTGATGGAATGAGATGCCTTTCACAAATAACTATATATTTTGTGGTATTTGCGATGTAAAATGATCCATGTCGTAAATACTTTTGTTGGAATCACACACTGTATCGCATGAAAGGGTTATTTTCAATAGACTTGTGGTTGAAGTTGAAAATAAATTTATTTGCAATAGGACCATCCCTCGCCGCAAATACTTGTAAAAAATAAATATACATTCGTCGCAAATGATACTATTTGTGGTGGAATGAGAATATTCATGGAAAATACATTGTTGATAGTGTAAATAAATACTATATATGGTGGGTAACATGCATGAAAAATTAGTTTATCCACCACAAATGCTTTTTCATTTGTTGTCATAACTATTTATGGTAGAGACTATTTGTGATGAAAATTTTCTCCCAAATTGTTTGTCGTAACTAATCTATCGTATATAAGGCCACCCATTGGCATTATTTCATCACAATTTTTAAGCTCCACTAATGATATCTCTCTATATAAATTTTAATTTTTACTAGAACATTTTCATGATCGCATCCATATTTTTATTTCTGTAAAGCATTGTTTTTAATGTATATTTTTTAAACATTTTAAATTGGTAACTACTTTAATTTTTTTTATATTAGGAATAAATATTAATAAATATCAACAATAATTAATAATTATTATTAATTTACAGTAATTACAAATAATTAGTAATATTTAGAAATAGTTATTATCAATTAGTAGTAATTAAACCTAACTAGTAGTAAAAGGAAATAATTAGTAGTACTTAACATTAATTAATAGTAATTGATATTAATTATAGATAATTAGTAATAATTAGTAATAATTTATAATAATTATAAATTTATATTAACTCTTATCAGAAATTAGTAATAATTATTAATAGTTATTGATAATTAGTAATAGTTAGAAAAAATTGCCGAAAATTGGTTATAATTACCAATAGTTGGTAATAATTTTAAATAATTGGTAATTATTATCAATAATTATTAATAATTACTAGTAATTTGTATTAATTAGTAAAAGTTGTACATGATTAGTCGTAATTAGAAAACATTAAATGTGTCTAGTAATAATTGCAAATAATTAATAATAATTTGTAATAATTACTAATAATGAGTAGTAATTAATAATAATTACTTATAATTAGTAATAATAAGTAATAGTTACTAATAAAAAGAAAATAATAGTAATAAATAGAAATAAATACCAATATGTAGTAAATAATTAAAAATAATTAGTTATAATAAAAAATAATTAGTTATAATTAGCAATAATTATATATAAATAATAAATAGTTGTTGATAATTAGTAATAATTATAGATAAATAGTAATTAATTAGTAATAATTAGTAATTATTACTTATAAATAGTAAATAATTACCTATAAAAAGTAAATAATTGCCAATAATTTGTAATAATCAGCAAAAACTTGTAATAATTAGCTGTTTTGAGATGTTACCAGCAATAATTTGGATAAAATAGTAATAATTACAGATAATTGGTAAATAAATACCGCTAATTAGTGATAATTGGTAATAACAATAAATAATTATTAATAAATACCAGTAACGAGTATTAATTAGTAATGGTTGCCGGTATTTAAAAATAATTTGAAAAATAATTGTCGGCAAAGATTACTAATAAACAATATTAAGTAAGATTTACTTATTAATAACAATAGTTATTAATAATTAGAAATAATTAGTAATAAATACTAATAATTAATAAATAATAGTAAATAATAGTAAAAAAGTGTAATAATCACAAATAAATAGAAAATATTTAGTATTTATTAGTATTTATTATCAATAAATAGTAATAATTGGTAATAATTGGTAATAAGTAGTTATAATTAGTAATAATTATTTAAATTAATAATAAGAATTAATTATTAAAAAATGTTGATTGAAAGTAAATAATTACAAGTAATTAGTTATAATTAGTAAAAATTAGCAATAAATAATAATAATTACTAATAAATAATAAATAATTAGTAATAATTACTTATAAATGCAAAAAATTGGTAATAATTACCAATAAATAGTACTAATTAGTAATACATACTAATAATTATTAATAATTGGTAATAATTATCGATAATTATTATTAATGAGTAATAGTTACTAATGAATAGAAATAACTACTAATAATTAGTAATAAATACTAATTATTAGTAATAATTACTGATAATTAGAAATAATTATTAATAATTGCCGATAATTATTAGTAATTGTTATTAATTACCATAAAAATATTATTAATCAAACAAAATTAGTAATATTTAGTAATAATTAAATAGTAAAAACTTGTAATAGTTATTAATAATTACTAATAATTAAAAATAATTAGCAATTATTATTAATAATTCTCAATAAATACTAAATAATTTGTAATAATTTGTAATAATTACTGATAAATGGAAATAATCATCACTAATTGATGCTAAATAATAATAATTTTTAATAATTATGATTTATCTTCATCCAAAATATTATTTTGATCCGTGAGAGGTATTTTTTGGTCTCGTAAATGTCTCCAAATATTCTGCTCAAGTTTCTTCTACCTCGGATGGTGCATTAAATGATTTTCAAATTCATGAATGGGTTCCTTTCAGAGATTTAAAGACTTTAGATGCTTCAAAAAAATTTGAAGAACCAAGGACTCATAATATTTTTAAATATGGGGAACATATTTAATTTTATCCATGATTTTTAACAAAAAATTTCATTTAACAGATACATGTTGTTTGTGGAAGTGAATCCCCAAATTCATGAAGACCATTTAAATGATTGTCGCTTCTCAATCCTTTCTTATCTGACAATTTATTATAAGGGAAACAACTGAAATCTTTAGGATCTACAAAATCAACTTCTCTAGAACTGGGGTTCATATGCTAGAGAATCACCTCAATTGGTAAGGTTTTTTATCATATTTTGTTTCCCTTTAATGAATTAAAGCTGAAATCCTAAGGATTTGGATTTATTTTCCTCAAGAAAGGATTTTTACACATATAGGATTGAGATCCCTTGTTTGATCGTCATTCATCCAGGGACTCTACTATCCACATATGGATCAACATCATGGAATTTAATTGGTTATTTTGGCTCCCAATAATCTTCTAGGATATTTCCTTAGTGGTTGTTATCCATATAAAGTTTTATAAGAAAATAGAATTGGACAGTTTTTTATAATTTTTCTTGAGTTCTAGAGGAGGTCAATTTTACTTATCCCATCATCGATACTATTTTTTAGTTTCCAAGGAATTTAAGATTTAATTTTCAATTGAATTAGATAGGTTTCATGATTTATGAGATAAATGTAACTGCCTTGGGCATCCAATTAAGAGATGATACCGAAGCTTAAAATGTTGGAACTGTAAACAATTTAGAAACCCAGTAGAAAACTGCAAATTCAAGCTTCTTGTGTAGAGTTCTAGGCCTCCATCATGGTATGATTAAGAAACCTTCAAAGGTATGGATGGATTACTTGGTGGGGAGGATTTTTTTGGGATAGAAAATGGGAGGATTCCATATTACCTCCCAACCATTTTATAGTATATTTCTCTTAAAAACTGTCAGCTCAATAGATACCCTATATTGCATGAAGCACTAAGTCTAAGTGAAACAAAACATGGTTATTTATAGGATAAATTCATAACCTATCCATTAAACTTAAATATTCTACTTTTGTGTTTTGAATTTTAAAAAAACGGTCATATATGGTTGGGATCAGTAAGTTATTTCGAGTCTGATAGAAGCAACTTGTTTTTCTGATGAATAGTATCATACCCTTATGAATAGTAATAAAAAGAGTAATATGAACATTATGAGTATTAAATAATATTATTATTTTATTTTCTTAAGGTTATAAGGTAATGATATGTCGTTAAATTTTTCAAGCTATTAAAAAATGAGATATAGATTTAAAATTGTTATTTTTGAATAAAATATGATTTTATTTAAAAATTAAATTAATAATAATTAGAAAATTATTTCCAAAAAATGGATTTCAATTTCAAATTATATGTGTCGAAAAATGGTTAGGGTAAATTTTTCGGATTTTTCTAAAATACTTGAATTTTTCATGAATAGTAAAGTATAGTTTTTAGTTTTTAGTATGTTTAATGACATCATAATGAAATAATAATTAATATAAAAGGATGGTTGAATTTTACACAGTAAAATATGAAATGAGGTGTCCCATGTGGATAAAACCATGGTAAAATACCATGGGCAAGCCCACGGTTTTTCAAAAACCACTAATGAGGTATCCCTTTGAAATTAATAAAAAAAAATCCCTCTCATTTTCTATAAATACAAACTCATTACTTCATTTCCTTTCATTCCAAACTCATTATCCTATAATATCTATTTCCTTACCTCCCTAAGAGTCCTACCATGGTTTTATAAATCTTATAAGGTCCCAACCTTCATGTTTTGGGGGTTATTGTACAAGGTAAGGAAATTTACCAACATTATCTTTTCTTAAAGATTTCATTTAATGATTTCTCTTTTATTTTTAATTGTATTATTTTGTGATATGTTATTACATATTCCCCTTTATATCCATATTATATAAGTTTGATGAGATACCCCATTTATCTCATAAAAATATTTTTTGAAATTTTAAATGACGTTGCTAGGTTGCCTAATTTTCATAAGGGATTTCTCAATTTTTCTTTTATTTTAAGTTCTTTTATTTCCTTCTTTTTCCCTAATCTCCCCTCATAGAAATGATATGATAATTACATTACCTAAAATTAAATTTAATTCTATTATTCTAATGTAATATTTCATCTTAATCTCTCTTTCCCCCTCCACTTATACTAAAAATTTAAACACCGTCCGAGATGTGTTAATTTATTACATTCAATGACAACGAGTTCTCAATTTTTATTACCTTATTCAATTATGGTAATGAAACCATTTTTATGGTTGAACTAGATAATAATATATGTATTTAATCTTATTAAATTTTCTTTAATCCTTACACACTCATAATATAAAATAATAATGCAAAACAAATTCATTATGCACAAAACTGTCAAGTAAACCAAGCGTTTATCATTATCTTTTATCAAAAAATTAATCCTCATTGAATGTAACCAAAATCATTATAAGTACATTTATATATCTTTAAATGTAACTAATAATACATACTAATAGTTATGGATTCTCAACCACATTTCAAATGAACTTCCACTCATGAATACCAGTAAACCAATCGTGAAAACCATGGATGAAAATGCTTCCGAAATAATAAAATTAAACCTCTTAAACCCATTAAAATGACAAAGAATATACCTATTGAGGTTAAAATAAATAAAATAAATGTGATGGAGGTTATGGACTTATTAATTAATGAAGTTAAATTTTATTATTCAGGTCATTACGATTAGTCAAAGAACACTTTCATACATAAGGTAAGGGGTTTCTTATCACAATTTTAATTCTGTGAGATTTCTATTGTTCGACACTTATTTCCAAAATGTGGTGTATTTTATAATTCCATTTGATATATATTTTCATGATTATATTTATATTCATTTTATTCTATGATTTATTTATTTATTGTTAATTTTTGTTCATATGAATCAATTGATTACAACGTGGTAAGGGACTTTGTCTAAATTTCCTTTTCATTGAGACTTACTTGGTAGTGTGAACCTAATAATTCTTATGTGGTGTATCCACTGCCCATTTGAGATCATTTTTCATTTGAAATTATAAATATATTATATATCCATATTCTGGTATCATGTATATGAGTATTTTTCTAAGCTATATGCCCTTTTACATACGGTATTTGTTTGGAATGTTGTTTTAACTATGGAAATATTGAGGAATATGTATCCTCTACTCTATAAAACTATTGAGAAGGCATATTGTACTTGTATTAAATATATGTATAATGAATTATTTGGACTTTAAGTGATGGTAGGGGCCCACTATATCCCCTCGATGCATCGACAGGTCTCACGGGACAAATCAGTTGGCGACAAACCCTTCGAGTTTTTTTCCAAAAAATCAGATGGGCTTCTACCCATAGACGTAAAATGTTTCGATAGTATAGTGGTATCACGTGATAGATACATGACACCCAATTAATAATAATTCTCTTTATTCATTTTCAGCTATTATTATCCATGAGGTTTTTACTATGAAAAAAACTATGTATGTAGTTCTATTATCAGTTTATTAATGGCATGTGATTTTCATTTATTCACCATGCCATATTCATTCACCATGACATATTGACTATACCAAATTGTTTATGATTCAATTATTTTTTATTCATGAATCTGCTATTAGTAACTCTTACTAAGAATTTGAGAACACCCCTTTCTTTTGTTTACCTTGAATAGGTCATGCGGAGGAGATCATATATTAAGTTCTCATGGATGTACGTTTTTATTTTTTCTTATGTATTGTATTATGTTAGCTTTCCCAATGTAATATGAGTTACATGTATGTATCTAGTTTCTTCAAGACTACTAAAATAATCATTCCATCTAGATTGCATTCCTTTTAATCATGAAAACGTATTAAAATAATGCACCGGTTCTGAGCTTCTGGGGTCAGGGCATTACAGTTGGTATCGAGGTAATTTTAGTACCAAACTTGGAAACTATATTTAGAAAACATATATTATGGAACAAACCCCTAAGATAGTCTTTGAGGATAAAAATACAAGAGATTTAATGAATTTTTTTAGGGAATATATTGTGTGGATCTTTCTAGCAAATATATCTCTGTCTAGATACAAACAAGTAGTGGTGGCTCTAGTAAAGATGTACCTTGGAGTGAAAGCTCCAAAAAGGAATTTCGGGATTTACCCGAGGTGTCCTAGTGCACGAAAATAGTCATTACTGCACTATTTTTCTGACACTCTTAGGTTATATGCTTAGGATAATTCACATTTTCTTTACAATCCACTATAAATGATTTGAATTTAAATTTTTCTTCAAGTGAAATCATGTTTATGAGATTAGCTATGCATAGAATTTAAATTTATGCTAAGTACTTTTCTATTCGAAATTATAAATTAGGATTCACAACCTAATCAAGTATATTCCATTATTTTGAAATGGTGCCAAATGGAATAAGGGGAATCAATACTCATGGATAATGTAGGGATTTCCCCACTGATCAAGTCAACATAGTCAATGTTGGAGTGGATCAGATCAAGACCATATTGGGACAACTTACTCAGGTTGTGATGCATAACCATGCTACACCTATTTTGTAACATTTCAGGTGGTATAATCCCCCATATATTATTGGTTCTACTAATATATTGGTAGCTGAGTAGTGGATCTATTCCCTTGAAAAGATATTCATGGCATTAAGATGCAATGAAAATGAAAAGGTAGTGCTAGTAGTGTATTGTCCCAAGGGTAACGCAAATCAATGGTGGTCCTTGATCTAGAATACCATGGATGAAAAATAATAGAAGATATGGAATGGATGTATTTTAACGATGTATTCTTCGAAAAATATTTCCCTTGTGAGCAATGAACTGAAATGAAGAGGAAATTATGTGGATTAAAGAAAATGAAAGAAGACAATGTTGTAGAGTATAAGGCTTCCTTCACAAGACTAGAAAGTTATTCCATAGATTATGTATGTGACTCAAAAGACAAGATTGATCATTTTCTTGATTTACTTAATCCAAGTCTTCCAAGGGAACTGGCATTTTGAACATCTTCATCATATGATGAAATTGTATTATGTACCATAAAAATAGAGAAGGAATTTTCTTGATCAAATTTTTCCAGGGGAAGACAAGATAAAAATAAATACTTTGATAACCTGATAAAAGGTGAAGTTCCAAAGAAGAACAAGGGAATGAAGAAATTATCATTATTAGAGAACTGTGGAAAGAATCGTCCTGGGAAATTCTTGAATGGCCTGGGAGTCTGCTATAAGTGTGGAGAAAGGGGTCATCAATATAATGAATGTGTGGGGAAGAAACAATTCAATGATATTCAATTCTACAATTTTCGTGAGATGGGACACTGAACAAATGATTATCCTAAGAACCAAGGAAACTTGCCTCAGAAAAGGCCAAGAGAGAAAGGGAAATCTTATTTGATTACAACTATGGAGGTTTTAGTTCCTAATTTTGTGGTGGCAGGTACTTTAATTGTTTCTTCAAACTTATCCATTTCATTATTGGATTCTAGATCATCACATTTATTTATATCTTCCCAGTTTTCCAAGAAAATTAGTCATGTCCTATTTTATTTAATAAAGGAATTGTCATTCAAAACTCTTAGGGGATGTATCATTTCAACAAATGAGTGTCGATCAGTCCCCCTCATGACACATAAACATGCTTTAGTTTATAACCTTATCATTATACCAAAGATTGACTTTGATATAATTCTTGTTATGAATTGTCTATAAAATTATGATGCGGATATCTAATGCAAGAAGAAAGAAGTTACAATTTTTGAAAATGGTGTAGAACCCTTTATTTTTAGAGCAGAAACCTCGCCATATGATTCTTATCTAGATCCATCACTTGTACCTCTACTTAATGAAATTATTGGAGAGGAAGAGAACCCAATATCTCTGGGAGAGGAAAGAAATATTCAAATTGAATATATACATATAGTACAAGAATACATTGACGTATTTTCAGAGGATTTACCTGGACATCCTCCAGAGTGGGAAGTTGAGTTCTCTATTGATTTAATTCCAGGTGAGAGAAATATATCAAACACTCCATATATAATGGCCACTATTGAATTAGAGGAGCTAAATAAACAACTAGAGGAATTGAGGGACAAAGGATTTACTTGACCTAGTGTTTCTCCATGGGGATCCATTTCTTATTTTTAAAGAAGAATGATGGATCCATGAGGCAATTCATTAATTTTAGGGAAATTAATGATATTAAATTATATAATAAGTATCCTCTACCACGATTTGATGATTTATTTCATCAAGTTCATGATGCACCTCTATCGATTATGTCTGATCAAGATCCTCGATTTTCTCAAAAAATTCTAGAAATGTATCCAGAAGGATTTGGATACTTTGCTTCACATGAGTACTACTTATCAACCCCAAACTGACAAACAGTTTGAAAGGACTATTTGAACACTTGAAGACATGTTGATATCAAGCTCTCTTGACTTTCAAGGTATGTGGGATCAATACATACCTTTGGTGGAATTTTCCTATAATAATAGTTTCCATTATATCATTCAAATGGAACCATATAAATCATTATATGGTAAGAGGTGTCGAGATCAACTTGTTGGGATGATGTTAGACAGAGGAAACTTTTAGGCCTAGAAATTATCGAAGAGACAACTACAAAGGTAAAGAAAATTCAGGCCCATATTAATGCAACCCAAAGTAATAAAAAGAATTATACTGACAACTGGAGAAAGGATTTGTAATTTGATGTAGGATATCAGGTATTTTTAAAAGTGTATCGGTGGAAGGGTGTCTTAAGGTTCGGTAATAAATGGAAACTGAGCCCTAGGTACATCGGACTGTTTTAAATTCTGGAAGGGATCATAGTTGTAGCATACCATTTAGCAATTCCACCAAGCCTCTCCAAAGTTCAAAATGTGTTCCACATGTCATTGTTGAAGAAATACATTATAGACCCAACACATGTACTCACCAATTAAGAAATAGTGCTGGAACCTGATTTTAAATATTGTGAAGAGCCTATTGAGATTCTTGACACAAGGGAGAAGGTAATGAGAAATCAGAAAACTCATCTTGTTAAGGTTATTTAGAGAAACCATAAAATGGAAGAAGCGATGTGGAAACCTGAGGATGTTATGAAGAAAAACCACCCACATATTTTTTAAGGGCTTTATACATGACAATTTTTTTGAAGGAAATTTCCAAAGGTGGGTATAATATAACACCCCAAACATTTTATGGTATGTTTCTCTTGAAAACTTTCAACTTAGTAAATAGCCTATATAATATGAAGCATTGAGTCTCTATGAAACCACACTTTGTTATGTATAGTATAAATTCATAACCTATCCATTAAACATAAAATTTCCATATCTGTGTTTTTGAATTTCAAAAAACAATCATCTATGGATGTGATCAGTAATTTATTTAGAGTCTGATAGAACCAACTTGTTTTTCTGATGAATAGTAACATACCATTATGAATAGTAATATAACCCTTATGAATAGTAAATCATATTATTATTTTATTTTCTTAACGATAAAAGGTAATGAGATGTCGTTTAATTATTCAAGCTATTAAAATGAGTTATAGATTTAAAATTGTTATTTTTTAATAAATTATGGTTTTATTTAAAAATTAAATTAATAATATTTATAAAATTATATTCAGAAAATGGAGTTCATTTTTTTATTCTATACATCATAAAATGTTCAGGGTGAATTCATGGGATGTTTCTAAAATACATGAATTTTTTATGAATAGTAAAAATACAGTTTTCAGTTTTTAGTATGTTTAATGAAATCATAATGAAATAATAATTAATATAAAAGGATGGTCGAGTTGTTAACAGTAAAATATGACATGAGGTGTCCAAAGATTATAAAACCATGGGAAACTACCATGGGAAGGACTGTGGTTTTGTAAAAATCACTAATGAGGTCCCTTTGAAATTAATAAAAAAACTTCCTCTCATTTTCTATAAATACCAACTCATTCCTTCAATTTATTTCATTAAAAACTCATTCTACTTGAAGATATGTTATTTTTACCTCCCTAAGAGTCATACCAAGGTGTCCTCAAGCCCCCAAGGTCCCAACATTCAAGTTTTGGGAGTTACTCTACAAGGTAAGAAAATCTTCCACCCTTCCCTTTTCTTAAATCATTCATTTAATGTTTTCTATTTAATTTTCAATTGGATTATGTTGGGATATGTAATTACATATTCCCAAATCTTTCCATATTATTTAAGAGTGATGGGATACCCCCTTTATCTCATCAAACTATTTTAGGAAATATTAAATGATGTCGTTAGGCTGCCGAATTTTCATGAGGGATTTCTCAATTTTTCTTTTATTTTGACTTCCTTTGTTTTCTTCTTTTTTACTCATCTCGCCTCATACAAATGATATGATAATTATAGTACCTTACAAGAACCTGAATTATATTATTATAGTGGAATATTTCATCATCATCTCTATTTCCCCCTCCTCTTATACAAAAAATGAAAACATCGTCAGGCATTTGTTAATTTATCACATTCAAGGATAACAGGTTCTCAATTTTTATTACCATCTTCAATTGTAGTCATGAAACCATTTTTATGGTTGACAAAGATCATAATATATGTATTTTATCTTATTAAATGTTCCTTAATCCTTACAAACTCATAATATAAAATAATAATGCAAAATAAATTCATTATGCACAAAATCGCCAAGTAAACCAAGCGTATATCATTATCTTTTATCAAACAATTCATCATCATGGTATGTAACCAAAAAAATTATAAGGTCATTTATATATCTTTAAATTTCACAAATTATATATATTAACAATTATTTATTATTAACCTTATTAAAAATGAACTTCCATTCATGAATACATGTAAATCAATCATGAAAACCAATGATGGAAATGCTTCTGAAATAATAAAATTAAAACTATTAAACCAATTAAAAAGGTCATGAGTAAACCTTTTAAGGTTAAAATAAATAAAATAAATGCGTAGTAGGTTCTAGAATTATTAATTAATGAAGTTAAATTTGATTATTCATGTCATTTGGATCAGTCAAATAACACTTTCAGACATAAGGTAAGGGGCTTCTTTCCCCACTTTTAATTCCGTGAGATTTCCATTATTTTACACTTATTCCTTACGTGTGGTGTGTTGTGTATTTCCATTTTATATATGTTATCATGATTATATTTATATTCATGGTATTTTGTGATTCATTTGGGTGTTATTAATTTTTTTTTATGACTCAATTGATTACAACGTGGTAAGGGACTTTGTCTCAATTTCCATTTCATTGAGACCTACTTGGTATTGTGCACCTAATCTTTCTTATGTGGTGTATCCACTTCCCATTTGAGATCATTTTTCATTTGAAATTGTAAATATATTATATATCCATATTTTGGTTTCATGTATATGAGTATTTTCTTAAGCTGTATACCCTTTTACATACGGTGTTTATTTGGAATGTTGTATCCTTTACTCTATAAGAATATTAAAAAGGCATATTTTACTTGTATTAAATCTATTTATAAAGAATTATCTGGACTTTCAGTGATTGTAGGGTCCCTCTATAGCCCCTAGATTTATCGACTAGTCTCAGGAGGAATATCAAATGGCGACAAACCCTTCGAGTTTGTTTCCAAAAAATCAGACGGGTTTCTACCCATAAACATAAATTGTTTCGATGGTATAGTGGTAGCATGTGCTAGATTCATGACGTCTAATTAATAATAATTATCCTTATTAATTTTCATCTATTACTATCCATGATTTTTCACTATGAAAAAATCTATGGATTCAGTTTAATTCTCAGTTTATTAATGGTGTATGATTTTCATTTATTCACCATGCCATATTGACTATGCCAAATTGCTTATGATTTTGTTATTGTTTATTCAGGCTTCCACTATTAGTAACCCTTATAGAGAATTTGAGCTCACCTCTTTCTTTTTTTTAACTTCAACATGTCATTAAGAGGATATCATATATTGAGTTCTCAAGGATGTAGTTTTTTATATTTTTTTATGTATTGTATTGTGTTACCTTTCCCAATGTAATTTGAGTTACATGTATGTATCTAGTTTCTTCAAGACTACTAAACAGATCATTCCTTTGGGATTTCATTACTTTTAATCATGAAAATGTATTAAAATAATGCATTGGCTCCAAGATTATGGGCTCGGGGCATTGCATTCCATATAGGGGTTTGGTTGATTAATTATTGAGGGATATCGTGGTTAAATCAACTTTGAAGGGTGGTGTTAGAAATGGTACTGATTCTATACAAATCATCTCACTTTTTGAATGCCATAAACTTCATGCTGGCACAAAATCTCTATCAATTTATAATGTTTCAATCAATAGTAATATTGGTATAGATCATGAAGACATTCAAGAAGAGAGGTTTATTTCCTATGGGATGAAGAATGGTAAAAAAAATATCCCTATTATACCTATCTTTACAGAACTCTACATGGAACTTCCCAAAAGGAATCCTCTCCACAATAGGCTCTGATGGTTGTATCCAGATGCAGAAAAAAAATGAAATTGGATGTCACTGATATTGGGTTGAATACACAACTCGTAAAAGTGGTTGAGGTTGCAACCTCTCCTTTACTGGACTCTGATACTTCAACTGTCATTTTCAATAGGTAGAGTGTAGTTGAATGTGAGTTTCCACAAGATCTTTTATAGGATACAACTAAAAGAAAGTGCACGGTCTTTGAACTAAGACCCAAGGAAGACACTCATAGGTCAACCTCCTTGGATAGTGTTGATAATATGCAGGGACTATCTTAGCCCCCTAATCAGAGTACCTCTCATGTAGTTGATGGCCAACAGGTTTGGTGAAGTTGAAACCTCTAGAAATTGTTGAAATTGGATATAATGATGCCTAGGATGATGATACACCAATTGGAAAAGATGATAATGCCGAATTTATAGAGGAAGGTGCTCAACATAAAAAGATAGGTTTACCTAGTCGGGATGCCTCTGGATCTACCACTGCTAGGGATGCTTCTATCAGACTGAGTCATGATAATGGCCCTCATGATGGTGAAGATGGAACATTGATCATGGTTGATTAGGATGGAAATTGGCAGTTTCCCAAGTTGTGGAAGAGAGGCAGCCACCTGAGAGGTCAAGGTGGCTACCCTGGGAATGGTGGCATATGGATTATCTTTGATGTATTAGAAAATGTGGAATAGTCTAAGCCATTACAATTTTATGATCTTATGAAAACCACTTATGACTCCTTTGGAAAGGTATCAGTAATGGAATGTGAAGTTGGAAGGAAAAAAATGAATAATCCTCTATAGGATTATGAGGCTGAAAGATACCATGAGGGCCTTACAGAAGAGATGGAAAAAAATTATGATTTACATCTTGACGTTACCTTCGCTAAAATGGAACCGAACATTTTTTGCTGTAGGGATTATCTTATAGTCTAGAAGTTATTATCCAAAAACATTTAAGATGGTTGCCGAAATAATTTGGGGATAATTTTCCATGATCTTTCTTGGAAATGCAATAGCAGCATCATTCTAGAGGACTCCACATATTTTTCATTGAGTGATGAGCTCATTTCGCCTCAAAGGACCAAGTAATGGTAGAGAGGACAATAACTAAAGGATAAAGGTCACTATCCAAAGAATTTAGGTTCTATGGGGAGCAGCTAGAATCGATCTCTTCTTTTCTTTCTCGTGGGGATTTCAGGAATTATCGAGCCTCACTTTCCCTTCTTTGTTGTAGTTTATTATTTCTTAATAATTTTATGGGAACCTCCTGGCTTTCCAACCTTCACTCAAACCTGTTTTATATTAATAATTATTAATAATTTATAATTATTATTTATAATTAGTAATCCACAACAATTAGCAGTAATTCACAATAATTAGCGGTAATTAGCATTAATTAGTAATAATTATAGAAAAATAGTAAATAATTATCTATAATTAGTTGTAATTCGTAATAATTAGTAATAAATAGTAATAATTACTTACAAATACTAAATAATTAGTAATAATTAGTTATAATTATTGATAATTAGTAATAATTCATGATAATTAGTACTAATTAGTATTAATTACTAATAATTAATAATAATAATAATAATTATATACAATTATTAATAATTATAAATAATTACAGATAATTAATAATAATTAGTAAAAATTACAATAGTAAGTAATAATTACTAATAATTAGTAATAATTGTAAATAATTACTGATAATTAGTAATAATTGTTGATAATTAGTAATAATTACTGAAATTAGTAATAATTACTGATAATCGGTAACAATTACCGATAATTTTTAAAAATTAATTATAATTAGTAATAATTAGTTGTAATTTGTAATAATTACTAATAATAACCTAAGAGTATTAATTATTTTTACATAGTTACATATACTGTTAAATAGTAATAATTACTAATAAAAAGTAAATAATTTGTAATAATTAGTAATAATTACTTATAATTAGTAATAATTGGCAGTAATTTGTAATAAATATTCATAATTAGAAATAATTTCTAATTATTACTAATTATTACTAATAAATAGTAATAAATACTGATAAATAGTAAATAATTACCTATAATGTCTAATAATTAGTTATAATTAGTAATAATTAGTTATAATTAGTAATAATTAGTTAAAATTAGTAATAATTAGTAATAATAAGTTATAATTACTAATAGTTATTTATAATTATTAATAATTAATGATAAATAGAAATAATTTTCAATAAATAGAAATAATTACCGATAATTAGTAATAATTACTTATAATTCCAGATAATTAGAAATAATTAGTGATATTTACTGATAAATAGTAATAATTTGTTATAGTTACTGATAATTAGAAATAATTAGTAATAATCTTTAATGGTTATTAAATACTTTCCAATAATTAGTAATAATATGCATTAATTTTTAATAATTTGTTATAATTTGTAATCAATGTATATATTCACTATTGTATTTTAGTTAGTAGTAATTTCTAATATCTAATTATAATTATCAGTAATTATTGATAGTTGGTAGTAATTATGTGTAATTATTAATTTATAGTTGTTACTGAATTTATAGATGTTAAATCTGATAATAGAGTGTCAAATAGTTATTTTGATCAAATATTATTTTCGGTAAATCATTGATACCGAAGGAAAATGTGTTGTTTTTGATACTCATAATTGTGCATTTCACACTTTGATGTGAAAGGACACATATCATAAGTGATTGGATAATCATAATGCATAATGATGTTTGCTAATGATGTTTGGGGTGCATGCTAGGCGATGGGTAAACAAATTCGTACATCATCATATTAAGCCTCATGATAATAGAGTTTCGGCTTGCCAATAGAACCTGAAGTGGATATCACGCACCAGTAATCCTCCACGAGGTTATGCGATCATGTAAATTCATGAACAATCAAAGGAGTTTCAAGATGCATGGACATTAAGTTCAAATGCATCCATACATCATGCAATGACTCTATATATAGTCTAATATGAACACTCTATGAATGATAATACCTAATGTCCGCTGGTATTACCCACTGTGAAGAAGGAGGATAATACATGGTTCCCTCATGGCTGGGAATCATCTTCATCGGTAGAAAAAAGTAATCAGTGGAAAAAAGTAACCAGGGAATTGTCCTCGTCAGGTATAACTCCTCATGATGACATTGCCATCACATGAAGACACCATGCTTCATATGATATCACGAGAAACCATGCTCCTGGATTGGTGCATGAGGTGGCTCATACTGCAGCTCCTGCTTGCATATTAGGACCCCATATGTAGGGTTTCCAAGAAAAGATAGAGCCATATGCTGAACCATTTTCTCCTGTAGGATCAATTTTTGTTGGTATGAGCTACGGAAACACCATTCACATAGAACTTGTATTTTTATAAAAGATATCCCCCATAGGAGGATAGTACATGGGTTATTGTTGTTGTATATATGGGTTTTAGATTTTATTTTTGGAAAAGGGATAAGATTTGAAATATTTTTAAAAATGGGTCTCCAGATTCATAAACCTCATCCACGCATCTTCGGTACAGAGAGATGCCTGAATGGGGTTCACACATCCTTCATCCCATCTTTGAAGGATTCATGAACCTCATTCACACATCTCTCCATGCTGAAGATGCATGAGAGGGGTTCACATATCCTTCGTAGACGGGATGAAGGATGTGTGAACACCGTTCACGCATCCGGCCAAGAAAATCTATAAAAGGGGGTCTCCCCCCCCCCCCCAAATTTATTCTTCTTCTCTGGATTTTGTTGTGAATCCCTGCAAAATTTCTTTCTCAACAAATTTTTTCTACTTTTAAGAAGGTAAAATTTATATTTAAAATTTCAATTGTTTAATTGTGTTTATTTATTTCATTTGTATGATTTGTTTATTTGATTTGTGATATGTAGAAACTAGTGTTTCTATGTATGATTTATTTATTCCATATGTATTGATGAGTAAATTAGTGTCTTTTTTGTGATTTAATTTATGAACGATGTGTTTGTTGTATTAATTTGTATTGAATGTTTAGGAAAATTAATTATGCCTTGTCTAAAATGTTGTATGAATTTATATTGAATGTTTATGAAAATTAAATAAGTTATAAAAAATGTTATTTTGAATGTAATATTAATTTAAATTATAATATTTTTATAAAATAGTAATATAATTTGAGAATAATATATTAGTTATATGTATCATATTTAAATTTATTAAAAAATATATTGAAAGCTTTTTCTATTAATGGTATAAAAACAGTTTTGTTTAAATAAAATTTTTAAATTATATTAGTTATAATTAAACTTACTAAATATAAAATAGGTGTAGATATTTAATATGTATTTCATATAGTAATAGATATAATAAGTATACACAAAAACATGGTACGTTTTGTGATGACTGATCTTAAGATGACCAACCGATGCATACTTTAAATTTCATGTCTTGTTTTGTGAATGTGGTTATTAAATTTGTAATAATTGCATTTATTTTTCTGTATTGATGACATGTGAGTCATCTCTGACTAAGTATGTAAGGACTTGTTTGTCCGTTTAAAAAAATTTATGTATTTCATATCCCTAGACCCCCTCACATGCATGTGAGTAAATTTTTAATTAAAAGAAAATCAACAAGAGGTGTCCCTGGAGAGGTGTCCCCGAAGAGGCGCTCAAGAAAAATAATTCTACATGAGTCGTTGTAGTTTGAAAGGAGACTAACAGTTGCTAAAATATTTGATAATAGAGACTCTATGAGTCTACCCAAAGGTTTTGGTTGGTTTATCAAATAATGATAAAATAATCATAAGTCTCAAGATAAATTCATTATTAATTATTCATAACTAATTAAAATACATAATATTATATTAAATAATGTAAAATATTGATGTAGTTTATAATATTTTATTAATTATTTTTTATAGGTAATAATGTCTGGGAAAATCTATTGCAATGGTGAGACCATTTATATAGAGTATGGATTTAACTATAATGTGCCACCTGTTAGAGTGGTAAATCTTCATGGTTGTATGAAATTGCATGTAATTCACAATAATATTTATAATTGGTTAAAATTGAGGGTCGATCAATCCATTTCTCCAATCATATTTTGACATCTACAACATCCTGAACGTTTATGGCTCACCGAGTACCCTTTGGTCGATGATGATGATTGGATGGATGCATCTTCTTTATTTAGACAGCAGTGTGCTAATGGTTTGATAGAGTTGTAGGTGGTGATTTCTGATATAGAAGTGGTGAAACAGAATTCTACAGAACTGTGTTTTGTGAGATCTGTACAAGTTGGTCCTTTAAATCGGTCTTTTCCATTGCCTCCTTATCATTTGACTCTAGTAATAGAATAAAATTATGAAGAAGATGATCAAAATTTAGAAGGAAATGTATATGACATCCCTTTGTGTGCTGATATAGTGAATGAAAGTTTATCTGTGGAAGAAGAATCTGGGGAGCCATCAGGAGATGATGTGGGTGAGGGTGATGTGGGGAATGAACCTTTTGAGGTTCCTTTGAGAGATGTGGGTGAGGGTGATGTGGGAAATGACCCTTCTGAGGTTCCTTTGAGAGACAGACATCCATGATATCCACCGGTTAGTGGTAATCATCCTTCAGTATTGAGTTTCTTAGTTAAAGGAATGTCTCGTGAACAATATTTTTATTGGGATTTCATTACATCAGCTTATGAATTCCTTGGAATTATAGGGAATAGGTTTGAATCAAATGATAATTCCATCTATGTCGAGGAGGATTTTGAAAGTAAATTGGTCATGAAAAATGTGATAAATCAATACCACATTGGGTGACATTTCACATTTGTGGTTGATGAGTTAAAGAAGGTCATCCTCAAGTAGGGTATGTTTTTCTAAACTTATTTTTTTAAAAAAAATTATTCCCCATTTTAAAATGTTATTCTCTTATGGTTTCAGCATATGAGCCCCAACAAGAAATGTTTGATAGATGCCTTGAAGGGATTCAGACTTCTAATGAATATGTGTATGAATATATGATGCATATTTCGAAGGAAAAATGGCCATTATCATATGATGGTGGCAGAAGATATGGACATATGACCACTAATATAGTGGAGTGCATAAATGGGGTCCTCGAGGGTGTGCGCAAACTTCCTATCACAGGGTTAGTGCAAGATGCATTTTATAGATGTATTCACTACTTTATTGACTGGTCCCAAAAGGCCTATCAGAGGATGGAAAATAGAATGTGTTTTACGCAGCATTTCCAAAGTTATATTGATTCGATACTGAATGAGGCTTCAAGATAGACTGTTCTAGCCTTTGACAGGGAAAAGAAGAGCTTTCAAGTAAGATTGTGCTACGACCGGGCTACATGCACTAGTGGTCGACTGTTTGTAGTGATGTTAGATAACTGATACTATGATTGCGGAAACTTTTAGGAATTTAGATATCCATGTGCACATGTTATCACAGCTTTTACTTTAGTAAATATACCATGGGAGCCATATGTTGACCCAGTTTATCACATGTGAACTTTGGTTAACTGTTATAATGAAGCTTGGATACCAATTGGCGAATTTCATTCTGTCTCAATGCTTGCTGATCAGCCGACCATCATCCCTAATACTTCCAAGTTTCATAATTTGATTCTGTTTTCATTTATTTTTTTTCAATTTCTTTCGTTTTTTAAATTATTGGTTTCATACTACTAGGTTATGGCCCCAAGGAAGACCAAAATCAAGTCAAATCATAAATTAAATGGATTGACCTCGATAATAAAGAGGGATAATATGATGCAGTATTTTTCCTGTAGAAGGACATACTCATAAGAGATATCCCCAAGTGGTAGCACAGATCTCCACATCTCGTCGTCCATGATCGGGTTTGTGTATTGTATCAAGAATATGTATATTTTGAAATTTGTGTGGATGTTTCAATATTGAATCCTATTATTTCTGACTTTCTCTATTTCTAAAATGTTTCAATTTTGGATTGTCTCATATTTTAATTCTATAATAAAGAATTTTGTGATACTCAAACTATTCAAAAAAAACAACATAGAATGAAAGAACTAGCTCATGGAAGCCCACATGCAATGCTTATAAGACCTCTATAGGTTTTAATTAACGTAGAACTCATAAATATTGAATCTCAAAATTAGGTAATAGGGTGCTTTATGTATTGTGGGGATTGGTCAAGTAATACAAACACTAATCCACACACAAAAAATCAAGTTAAAATCAAAAATATTAACACAATAATTTTTCATTTCATTGTTCTAGATTTATTTAAATAATAGTTGAAAATTTTTATTGAATTAACTATAATAAATTAATGATTATATCACTTGTGAAGATGGTAGATTTTACATTGCTCAAATCTCAGGCTAATCGTGTATCATGACTACTTTTAGAGGGACGTTTAGTGCATCTGTTGAGTGTACGCAGATCTCACCATTTCCATCATACCACACCACCTCCTGCTATCATCCCTCATCTTCGTCGTGCTAGATTCTATGGCGTAGCGATTTGCGACATCACCTTTCTCAATCATCAGATCATTGTTTAACTTATATAGAGAGGGAGGCTAGAGTCACATACATTCCATTTTAGAGAGTGGGATATGACTATTACCTTACAGGATGTGGCCATTATCTTGGGCCTCCCCATCGATGGTGTTGCTCTGACTGGCCAAGTTGGAGAAGATTTTCCGGAGCTTGTTCATAGACTACTAAGCATAGAGGTCCCCGATGATGGTAGGACCACCGTTGTTTAAGGGTTGGTGTCCTGAGAACCAACTATTTTGTACTTTTATTACATTAATGTTCTCTTATTATATATTGTTCATTTTTCTGCATGACTATAATATAATAATGTCCTAGAATATTTGTTGCATTAATAAGGTCATGGAAGATCCCCGCTATGATGAGAACCTGGAAATGATTTAACAATATTCTTAAATAATGTTTTGTGGTTGGATGACATACTATGATAGGACATATAGTATACAGACTGTCATATGTGAGTACTCGTAAGAAAACGAGACTCTCTCTCATGGAGTTCACACTTGGTAATCTCCAAGATGGGAGATTATGAGAACAGACCCACCAGTATAAATTAATCATGTCTTGGTGTCAACGTACATTTCTATATAAGAGCGTGTGTAATGGTCCTTAGACTAGAAGACTATCATTAAATCATGTCATCACTCGTGCACTTTGATTTGTTGACAAAAACCATCACGAGTTGAGTTGGTGGGAAGTAGGGTACGTTGGGTGCGTCACGAATGACATGTTGTTAATGGATAAGTCAAGGAAGGATTTTTACCTTCCATATTTATGGAATTAGATATCTCAGGACCTTTGATTGAAATATAACTGTAGAACAAATTCCATGGACATGGTGACATGATGAGTTTATTCCTGGAAGTCAAAGAATGATAGATCAAGCATAAAGATTTATGACACTTCCATGAAACCTGCTTGATGAGATATTTAGAAAAAGGGATTAAATTACACAGTAAGCATTCATATGAGGTGATACATCAATGAATCATCAACTTCTTTCTCTTGGGTTCCTTGACCCCTTTCTAGACAGTAATCTTGGACTTTAGGCAAGCCTGCCTAATGCCAACGAGAAAGTGGCCTAGAGGGTCACACACTAAGTGAATTCAAGTATCTCAAGTAGAATAAAGATTATTCCCTTTCATGGTTTAATAATTATTCATATAAGCCTAAATCTCTTTAATGTTGGAGGAATAATAAAATGACAACAAGTACACGTCGTGTATTAATGATTACACGTCGTGTTCTTTTTATTTTGAAAACAAATACATGCCGTGTATTATTAAATGTACACACTGTGTAGTTTTCATTTTGGAAAGGAAATGAATAAATGAAAATAAGATATAAATGTTGTGTATATTGAATGTAGATGCCTTTTAGTTTTCAATGAAAAACAAGTACATGCCGTGTATTTATTATTACACACCGTGTAGTTTTTCCAGTCGGGATTTTGAGGAAATATCGTTTTATTAAATGATATTTATTATAATCATTGTGGGTGCATGTTAAGGAATTAATGACTCGACATGGGGTTTTAAAAAGAGTTAATGAAATAAATAAAACGTGTAACGCATTTATTTATTGTCATAACTCTACAATCTCAAACCCGATTATAAATATCCTCACAACCCCAACTCTTTTCCCAAGACAAGAGAATCGTTGTGCACAACAATTCTGGAGAATTCTTTCAAGGCCGAAAGAACCTCTTCCTCCAAGAACACTCTCAAGACCGAGAGAGATCCTCTTCCATCGGATCAAGATGATCTAAGGCAGACAATGAAAGCAAAGGTTTCTCCACGCAAGCACTCGGATACTCCTTTGACAATGTCCATAGATACGAGGTGCACGTGTGGATCACCGAAAGAGGAAGTCTACACTTGTCTTCTGCGATGTAATGACGAATCACATCAGAACATGATCAAGAATATCAATGAATAAAGAACACCAAAAGGTACTTATTTTCAATTGATTAAATTAATTATAATCAACCTGTAATGATCCTACTTTGTGGTTATGGGACTTTCCTTTTCTTTGTCTATTTATGTGATTCGATCCATGGAGACTGGCGTTTATCATCGTATTGATCCCAGATTTATCATTGTTAATGAAAAAAGGCTAAGTGGGTACATCCACCCACACACTTCCACTATGCCCGGAACCTTCAATTAGTATCATAGGGAGGTTACAACGTTGATTATAGTTATTTAATTTTCATTGATAATTTATGAATTTATATTTTATTCAATTCAAAATAAATTGTTCTATAAATATGAATAAACAAGATCTGTTCTTCCTCCTTCATTTCTCAATTCATATCATAGAAACGGCCTTTTAAATTTTAATTTTGATTAAAATAAAAATGAGGAACTCATCCGGAGGATCCGCTCTTTCTGTCTGTACAACATGAGAATACACGACGTTTAATGAAAACCACATGTCGTGTACTTGGGTTCAATGAACCGGCACTGTTCATCCAAACAAAGCCGTGTGAATTGAGTATGCCTAAGTTTTGTTTACATTGTGTTGACTAGAATTAAACTGCACATGGGAACTGGAATACACGGCGTGTATGTTGGAGCAACACGTCATGTAATCTGATCCGGTCCAAGTGACACTGTGTACAAATGAGAAGTCGCGTTCCACGTACATGGGCTTGCCAGGCCGGTTACTATGTAATAAGGAAGTACACACCATGTATGATTTATGTACACTCCGTGTACTCCAAAATTTCCAAAGTACAGAAAACACGCCAATGCCCCCGGCGTGTACTTTGGATAAAAGGTGAATGAAATACCGACTGTGTAAATATAAACTACAGGTCATGTACTTTCCAAAAACGGAATTGCACCAGGTTTCCTCTAAATGTACAAAGACACTGTACAAAAAATATGGATGAGAAGAATCTCAAGGAAATTCAGAAAGAAATTTAATATAAAGAATTAATTAATTATAAGATCATAATTAATTGAATTCAAGCGTGACTTATCTTGAATAATATAACGATTAAAATAATTTGAATTCTAAATATGAGTAAATGTCGTTTCATGCTATGGATGATCATGATCTAGACTAAAGACCCTTATTATGTGTGTATGGTTTTATTTAAATTTGTTTAATTTAAATTTGCTGGCCTATGATCCTTATTCCAATAAAATCTAGGGCTTGAATACCCATGGTTTCTTTAATGTAAACCCCATGTAATGGAGGATCTCCCAAGCCAGAGGAGACAGTTCAAAATTCGAAGATGAGGAAAAACCAACCCAAGAAGATACAAAGGTGGATAGGTGGGAGCTGCAATACACGGACCATTAGTTCCAAGGTGTTTTCCATAGGTCAGGGTTAGCTTATAAAAACTGCTAGAAAATCTAACCAATAGAATCTCATGATCATGAAATCTTATTTTAATTCTGTCTGATTGTATGGTTTATTTATTATGTATGTGTTGTCGCGATCACATAATTAATAAACACGCATGCAAATATGGAATAAAATAAAAACCGAACTATGTGTAAACATTATTAGAACATGGTTAATCACGTAAGCAAGAATCACTTAATATTAACAAGCATTTGAGAATGAAAAACTATGCATAAAGAATAAAATCCCTCAAATACCATATTAATTCGGACTAAGCCTTTCATTGCTTAATTAAGGTCAAGACTCAATACAACTATGTGTTTGACCAACCCTTGTTGGGACACATACTTTTATAAAGTAATCCCTTATAAAAGGTTTTGAGTTGACTTAACCATATTACATCAAGAGGAGTATCCCTTGCTATAATTGATGTAATATTGGAGTCAAGAGTTGAGAAAATCCAAGTCAGGATTTCAGGATTGGGGAGTCCACTCAAGAGATCAAGGAACTGTAAGCTCATAGTTGGCAAAGACCTGCCTACCTAAATACCTTCAAATATCTTGACCAACCCTTATTGGGGTTATGCAAAGGGGAATATGGATCCTTGGCACTATAATGTCAAAGCAACTAGAAATTCCGAGCTCAATGGTTAGGGCCATTGGGACTTGATAAAATAGGGGAGAATTAATAAATTCATTTATTATTTCTAATAAAATGTAATAAAAAGGTACTGATAAATATGATATTTTAATTTGTATAATCGAAATGAAAAACTCGTCAACCACATTTTCTCTATGATCAATTCTGGATAAAGACAATATCCTCACTGGCAGTAACTTTTAGGAATGGTTTAGGCACCTTCGGGTTATCCTACGCCATGAATGAAAGTTTTACGTGCTGGAATCCTCACTTCCTGATCTGCCTGCCCAAGGGGCGAGTGATGAAGATTTCCTGGTATATGATCAAAATTTGAGTGATGCACTCGAAGTTCAATGTTTGATGATGTCATAAATTTCTAGTGAGCTCATGAAGTCTCATGAAGACATGGATGCCTACATCATGCTCAAGCATCTCCGTGGTCTATACCCGGAGAGAGCAATACATGAAAGGTTTGAGATCTCCATGGATCTATTTCAGACCAGTCTTGGAGAGGGTACCCCAGCTGGGCATCATGTATTCAAGATCATTGGCTACATTGAGCACTTGGAGGTTCTCAGGTTTAAACTCCTCGAAAAACTGGGAACCGATCTCATTCTTGCATCACTCCCCCAGAGCTTCTCACACATTTTTGTGAACTTCAATATGAACAACGTTGAGAAGTCTCTATCTGATCTTCTTATCGTCATTCTCCAAGTGGACAATGACATGAAGAGTGAAAATCCTTCTGTCCTCATAGTGAATAAAAGGAAAGGGAAGGTGAAGAGCTTTAAGCCCAAAGCATCTTCAAGGCCTTCCTAGAAAATGAAGATAAAAGTGGAGGAAAGAGAACAGGAGGCTATTTTTTTGCATGTGGAAAGAAGGTCCACTGGAAGAAAAATTAAACCCAGCCAAGGAAGTAAGGGGAAGCTTCAGGTGTGGTTATTATCGAATGAAATCTATCTGTTTCTACTAATTGGGTATTAGATACTGCTTGTGGTTCTCACATCTTTATCCAAATACAGTAACCAAGTAGATTCAGAAAGATTGACTGAGGTGAGGTGGATCTATGAGTAGTCAATGGGGCCAGAACTCACTGTTGTAGCTATCGGAGACTACCACCTCACATTGCCTACTGGGATTGTATTGGTTCTGAAAGGATGTTATTATGTACCCACTGTAACCAAAAACATTATTTCAGTATCCAGATTAGATATTGATGGATTCATCTTCAAGTTTGAAAGTGGATGTTGCTACTTTTATAAAGATAGCATTTGTTTTGGTAGGACACATTTATTTAACGGCCTTTATGTGTTAGACTACACAAACCAAGTAATGGAAATTGATGGTAAAGTTAATTCACATGACTCATACCACACCCAACTTTGGCATCACTAGCTAGGTCATGTCCATGAGAAAATTTTGATGAAATTACATCAAGATGGGTATTTAGATTCTTTCAAACTAAAACCACTTGGTGTATGTCATTCGTGTCTACAAGGAAAAATGACCAAAGTCCCATTTAGTGGGAAAGGTGAAAGGGCTAAAGAGCTTATATAATTTGTTCACACAGATGTGTGTGGGCCATTTCTAGTTGAAGAAAGGGGTGGGTTCTTGTACTTCATAACTTTTACTGATGATTTTAGTAGATATGGATATATTTACTTAATGAGGTATAAGTCAGATTCTTTTGATCGGTTCAAATAATACTAGAATGAATTTGAGAACAAGCTTGGTAATACGATTAAGAAAAACCACTCAGAGAGAGGAGGATAATATCTTAATCAAGACTTCATTGATTTATTATGGGATTTTGGGATTCTATCTCAACTCACTCCTCCTTATACACCTCAGCGGAATGGTGTAAGTGAAAGGTGGAATTGTACCCTATTGGATATGGTGATATCAATGATGAGTCATGCGAGTCTTCCATTATATTTTTGGGGATATGCATTACAAACAGCAGCACACATACTAAACCAAGTACCCACTAAATCGATAAATGGTATTCCATACGAGTTATGGAGTGGATGCAAATCCATGTTATCGAATTTACATGTGTGGAGTAGCGAATAATTTGTTAAGGCCTCTTCAGGTAACAAACTTGCACCTCAAGGCACAAAGTGTATCTTTATAGGATATCCTAATGAAACAAGGGGATATTACCTATAAAACCCCTCAGAAAAAAAGGTTACAGTGGAAAGACACGCCATATTCCTTGAGAGGGAGAACATCTCCAAAAGAGATAGTGGGAGCGAGAAAGACTTCAATGAAGTCGAGGCTCAAGATGCATAGGAGTTGGTACAATAACAGATTCCACAAAGCCCTATGGAAGAATAATATGTTCTTGAGACCCAAGAACTGTGTAGGGTCACGAGAGAGGTGAGAGAACTAGAACGATATGCTTTTCTTATCACCGAGGATGGTGACTCATTATTGGTTGATAATGATGATCCTCCTACCTAGATAGAAGCCGTTGAAGGCACAGACATTTCCAAGTGGCAAGAAGCCCTGAATTTTAAAATGGATTCCATGTACCAAAATAAAGTTCGGATTTTGGTAGATACTCTAGTTGATGTAAAGCCTATTGGTAATAAATGGGTATTCAAGAAGAAACTGGACATGTAGGGGAAAGTCAGCACCTATAAGGCATGACTGGTTGAAAAAGGTTTTAGACAGCATCAAGGAATTTACTATGATGAAACCTTTTCACTGGTTGCGATGTTGAAATCCATCAGAATCCTATTTTCCATTACCGCTTACCATGACTATGAAATTTGGAAAATGGATGTCAAAATAGAATTCCTTAATGGAAACCTCCAAGAAGATGTCTACATGACACAACCTGAAGGGTTTGTGACTCCAAAGGATGCCAACAAGGTATGAAAGTTGCAGAAATCCATTTAAGGATTAAAGAAAGCATCAAGGTCATGGAACATTCATTTTGATGAAGCTATAACAGAATTTGGATTTGTTAAGAACGAATGTGATCCTTGTGTCTACAAGATGTTTATTGGAAGTGCAGTTGTTTTTCTAATATTATATGTTGATGACATATTACTAATTGGAAACAAAGTACATGTCTTATAGTCAGTTAAGTCATGGTTAGGAAAATGCTTCTCCATGAAAGACTTGGGTTAGGCGGCATATATTCTTGGGATAAAGATCCCTCGTGATAGATCCAATAGAATGTTGTGCTTGATTCAAAGTACATACATTGACAAGATACTGAAGAGATTAAAAATGGAATCGTCTAAGAGTGGATTATTGCCAGTGTCACATGGCATTCATCTTTCCTAGAAAATGTGTCCTCAGATACATGAGGAAAGAAAGGGAATGACAAGGATCCCTCATGCATCCGCGATTGGGTCAGTCGTGTATGTTATTCTATGTACGAGGCTAGATTTTGCTTACGCATTAGGTGTGGTAGGTAGATATCAAGCTGATTGAGGAGACCACCATTGGATTGTAGTCAAGACTATCCTTAAGTATCTGAGTCATACTAAAGATATGTTCCTGGTTTATGGAGGAGATGAGGAACTAGTCATCAGAGGACATGTAGATGCTAGTTTCAAGACTGATCAAGATGACAAAAAGTCGTAGACTGGATACATCTTCAGTTTGAATGGAGGTTTAGTGAGCTGGAAGAGATTAATGAAAAGTGTGGTGGTAGATTCTAGAGCATAGTCTGAGTATATCGCAGCTTTTGAGGTAGCTAAAGAAGCAGTATGGATGCGAAGCGTCATCCAAGAGCAGGATGTAGTACCAAGCAGTAAATATCATATCACACTCTATTGTGATAATACTACTGTAGTGGAACTTGAAAAAGAGCCAAGGTCACATTAGCGGACAAATCACATACTTCAGAAGTATCATCCCTTGAGGGATTTTTCTCAGAGAGGTGAAGTTGCAGTCAGCAGTATTTCCATGGAAGATATAGTGGCAGACCCCTTGACTAAATCCTTGACTCAGCAGAAACATGATCATCATGTGAGGTCTAGAAGACTAAAAGTCGTAGGTAGTTGGATCTATTCCAAGTGAGAGTTTGTAAGGTTTGGTGTCCTGAGAACTAATTGTTTTGTACTTTGATTACATGAATGTTCTCTTATTAAATATTGTTCATTGTTCTACATGACTATAATATAATAATGTCCTAGAATATTTGTTGCATTAATAAGGTCATGGAAGATCCCCGCTATGATGATGACCTTGAAATGCTATAACAATATTCTTAAATAAATTTCTATTGTTGGATGACATATTATGATAGTAAACATAGTATACAGACCATCATGTGAGAGTACTCGTAAGAAAATGAGACTCTCTCTCATGGAGTTCGCACTTGGTAATCTCTAAGATGAGAGATTATGAGAACAGAACTGTCAGTAGAAATTCGGCATGTCTTGGTATCATCAAACATTGTTATCTATGAGCGTGTGTAATGGTCGTTAGACTAGAATATTATCATTGACTCATGTCATGACTCGCGCACTTAGATTTTCTGACAAAAATCGTCATGAAGAGAGTTGGCGGGAAGTAGGGTATGTTTGGTGCGTCACGAATGACATGTTGTTAATGGATAAGTTGAGGAAGGATTTATCCCTTTCACATTTATGGAAGTAGATATCTCGGGACCTTTGATTGATATATAATTGTCGAACAAATTCCATGGCAATGGTGACATGATGAGTTTATTTCTGGAAGTCAAAGAATGACAGATCAAGCAAATAGGTTTATGACACTACCATGAAACCTGCTTGATGATATATTGAGACAAAGAGATTAAATTACATAGTAAGCATTCGTATGAGGTGATACTTCAATGCGGCGTCAACTTCTTTCTCCTGGGTGCCTTGACCCGTTTTTAGACAGTAATATTGGACTTTAGGCAAGCCCACCTAATGCCAACAAGAAAAAGGACTAGAGGTTCACACACTAAGTGCATTCAAGTATCTCAAGTAGAATAAATATTATTCATATACATGGTTTAATAATTATTCAAGGAAGCCTAAATCATTTTAATTTTGGAGGAAGAATAAAATGAAAACAGGTACATGCTGTTTATTAATGATTACACGTCGTTTAGTATTTATTTTGAAAAAAAATACACATTGTGTATTATCAAATGTACATGCCATGTAGTTTTCATTTTGGAAAGGAAATGAATAAATGAAACCAATATATACACACTGTGTACCTTGAATGTACACACCGTGTAGTTTTCAATGAAAAACAAGTACTCGTCGTGTATTTATGATTACACGCCGTGTAGTTTTTCTAGTCTGGATTTTGAGGAAATATCATTTTATTAAATGATATTTATTATATTAAGTGTGGGAGAATGTCAAGGAATTAATGACTCAATATGGGGTTTTCAAAAGATTTAATGAAATAAATATAACGCGTAACGTGTTTATTTATTGTCATAACTCTACAACTTCAAACCCGGTTATAGATATCCTCACAACCCCAACTCTTTTCCCAAGACAATAGAATCGTTGTGCACAAAAATTCTGGAGAATTCTTTCAAGGCCGAAAGAACCTCTACCTCTAAGAACTCTCTCAAGACTGAGAGAGATCCTATTCTATCAGATCAATATGATCTAAGGCGGACAATTCAAGAAAAGGTTTCTCCATGCTAGCACCCAGAGACTCCTTTGGTGACGTCTAGAGTTACGAGGTGCACATGTGGATCACCACTAGATAATTTCTATACTTGGATTCTGTGACATAATGACGAATCGCATCGGAACATGATCAAGAATATAAACGAATAAAGAACACCAAAATTTAATTCTTTTCAATTGATTAAATTAATTATTATCAACCTATAAAGATTATACTTTGTGGTTCTGGGACTTTCCTTTTCTTTTTCTATTTTTGTGATTCGATCTATGGAGACCGGTGTTTATCGTCGTATTGATCCCGGAGTGATAATTATTAATGACAAAAGGCCAAGTGGTCACATCCACCCATGCACTTCCACTACGCCCAGAAACTTCATGTTGGTGGTCAATTACGCATGCCATGGTTAGACCATCACTTCACACAGTTAGCAGAAGATGCTGATGAGATCACCGTGCTACGATTTTCACGTGCATATATTTTGTGACTGATCGATGGCATGCTTTTTGTTGATCACTCCACAAATTTTGTAAATCTGATGTATTTATCTTTTTTGGAGTATTTGGATGAGGTTGGTTGATATAGTTGGGGGTATTCTTGTCTTGTATATTCATAAAGGGTGTTATGCAGTACATGTCGCATCGATGTGATTTAGATCAAAGGATTCATGGTTCTTCTATAGATGTGGGTATGGGAGCACATCCCTTATTTAGCTCCACATGCTCGTGTGCCATTACTAGTAGATATTGTAGTAGAGGCTCCGCATGGACATTAGTATGTTATTCATTCCTTATACTATATAACTTATTTGTACAGCTTTATATTATGAAATGTAAATAAAACAATATTATCTACAGGTGGAGTCAGGCACATCGACATTCATATTCTCCTAGACACGATGTCCACACCTATAGAATTATGTTGGATCGAATTCGACCACACAATGTAAGTGATTATTATTTATATTGTTAAATCTTTATTCTTTAATATACATGTATTCATTTATTAGTTGATTATTTATTTTTTTCTTTCAGATTTTATGGATTCCATATACAGATGCTATTATCCAGAGCCTTCCACCGTACTATACAGCGATGCTTTCTATCGGCTCCTGTAGGGTTCCATTGATTAATTTTCATATAGTCAAGTGGAATCAGACGGACAGAGTGATGAGGCAGTTCAGATTCTTTCAGCCTGTTCCTGACCTGCCCAGTTAGTAAGATTCACTACATCCCCTTAAGATGTCAGGGAAGAGAGATTTTTATTGGAGTAGATACCACGCCAGATATATTGATTTATGGGATAGAAAACATGACTTCTAGTTGAGAGGGGCGGGGACAGTGCATTTTCATTTGGTGGATCAGATGGATTATGCAGCTTGGTACTACAGGTCCATAGTCAGATTTCTAACACAACACAGATGCGGCTTTCATGAGATGGTATATATAGTTCCTTACACAATTCAGTGAAATTTTTATTAATATTACTTAAGAACATAATTTTTTTCATAGGATTCTCGTATCTGTTGTCTACTACACATGTTTGATCCAGTGGAGCACATCGTATTTGACCCAGCATATTTTCACACCCTAGTATCACAGTTGATTCCTTCAATGGATGAGATTTATCATGGTATTTTCTTTAATCCACCACATGATGAGGAGGCTGCAGAGCTTACTGAGGCTTATATAGATGTACCAATGTGTGATGACCGTGTTATGGATCTTACTGTTCCACAGGAGGAGGATGTTCAGATTGATTAGTCAGATGTTGTTCCACAGGAGGATGGTGTTCCACATGATCAGTGATATGCTCCTCTAGCTTCTCAGGCTCAGCCACAGGTAGATACAAACATTGACTGGGTAGATATCGATTCTTTATTACGGACATTCTTAGCACAACATCCATCTTTTTTTCATGTTGGTGAGAGTTCCAGATAGTCTCCACTATCATTAGATGCAGGACAGGGTACAGATGGTGAGACTGTACATCCACTGCATGTCACATAAGAGGATGTAGGGGTGGCTGATGAGGATGATGTGCATCGTATCCCATAGTGTAGATAGAGACGGACATGATGTGGATGTGTCCAGTATACACAAGGTTGTAGGATAGAGGAGCATCCACGCCAGAGGCATAGATTAGGTTGATTTTTGATTTATGATACATTATGTATGTGCATTACTATTATCATTTATAGAGTTCTAATTTTTTTAACAAGTGTCTTAATGTCATAAAATTATCTTCTTAAATTAAAATTTTCTATTTGGTAATCATTAATAAATGTTAATACTTTGGATGAAAAGATCTGTGAACATAAAGAAATATTGACAAATATTATTGACCTCAATGATCTGAATCCTAAAATCATGGAACATGATTATTTGTTTAAAAAAATTAAATTGCATGAAGAAGAATTTCAATGAATAATGAATAATTGTGAAGAGTAGATGATTATTACTGAATATCAAAAAACCCACAATATGAGATGTATGTAATTAGAAATTCATTTGGCCAATTTTTATAAAATACATATTCAAACTTTATAAAAGGAAACATGTTTTACTGGTAAACAATCTTCACTTGAGGATTTTACTATTAAAATACCTCCATCATGTGATAAAATTATGGACATTATGAAAAAGATTTATTTTATATTCTTCTAAATTAAAAAAAAATTATTAATAAGGTTAAGAATGTGTTTGCATATGTAAGAATAAATATTGAAGAAGATCATCCTTGGTGAAGTTATATAAGATTTCAAAACTGATGTTTATGAGTGTTTCTCTTTAGGGGGAGGTAAATGAAGAAATATTAAATTAATGCCAGAATTAATATATCAATTAGAATCAAATCTAATTACTGTAGAACATTCAAGAAGATCGTGCTATAGAAATATAAATGTTTTTCTAAATCTCTCTTCCTTTTTTAACAAAAAAAATACAGAATAGAAATGGGTTGTAATTTAAATAATAAAATACATAAGAAATATTTTCATCTAAATAAATGGTGATTTTTTTAACCTTTATGTAGGATGTGTAAATGGGGTTCATGAATCCTTTAGAGACTTCATAAAGGACATGTGAACCCCATTCATGCATATACCATTGCTAAGATGCATGAACAAGGTTCACGCATCCTTCGAAGATGGGATGAAGGATGCGTGAACCTCGTTCACACATCTAAAGACCCAGTTTTTAAAATATTTCAAACCCTATCCCTTTTCCATAAAAAAAATTTCAGAACCCATATATAAAAAAACCCTACACAGGTCCTCTCAACCATATAAAATAGATCATCACAGACCCCATAATGGTTACATGAAGAAGGTTATGCGAGATTGCATTCTTGCACTCACGTGAAGAGCTGGTCCACTGCGTAATGCATCTGCATGCATCTCGGGTCACCTCCCCTTCCACACTATCATCGTCATTAAGGAGTCCATCGGCCTCATCATAAACCTCATGTTCTATCCCCACAAACTTACACTTGGGTGCTTGGATGTCCCCCACCTCCTGGTCACTCAATTATGAGAAGTATACAAAATAGAAGGATATGTTGGTCTCCATAGACAAGAACTAGGATATCCTCCATGAATTCGAAAAGATAGATTTTTGGTGGGTTTTAAACAATAGTTCATAGGTCAAGCATAAACACATGCCAAAATCAAGGAGAATTGGACCAATCACAAGATCTGATAACCAATTTCTCGAATAGATTTTTCGCAATAAGCATTTAGAGATGGTGATGTCCACTTACCTACCCCACATTCTCTAAGAAGCTAGAATGATCCAAGAGAAATGGGAGGCTTTGAATCCCCACATCTTTGACTATAATAATGCTGCAGAATTGTCGGCAGTCGCAATGATAGAAACGAGAAACGAGATAAAATGCATAAGAAAATAAAACTCACAGAACACAAAAATTTACGTGGTTCATGAAAAATCCCTACATCCACAAAGAGGTAAAATTATCACTATAATAGGGATCAGAAATTATAGATTTTTTCAGTAGTAACCCTAGTTTGAAAATGGCCTATAAAATGGAGAAGACGATCCACTGTTTTCATAGGAGCTCTGTGTTGCGACCATTGTGTGCCAAAAGCATTTCTCCCAACTGGATCAGGCTAAATCAATCTAACAATCTCCCACTTGGAGCCTGATCCACTACACTACTATGCTTTAATGAAACTGACAAAAAACAACATACTTAATCTGAGTTATTCCTCATCTTTACTCACCACTGCATGTGCATTCCATAAACATCTTCAATTTCAACCTGATGATTCATGAAATACAAATTTGTTTCCTCTAGTGCTACCATATTTTCCTCCGTTTTTCTACCTCTCATCCTTCGTTCATCAGTGGAGACCAATATAGGCTTAGCAGTGCCTCAAAATCTGTATCACCATAGGCTTTCTCAACATGTCTACAAGATTGTTGGTTCTACAAATCTTCTACAATATCTGGAACTCATCCTGTATCAAAACTTTGATGAAATGGTACTTCAAATAAATGTGCTTTGTCCGGGTATGAAACCCTGGGTTCTTTGTAAGATGTATAGCACGATGACTATCACAGTGAAATACATTCTCCTCTCTCTTTCTTCCCAATTCATCCAAGAAGTTCTTCATCCAAACCATCTCTTTCCAAGATTCTGTTACAGTAATGTATTCTACCTCTGTGATGGATAAATCCATTGCCTTATGAAATTGTGATATACAAATTACTAAAGTTCCTCCACAGGTAAATACATAACCTATAATCCTCCTCTTGCTATTGACATCACCTCTAAGGTCAGCATCCACAAACCCCTGCAATGAATTTCTTTTCCCAAAGAACAAAGATAACTCTTTGCTGCCTTCCAAATACCTTAGTATCCACTTCACAACTTCCCAATGTTGTTTTCATGGGGTATCCATATACCTTCTCACAACTCCTACTGCATGAGCGATGTCAGGTTAAGTACAGACCATGGCATACATCGAGCTTCCAACAGTTGATGTGTATGGAAATATTTCCACGTACTCAACCTCTCCTACCGTCTTCAATGATTTCTCCTTTGATAGTTTGAAATGGCTCGCCAGGGGAATAGATAATTTCTTTTCTTCCAGCATATCGAATCTTCTAAGCACCTTCCCAATGTAATCAGCCTGTGACAGCATCAACTTTCCAGCTATGAAGTCTCTCTTGATCTTCATCCCCATAATATTGCCAGCTTCTCTAATATCTTTCATTTAAAACTCCTCAGCCAATTTCCCTTTTGGCTAATTAATCCTATCCATACACGATCTTGCAATGAGAATGTCATCCACATACAGAAGAAATATAATGTATTCCTCACCAAAGGACTTGATGTAGCAACATTGATCCATGGAACATCATTTATAATAATTTTAGACATAAATGAATCAAACTTCTTATTCCACTACCTCGGTGACTACTTCAGTCCATAGAAGATCTTCTGGAGTTGTCACACCAGGTCTTTCTTCCCAGACTCAACATATCCCTCAGGAAACTACATGTATATTTCCTAATCCAAATATCCCTGAAGGAAAGAAGTCTTGACATCAATCTACTCATGAATCAAGTCTTCTGATACCACAATGCTGAGAACCACTCGGATGGTGGTAAGATTCACTGTCGGTGAGAATATTTTAGTGAAAACCACTACATCATTCTATTGGGCGCATTTCACCATCATCCTTTCCTTGAACCTCCTCTTTTCATCATGTTCTTCCTTGACCCGGTAGTACCCCTTTTCCTACAATGATTTCTTTTCGGTTGGTATAGGTGTCATCTCCCAAGTGTTGTTATCATGCAATGAGGAAATTTCATCATTCATAGCTAGTTTCTACTTTCTTGACTCCTTCACCTGCATCTCCTCTTCAAATCATTCTGGTTCTCCACCATTAGTCAATAACAGATAATGTACAGATGGTGAATACCTCTGCATGGGCCTTATCACCCTTTTTGATCTCCTCAACTCCACTGTAGTAGTAGGTTCCACCAGTTCGGTTGTCTTATACTCATATACACCTTCAAGCTCCACTTTCTCTTTTCACTCTAATTCAATGTTCCCATTTTCATCTTCAGTTTTAATATGATCTTTGTACATGGCATCTTCATTGAATATCACATTTTTTCTTCTGATAACCATCTTATTGAGATCATCCCAAAAGATATAACCAAACTCTTTAGTACCATAACCAATAAGAAAACATCTTTTGGACTATGCATAAGCTTGTCCCTTGTAGCAGCATCAACATGTACATATTCCAAAAAACCAAAGACTCATAAATGTGAGAGTCTCAACTTCTTACCAGACAATATATCCTCAGGTAGTAGTTCTTCTATTGGCACAAATGGACTCATGTTGATGTGATATACTTCCATGTTCACTGAATCAGTCCATAAGGTTTTGGGAAACCCTGAGTGTAACCTCATGCTTCTGGCATGTTCACTCAATGTCATATTCATCTTTTAAGCCACACCATTCTGCTGTGGTATTACTGGGATAGTATTCTCCCACCGAATTCTATTATCAGAATAGAATTCTATGAACTCTTAACTTCCATACTCTCCACCGTTGTCATACCTCAATCATTTCAACATAACTCCTGACTCATTCTCCACTATGACCTTCCACTTCTGAAACATTTTAAACACATCATATTTACTTTTCAGAAAGTAAACCCATACCTTTCCTGTTAATTCATCAATGAATGTCACTAAGTATTGTGACCCTACAAGGGAATGATCTGGTGTAGGCCCCCAAACATCAATGTGCACCAGGTCCAGCTTCCCAACCTTTGGTGTTCTGCCTCCTTTTGCAAAAGAAACCTTTTTCAGCTTTCTGAAGATACAATCTTCACATAGTCCAATATCCACTGACTTCATCTCTAGTAGTAGCCATTTTTTTGCTAGAACCTTTATCCCCTTCTCACTCATGTGGCCTAACCTATTGTGCCACAGTTGTGAATCTCATATAGAATTGAGTGAAGTATCCATGTCCATGAAAGTTTCCGTCATGTTGTATAGGGTACCATTGTTTTCTCCACGAGCTATGACCATATCTCCTTTTTTTATTTTCCATGCACCACCAGTGAACGTTATACTCAACCCTGCATCATCAAGTTGTCCAACAGAAATAAGGTTTCTTCTTAAACCAGGGTTGTACCTCACATTTTCCAGAACCAGTAAGCTCCCACTGTTGGTCTTGATCCGTGCATCTTCTTTCCCCATAATCTTCAAGGGATCATCATCAGCAAGATGTACATTTCCAAAATTTCCAAAAACATAATTTCTCAGAAATCCCTTCTCCAATATATAATGGAAAGATTCCCCATAGTATAAAATCCAAGACTCCATTGGGTTATCCATGGTCAACAGTAGCACTTCATCAGTTCCTTCAGTTGCCACATTTCATCCACTGGTTTTGGGTCCCTTCCGATTATCTCTTCACACCTTCTTGACGTGTCCTTTCTTCCCGCAAGTCTGACAGGTAGGACCGGCCCCCTTTTCCTTGTTTAGACTTTTCCCTTTCGAACTTGATCGCCCTCTACGATTGTCTTATTGTGGGTACCTTAATCTTTCTTCAAAATTCAAGGTAGAACCAGATAATCTGTTTGATTCTCTTTTCTGCACATCCTCACAAAGGATTAGGTCTCATATATCTTTCAGAACTAGCATATTATTCCCCAAGGTATTACTCACAGCTGTTATAGTTTCTTCCCAGCTGTTAGGTAAAGAAGATAGTAATACCAGTGCATATAACACATCACCGAGATCAATTTTCATCGATGTCAGCTGACTTATGATGGTGTTGAATTCATTGATGTGGTATGAAACAATTCTCCCTTCAACAATTTTCAGGATGAACAATCACCCCATCAAATGCACCTTGTTTTCCACAGAAGGCTTCTCGTACCTATTCGTGAGAGATTTCATTAGGTCTACCATCATCTTCTCCTCTATGATATTGAACTCCACATTTTTAGCCAACATTAGGTGCAAAACACCCAGAACTTGTCGATCTAGAAACTCCCACTCCGACTACTCCATGTTCGTTGGATTCAGTCCTATAATTGGCAAGTGCATCTTTTTTTGATAAAGATAATCCTCGATTTTCATTCTCTATAAAATGAAATCAGTTCCATCGAAGTGATCGACCTTTACTTTTCCTTCATCCAAAGCCATTTTAGGATAATTCCGAACTCACCCTTTGATACCAGTTATTGTGGAATCGGCATGAGTCTCAACGAAAGAAATGAGAAACGAGATAAAATGCAGAACAAAATAAATCACACAGAGCACAATAATTTACATGGTTTGGTAAAAATCCCAACGTCCACAGAGAGGCACAATTCTCACTATAATCGGGAGCACAAATTACAGAGTTTTGTAGTAGTAACCCTTTTTTAAAAAATGGGCTATAAAATGGAGTAGAAGATCCACTGTTTGCATAAGAAGTCCACATATTGACAGTTCTAGGCCACAAGAGTTCGGCACAACTGGATCAGGCTACACCAATCCAATAAACGGCTCTACTTAGTTGGTTGATATTGATCTAGATCACCTTGCAATTTTCACCATGATGGTGATGGATCCGGTGGTAAAGCAGTCCTAGGTAGGTGTAATTTTTTTATATGTTTTCTAGATTTTTTTAAATATTTTCAGGTCAAAAAAATTGTAAAATGGGTGTGAAATGTGTCATACTCCATATCACATTATAGGAAAAATCCAAAATAAATACTAGTTTAATTTTTTTTTGTATATTTAGACTTTTTTTTGTTTATATAGATATATAGAAAAAAAATTCAGGAGAATTTATCGGTTATTTAATATCATGTAGTATGACCATTACACCAGTCTGGATTCTGATAGAAACTCTCACCCACAGGTCCCTTTTATAAAAAGGGTTACCCTAAAAATCATTCTTCATTTTTGATGTGGGATTTAAATTCTCCACTTCATGCACAAAATTACTAATATATTATTATAAATTATATTAAATCAATAAATTAGTACTACTAATTACTATTTAATAATATTATTAAACCACTAATTAATTCTTAAATAGTTAATAATATGTAACAGGTTTTAATTAATTACAAATTAATTAATATATAATTAATAAAGAATAATATTAATAATAACTAAATAATATTTCCTAATTATATAAATAATATATATATTAGGTGCTTGGGGTCAAATTAATTGTTATATAACTAATTATTAATAATTAATAATTAATAAATATAATAATTAATAATAATTAATTATATAATAATTAATTTGACCCCAAGCACCTATTATAATTTGCAATTACATTAATAATTAACTAATTAATTATTATATAATTAATTTCTCATGGACCCTCTACCCCGTTAAGAAACTAGCCCAAGCCCAATGTTTGTCACTTTTCACCTCGCTGGGGACGTGTGGCGCGAAGGTGGTGAGGATACACCTATACCTCGTTACCAAAACAACACATTTAAGAGATGTTTCCATGACCAACAAGGAATGAAATTAACTAGTTGCAGAGGAATATGTAGATAATGTGGATCCCAGAAAATCCACTAGAGTTATCATTGACAACTTTGGAAGTAGTAAGGATCCCTCATCTGAAGCAGGTCCTAACTCTTCCAAAAATTACTAGGTAGTTTTGGTTAGAAACCTATATTCCTGATGGTGGTAAGGCTGATAAAGAAGAAGTGTGTTCCTTATCTAGTAAGGGAAAGAGCATGATTGTGAAAAATATCTCACCAACTCGACACAATGCATCTCCTCGCTCTAAGGGGATGATTCTCATGAAGAATGTTTCTTACTTGAACTGGGTTGAACTGGATGGGGATTGGAAACAACATGAGACATGGGAGTGGGGGAGTTATCCAGAAAACCATGGATGTGATCGTGTTGATGATTTGATGGTTACATATGGTCGAGGTTGGTCTACCAAGTCATCTCTTAAAGAGCTCACTCTAGAGCAGGCTAAACTCAAGGAAAAATACATTTCACTCTTTAATCAGAAAAAATCTCAATCAGAATGGGAATCTACTGATGATATCTCAGATCATGATTATAGGGACAACCTTAGTTCTCCTTATTTTATTTTTCTAGCCAGGATGAGGGCACGACCTTTGTGTGAACCCGTTCTTTTTCTCTTTCATGTCTTGTCTTTTACTTTACAATAAATTTTGGTAGGAGCAGGTTCGCCTAGTTCTTATACCTATTCCGTAACTAATTAATAATTATATAATTAATAATTATATTACTAATTAATTATTATTTAATTAAAAATTATTTTACTAATTAATTATTATATAATTAATAATGATATTACTAATTTAATAATTAATAATTATATTATTAATTAACTAATTAATTAATATATAATTAATAATTATATTACTAATTAACTAATTTATTATTATATAATTAATAACTATAATACTAATTATTTATTATATAATTAGTAATTATATTAATAATTAATTATTATATAATTAGTAATTGTATTACTAATTAACTAATTAATTATTATATAATTAATAATTTTTAATTAATAATTTTATAAATGATAATATATAATTAATATTTATATTACTAATTAATTATTATATAATTAATAATGACATTACTAATTAATTATTATATAATTAATAATGACATTACTATTAACTAGTTAATTATATATTTAATGATTAATAATTAATAATTATATTACCAATTAAATAATTAATAATTGTACAATTAATAATTATATTACTAATATTATAATTAATTAACAACTAGTTAATTATTTGTTAATTACTTATTAACTAATTAATTATCAAGCGATTAAAAATTATATTAATAATTAACTAATTAATTTAATAAGTATTTTAATATTCCTTAATTACTAATTAATTAATAATTAATAATTATATAATTATTTTTATAAATTATACATTATATAATTAAGAAATATTATTTAGTTATTATTTGGATTATTTTTTTAATAACGTATTATTTAATTTATAATTAATTAAAACCTATTATATATTATTAACTATATATAAAATAATTAGTTTAAAAATATTATTAAATAATAAATAATAGTATTAATTAATTGATTAAAAATGATTAAGAGTAATATATTATTAATTCTTTACAAGAAAAGAAGAACTTGAATCTCACATCCGAAATGCAGAATGATTTTCAGGGAAAACCCTCTTATAAAAGGGAGCCCTGGGTGAGGATTTCTGTGAGATACCAAACTGTTGTTATGGTAGTAATGATTGACATTAAATAGTAGATAAATTCTGCTAAAAAATTTTGTTATATATATATAAACCAAACAAAACAAAATGAAAAAAATTAAATATACAAAAAAGTATATTTAAACTGGTAATTTTTTTGATTTTTCCTAAAAGGACGTAGCCCCCCTCCCCCACCCCCTTTCACACACATTTCAAAAAAAATTACCTAGCCTTTTTTTTAAACATATTTGTCAAAAAACATATATAAAAAACTCCGCTAGTAGAGGATATCTTTTTTTATGTGAGGACAAGGTATGGCATGAATGATCATGTGAATGGTAGTAGATTTTTTTATATTTTACTGAGGAAAAAAAATTAAAATGTGTAGGTTATTTTTTTTAATGTCTACTAAAGGCGGTAGGGTCGTTGCCACCTTTCGATTCAGCGCCTTCCGCCTTTCACGAAAAAAATTCATGTTTGTTATATTTATTAATATATTGAACTGTATAATATGATTTGTATGTATATTGTTAGAAATATCTTATATAAGGTATTATTGTTCATTTTGATTAGATAAATACTAATTTTTTCATTATTAGATAACTATAGTGTTATTATACTTCAAAAATATATACTTTATGATGACATGACTTATGTGTGTGCCACACTTTATTATCTATTATGTTTACCATGATCATATGATATTTGAATCTTACGCCATGATTATAAGTGATGTCTTATAATCATTCCATTTTTTTTCCAGTATATGTCTCAATGATATTCTATGTTGTAAGAGTTAGGTGAGGTCTATGAGAAAGTATGGAGATGGGAATAAAAGACTATGTTGTTATTTTTATCATGTACCCAATTCCCAAAGATGTTGGACCCCTAGATTTTTGGAAGTATTATATAGATGTTTAAGCTAAAGATGATGTAATTAGATGTATATGAGATCTAGGTCATTAAAAAATATTTTATTATACATTATTTATTATATTTATGAAATTAATTTTCTCTTCAACTACTTTTTAGATGTTTAGGGTATGTTTTAAATTTTATTTAGATTGTTTTATAGTGTATATTTTATAACCTTTTAAAGTTACATACTTGAAATTTAATAATTTTTCCTATATTTCAAGTATTCAACTTTGAAAGCTTATAAAATATAAATTGTGATTGAAATATTAATAAAAAATGAAACACTGGATAAACATTTAAAAATGACTAATAGTAATAACAATGTCTTAATTTCAATAACCATAAAACAAATACATGAACAATTAAAATCCATGTCTATGGGGAGGAGATTTCATCCCACATGGTGGTCTGTGAAGGGTACGCCCATATCAAGATCACCAAGCTCTATATTGGGGTGGAGTCTGATGAACTAGAGAGGGATAATCCTTAGGCACTGGAATGTAGACTGTTGCATGCTCCACCTATGTGTCAGTGGGAGGAGGTGTCAACTGAATGTCATCTATGCTCTTGATCCTTCTCCCACTAGAGTAGTAGGACCTACCATCATCACATTGGGGAACCAATCCAGCGATGGATCCGGACCCCAAGTATGTGATGGATCTGGACCCCAATATGGTGACAATTATAGATATCATGTCAAGAAATATGGATACCATACCACTTGATGCACATCCAGAATCGGCTATGGTTAGACTGCTATAGGGCCAACCTCTACCTATAGAACATGTTATGGCTTACGTACAGGATGAATCGGTCTACATCGTTGTTTTCATGGATCCTCTTCATCAGCAGCTGCTAGAGGAGGTTCTTCTATAGGAGGTTCCTGAGCAGAAACCTCCACTCTCTAGGGTGGCTGATAGAAGATGCTCTCAAGAATTGCCTCATAAGCTGGACTTAGCGCTATTTTTGTGGCATGGATCACTACTAGGATAGAAACCCACTCCTCCTCAGTATGAGTCATGTGAATAAGTTTCTATGAAAAAGAACATTGTAGATAGATTAAAAATGAATTAGAAAAGAGTTTAACAAAAAAACAATTTTAAATTTATTGACTTACGATATCATGAAGCACTCAATCCTGGTGGGTGAGATACAGTATAGACTTCAGTATATACCATCTCTCATAATCAAACTTCTATGAAAGATGGAATTTCATCATAGGTATACCCTAAATCTGACACTGTGATCATTTTTACCAGAGGTCGAGAAAGTTGGCATGCCATCAACACTAGTCCTCATCCTATCTCCCTGTCAACTTCAACTCATGAAGCTTCCATGTTTGTCGTGATAGAAATGTAATGGGTTGAACAAAACCAAACTGGTTCATGAATCTATCCAGGTGGTTCCACTCAATAATATGAAACTAAATGAGAGGTACTATAGCACTAGCATCATGAACTCCAACAGTGTATTATGATGGAAACTGATCCAATATAGCCCAATATGTCATATATGAAATCTGAAATGACATGTCATATTTATCAAAATAGTTCCTTACTAAAAACCAAAATTGGTTCTATTATTATGTTTTTTAGACATTTATAGATTGTATATACTTACTTAGTCTGGTATCACACCTTCCAACTCAAGATGTTATGCACTCAAATGGTGTGTTTTAATCTTTTCAAAGTTTTTTCTTTGAGTTCACCTATAAAATAAAACATAGAAAGTGATAAATAATATTAAATTAAATCCAATAACTCCTACTAGCATCATAAACCAATAGAGATGAGTTATCATACCAGCATCCACATGGAGCATCAGAAAACACCTTTATAGGCCCTGGATCTCTAGAAAGATCAGTGAAGACAATAGGGATGTGCTTCTATGACTACATATAAAGAAGGATGACGCATCCCCCAAGATCTGTGTGGTCCATACAACATGTTATGCATAATTCCATATATGTGTAAGCCAAGCAAGAAAATCCGCATATATACGTCCCTGCCCAATCAAAGTTCTCCAGGAAGGATAGATATATCATGTTCACATGCTTTCGCTTGTGATCAACACACAGGGTCCCTCTAATGATCCATAATATATATGCATGGTCATTACGAATGATAGTCTGCTTGTCATCGTCATCGAGTAAATGATAAAAGTGTGTCTCAATCTAGGGCATAGATATCGACCCAACATCTATAGCCCTAGGGTTTTACAAAATATTGACTACTAGAAATCATTGAAAATGGTCTAGATAGTATGGATGGGTGGTTCCAATAATGGCTTCCCCCTAGATAAGAAGACTGAGAAGGACTATGACATCCTTGAGAGTGACGATCATCTCTCCCTCAAGCAAGTGGAATGTGGGTGTCTCTAGTCTCCACCTCTCCTGGAGGGCAGCAAGTAGGTGATGGCCAAAAAATGTGAAATCATATATTGTATTATCATACAAGACAGAATGACATAGGTATGGTATAATGGTGGGTGGAGGTAGCCTATGATTAAAATTGTGCACTTGATGAACCCAGATTTGTCGAACCACACCACCCTATAGCACGACTTGGGAAATATACTCAGCCTTCTACGTGAGTAGTACAGTATCCTCCAACTTTATGTAAAACAATTAAATGAGTCAAAAGTGTAAAATATAAATATAACTTTATGGTCAGTAGAGTGTTATGTCATGTAGAATGTGCGACATTCCATGTATATGAAAATTGTTTTATGAAGTTATTTTTTATCAAAATAAAATTGCATGTCTTCATGTTTTTCAAAGAATGGATGTAAATTGTTTTTGAGATATGTTTTTATTTAGAAAATGGTGTTTTGTAAGATATGGTATTATATATTAATATATATATATATAACTTCTTTGTTATCTAAAATTTTATTAGAAAATTGTGTGATTTATAATTTATGTACCATTTTGCACATGATGGTATGTTTCATGATTATTTTCTCACATGCTTCCCAAAAAGGTTTTTCGATCATGATTTTGATAGTGTAACTAATGTTGAAAATGATGGTTGATCATATAATCTTTGTTATGTTTAAATTTTTTTAGTATTTTTTACCCTAATATATGATACTATTGTTTCATTATATAAATTTTTATTAGAATATTGGTCATAGAATGTTTTGGAAACTAAGGTAAAAAGAAGATAAAACAAGAAACCAGTTCAATTATCATTGATAAAATGATAATTATGATCATATAAAGTGGAATAGAGAAGACAAAACACATTAAATAACACCATTTAATTTACAATATGAGAATATCATAATGGAGAAGATACATCATTATGGATGAGAGTGTGAACTCGATCCAACAATGTTAGGGTATCGTTTCCAGTTAAGGCCTTCATTATGAAATATGGTGCATCTAAAAATTTCCCTTGTTCTCAAGGCCAGTCCATCTCATTCTGCATCCTGATGGAATTCGATCTCCCATGGTTACACAAATGGTTGATGTCAGGTATCTCTATCAGATGTCCTTTGGGCATTAGGAAATAACAAAAGTCCCCAATAGAAATCCATGGTGCAGCATAACAGTTAGTAGTGGTGTCCATTAGATACATTGGATCATCATATGCTTCCCTTTATATGTTCACAAAGGCACATGCTATGATGACATGTGCGCATGGAAATTGTAAGGCTGGAAAGTTTCTAAATTGACATTGCCTCTCTTCCAGAAATACCACAATTTTTTCACTGATGCTATTGTGATGGGGTCTAAATGTTCTTGAACTTTAATTCAAGAGTCTTCTAGGTGAAAAAAGTATATATGATAACCATAAAAATCTTAAAGGTTCTTTTCAATCTCATGTTGAAAGTGCTTTCCGTACCTTAGCCCCAGCAGAATCTCTTCCAAGGCTAGTTTTTTCTATCAACGAAGTACTCACACAATGATAAAATTTCTCATAAAGTAGGATAGTTATAGGTAACTTGTGAAGCACCTTGAAGACACCATTAATTCACTTCACAATGTTTGTGGTCATGTGTCCATACCTCATCCCCCCATCATATGTCAACTTCTATTTTTCTTTTGAAATCTACAACATATTATCATACACTTATTTATTAGAATTGTGGATTTTTTTCAAATTTTCATCAATTATATGTTAATCTAGATCATATACTACACATAATAGATTACATTTGACATAAATTAATTTTATATTTACATTAAAATAGTAAAAAATATCAAATTCAATGTGTACCAAACCTCGTGATTTCCTTATTGATCATTTCATTATGGAATGTTTTCCCCACATTGCTCGAAATGTGTCTGATTCAGTACTGATGATGTGCATTTTGGGGTATCCATGTATTATGGTCCACATTGATTTCCTCATTGATTGCTCAATTCTAATAAAATATAAAACTGACACCCTAAATGTTGGTGAAATGGTTGGTGATACAAGCCAAAAACCAACTCTATGATTTGTAGTTTTCATTCTACACAATAGAAAAGGAAAGAAAAAGAGGTGAATAATTTTCATATTGAGTTTCTGTAATAAAAAATACAGCATTTTATTTTTTTTATAGAAAATTTCCTTAAATCTGTATGAATGGTTTGCTGAAACGAAATGCGGAGATACAAGGGAGGAATACCCAAAACAACGGGTGAAATTGAACATAAGATGGATAAAGACGATTATCTTGAGACGCATCATCGTTCATATGAAGATGGAAGAAAACATGTTTTTTGTGTCTTAGTATGTCTAGAAATCATAGCAAAAACCAATCCAAGTCATCCCAATCACCATAGACCTTTACAATTTCCTTCTGTTTCGCCATCTATGCCTTATTATAAGAAATATTATATCCTAAATTTTATTGTATACTATCTTAAACAAGGGTTATAAGAACATCTGTACATGTACTAATCATATCAATGATAATGGATGACACAAATTCAGTATCCAGTGAGGTATGATCTTGTGTTAGGTTTGGCTGAACGCAAGCATGAGCTGCCTCAATCTTCAAGATTCTCCAACCTCTAAATGTAATATCTAGAATCACCCTAAATCAAAATATAAAATCATCATCATACTAATAAAACTGTGTGAGGTAATTCTTGTGCCCTAATTCCTGAACTATTTATCTATATTTCATCTTAATGTGAAATCTATTTAGCATGTTTTTTAATGAATCATTACTTGTAAAATTCCTTCTATAATATAAGGTTTTGTCCAACTCACTAAACCTATCGGGTAAAATTTAAAGAAAAATAGTTGTGGGTGTGAGAGTATTGCAGTCAAATTCCGGAAAACGTGTTATTATTTTGGACCAAGATGCAAATAGTGTTAGAAGGTTTATTATGGGTTGAGGATGCGATACAACTAATTCATTCCTAGAACGTTCCTCCCCAACTTCCATTTCTCCCTCCTCATCAGTACAATTTTCTCCATCTGTTCCATCATTACGAAAATCCACATTGGATGTCAGATTGACAAGTATATATAGGAGATCCTCTGGTATATCCTCTTCTGTATCATTTGGAATAAGCTCAATTTCATGGGACGGATCTTTAACCACTATTTTAAGTTTACATCTTTATATAACTGGATGTTGTTATTGTAAAGTAGAAACATCAATATGTAACTTTATCAGAGTACCATCTAACCGTTAGGGAAATAAATTCATTTCTTGGACCCACTACACATCACCAACTAATGGACAAGATAGATTCCACAGTGTAGCTAGGAATTTTAGATTTCTATAACTCGTAGACTTTATCTCTTTATCGGGAACCAGATTTATGGAACCATGAATTCTGTCTTAAAGTTTACTTAGGGTTAGACAATCAACTATACTAACCAATGTTGTTGGTTATGCACTATAATAATCTTCTTGCTCAAATTTAATAACCTCCTTGTAGTAGTACACACAGGCAAACATGACTCTCTACGTCAAAAATATTTTTTGATCAAGATTATGATAGTATAACTGATAATTACAATTATGGATGACCATATTACATTTATTATACTGAAATTTTAGAACATCTTATTATATCATAGAAAATTATTCTAATGTTTCTTAGTTCAATTTTATCTAGTTAATTAGTCTTTATTCACTATTTAATCATAAATAAGTTATTCTTTAATTAATAATTATTTAATCAGTCTATAATCATTCCTTATTCAATCATTAATCATATGATATTCATTATTTAATGATTATTAGCTAATCATTACATGTATACATTTGGTAATCCTAAGTTATTCATTAATTAATATATACATAATTATTACTAATAATAACTATTATTTCTAAACTATGATACTAATCTTTCTTAGTGTAGTTTTTTATTTAGTGAATCATTCTTTAATCATCAATAATCATTACTAAGTTACTCATTATTTAATATATTTGTCTTCATCGATTTCATTTTATATGGTAATTTTTTTTATTTTATCATTGATAGATATAATTATTTGATGTTTTATTTTCTTAGGTATTTTAGTAGTTTATAAAGATAATACAAATCATCTGAAGCATATCCCATGGGAGTGTCAAACCAGGATGCTTGAAGGCATGTTGTCATGTACTAGGTTACCCCAAGTCTGGCTCAAGACACTTTTTCAGAGTTGTTACTCCTAGGTACATATGTGATGGAGCCACATCTACATGTTTGTATACATACATTGATTTGATTACTTAGATAACCGCATAATCTTTATGATACCAAAATTTTAGAATGATTCAACCTAATTTATTCATAAGTTAATCTACACAAAATCAATACTAATTATAACTATTATTTCAAAATATATATAACTAAATAAACTACTTAATAAATAAAATATTTAGAACTATGTAAAATAATTAATAAATAAAATATTTATAAATAACCATAAATAATTCAAATAAATAAATAAATAACTTTAAGTTAAATAAAAAAAATACCTCTAAATGATGTTTCATGAAAAAACAGGAATTCTTTTTGACCACCGGATCCACCACACACACAAAAAAGGTTTTTTAGAGAGATAATCTATAGAATGTATAAGGAGAAGTGGAATTTATATTGAGGAGAAGGGGGAATATTCAATTCTATAGGGTATTAAGAAAAAGGTGGAATGGGGTGCCACCATTCACCATTACATTCAGAAAAAGGAGGTACCCAGTTGTCATCTTTCGTGTTGTCTTTATGTGAAAGGTGGCACCCTGCCCACTGCCTTTTCCATGTCATTTATCTAGGGAAAAAGATGGTGGGTGGGGGGAAAGACGGCAGGTGCACTGCCGCCTTTAATAAAAATTTTGTTTTAAAAAAAATTAGCCTGTACATTTAATAAATCTGAAAACATATAAAAAACTCAAGGAAGTAGCACCGTGTAACTCATATTATGAAGGGATAGGGAACCACGCATCCTAACGTAGGAAGGGATGAAATAACTTGTGGGATTCATACTAATGAAAGGATACAACTAAGAGTACATTCACACATGTACCATTATGAGAACATGGATGGGATCACATATCATGGGACTGCATTCACAAATAAAGAGATAAAATTACCACATACCCAATTATGTGATGAATGGTGGACACCAACTCAATGTATGGATATGAAAAACCTATAAAGAATTTATTTTATGAATTAGTGGGGAATACCATGAATAAAATTTAATACTCAATTCACCATACTGATATAATGGAAATATACGCTGCACACATGCAATATTCATGTGCACATAAGAACCTCCATCACACATTTTATTCCACTGTGTGAAGAGAATAAATATTCCACACATTGGTGTCACGGGAAGGGGAAGTGAAGCCTGTATGAAACTCCATTTCTTGACTTCATTTTCACAATCTCTTGAATATTTTGATGTAATGTGATGCCCCTATATGAACAATTGGCTATACTGAAAAATTGCATGGCTTGGATTATGTGACATATCCATTCGATGACTTACATCATGTATCATCTCATCCTTGGTCATACATCACCATTTTGATAATGTAAACCCAGAACCACAATATCTTCATGAGAACTATGGAGATTGTATCTTCATATGCCTTAGACATGAACATATGATCATGATAGTCCTCTCTATCCATGCAGGACATTGACTTGGGTATGTGAATTGTAATCCCATACGGCTTAGATAGGCCCCCATTGATTATATGATAGCCTCAAAAGACTTTTCTTGTGTGATCCTCTTTATGTGATTTCATGATACTTTGGACAAATTTCAATGCTCCTTTGGATACACAGGAAAGCAGGGGAAGTTTCCACAATGATACTTATATGTCGTTGTGAGATCCTGCATTTTTCATGTGATGATCCATAGATAAGAAGAGTTTATATCCATGAAAATTCTTACGCACCCTCATGAGATACATCATTTATCATACAATGATTCACATACAATTGCACCATGGCAAGATCCTCTACTGATCGATCACTAGTAGACAACCAAAAAGATACTAAAAATTATAAAACATTATTCTAAAATAAGGAGGGAAATATCCAATGGTGGGTGCCTCTAGTGGTCATAAAACTCACACGATACACCCATGAAGCTCTCAAGACACCATGAAGGACTCAGTGACATATCCTTCTGGTTGTGAAAGAGAATGCTTGTATGTCACCCCCATCATGAGAATGGATTCAGACATGTCCAGACAGTCTCATTCTCTCCCTTTGTCTCCATAAGACAAATAGAAGGGTTTTCCATGAAATGATCATGAATCACCACAACAACCCTTTTTGGTCATGTGATGAATCACTAAAAGTTTGGGTTATTGTATTCTATAAAACTCATATATCCTCACGAAATCCCGAACCTTTATAAAATAAACAAAGGAAACACAGGGGAAATGATGGGAGACTCTCACAGTTGTTAAACTCATGTGATGAAACAAGGTCATCCATAGAATGGTCCTACAATACCCTTTGCCAAGACAAATTAATTTTTCAAATTCCCCCTGATAGGTCATCCTTTTCTATTGTAACGTCCTAGAAAAGTCACCTGAGATCATGCGAAGACCTTCCAATGAGCATCTTGATCTCACAAAGTCACATGGACAAGTCAGCTGAACAATATCAAAGTCCCTTAACATATCTACATTATTTTAAAAGGTCCCCATTAATTATCTAAAATCCAATAAACTGGGTGTTTATAGGATTGTCTTAAAATCTCTAGAAATCATGTGAGGCCCCCATAATGACTTATAGAGGGAACTCGTGAAATTCACGATGTAGAAACCCTCTATTGCACCAGCATGGACTAAAGCAATACATGACATGAAAAGTAGAGAACATATGAGGAGGTGATTCCTATAAATCCCCCATCCCAGAATAAAAAATTCATCTTGGAACACATGAGGATGGATTAACTCTTAGAACCTTGCATTGGCACACCCATGCCCTAGAGTGGATTTCTCAACGCAGCTGATCTTGTAACTGGAAAATCTTCTCATCATGTAACATCTAGGGGACAACCAAAGTGACCATGCAACATTCATAGGCACTTCACATGATTTATTATCATCCACACAAAGGAATTATGGTATGACACATGAATAAAATACCACATATATGTTAAATCATGTGATTCTTAAACAAATATGGCACTTAATGAATCTAAGGAATATGTAATAAAAGGATGGAAGAAAGATTGAATGTCAGGAGACTTATGTGAAGAACATAAAGGATAATTCTCGTGTTCTTAACATGAATCACCCATGAAACTTGATATCACTAGGAAATATTTTCTAGATCTCATGAAGCTTATTTGGAATACTATTTCTATCATGTGATGTCTTTCAGGACATAGTATAGTAAGTCACATGGAGCCTCCAAGTGTGCCACCCAAGTCTCAAGAAACCCTTTGGGCTTCCATCCAAACCTTATGCTGTCCTTCAGGCATGTTTCCTGACTCTTATAAATAGCACTAGCACATGTTAGTTGAGTCTCATGTTAGCCCTAGTAATGTCAATTGGATCTTGTGATTCCCCCTAGGTAGGAAAGCCAGATCTCATGATGAACTCCAGACATGTCAGCATGGATCATGTGTCACTGATGTGAGTGTTTCTGTGTCATAAAAAAATCAATCAATATTCTCCCATTTAATGTAGCATAGTGGTGACCACAGGGTTGTCTCTCAAGGAGGTTGCAGTTCGAGTTACAAAACTTTCACTTTTGTTATTAATTTTTTTGCAGAAATAAAAATGGGGATTTAATTAACAATTTGAAAATAAAATTTTAATTAAATAATAAAGTGAAATAATTTTAAAGGAAATATAATGTGGTTTTGAAATCAAGAATAAAAGTAGCAGTCGCATATAAGCTTCACCCTCTCGGACACTCCCCTCTTCCTTGTATATAAACAAATATCTCTTAATTTAAATTCCTAAATGTACCCCCAAGGACCCCAAAGTTACACTCAAATTTGAAAAGGAATCATATTTAAGACTTCAATATAATTTTAGTCCCACCTATATAAGTGTATCAATTACTTAAAGACCTCCAAATAATTGAACCTAATTGAATTCACTATGCTAAATGGAAAAACCTCACCAATGAATTTTAAATAGAGAAATCAATTGTTCTACTTTATAAATGGAAGAATGATCAAAAAAAATTGTTGAAAATATATTTAAGAAAAAAAACCAGATTCATTCAAAAATATAGGTTCAAGATAAATTTAAAAAAATATTACACATTAAAATCAAAACTCGGAAGAGAGTGTCCGTCGGGTGTCGTCGTCCGCAACCACTTGCCACTTAGCCTTCCATAACTTGAGAAGCCTTCATCTTCTCTATTGAATCTTCAAAGGATGTAATCTTCTTAAGGATCAAAATCTCCACCTTCCCCTTCACTCTCTCATGCTAACTCCATTTGTGACGGATAGTGTGGTGATGAATGGAATGTCTTGAGAGGTAGGAGCTCCTCTCCTTTTATAGGCAGATTTCATCATCAGAAAGTTATTGCATTTTCGACCCATTAATTTTCTGATTCAAGCGTGGAACTATTCATAAATATTGTTCATAAATGTGTTTTCCGTATACCCTCCAAATTTCAGATTCATTTGACGCATCTTGAAGGAGTTATAATTTTTTATTTTCAATCACTTTCTCTGGATGAAGCTTCCTGGAAGCTTCCTTCAAAACTCTATCATTCAATGGCAACCAAAACGGATTCTAAACAGATTAAAATTCATTTTGGGAATCCGTCTGGGAGTCCTATTTCATATACAAGTCGAATCCCATCATTTGGAGGATTTTAGGCCGAATTATGTTTCCATTACTGAGGTGGGGTATACACAGTACGCCCAGAAATATCTTTCACTTCATTGATTTTTTACGGCCTCTAGAAGATCGATTCAGCCCCTGCTCCTAAAAAGAAAGTTGAAGGAAAAAAAAGGGTTCAAAAAAATTATTATCTCAAAATTTGGAAATATATTTTATAATAAATGACCAAAATACCCCTGTGATAAAAATCTGTTAAAATTGCAGAATTAGACCATTTTTGCATTTAAGCTCAAAATAACACCAAAACCTAACTATGTAACAAATTCCCATTAAATAACACTATGGTGGGTTTATAAACATTAAATTACAGTATAAAATATGAGAAAATATTATATTCATCAATCCCCCACACTTAAACATTGCACTCCTGAGCAATTATCTTAAATTCAAATCAAAATTCACACAACAATCAAAAATGAGAAAACATCCATGATATTATCGAAACAGAATTTCATCATTTTGCTTCTATAAAAAACGATTTACTTTCATTTTCAACCCAAAAATTTAAATTTTTTCAACCTCATAAATCCATCCATGGCTCAATCACAACCTACCTCACATTGAATTTTATGTCACTCTTCACTCAAGAGAAATAAATTCTGGAGTTATGCTCATACTTGGAAATTGAATGTATCACCATAGGCTTGTGACAATTCTCATTTCTCCACAGCGTGAAACATAAAAATGAATTCAATCATGAGGTATTTCATTAAATGTTAAAATGACTCTGTTTCTTTTGTTGGTGGGTAAATGATTTAAATGTTCAAGGCTAGAAAAAGAAGGTTTGACTCTAAGGTACAATGCATGAATAATCAAGTGAAAACCCAGAAACTTCCTCACTCAATCCTTATTGAGAATGTGAAACAAAACACCACCCCCATTTCATTAACATGGTACATGAGCCAATCAATTATTTCAAGGTATTATATCTTCCAAGTTCTCCCCATTTTTTTTGTAAAGCTCCAGAAAGGCACAACTTTATTTTCCTTTTTTTATATTTTTTTAAGCTGGAGAAAGGTACAACTCTTATTTTCTATATTTTTTAAGTAGAACTGAATGAAACAAATGAAGCATAATGAAATTATGACTCATGTCCAATTATTTCATTTCCCAAAATGTTGATGAATACCTCATAACACCCATCAATGAAACACATCCCAATAAACGCAGACGAAAGGCCCTTCCCCCTCACTCAAACTTGAAATATCCATGCAATAATACCAAGAGAATGGGTATGTAAGGATAATTAGCTTGTAATGTGGCTTTAACCTATAAGGAAATTCATGGAATCTAAGGGATAACGGAGGATATATGTAAAGGTAGGACTCTGGATAATATGTGTCTAGCCAAAGTAGTGCATCAGTCACATTAAAAACATTCAATGAAATCCAAAGCTTCCAGAGAGAAAAATCACAAATTCTGGTTCTCACACAAAATCCAAGTTTCCCTCAAGAAACTGTGGGTATTAGAAAGAATATGTAAAAGTGTTTTAGAATACCTCACAGGACAAGAAAAATATTTTGAGTCATTGTTTCAGGGCCATGGATTTCAAAAATCAGTTAAATTCATAAAAATGTTTGAAAATCCAATTTAAGGAAAAAACATCACATCAAAAATCATTTAAAATCCTTTTTTTTCAAAATTAATTTCAATTTTATCAAAATCAATTATTGTGTGAAATTTGATCAGAATTATCATTAAATATCAAGGTTCCTAAAAAATGAAAAAAAATGAAAGCATAGAAAAACAACTAAGCAGGTCAACACTCCCCCCACACTTAAATTTCACTACCCTTCATTTTGTCTTGAAAAAATATAAATAAGGGAAGAAAACTAAATAGAAGGAAAGAAACATGCTGACTTTATTTTTTTAGCAGCACCATTGAGTTAAGCTCTTAGTTGGCACCACTTATTCCTACAATGCAATAAATAAATGCATCATAAAAATAAATAAAAATAAATATAAATGGGAAAGGGAAGCGATAATTCTTGGTTTGACCCCCAAGCGGGTGCAAGGTTTTTACTGCCCCTAGTCAGGCAGTTGCAGCAGGTTAACCTCATTCTGAAGGTGGATGGGGTTTCTTACTTAGAAAAAACCAAAACTTATTACTCCTGACATCCATCTGTGGATGCCAGAAGTGAGAACCCCCATAAAAAAGAAAAATATCCCCAACCCCTAGAAGATATGGAAAATAGAATTTGAGATTAAGAGGGGGAGGGAAAAGAATGTAGGGGTGCTCCCTGTTTTTGTAATCTGGAGGAGTGGTGTCCACTGGTGTTGAAAATAGAAGATTAGGAAGTGGCTTCTCTTCTGGTTCAAGTTTGTAAATTGGTTCTTCAATGATTTTTTCTTTTGTGCCATCATCCTCAAATTCACCAATGCATAACTCGACACGCACCTCCATTCTCTCCTCAACAAGAGGAGCTTCTTCTTCTTCTTCATCTAGATCCTATAGCAGTGATGCTGAATCTAAAAATTCAGAATAAGTGATATTAGATTGAAATTAAGAATTAATGAAATTTGAATGAAATTAATGCTCAGAATTTAAAACTCCCTTAGAAATTTCATCTTTAGAACCCTTTTCATCAAGCAAGGTAGCAGGGAACTCATTTGTTGGCGAGGGAAGTGGGTCATCAAGTTTTTATTCAACCTCATCAACGTCTTCATTAAATGTAGGTGGAACAAGTATTTCATTCTCCTCAACTTTTTTTGTCTTTCCATCCATAAGATTTTAACATCTTTAACTTGGGCAGCCAGCGATGATATCATCTTGCTTGCTTTTTCCATCATTCTGCAATTCTATTGAATTATCAACGCATTTTCTTTCAATTACTGGGCATTTTCTTCCAATTGTTGGGAATTTTCAAGCATTTAAATATTTAATGTATCTTCTTTGCTTGGCTCACCATAAAAGTTATCCACATGCCAATAATTAAAAACAATTCCATAAAAATCAATATTGGCTGATGAAATGAATGATATGCAACAAATCTCTTTTTCCTAATTTTTTTATAAAAAAATAGTATGTGTAGGCACTTGGCCTCCCCGGAAAAGCCGAAAAATTGATGGAAGGTATTTCAATCACTTTTCACTATTCAATTAATTTCTTATTTTCCTAAGATTGTACCATAACGGCACACCCTAGGGTCGATCACAAGGAGGCTGCTTATACGCACTGTATTTTCAATTGTCACATTTTATTTAACGAATATAAAACTAGTTTATATAATATATATGGGGGGATTTTTATTATTAAAATTAAAACAAAATGAAATATTAAATCTACATTAGTAATTAAAATACCAAAGAAAATCGAGCTGGAAAGAACAAGCTAAAGGTAGCAGCGGTGGACAAATGTTGATCATTGGACACTCCCTTTATCATTGTTTACGAATATATTTTAATTAAATTATCCAATTTATACCTTAATACCACAAGGTATACACCTAAATTATCTAAATACTATATTGAAACCTCATACATGGGTGTTGATCTTCTAATGAAAGTGTTCTGATTACCTGAAGACCTCCGAGTAATCAAAACAGGTTGAACTCATCGTGATCAAAAGTGAGACCTCGCCAAAGAAATTTAAACCATGAGTAAAAAAAATTAAATTCATTATAATATAAGAAATATAGAATAAGAAATAAGAAATTGAAAACCCAAGAGAAAAATACCTCCTTCATTCAGGCAAACAAGTTTCAGGATAGTTTAAAAGAATATATTTTACAATGAAAGCACAAACTCAAAAGGGGAAATGTCTTCAGATCTCCACTACCCACCACCACTTAGAGTTAGCCCTTCATGGCTTGATTACATAATGAAATACTCCTATCATCTTGCTCTCTTAAGCCAACCCCCTTTTTGATGGATGGTGTGGTGATGAATGGAATATGATTTAATGGTAGTAGATCCTCTCCTTTTATAGGAAGATTTCGTCATCAAACAGTTGTCGCATTTTTGACCCATTAATTGGCCGATTCACATGTGGAGATCTTCATAAATATTGTGCATAAATGTGTTGTCCATCCACCCTCCAAATTTCGGATTCATTGGACATGTATTGAAGGAGTTATGATTTTTTATTGTAAATAGCTTTCTATGGATGAAGCTTTCAGGAAGCTTCCTTCAAAACTCTATCACTCTAGGGCCATCATAAAGGATTCCAAACGGATAAAAATTTTAAATTGGATTTAGAGTGTGTTTTGGATAAAAAGTTTAAATTTCATAATTCTGGATTTTTAACAGATTTTTATCACATGGGTATTATGGTCATTTATCATAAAATACATTTAAAAATTTTCTGATTCAAATTTTGTTTGAAACCTTATTTAATTTCCATCATCTTTGTATTCAGTACCAGGAAATGATTCATGCATCTTGATTCCAAAAAAAGTCAATGAAGTTGACAATTTGTTCGGGCGGACTGCATGGACTCCACCATAGTAATGGAAGCATAATTCGGTCTACACTCTTCCAAATGATTCGATTCCAATTGGATATTAAATCGAATCCCCTGACGCGTCGACAAAATTAATTTGAAGCCATTTGGAATCCTTTATGATGGGCCTTGAGTGATAGAGTTTTGAAGGAAGCTTCCAGGAAGCTTCATCTAGAGAAAGCGATTTACAATAAGAAAATAATAACTCCTTCAATGCGCGTCCAATGAATCCGAAATTTGGAGGGTGGATGGGAAACACAATTTTGCACAATATTAATGCAGAGGTCCATGTGTGAATCGGCCAATTAATATGTTGAAAATGCAACAGGAGTTTGATGTTGAAATAAAAGATAAGAAAGGATATGAGAACCATTGTTCTGATCATTTGAGTAGGATACCATCTATTGAGAATAGAAAATTTCAGATGTGTTCCCCAATTAAGGAAACCTTTCTAGATGAGGATTTATTTGCTACTCAAAGTGAAATACCATGAATTTATAATATTGTAAACTATTTGGCTTCTTATGAACATCCCCACTGGTTTTCCAAAAATCAAATTGATAAACTTTTGATCGATTCAAAGAAATACATTTGGGATTATCCTTATTTATGGCACATTGGTAGTGATCAAATGATACGAAGATGCATTCCAAACTCTGAATTTCAATCCATCCTACATTTCTGCCCCACACTAAACTGTGGAGGACACTTTAGACCAAAGATAACAGTAAGAAAAGTTCTGGATTCTGGATTGTATTGGCCCACCATTTTTAGAGATGCTTTTGAATTCTGCAGAACCTGTAAAAATTGTCAATTCCAAGGAAACATTTCCAAGAGGAATGAGATGGCACAAAACCCACTTTTGTTTTGTGATGTTTTTGATGTATTGGTAATGGATTTCATGGGGCCTTTTCCTAATTCATTTGGATATCTCTATATCTTGTTGGCTGTTGATTATATGTCCAAGTGGGAAGAGGTTATCCCCACCCGAACTGATGATGCAAAAATTGTGTCCAAATTTTTTAAAGGAAATTTATTTTCAAGGTTTGGATTTCCAAAGTTTCTAATTACAGATCAAGGTACCCATTTTTATAATAGGACTTTGGAATCTCTTTTGAAGAAATACACTGTTAATCATAGGGTCTCTGTAACACCCGCGACTTTTATGTTATATAAATCATCAAAGGAATCTTTTTCTACACAACACTTGCTTGGATTGCTTTACACGCAATCGCGACCTTCCTCGATAGCTTGCGTCGTACGCAATACCGAGTTTCACTAAACAACAATATGCTATTAAAACTAGCCGTTATGAATAGTAATAAACACTTTTTGAAATTTTATAAATTTTATTTTTTAAAATGGACTTCATTTTTGGATTCGGAATACCGAAAATATCCTAGGGTGAAATTTTGGTATTTTTCTGAAAACTTTCAATTTTGATGAATAGTGAAACCACTAAGTGGTAGGTTAAATACTGAATTTTGCATAAAACTTAATTTTACCGCTTCTGTGAATGGAATTTCAAAAACCCGACAGACACGGTTGATATCAGTAAGTAAAATGTGGTTCAATGAGATAAAAATAATTTTTTGGTGAATAGTAACTTTTTACTATTTTTACCGCAGTTAATAGTAAATAGGGTAACTAAGGGTAAATATGATATTAATATTACCCTAAAACATGTCCTAATTCTATTGGACAAGTGTAATTCGACCAAAAACAAACTTAGGAATAAAATATGACCATTTATGCCCACTTGGATTAGATTAGGACATTTATTATTAATTTATTTAAAGAATGGTTAAAATAGTTAAAATCAAAGTTTAATAAGTAAATCATTTTTAATATGGGGTTATACATAAGATAAATTTGATTGTACATATTCATTAGAAAGATAAAAAGATTTCCTACATGATGGTATTTTATTTGTAATTTTTAGACCTCAAATAATTTAATTTATTTATGACACAAAGATGATGCAGTAATTATCTTATTAATGAAATATTGACATAATTGATAATATAAATACCAAAATAAATGTAATTTAAGACTTTTTATGAATTCCACTAATTTTATAGGTTACTATGATATATTATTGTTGATTTAATCAACTTGGTTTGAACATATAATTCTGTTATGACTTTCACAAAAATCATATATCAAATAGTGTCAAAATTGACACAAAATAGTTTTTAAATCAAATATTATATTATTAATTGTTATTTTATTCCTAAAAATCTAAGGTTCGTCCAAATGACTTAGATAAGGATATATATATTAATAATAAACAATTTGGGGTTCGTTTGGCATGTTATAGTAAGTGTATTAACCATATAGTGAAAGAAAACAAAAATACATGGTAAAAGTTAAATTATTTAACTTAGAGTTAAATCTAATTTATAAGGTTAAAATAATACCCTAAACTTGTCTAAATCCTATTGGTTGATAGGATTTCGACCCATACCCACTTTATCTTCGAAATAAGACCCTTTGGAACCATTATAAACCGATTTTGACTTTAATATAAAATAATATTTTGAGATATTCCTAAGGTGCCCCTCTCCTCCCTTATAAAAGGGCACCTCCTCCCCCTCCTCCTCACACCAAATTGAGCACTCAAGCTCGGCAAACCCCTGTCATTTTCTCCTCTCCACTTCCCTAGAATAATCCTAGAGGTCCTGGTCTTCTTCAAAGACCAATCTTAGTTCCCTAAGTGGAGAATTCAAAGAGGCGTTCCAAAGAAGAGGTAATATCCATTACCGATCTTTTCAATTTCTTTCTTCTTCAACTTCTTCTTCTTTAGTTGTTTCATGATAAAGTAATAACATCAGTATTACTTACATACTGATATGTTATTATAAATATGAAACAACCCTAATTCACCTTCTATCCATCCTACGGAAAAATGAAATCACCGCGCGTGCGTACGTACGGAATACCGTCTCCACGCAGTGGTGTAATCTATTTTCCACCACCACCTTACAAGGATGGGTATAATGGTGTAATGAGTAACTAATTATGATTATTATAAAGTAATATTGACACTGAAATAATATACATATACTCCAATACAATTCCACAATCATAGGAATGATATCATCACTCGTACGTACGTACGGAATACCGTCTCCACGATGTGATGTGACTCGTTCTACATGATCATCATTACATAGTAATTATATAAATGAATTGAATGAATAAATATGATATATGTTACACTAATACCATTCTGGATATAAGTTATCTATAACCTTAAAAGAATAATAAGAATTTATTCGACAAAACACACATAAGAACAAAAGGCAATAAAGACCCGAGTAACAAGTAACAATGAAATATTACTAATAAGAAGCTAAGAATATGACCATATATGATATCATATAAATATGTATGATTATGGAATAAGTCAATAACATTATTTAAACCATTATACAGGAGCTTCGGACACATACAAAGCAAATCGGACCTAAGGTAAGGGAAATATCACAATCTCATTTTTATCCGAGATTATTCATACTTTGGCAATTACTGGGGTGTATTTTATCATCCACATCCATGTTCCCTAAATATGTAATTTCCATCCTTCTACAATATTTTATATCCAATTTTACCCTTTGGTGAGTTTTTAGTAAAAGATATGAAAGGAATATTTTGTCGTTTTTTGTACGAGGTACTTTTTGACTTTTCCGACAAAAGTACAAAGAATGTTTTTTTTAACTTATACGGCATGAATGGATTTTTAAAACATTATTTCCAAGAAGCTTACTTTACAAGTTTTCAAGTTTATTTTTAATCAACTTCTTTTATTTTAAAGTCGTATGACATGTTATGAAAGGAAAAATGTTTTTAAAGTAGAAAGGATATTTTCCTCAAGAATGGAGTTCAAGTATTTTATCAAAATTATTTTCCATCTAAGATAATAAAAGGGTTCTGTTTTTATCCCTATTATTACATGGATTTGATTATGTTGTGATGGAAACATTTTTATGAATTCCTTTATCTTATATGAATTGTTTTATGATGTCATGTTGTTTAAGAATCCCATTTTTATTACATGGGTTACGCTATGATGTATGGTTTATGATTATGTGGCACACATAAGAAAGGATTCATTATAAGATGGGTGGGACCTATATCTCCCTCCAATGCATTGGGTAAAGATTTTATATCTCATGAGATAGACATGGCTGGAACGGAAGGTTATTTCGGTTCAGTAATACAGGACTGAAACGAGGAGTGAACTCGGTTCAGAAAGGGACTTTGTCCACTAAGATAGTCTTGGAAATGAGTCATGACTGACAAGAAATGATTTTCCATGATTATGTGTGCATGCCACAAAGTTTCAAGTTTTATGTTATGATTATGGGGATCTCATTTTCACTTCTATGATTTATTCCATGTTAAGATATTATGATCTCTTTTGCAGGTTTTGATTTTCAAAAAGATATGATATGATTTTTATTTCCTTTATTTGCCCTTGCTGAGCATTTGAGCTCACCCTTTTATGTTTTCTTTTCCCCAGGTCAGGAAGATGGATATTAAGTAGAATATGCTAAAAGGGACCCTAGATATGATGAAATAAATGGGAGACACTGTAGAAGATTTATGAACCAGTTGTTTATGTTTCCCAGTTTCTAAAGACACTATACCTATATGGTCCTTTGTGGTTTTATCATATGTTGTAATAAGTGTGCTTCAATTTTTGAAGTATTAAAAATGTATGTAAAGTATGGGTCGTTATAATTGGTATCAGAGGAAAGGTATAGTCAACCTTTGGAAACTAGGATGTGAAAGCCTTAGTAAGAAGCCTAAGGATAAGTCTAAGCATAAAACACAATCTTAGTGTTTTAGAAATGGCCTTGAATAACCTAGGATAAGAACTTAAGCATGAAAAATTTATTCTTGAATTATGTGGTTTTCCTATTATAATTAGTGTTGCTCACACTATTCTTCTTGGTTTTAGTCAATGGCTGGAACCCGAAGGAACCGTGTTAATGCGGAATGCGATGGGCAATGCAATGATTGTCCCCCTGAGCAACCAAATGATATGGGAGCTGGAATGCAAAATCTTGTAGCCATGCTCACACAACTTTCTCAAGCTATGAATCATGCAGGACTTCCAAACGAGCAAAGGAAGGAGCAACATTCTGTTGAATCCTTCATGAGGCAGCGTCCACCTTCTTTCAGTGGGTCTACTGATCCATTAGTTGCTGAACAATGGATTAGTACTACTGAAAAGATATTTTCAGTTCTTCAATGTTCTGAACATGATAAAGTCATCCTAGCAGTGTATCGTTCGGAAGGAGATGCTGATCAATGGTGGAATCTTATTAAGAATACGAGGCAAAGGGATGAAATTGAGTCTATGGAATGGGACGAGTTCAAGAACTTATTTTTCAATAAGTACTTCCCTCGTATTCTCCGAACAAAGATGGAGAAAGAGTTCCTTGAACTGAAGCAAAGGGATGATGAATCTGTTAGTACCTATGAAGCAAATTTTACAAGACTTGCAAGGTACGCTTCTTGTATTATTATCCAACCTGAGAGTAAGATCGATCGATTCTTTAGTGGCTTAAAACCAAGTCTTCGAAGGGCGTTAGCCATAAGGGACTTCAATAGCTACGAGGAAATCGTTCGATGTGCTCTCAAAGTTGAAATGGAGATTGGAGTAACCCATCAGTCACATGGGTTTGATAAGAAGAGGAAGATGGAATTCAAAGAAAAATCTAAAGAGCACACGGAAAAGAAGATGAGCTTTTCCTTATGCTCAAAGTGTGAAAAGAAACATGTAGGGAGTTGTCTTAAAGGGACAAGTAAATGTTTTAAATGTGGAAAGGAAGGTCATCGGGCATTTGAATGCCGTGATAATGGGAAGAAGATGTCTAATGACGCAAACAAAGGAATGGATACACAGAATGAACCTACTACACTTCAATGTTTCAAGTGCAAGGAGATGGGGCATTATGCCAATCAATGCCCAAATCCAAGGGTTGATGATGATGGTCGACGTCAACAAAATCTTAAGGCTAAAGACAAAGGAAAGTCACATGCAATTTCTATCAGCGATGTGGAGTATGATAACGAAGTGGTGAAAGGTACACTTACCATCCACTCTAAAGTAGCAAATGTTTTATTTGATTCTGGATCCACCCACTCTTTTATTTCTAAAGAATTTTCTAAGGGTATCACCGTATTACCTCAACAATTAGATGTTGAGTTAGCTGTGACAACACCTAATGGCACAACAGTCGCATCAAAAGTTTATAATTCTTCTCCGATCGAAGTTTGTGGGAAAGTGCATCCTGCAAATCTTGTGATCCTTCCTTTAGTAGAATTTGATGTGATTATTGGCATGGATTGGCTTTCTCTACATGGATCTCATATCAATTGCCAAAGAAGGAAAGTCACATTTCATTTTCCAGATCAATCTGCGATCGTATACCAATGCAAGAATGAACATAACCTTCCAGTGGAAATTTCTTCCATCTTATGGGTATTGATTCCACTAAATGAAGGTAATTTATCTCAAATGGTTGGTGAGAAACTCACGATAAAGAATATGCCCATTGTACGGGAGTTTGATGATGTCTTTCCGGAGGAATTACCGGGTCTTCCACCAAATCGTGAAGTTGAGTTTTCAATAGAACTCGTACCGGGTGCTTTGCCTATTTCAAAGACACCTTATAGAATGGCCCCAATTGAGTTGCAGGAATTGAAGAAGCAACTCCAAGAGAATCTTGATAAGGGATTCATACGCCCTAGTGCGTCACCTTGGGGAGCACCTGTTCTATTTGTTAAGAAGAAATATGGATCAATGAGACTCTGCATTGATTATCGAGAACTTAACAAGATCACTATCAAGAACAAATATCCTCTCCCACGCATTGATGACTTATTTGACCAACTACGCGGAGCTCAATACTTTTCCAAGATTGATCTTCATTCAGGGTATCATCAATTAAGGGTCAAAAGGGAGGATATACCAAAGACGGCTTTCCGTACAAGGTATGGACACTATGAATTTATAGTGATGCCATTTGGTCTTACTAATGCCCCTGCTATCTTCATGGATCTAATGAATAGAGTCTTTAGAGACTATCTTCATCAATTTGTGGTAGTCTTTATAGACGATATTCTTGTCTATTCAAAGAGCAAGGAAGGGCATGAAGATCACTTGAGAATTATATTGAAGACCCTGAGAAAGGAGAAGCTTTATGCCAAATTTACCAAGTGTGAATTTTGGCTTCAAAAAGTTGCATTTTTGGGTCACATAATCTCAAAAGATGGGATATCTGTGGATCCAGCAAAAACAGAAGTTATCGAAAGATGGTCGAGACCAACCACAGTAACTGAGATCCGAAGTTTTCTTGGTTTGGCTGGATATTATCGACGTTTTGTAAAAGATTTTTCACGATTATCTAATCCACTCACCAAGTTGACTCGGAAAGGAGTTAAGTTTGTCTGGACAGAGGAATGTGAAGAGAATTTCAAGGAGTTGAAAAGAAGGTTATCCAGTGCACCTGTGCTCACACTGCCTTGTAGTGGAGAAAGGTTTGTGATCTACAGTGATGCATCCAAGAAGGGATTGGGGTGTGTTCTTATGCAAAATGATATGGTGATAGCTTATGCCTCACGACAGTTGAAAATCCATGAGCAAAATTACCCAACACATGATTTGGAGTTGGCTGCGGTAATCTTTGCATTAAAGATTTGGAGGCATTACCTTTATGGTGAAAGGTGTGATATTTATACTGATCATAAAAGTTTAAAGTATATTTTCACACAAAAGGAGATGAATATGCGCCAAAGAAGATGGTTGGAGCTGATTAAGGATTATGACTACTCAATCCATTACCACCCTGGGAAAGCAAACAAGGTGGCAGATGCATTAAGTCGAAAAGACCATGCTAGTTTATCCATGATGAGGATCACAAAAGATCCAATATTTATGGATTTAAAAAGGATGGATCTTGAAATTATAATGGAAGGGGAAAAATCTTATACTTCTCAAATGAATTTTCAACCATCTATACATGTGAAGATTAAAGAGGCACAGAAAGATGATGTCGAGTTACAAAAGAAGGTGATAAATGTTCCTGAATTCAACCTTGATTGTGATGGGATAATAAAGTTCAGGAATCGGGTTTGTGTTCCTTCCATCCCCGAATTAAAGAAGGAGCTGCTGGATGAGGCTCATAGTTCTTCATTCTCTATTCATCCTGGAAGCACGAAGATGTATAGGGACCTGAAAGAGTACTTCTGGTGGGATGGCATGAAAAGAGATGTTGCTGAATATGTCTCTCGATGCTTGGTTTGTCAACAAGTTAAAGCTGAGAGACAAAAGTCTAAGGGGATGTTACAACCATTACCCATACCCGAGTGGAAATGGGAAAACATCACTATGGACTTTGTCACAGGACTTCCTAAAACATCCAAAGGCAATAATGATATCTGGGTCATAGTTGATCGTCTTACAAAGTTTGCACACTTCATTCCTATTAGAGAGGATTTCTCTCTAGATCAGCTTGCTAGGATATATGTAAAGGAAGTGGTAAGATTGCATGGAGTACCACTTTCTATTATATCTGATCGGGATCCGAGATTTACCTCGTAGTTCTGGCGAAGTCTTCAGCATACTCTGGATACAGAGTTGAGTTTCAGCACTGCTTATCATCCCCAGACAGACGGTCAGTCTGAGAGAACAATTCAAACCCTAGAAGATATGTTGAGAGCTTGCTCTATGGATTTCAAAGGAGGTTGGGATCAACACCTACCTTTGGTGGAATTTTCTTATAATAATAGCTTTCACTCCAGTATTCAGATGGCTCCTTATGAAGCTCTCTATGGAAAGAAATGCAGGACTCCAACTTCCTGGGATGAAGTTGGGGAAAGAAAGCTATTAGGACCTAATCTCGTTGATGAAATGGCAGAAAAGGTCAGATCTATTCAACAACACATAAGCGCAGCTCAGAGTCGACAGAAAAGTTATGCCGACAACCGAAGAAAAGACCTAGAGTTTGAAGTGGGTGATAAAGTGTTCTTACGAATATCTCCCTGGAAGAGGGTTATGAGATTTGGAAAGAAGGGGAAGTTGAGCCCTAGATATATCGGTCCTTTCGAAATACTGGATCGTGTTGGGAAGGTAGCTTACCGATTGGCGCTTCCACCGAATCTCTCTCAAGTTCACGATGTGTTCCATGTATCTCTCCTGAGAAAGTACATACCAGATCCTTCACATGTACTCAGATCAGAAGTTGTACCATTGGAGCAAGATCTTTCTTATGAAGAACAGCCGATAGAGATTCTGGATCGTAGCGAAAAAGTCCTACAAAACAAGACCACTCGATTGGTGAAAGTTTTATGGAGGAACCACCAACTTGAAGAAGCTACATGGGAGCTTGAGGATATGATGAGGGAGAAGTATCCTCATTTGTTTGTTACAAAGTGACGAAATTCGAGGGCGAAATTCTTTTTAAGGGGGGTAAAATGTAACACCCGCGACTTTTATGTTATATAAATCATCAAAGGAATCTTTTTCTACACAACACTTGCTTGGCTTTCTTTACACGCAATCGCGACCTTCCTCGATAGCTTGCGTCGTACGCAATACCGAGTTTCACTAAACAACAATATGCTATTAAAACTAGCCGTTATGAATATTAATAACCACTTTTTGAAATTTTATAAATTTTATTTTTTAAAATGGACTTCATTTTTGGATTCGGAATACCGAAATTAGCCTAGGGTGAAATTTTGGTATTTTTCTGAAAACTTTCAATTTTTGATGAATAGTGAAACCACTAAGTGGTAGGTTAAAAACTGAATTTTGCATAAAACTTAATTTTACCGCTTCTGTGAATGGAATTTCAAAAACCCGACAGACACGTTTGATATCAGTAAGTAAAATGTGGTTCAATGAGATAAAAATAATTTTTTGGTGAATAGTAACTTTTTACTATTTTTACCGCAGTTAATAGTAAATAGGGTAACTAAGGGTAAATATGATATTAATATTACCCTAACACATGTCCTAATTCTATTGGACAAGTGTAATTCGACCAAAAACAAACTTAGGAATAAAATATGACCATTTAGTCCCACTTGGATTAGATTAGGACATTTATTATTAATTTATTTAAAGAATGGTTAAAATAGTTAAAATCAAAGTTTAATAAGTAAATCATTTTTAATATGGGGTTATACATAAGATAAATTCGATTGTAAATATTCATTAGAAAGATAAAACTATTTCCTACATTATGGTATTTTATTTGTAATTTTTAGACATCAAATAATTTAATTTATTTATGACACAAAGATGATGCAGTAATTATCTTATTAATGAAATATTGACATAATTGATAATATAAATACCAAAATAAATGTAATTTAAGACTTTTTATGAATTCCACTAATTTTCTAGGTTACTATGATATATTAGTGTTGATTTAATCAACTTGGTTCGAACATATAATTCTGTTATGACTTTCACAAAAATCATATATCAAATAGTGTCAAAATTGACACAAAATAGTTTTTAAATCAAATATTATATTATTAATTGTTATTTTATTCCTAAAAATCTAAGGTTCGTCCAAATGACTTAGATAAGGATATATATATTAATAATAAACAATTTGGGGTTCGTTTGGCATGTTATAGTAAGTGTATTAACCATATAGTGAAAGAAAACAAAAATACATGGTAAAAGTTAAATTATTTAACTTAGAGTTAAATCTAATTGATAAGGTTAAAATAATACCCTAAACTTGTCTAAATCCTATTGGTTGATAGGGTTTCGACCCATCCCCACTTTATCTTCGAAATAAGACCCTTTGGAACCATTATAAACCGATTTTGACTTTAATATAAAATAATATTTTGAGATATTCCTAAGGTGCCCCTCTCCTCCCTTATAAAAGGGCACCTCCTCCCCCTCCTCCTCACACCAAATTGAGCACTCAAGCTCGTCCAACCCCTGACATGTTCTCCTCTCCAATTCCCTAGAATAATCCTAGAGGTCCTGGTCCTCTTCAAAGACCAATCTTAGTTCCCTAAGTGGAGAATTCAAAGAGGCGTTCCAAAGAAGAGGTAATATCCATTACCGATCTTTTCAATTTCTTTCTTCTTCAAATTATTCTTCTTTAGTTGTTTCATGATAAAGTAATAACATCAGTATTACTTACATACTGATATGTTATTATAAATATGAAACAACCCTAATTCACCTTCTATCCATCCTACGGAAAAATGAAATCACCGCGCGTGCATACGTACGGAATATCGTCTCCACGCCGCGGTGTAATCTATTTTCCACCACCACCTTACAAGGATGGGTATAATGGTGTAATGAGTAACTAATTATGATTATTATAAAGTAATATTTACACTGAAATAATATACATATACTCCAATACAATTCCACGATCATAGGAATGATATCATCACTCGTGCGTACGTACGGAATACCGTCTCCACGATGTGATGCGACTCATTCTACATGATCATCATTACATAGTAATTATATAAATGAATTGAATGAATAAATATGATATATGTTACACTAATACCATTCTGGATATAAGGTATCTATAACCTTAAAAGAAGAATAAGAATTTATTCGACAAAACACACATAAGAACAAAAGGCAATAAAGACCCGAGTAACAAGTAACAATGAAATATTACTAATAAGAAGCTAAGAATATGACCATATATGATATCATATAAATATGTATGATTCTGGAATAAGTCAATAACATTATTTAAACCATTATACAGGAGCTTCGGACACATACAAAGAAAATCGAACCTAAGGTAAGGGATATATCACAATCTCATTTTTATCCGAGATTATTCATACTTTGGCAATTACTGGGGTGTATTTTATCATCCACATCCATGTTCCCTAAATATGTAATTTACATCCTTATACAATAGTTTATTTCCAATTTTACCCTTTGGTGAGTTTTTAGTAAAAGATATGAAAGGAATCTTTTGTCGTTTTTCGTACGAGGTACTTTTTGACTTTTCCGACAAAAGTACAAAGAATGTTTTTTTTAACTTATACGGCATGAATGGATTTTTAAAACATTATTTCCAAGAAGCTTCCTTTACAAGTTTTCAAGTTTATTTTTAATCAACTTATTTTATTTTAAAGTCGTATGACATGTTATGAAAGGAAAAATGTTTTTAAAGTAGAAAGGATATTTTCCTCAAGAATGGAGTTCAAGTATTTTATCAAAATTATTTTCCATCTAAGATAATAAAAGGGTTCTGTTTTTATCCCTATTATTACATGGATTTGATTATGTTGTGATGGAAACATTTTTATGAATTCCTTTATCTTATATGAATTGTTTTATGATGTCATGTTGTTTAAGAATCCCATTTTTATTACATGGGTTACGCTATGATGTATGGTTTATGATTATGTGGCACACATAAGAAAGGATTCATTATAAGATGGGTGGGACCTATATCTCCCTCCAATGCATTGGGTAAAGATTTTATATCTCATGAGATAGACATGGCTGGAACGGAAGGTTATTTCGGTTCAATAATACAGGACTGAAACAAGGAGTGAACTCGGTTCAGAAAGGGACTTTGTCCACTAAGATAGTCTTGGCAATGAGTCATGACTAACAAGAAATGATTTTCCATGATTATGTGTGCATGCCACAAAGTTTCAGGTTTTATGTTATGATTATGGGGATCTCATTTTCACTTCTATGATTTATTCCATGTTAAGATATTATGATCTCTTTTGCAGGTTTTGATTTTCAAAAAGATATGATATGATTTTTATTTCCTTTATTTGCCCTTGCTGAGCATTTGAGCTCACCCTTTTATGTTTTCTTTTCCCCAGGTCAGGAAGATGGATATTAAGTAGAATATGCTAAAAGGGACCCTAGATATGATGAAATAAATGGGAGACACTGTAGAAGATTTATGAACCAGTTGTTTATGTTTCCCAGTTTCTAAAGACACTATACCTATACGGTCCTTTGTGGTTTTATCATATGTTGTAATAAGTGTGCTTCAATTTTTGAAGTATTAAAAATGTATGTAAAGTATGGGTCGTTATAGTCTCTACTCCCTATCATCCTCAAAAAAACGGAATGTCTGAGTTTTCTAATAGGGAGATAAAACAAATCCTAGAAAAAACAGTGAACCCAAATAGAAAGGATTGGTGTTTGAGACTTGATGATGCTCTTTGGGCCCACAGAACCGCTTTTAAAACCCCTATTGGAATGTCACCATTTAGATTGGTCTATGGAAAAGCTTTTCATCTACCAGTTGAGTTAGAACACAAATCCTTTTGGGCTGTAAAAACATGTAACATGAACCTATATTCTGCTATGAAAGAACAAAAATATCATTTGCAGGAGCTAGAGGAATTCAGAAATAATTCCTATGAATGCTCCAGGTTATACAAAGAGAGAAGAAAATCCTTTCATGATGGGAGGATTCTCAACAAAAACTTCAAGGAGGGAAACAAAGTTATGTTGTTCAATTCAAGATTGAAACTCATCCTAGGTAAATTTCATTCCAAATGGTCTGGACCATTCATTATTACTCATGTTTTTCCTTTTGGTGAAATACAGATTAAAGATCCAGACAAGGAGACATCATTCACTATCAATGGTCATAGGCTGAAGATATTTCAAGAAAATTTTCAAGATCCTCTAGGGGAGGAGATTCAACTTCATGACGCAGAATATAATTTATGTCAGGTTGTGTCTTTCTTTATCATTTATTTTTTCTATGTCTTTAATTTCAGGAATTTCATGCTAAAAAACTAAAACATGAGGACATTCCATAGAATAAGTGTGGTGGGGACACAATGCTGGGTAGAATAAGTTTTTACGAACTTCTGTTTGAAATTTTTTGTTTTCAAAATTTCTTTCCATTTTTTTTGGGTTTATTTTTCAAATAAAAAAAATATTTTTGGAATTTATTGAATTTCATTTGAAACTCATGCCAAGGAGTGAACCAACTGATCCTTTGAAACTGAACATAAATGAATGTTGAAAATGAAATTGTTTCAAGTTTAAAAATTTGGAAAATTCTTGAAATGACCACAAATTTTTAAATCTCATGGAAGATATCACTGACATTGTGATTGAAATTCTCATTCATGTGAGGCCTCTGGACCCATTTTTACATCTTCTTCACATTTACCTCTTTCTTGAGAGAACCAATTCGTGTTTGTTTAAACTAGAACTTGATTTATTTCTATCAAAACTTGAGGGCTGAGATACTAGTGATTAAAATGATTGAGGAATTTGTTTGAATATTGGAGCCTCCTTTTCATGATTATCCTTTTTATTTCTGCCTTCCTTGAACATTTGATCTTTCTTGATCCCTTAGTATCCATGTATAGCCTGTTAGGTTAGCCACATTACAAGACAAATTTCCCTTTCAAACCTGATCTGGAAGTATAAATTTATGATCTAGTTGAACTTAAGTGTGGGGGGGAAGATAACTCATAATGTGCTACCTAGTTTGGTGTTGATTTGGGGGAAAATTTAAACATTGATGGAATATTTTTTATACTAGAATATATTTTTCTGAGAGTTGTGCCTATCTGGAGCTCTCAAATGAATTGGAGTTGTGCCTGTCTGGAGCTCGCAATGGAGATAATTTGTGCCCAATCTGGAGGTTTCGAAAAAAAATTCATATTTTCTACTGAAATATTGATGGAATGGGGTGTAAAACAGAATATCATAGCTGGTTATTTTTTAGGAGAATATGGAGGAGATCATACTTGAGTAAAAATTAGAAACATGAATTTCTGCTTCAAATAGAGCCAAACCCTCCTTATTCAGCCACATAATTTTTCACATTTGAATCCTAAAAACCCCAAGCCACAGAAAAACCTTGTAAAGTCCTCATGATAATCACATGTTCTTGGTTCACATCGGGTGGAGATGTAGAAATTTATCAAGCCTATGGTAATTCTTGCCTGAGTTGGATGAGAAAATCCTTGTTGCAAATCTATATTGTGTGTTGAGAGAAAATGAATGTGAGTTAAGTGTGTTGTGTCTATGAGAAGAAAAAACAAGTGGAAATGGATTGAATGATTTGAATTTATCACTTTAAATATTTGTCTTTAATGAGGCATGATATCTCTTTAATTCCTTGTGGTAAATTGGTAAACACCATTGGTATGTGTTTTATTTTTCTTGATTTTGTGCTCACCTGTCCAGGGGTCCAGGATCCAAGTGTGGGGGAATTGATATAGCTAATATTTCTAATATTTTTAATGTCTATTTAAATGATTTAAAACTCACCAATTTACCAATTTGATCTTATTTGTAACAATTTTGGATTTAGAGTGTGTTTTGGGATAGAAAGTTTAAATTGCATAATTCTGGGTTTTTAACAGATTTTTATCACAGGGGTATTTTGGTCATTTATCATAAAATACATTTCCAAATTTTGTAATTCTAATTTTTTTAGAACCCTTATTTTATTTCCATCATCTTTGTCTGCAGTATAAGGAAATTATTCATGCATCTTGATGTCCAAAAAATCAATGAAGTTGACAATTTTTTCGGGCGGACTACATGGACTCCACCATAGTAATGGAAGAATAATTCAGCCTACACTCCTCCAAATGATTATATTCCACTTGGATATTAAATATAATCCCCTGACGCATCGACACAATTAATTTCAAGCCTTTTGGAATCCTTTATGATGGCCCTTGAGTGATAGAGTTTTGAAGGAAGCTTAATCCAAAGAAAGCGATTTACAATAAAAAAATCACAACTCCTTCAAAACGCATCCAATTAATCCGAAATTTGGAGGGTGGATGGAAAACACATTTATGCACAATATTTATGAAGAGTTCCACGAATGAAGCCGCTAGTTAATGGGTCAAAAATGCAACAACTGTTTGATGATGAAATATGCCTATAAAAGGAGAGGAGCTCCTACCTCTAAATAATATTCCATTCATCACCACACCATCCATCAGTAAGGGGGTTGGATTGAAAGAGAAAGTGGATAGGAGTATTTCATTATGTAATCATTCCATGGAGGGATAACTTCAAGTGGTGGTGGCCAGCAGAGATCCGAAGACATTTCCCCTTTTGAGTTTGTACTTTCATTGTAAAATATTTTCTTTTAAACTATCCTTGAACTTTTTTTCATGAATGAAGGAGGTATTTTTCTCTCATGTTTTCAATTTATTATAAATTATTCTATATTTCTTATATTCTAATGAATTTAAAGTGGTTTTACTCATGGTTTAAATTTCTTTGGTGAGGTCTCGCTTTTGAGCACAATGAGTTCAACCTGTTTTGATTACTCGGAGGTCTTCGGGTAATCAGAACACTTTCATTAGAAGATTGGCACCCATGTATGAGGTTTCAATACAGTATCTAGATAATTTAGGTGTATACCTTGAAGTCTTAAGGTATACATTGGAAAATTTAATTACAATATATTCGTAAACAATGATAAAGGGAGTGTCCAATGATCAATATTTTCCCACCGCTACTACCTTTAGCTTGTTCTTTCCAGCACGATTTTATTTGGTATTTTAATTACTAATATAGATTTAATATTTCATTTTAATTTAATTTTCATAATAAACATCCCCCCATATATATTATATAAACTAGTTTTATATTAGTTAAATAAAAAGTGACAATTGAAAATACAGTGTGTATAAGCGGCCTCCTTGTGATCGACCCTAGGGTGTGCCATTATGGTACAGTCTTAAGGAAATAAAGAAATTAATTGAATAGGGAAAAGATATTGAAATCCCTTCCATCAATTTTGCGCCATTGTCGGGGAGGCCAAGTGCTTACACATACTATTTTTCATAAAAAAATCAAAAAAAAGAGCTTCGTTGCATATCATTCATTTCATTAGCCAATATGGATTTTTATGGAAATTTTTATAATTATTGGCATGTGGATAACTTTTATGGTGATCCAAGTATGGAAGATACATTAAATATTCAAATGCATGAAAATTCCCAAAAATTGGAAGAAAATTCCCAGCAATTGAAAGAAAATGCCTTGATAATTCAAGAGAATTGTAGAATAATGGAAAAATCAAACAAGATGATATCATTGCCGGCTGACCAAGTTGAAGATGTTAAAGTCTTATGGATGGAAAGACAAAAAAGAAAAGCTGGGGAGAATGAATGATATGCAACAAAGTTCTTTTTTAATTTTTTTATGAAAAACAGTATATGTAAGCACTTGGCCTCCCCGGCAACGGTTCCAGTTGATGTGAGCGTTTCTGTGTTGTAAAAAACCCCAATCAATATTTTCCCTTTTAATGTAGCACAGTGGTGACCACAGGGTTGTCTCTCGAGGAGTTTGCAGTTCGAGTTTCAAAACTGTCACTTTTGTTATTAATTTTTTTTGGCAGAAATGAAAATGGGGATTTGATTAACAATTTGAAAATAATTTTTTAATTAAATACTAAAGTGAAATAATTTTAAAGGAAAGATAATGTGGTTTTGAAATAAATAATAAAAATAGTAGTCACAGACAAGCTTCACCATCTCGGGCACTCCCCTCTTCCTTGTATATAAACAAATATCTCTTAATTTAAATTCCTAAATGTACCCCCAAAGACCCCTAGGTTACACTAAAATTTGAAAATAAATCATATTTAAGACTTCAATATGATTTTGGTCCCACCTATATAAGTGATTAAATTACTTAAAGACCTCCAAGTAATTGAATCTAATTGAATTCTCTATGCTCAATGGGAAAACCTCACCAATGAATTTTAAATAGCGAAATAAATTGCTCTAATTTATAGATGGAACAACGATCAAAACAAATTTGTTGAGAATATATTTAAGAAATAAAACAAATAGATTCATTCAAAAATATAGGTTCAACTGAAATTTAAAAAGAGATTACACATTAAAATCAGAACTCGAAAGAGAGTATCCATCGAGTGTCGTCGTTCGTAACCACTTGCCGCTTAGCCTTCTATCACTTGAGAAGCCTTCATCTTCTCTATTTAATCTCAAAAGGATTTCATCTTCTTATGGATAAAAATATCCACCTTCCCATTCACTCTCTCAAGCCGACTCCCTTTGTGACGGATGATGTGGTGATGAATGGAATCTTTTGAGAGGTAGGAGCTCCTCTCCTTTTATAGGCAGATTTCATCATCAGCAAGTTACCATGCTTTCAGCCGACTAAATGGCAGATTCACGCATCGACCTCTTCATAAATATTGTTCATAAATGTGTTGGTCGTCCACCCTCCAAATTTCAGATTCATCGAACACGTCTTGGATGAGTTATGATTTTTTTATTGTCGATCACTTTCTCTGGATGAAGCTTCCTAGAAGCTTCCTTCAAAACGCTATCATTCAATGGAAACCAAAACAGATTCCAAATGGCTTGAAATTCATTATGGGAATGCGTCTAGGAGTCCTATTTCATATACAAGTCGAATACAATCATTGGGAGTATTTTAGGCCGAATTATATTTCCATTACTGAGGTGGGGTCCATGTAGTCCGCCCAGAAATATCATTCAATTCATTGATTTTTTACGGCCTCTAGAATATCGATTCAGACCCTATTCCTAAAGAGAAAGTTAAAGGAAATAAAATAAGGGTTTAAAAAATTATAATCTAAAATTTTGGAAATATATTTTATAATAAATGACCAAAATACCCATGTGATAAAAACCTGTTAAAATTGCAGAATTAGGCCATTTTTGCATTTAAGCTCAAAATAACACCAAAACCTAAATATGTAACAGATGAACATTAAATAACACTATGGTGGGTTTATAAACATTAAATTACAGTATAAAATATGTGACAATATTAGCTTCATCATTCACCCCTCAAGACATGTTTCATTGACTCTCACAATGCCCTAACATGTCATCTATCTTTTGAAATGACACTAGGTAAAGTTATTTTGATCTTTCTACACCCTCTAAGAATGTGATTCAGTATCATGAAATTGTTTATAGGAAAAATAGTCCATGTCTCACGATGTCCTCTGGAAAATTCATCCATGATCATGCGATGATCCTCAAACATTACATCCATGTTATGCGGTTTACCTTAGACAAACCAACTATATCAAACTTGGTCGTCTATGAAAGGAATCATCAAATAGGTTAGGTAGGAAATAAAGGCATGTAGAGTGGAAAATAAACAAATTTTATGCAGGCAAATAGGCCAGTTCAACAGGCCATCCTTTGGTTTGATAACCTTCTTCAACCTCAGTGTGTAAGCCCCGACTGTTAGAGAATCCTCAGTATGTTAGCCCTTATCAACTGAACTATTATGACTCAAATTACTACTATAACAAGGATTTATATAATTCCTCCTCTAAGACCAAGCTCTATATTAAGTGTCCAAATGGAACTCCCAGTACATAAGTCCCATATCCACAAGTAATGACTTTGATTATTTTCCATCCATTATTTCTCACACCAAGCATAGTTCACATGGGAATGGGGAGTAAAAATTATCATATCATTCTTGTGACAAGCCTAATTAAGGATAAATAAATACTAGGACTTGATAAACTTGTTCATCCTCGCTGTATAAGACTTTATAATAAGGGTAGCCTCAGTGTGTAAACCCCTATCAACTGAACTATGATGACTCTGATTCCTACTAAATTCAGGATACGTAGGTCTCATACATAAGGACCGAGCTCCAATAGGAAACCACTTAGGTGTGATTTCCTTATATCTATGACATTTCAACCATCAGGACCCAATCATTCCCATAGGCTAATAACTCTACCTCATCTATCAGTGGACTGAGAGACTAAATGAACTATGATGAATCTGGTTTATTTCAAAACCTAGATATGTAGGATGCCTCTCTAAGGCCTCATATCTATATCAAAATTCCAAGGGATATCCTAGTACATAATCCCCATATCCATATGTAGTGATACTGATAAATTTTTATCCCTTTTTCTCACAGAAATCATATCTCAAGTGAGCTTATGGAGTTTCAATGGTCATATAGTTTGCATCATGAATCTCCACTTGCTAGGATAATCATAGTTTGTAATCCCCAATGAGTGGAACAATATAAATACTCCCACATATTGTTGGAGTTGGTTCCCTAGAACCAACTTCTACATACTTTATGATTAACATGTATTCATTATTTTTAATATTAATAAACTACTTATCACCACATGATTGTTCTTTTGTGTGACATTGTATATGATAATTTCATAAGAGTAGTTATCACACTAAAGGATCGTAGCAGTTACCTACTATTATGAGAACTCAAAAGTGTTATGACACTATTCTTGAATATATGTTCTATAGTCATATGATATAATTTGAGGGATAGAAATAATACAAGCTATTAGGGGAGGAGACTCATAAGACTTTGGGGAACCTTATCATGGTGTACACCCTTAGTAATATTCAGTATGATATTATGAGAATGGGAACCTCCGGTAAAAATCAACATTTATACTTTTCCTTGAATTTTCCTATCCATAGATGTGTGTATTGGTCCATAAACATTATTATTTGTATTAATGAATATTTTGAGTCACCTACTTCTATGTATTGATGAAAACCATGATGACAACTTTTTGAAGTGAGGTAGGATACGTTGGGTGTATCATGGGTAATATTTCATTAGTGAATAATGTGAGAAAGGACTTATCCCTTCTATTCTTTAACAGAAGTTAATATCTCAGGCCCTTCGATATATTTTATATAGCCTAAATAAATCCATGACCACGGTGTTCTATAGGAAAGTTCTATTTTACAAAAGTTAAATAAAGAGAAAATCGAGCATATAGGTTGATGGAACTGGCATGAAACCTACTCAATTTTAGATATTATGATAAAAGGGTTATATTACACACTAAGTGTCCATATGAGTTGACATGTTGTTGCAGTAATAAATTCTTTCTATATGGGTTCCTGGGCATATTTCTATGAGATAACCTTTGACTTTAGGTTGCTTCTCGTAATTCCACTGAGAAAGTGGTATAGAGGGTCACACACAAAGTGTATTCAGAGTCTTATTTAAATAATATATATTATTATATATTATTTAATAGGTTGAATAAATATTATTCCTGTATATGGTGCAATAATTATTCATGTATTCTTGAACACATAAATATTTATTTTCTTTTCAATAAATATAATATTAATTTATTTATTAGTGAATAATGCATTGATATTTATTTAATAAATAATTAGTCTTTATTCAAGGTCTGGTAAATATTATAGAGTAATGGTGGACCGAGTTTTTTAGGTCTGATGAGAAATAAAAAAATATGGAATATTAGTTTATTAAATAATATTTAATTGTACCAGAATGGCATAGTCATGGATTTGGAAACCAAATCCATGACTCCAAATTTATTAATAAAAAAGAAAATTAAACAAAGGAGAGAGAAGGAAAACCACAGAAAATATGCCAACATCAAGAACAAGTATCACTTCTTGTAAGTCCCTATATTTCCTAGATTTTTAGGATGTTTGCCTCCACCCTTTGGATGTTATCCCCTATTTTCTGTCTTGGCCTATTGAGGTATCACAGGATCCTTCTCTGATGACAAATAAAAGGACTCCATAGTGATATAACATATCCTAAACTTCCAAGAAAGTCATCAAAAGTCCATCTTTGATATTGCACAAATTTTTTTTTCAAAGTTGATATCCAATTAATTCTACATAATGACATTTTCATTGGAGCCAAAAACATCTATTTCTATTAAGGAGTAAATGGACTCAAGTTTTAAAAAGAACTAGTCGTCTTCCACCTTTCTTGCAATTGCAATGGTCCTTTCAAATTTAGCATCATCATAAAGAGTGATAAGAGAATTCATCTCTCAAGCAGTGAAACTCTCATCATATGAAGCCTTATCGAAGAAGTCATTAATTTTTTCATCAGCCTAGAGAAGTTGGATGGGTAAAACCACTCCATTTTGTCCACTAAACACACGCTATTTGTAAGATCCGTCTATAAATCCTAAGTATGAGGATTAGTACCAGATTTAATTTTAGATGTCACAACAAATTCCACTTTTGATGCCATTTTACACACATATTTAATGACATGTGTAGCCTGTAATTGAGTTTCATATACTTTAGAATTATGAGGAATAACCATTCGGAATCCCTCATTGTCAACCACTATTTTTTTGAACCAGGGCAGTGATCCTTGCACAGTGCCTCCCTAACTTGGAGTCTTTCCTGATGGAACCCCTTCAACTAATGAATCTGATTGATACCCCTTACCTTCGTCATTGCTATCATCCAACATAGGTTGTATATGTTACATATGCCTAATCATCCCAGAAGATCCACCATTTAGTTTTTTTGTACCTCTTCGGTCTCTATAAGAAATTTTTTTCTATTCTGTGATAATTTAGTCAATAGATTTTTGTATATCATCTTCATCAGGAATTCTTACCTCATCAATTTTTAGTAACTCATCAGTATCCTAAAATATTGTCTAAACATGAGGCTCACCAGTGCCTCTAGGTTTCATTCCCTCCTGCGCATTGGAAGACTAATTCTCTATACATGGTAGGTAGTGACCCCCACCATTCTCTGAGACCATAGCAGCAAAGTATTTTTATAAATTGTGTTATTCTCGGTAGAAGGATCATGGAGCCTTCCATCATTCTTAACTAAATTCCCAGTAGAATTATTATGAAGCTTACATTTATAATCCTCAGCTCAATGACCATTCTTTATGAAAGTGGAACACCTCAAACCCCATCAACAGTTGGCTCTAACATTTCCAATTGACATGCAATGGTGGAAAAAGTAAAGAACAGATTCATACACAATACCCAATTCAAATTTAAACTCTCTAGCATTCAAATACATTGCCTAAATCAATATCGAATTGATATCAAAATTCTCTAGAATACTAGCATAATGACCATATCTATCCAATTCAGTTTCTTTTTCATACTTAATTGGGAATCCAACTACTAATGAAATATCCATTAGGATATACAAATTCCAAAAGAACCAGTTTACCCCTTTAATTCTAATCCATTATTGAATGATGGAGTTCCTATAATAATACAGGTCAAACTAAGGGTCCTTGTCCTAAAAGCATAGGAACCCTCCTTAAAGATTCACTAGGATTAAATAAATAATTAAGGGAACTTGTGAAATTATTTTATTTTAACCCAAGAAATATATAAACATGGTTATTTTAACTTCTCATTAAAACCATTAATTTATCTTGGTTGTGCCTAACAAATTTGGACAATCCTTTAAATCATAGAGAGCCCCCTTATCTAAGAATTCTCTAAGGAAAAGAGAGAAATCCCTTCCCCTGGATCAAGGATAATGCATTGGAAGTGGTTCTCAAAGCGATCAAAGGAGAATAATGCAAGAACAAGGATATATCATGCTAGCACCCAAAGATTCCTTCAGCAATGTCTGAAGATTCTAGGAACACGTGTGGATCACCACTATGGGAAATATACACTTGGTTTCTACAAAGCAATGAGGTGGACCATAGATCTATCACCGGATTAATCAATGAAGAAAGAATTCCAACAATGGTTATTCTCTTTTTAATTAAATTAATTATAAATAATATGTGATGATCCTCTTTCTTGGTATCAGCACAATTATTCATTTTCCATTTCCTTGACTCAATTTCATGGATCATGGCATTCAAAGGCATATAGATCTCATATTGATCATTGATTATGGAAAAAATAAAATCTAGGTATATCCCATCGCATACTTCCATTATGCCCGAAACCTTCAAGTTGTATCAGATGGGTCACCTAACTATATATAATTATTTAATGATCATTGGGGATTTACAAATTTTTAATTTAGTTTTTTTAATTCAAGTTTAATCATTATTTTAATCTGAATCTTGAGATCTACTTCTTCCTCCTTCATTTCTTGTAGATATAATCAAGGTGATTAATTTTATAATTAAAATAAAATAGAGGAACTCATTCAAAGGTGCCATGTTTTTTGGCCAGACAACACTATACTACACACTATGTAACTAGAGTTACATGTTGTGTAGTCACATTCAATGCATCAGAACTGATTCAGAAATCAATTCAATATTATGAATTGATTATTTAATTTCTTACACAGTTAATACACTACATGTTGACCAGAATTTAATGGTTCATAGTTATCCAAACAACATGTTGTGTAGGCCATGTACACTACATGTAGTCCCTTTGAGTCACCGACGGGTCATGCATTCCATACACGACCTACCTGATTAGTGACTATGTAACTCAAAGTTCACATGGTGTGTGGACCATTGGACATTTTGTGTACTCCAACTTTTCCAAGTCATGGATTACATGCCGAGTCCCTAGATGTGTGTCTTGGATAGTCATTGAGAGGTGTACATGCTATGTAGATCAGATCTACACACCGTGTACTTGTACTATGTTATACAGATTTAAAACTTACTTATTTGACTATATAAGCCTTGATACATGTACTTTTGTGTAGTCATAATAATAGGACACACCATGTGATATGTTTTAATATACATAAATATTTAAATATTTAATTAAAATATTTGTAAAGTTTATATATGTATATTATGTATGAGTTTTATTACAAGTCATTAATCTACATGCATTTACGTATAACACATGACCAAAAATCATGTAATTTTTATATTCATCTATGAAGTACATGTTTTGAAAGTATTTGATAATTCATTTATTCTATATGTCACAAAATTAAAAGAGTATACAATTATAATACATGTTAGGTAGAATCGGATGGGTATTCCCTGTGTTTCCTCCAAGGTACATTTTTGTACAAAGTTAATTTTAAATGAATTTATTTAGTTGGTTTAAAATTATAATGGATGAGAATCTAAATGAAATTTGAATGAGAATTAAGATAAAATTATTGATTAATTAAAGATGAAAATTAATTGATTTGAGTGTGATTTATCTTAAATAAAAACAATTAAGAATTGAATGCTAGTTTTTATTAAATGTGTAATTATTTGAATAAATGTGGATGATCATGAGCTATAATATACCTTTTTTATGTGATTAGTTACATTTAATTTGTAATTAAATTTTTTTTTGTGTGCCTTCTCCCCTTTCATTATGTAGGGTTTGTGTGCCCATGGTTTCTTTTATGTAAACCCATTTTTCCCTCACCTACATGTGAGTAAAAGGCATATGTAATGGATAGATCTCCCAAGCTAGTGGAGGCGGTTCAATTTAGGATCTGAGGTGAAACCGATCCAAGGAGATACATAGATGGATACATGGAAAGTTGTAAAAAGAAACTTAATTAGTTCAAGGTATTTTTTCCCTAAGTCACTGGTTTTTTTATCAATTTCTAGATAAAATAAGCCTTAGTAAGAGCTCATGATCATACCACTTTATTTTATTTCGATCAGTTTCATGGTTAATTCATTATGGATGTCTTTTCGTGATCACATATTTAATGAATTAATGAGCATGGAAGATATAACTAAAATAAACCAAGTTATGCCTAAATATTATCTAAGACAAGGTTAATCACACAATTAATCCCACTTAATATTAACAAGTATGTGATAAAGATTATAATTGTAAATTTGTTCATAAAAGGATAAAATCCCTTAATAAAATATTAAGTCAGTATATCCTTCCATTACTTTAGTCAAAATTCAACCATAGTTCAAAGTGATTGACCAGCCAAAGTTGGGGTGCTTTCAATTATCGGGGAATTTTAACATGAGGTTTTGGGTTGACTTAACTTGGTTCAAATCAAGGGTTGACTACAAAAGTAGGACATTGTGTAACTTAATGGGAAAGGTTGAGGAAATCCAATTTAAGGATTTCATGATTGGGGAGTCCACTCAACGGATCAAGGAACTGTGAGTTAATGCAGTTGGCAGTTGGAATTCCTACCTATAACCATTCAAGTTGCTTGACCAAACATATTTGGGGAAATATGAAGGGGAATATGGATCCTTGCAAATATAATATCAAAGAAATAGGATATTCTGAATCAAATGGTGAGGTATATTGGTTTTTGGTAAAATAGTGGGAGACTAATAAATATAATATTAATTTATTTGTCTAAATTTTATCATATAAACTAATACAATAATTCTTGCCTTATTTTTTATAAAAACAATATAAGGAAATCAAACATATCACTATGATCAATACTTGAGAAGGAAACCCTCCTAAATAGCACAAATTTACAAGAGTTGAAAATGCCCCTACATTTTATCCTTATCCATGAAAGGAAATTGTATGTACTAGAAGAACCTTGACCATTTTTCACCTAGCAATGAGGTAAGTGATGAAGAACTATCTCTCTATGAGAAACGTCAGAATGATTCTACAAATGTTCATTGCTTCATGCTATCATCAATTTCCAATGAGATTTTGAAGCAGTGTGGGGATATAGATGCCTATAGCACAATTTCTCATCTTCGGGATCTCTAACAAGAGAAGGTGAGACAAGAGAGGTATGAGATCTTCAATGCTTTGTTCACAACTAAGGTTGGGGAGTCTACACCAGATGGGCCTCATGTAGTCAATCTTATTAGATACATTGAATGCCTGTGCATCTTAGGGATTAAATTACCAGGTGAGTTGTGTATTGATATAATATATGTATCACTTCTCAAGACCTTATCCTACTTTATTATGATTTATAATATGAGAAATAATGAGAAAATCATTTCAGAACATCTAAACCCGATTTACCAAGTGGATAAGGATATGGGGAGTGATAAATCTCTGGTTCTTATGGTGAAGAATAAAATAAATAACAAGGAAAAGACGCCCAAAACCTATAAAAATTCTAAATCTCCTGAGCTCCATCCTTCCAGTAAGGGGACTATCCAAAGTCAAGGCCTAGAAAAGGAGGAAGAATGTTTCTCATTTGGAAAGATAGGCCACTATAAGAGGAACTACACCCAAAAGTAAGGGGAAGCTAAAGGTGTATTCATTATCGAGTGAAATATTTCAATTTCTACACATTGGGTATTAGATACAGCTTGTAGTGCTTACATCTATATCCAAATGTAGGAACCAAGTAGATTTTAGAATATTTCCATAAGAGAGGTGGATCTATCAGTTGCCAATGGTATGAGGCTAGCTGCTCTGGCCATTGATGACTACCACCTTTCATTACCAATGAGAATGATTTCGGTTTTAAGAGATTTTTATTATATACCTACAGTTACAAAGAACATAATTTCAATGTCATGTTTAGATACAAAATGGTTTATTTTCAAATATGGAAATAAAATTAGTTTCTTTTATAAGTACAACATATGTTATTGTATGATACATTTAAATAATGGTATTTATGTATTAAAATATAAAAACCAAGTGTTAGAAATCAATAATGAATCATGTTCACATGACTCATATAACACCTAGCTATGACATCACCATCTAGGTCGTGTAAATGAGAAGCATTTGATAAATCTCTATCAATATGGCTATTTATACTCTTTTTATATAAAACCACTTGATATATGTCATTTTATTTTACAAGGGAAAATGACCAAACCACCATTTAGTGGATAGGTTTAAAGGTCCATAGAGATTTTAGGATCGATACACACTAATGTGTGTGGAATATTTCTAGTAGAAGATATATATGGATATTCTTACTTCATAACTTTTACTGATTATTTGAGTAGATATGGATATGTCTACTTAATGAGGTATAAGTCCAAGTCCTTTGACAAACTCAAGGAATTCAAGAATGAAGTAGAGAATCATCTTGGTAACAATATAAAGAATCTTCAATCAGATCAAGGTCGTGAATATCTTAACCAAGAGTTCATCAAATTTTTACAAGATATTTTGATTCTATCGTAACTCACTCCACCATATACACCATAGTGGAATGGTATTAGTTAAAGGAGGAACCATACCTTATTGAACATGGTAAGGTTGATGACGAGTCATGTAGATCTTTAATTATAATATTGGGGATATACATTATAAAATAAAGCATACACATTATTGAATACCAACTAAAGTGGAAAATAGAATTCCCTTCGATTTATAGAGTGAAAAGAAACCCATTTTTTTTGCATACAATGTATGGGGTTGTGAGGAATTTTATAAGGACTTCTCTGGAAAAAAAATAGCACCCCAGGGCATGAGGTGTATATTTATAGGGTATCCTAAGGAAACTAAGGGATACTACCTATACAAACCCCCATACAAGAAAGTGACTATCACCAAACAAGACATCTTTATTGATAAGGAGAACATCATCAAAAAGGATAGTGGGAGAATGATTGACTTTGATGAAATTTATTCTCAAGAAACACAAGAGTTGGTATACGAATAGATTCCATGAATCCCCATGGAGGAAGTAATTTTGGAAACACAAGTACTACATAGGAGTGTAAAAAAGGTAAGAGAACCAGAGACATATGGTTTTATTGTCACCAAAGATTTGGATTCATTATTGGTTGAAAATGATGAACCTCTCTCTTACATGGAGGTAGTAGAGATCTCAAAAGTAGCGAGATAGAAAGAAGCCATGAATTCTAAAATATATTCCATGTATCAAAATAAAGTTTGGGTTCTAGTCAATGTGCAAGTTGATGTAAATCCAATTGGACAAAAATGGGTATTCAAGAGGACAAAGACATGAAAGGTAAAGTAAGTACCTATAAAGCAAGGGTAGTGGCCAAAGGGGTTAAAAACATCAAGGAATTGACTATAATGAGACCTATTCACCAGTTTCCATGTTTAAATCCATTAAAATTTCACTTTTCATAGCATCCAACTGTGACTATAAGATTTCAAATATGTATATCAAAACTACATTCCTTAATAGGAAACTTTAAGAATATTTCTATATGACACGTCCAGAATGATTTGTGACTTCAGGTGATTCCAAAAGAATTTTTAAGTTGCATAGATCCATTTATAGATTGAGGAAATCATCTAGGTCATGGACCATTTGATTTTGTGAATCCATATAATAATTATGTTTCATTAAGAATGAATGTGAGATGTGTGTTTACAAGAGTTTTAGTAGGAATGGATTCATTATCCCAGTAGTATATATTTATGACATATTACTTATTGAAAACGACGTACCAGTCCTACAATCTATTAAAGACTAGTTAAACAAGCTTTTCTCCATAAAGGACATAGGTGAATAAACTCTTATTCTTGGGATCGAGATCATTCATGATAGATCCAAGAGGATACTTGGACTAAGTAAAATTACATATGTTGATTAGATACTAAATATATTTATTATGGAACAATCCAAGAGGGTATTTTTTATATTTTTACATGGTTTGAATCTTTATAAGAAAGTCTTCCATCAAACACAACATGATAAAAAGATAATGATTAATATCACATACACTTAGGCGATAGGATAAATCATGTATGCCATGTTATGTACTAGATTTTATGTTTCATATTCCTTAATCATGGTAGGAAGATATCAATCATTTACAATATAATAGTATTGAACTACTATTAAGACTATCCTTAAGTATCTGAGAAGAAAAGGACATGTTACTAGTGTATGGAGGAGATGAGGAGCTGGTCATCAGAGGTTATATTGATAATAATTTTCACAAATATCAGAATGATTTGAATTCTAAATAAGGATAAGTTTTTTATGTCAATGTAAGATCAGTGAGCTATAAGAGTTCAAAGCATCTAGTTATCACTGATTCTACAGTGAATTCCGAGTATATAGAGGCTTCTGATGCAACCATGGAAACCGTTTGGATTTGGAAATTTTCCTAGGAGATTGATGATATACCTAGAAGAAAATACCATGTCTCATTGTATTGTGATAATACTACAGCAGTTGATCTTGAAAAATATCCAAGGTTATACCAACATATAAAGAATGTACTCTAAAAGTATCACCTCTTAAGGGATTTCTATCAGAGGGGTGATGTTATAGTGAGAAGAGTACCCATAGAAGAGAAGGTGGAAGACTCCTTGTATAAATTCATATCTCATCAGAAGCATGAGTATCATGTGAGAGCTAGTAGACTAAATCTTGTTAGTAGTTGGCTCTAGTGCAAGTGGGAGTCTATTGGAGTTGGTGTACTATAACCAAATTCTACGTACAACATGATAAAAATGTATTCATTGTTATGAATATTAATAAAGTAATTATCAAATCATTAGTTTTTCTTCTGCATGACATAGTATGTGATAATTTTTTAAGAGTAGTTATTACACTAAAAGGTCATAGAATCCCCCCACTTTGATGAGAACCCATAAGTGATACAACACTATTCTTGAATATTTGTCCTAGAGCTGAATCATATCATTTGGTAGAAACAAATGAAATAGGCCATCAATCAGGGAGACTCATAGGACTTTGAGGAACATTCTCAAAGTGTACACCATTAGTAATATCCAGTAGGATATTATGAGAATGGGACCTGCCACTAGGAAATCCACATTTATTCGTGTCATTGGATGTTACTTTATTAGAACATGTGTATTGGTCATTGGAATTTAAGATTATTATTAATGAATATTATGAATCACATACCTTGATGTATTGACTAAAACCATGATGATAGATGTTTATGGAGAGGTATGATGCGTTGGATGCATCACGAGTAATATTTCTTTAATGAATAATGCGAGAAAGGATATATCCCTTATGTTTTTAATGGAAGTTAATATCTCAGTTTATTTGGTGGAAATGATATCACCTAAATAAATCAATGTACATGTTGTTCTATAGTCAAGTTCTATTTCTAAAAAGTCAAGGAAAGAGATAATCAATCATATAGGTTGATGGCATTGGCATGCAACTTACTCGATTTGAGATATTATAAAAAAGGGGTTATATTACACAGTAAGCATACATAAGAGGTGAAATGTCATTAAAGTATTAAATTATTTCTCTTTGGGTTCCTTTTCTTGTTTCTATATGATAACCTTCGACTTTAGGTTGGTTAACCTAATACCACCGAGAAAGAGGCCTAGAGGGTCACACGCTTTGTGTATCTAGAATCTCAGTTAAATAATATATATTAATATTTATTATTTAACGGTTTGAATAAATATTATTCTTATACATGGATTAATAATTATTCATGTATGTTTCATCACATATAATTATTTATTTATTTATTGGTGAGTAATGAAGTGATATTTATTTAATATATAAATAGTCATTACTCAAGGTCGATAAATATTATGGAGGAATGACAGACCAATATTTTTAGATCCATTAAGAAATAATAAATATTGATTATTATTTTACTAAATAATATTTAATTATAATTCGTAAGTTATGTACATTTCGAGAAATAATGATATTATTATTATTATCTGACAGGGGGTTTCACTAGGATTAAATAATTAATTAATGGAACTTGGGAGATTATTTTATTTTAAACCTTCCAATATGTAAACCGTATTATTTTATATTTCCATTAATTAAATTAATTTTTCCTGGTTGTGAAAAACAGATTTGGAGAATCCTCTCAAGAATATAGAGATCCCTTCTCCAAGAATTCTCCCAGAAATAGAGAGTAATCCCCTCCACTGGATCAAGGATAATGCTTTGGAAGTAGTTCTCAAAGCAATCAAAGGTGAAAGACACAATCCCCAGGATCTGTTTTGCTAGCTCCCAGAGATTCCTTCCAAGATATTTGGAAATTCAGGGAGCATGTGTGGATCACTACTAGAGGAAATCTACACATGTTTTCTACAATAAAATGATGGTGGACCATAGACTTGTCACGAGATTCATCAATGAAGAAATAATTCCAACAAAAGTAATTATTTATTTAATTAAATTAATTATAAATAATATGTGATGATCTTATTTCTCCGTTTTGGTGAAATTATTTATTTTCTATTTCTTTGACTCAATTTATTGGATTGTAGCATTCATTATCGTATAGATATTGGATAGATCATTGATTATTGAAAAAATAAAAGATGGTCACCACCCATCGCACATATCTGTTGCTCCTAGAACCTTCACATATAAAGGTATCTACCTTGGGTCTAGTCCCAATGGAATGATTGAACTATGATAACTCTAATTCCTTCTATAAAAAGGATACGTAGGATGTATCCTCAAGACTCGATCTCAAATATCCATTGCTTGAGTGCCTGCACATATGTCTTTTTCACATGACATTAAAATACATGGGTTTAATTAACTTCATGGGTTTTTATTCCTATAATAAAAAGTACAAGTAGGACACCTCATAATGGCTAAATTCCCTCCTCAAAATATGAATCATCAACCTGCATGATAGAAAATTTCAAATTTCTTGGTTATACGGCTTCATAACATAAAGAAGATACTCATAAATAGGAAATGGTTGAAGAACCTCAGATATATACAGTTGGATTCACTAATAACACTTACTTCTTCTTCAAATAAATGGGGTTAACCTATAATCATTTTGTTAGGGTAATAGGTCATATATTAGGATTATAAAGATATTCTTGAAAATATATTTAATTTATAAGATATTCCTAGATTATGAGATAATTCCCTCTAACAGGGTTTGATGATCCCAACCTATCATCCTCTCAACCAATGCGATTCCCAAAGCATAATTGGGTCTGAAACCCAAATTGACCACATTCTTTTGGAAAGTTGGTTTATACCTTGTTATGGATGACTAACCGTTGGTATTTTCTATTAAAAACAACAATAGTGACCCTAAATTAATGATTTTTCAGAAAATAAAACCCACCAAAATCAACCATGAGGCCAAATCAAATCCACCTCAATTAGGGTTCCTGGTTTTTTCATTCCCATCAAAAAATGGTGAACCTGACATGAATCTCTAAAATAACAGAATTATTATGTTATTATCCATTGAGCCATTTTTTGTACACTATACACAAACAAAAATGGTGAACCGATGTGAATCACTCAAATAAAAAAATGATTAGATTATTGTAACAACTCAAATTTTTCAATGGAAATTTCCTTCTTATAATTATGTCATATAATCACATGAAATCACAACATAATGAAATAATAAGTTCTATGTGACCTCTAAACATATGTTTTCCACTTCTATGATTCGAATTTCGAAAATTTGACATACACAGTTGTGATCAATAAGTTATTTGGAGTCTGATAAAAAACATATTTTTTGGGTGAATAGTAACCTACCCTTATGAATAGTAACAAACCACAATGAATAGTTATATACCCTAATGAATAGTAATATAACCTATGATAGTATATAAATAATATTCTATGGAAATATTCATATACCTATATCATGGAATAAGAAATTAAATGTTTCAAAATTGTTATTTTTTGAGTAAATTAGGATTTTAATTAAATATTAAATTAATCGTAATTAGAAAATTATTTATGAAATATGGATTTCATTTTGGGATTCTACACATCAAAAAATGGTTAGGGTGAAATTTTTTATTTTTCTAAAATACTTGATTTTTTTATGAATAATAAAATACTATAATTCATAATAATTGCTAAAACCTAAATGTTTGCATCATGCTTGAGTCATGGATGATGTAAATGGCCATTGGTTTGAACTCACATCAATTTATTACTATTCGTGTTCAATTAATCATCACTATTTCTTGTCTTATGGAAAAACAATAAACTAATGATTATAATATTATTAAAACCCTCCTCTCCTCCACTATAAATGTAGAGACCCGAAGCTTGACGTACATGGACATTACATTACATTTGCGGAATACTTAGTACATAACAAAAACACACACACAAGGATCGTAATAGTTTAGTGTCTTTGGAAACTCGGAACGTAATCTTATAATCGTGGTGAAAGATCTTCAACATATCCTATAAAGTTGTTCCCCTTTTTTTACCTAAAACTTTTCTTTATATCCTGGGGAAAAGAAAACAGAAAAGGGTGAGCTCAAATTCTCAGTAAGGGTAAACAAAAGAAATATCAATCACATCATATACATAAGCACATAACTTTTGGAAAATCTTAACCTGCAAAAGAGATCATAATTTCATAACATGGGGTAAATCATGGCAGTGAAATGTAATCACAATAATCATAACTTAAAACATGAAACTTTGTGGCATTCACACATAATTATAGAGAATCATTTCTTGTTAGTCAAGACTCATTGCCAAGACTATCTTAGTGGACAAAGTCCCTTTCTGAATCGAGTAACCCTCGTTTCAGTCCTGTTTCACTGAACCGGTATAACCTACCGTTCCAGCCATGTCTATCTCATGAGATATAAAATCTTTACCCAATGCATTGGAGGGAGATATAGGTCCCACCCATCTTATAATGAATCCTTTCTTATGTGTGCCACATAATCATAAATCATACATCATCGCATAACACATGTAACAAAAATGGGATTCTTGAAACATCATGACATCATAAAACAATTCATATAAGATAAAGGAATTCATAAAAATATTTCCATCACAACATAATCAAATCCATGTAATAATATGGATAGAAACAGAACCCTTTATTATCTTAGATGGAAAATAATTTTGATAAAAAACTTGAAGTCCATTCTTGAGGAAAATATCCTTTCTACTTCAAAAACATTTTTCCTTTCATAACATGTCATACGACATTAAAATAAAATAAGTTTATTAAAAATAAACTTGGAAACTTGTAAAGTAAGTTTCTTGGAAATAATGTTTTAAAAATCCATTCATGCCGTATAAGTTAAAAAAACATTCTTCATACTTTTGTCGGAAAAGTCAAAAACTACCTCATACGAAAAACGACAAAAGATTCCTTTCATATCTTTTACTAAAAACTCACCGAAAGGTAAAAATGGATTTAAACAATTGTAGGTGGATAATATTACATATTGATGAAACATGGATGTGGATGATAAAATACACCCCAGTAAATACTTACGAATAAACAATCTCGGATAAAAATGAGATTGTGATATTTCCCTTACCTTAGGTTCGATTTGCTTCGTATGTGTCCGAACCTCCTGTATAATGATTTAAATAATGTCATTTACTTATTACAGAATCATATTCATTGTTATGATAACATATATGGTTCACTTATGACATTATATTACCCGTTCTTTTGTAAATTCCATGTTAAAGAAGCGTTTTGGGTAAAATCGTTTCATTTATCGTAGGTGTTTTGACTTGTTGTTCTTGATATTATTATTACTTATATCATGATTTAATTACTTCCAGAATATAAAATATGATTTATATATCATATATATTCAGTATATATATATATATAATAGATAGATAAATGAAATGAAAAACACCGTTCATGGAGACGGTAGTCCGTACGTACGCATGAACGCTGTTTTCCTTTCCTTATTGTCTTGAATGGAAGTAAGTAGATGACATACATATATATATATATATATACATAAATCCAGTAGCTTTATAATGTCATATATTTCATTATTATTTCTTATATATACTTTATAATCATTCTTAAATGGTTAACATGGAGAATGAATCTCATCGCGTCGTGGAGACGGTAGTCCGTACGTACGCACGAGCGATGATATCATTTCCATAAATATTGAATTGGAGTGGAGTGGATTATAAAATATATCAGAATCAATATGATGTTGTAATAACTATGTATAGTTATTCTTTACACCATTATACCCATCCATGTAAGGTGGTGGTGGAAAATAGATTACACCACGGCGTGGAGACGGTATTCCGTACGTACGCACGCGCGGTGATTTATTTTTCCATAGGATGGATAGATGGTGAAATAGGGTTGTTTCATACTTATAATAACATATCGGTATATGAGTGATACTGATGTTATTATAATGAAACAACATAATAAGAATAAGTGGAAGAAGAAATAAAGATGAAAGAATTGGTAATGGTAATTACCTCTTCTTTGGAACGCCTCTTTGAATCCTCCACTTAGGGAACTAAGATTGGTCTTTGAAGAAGACCAGAACCTCTAGGATTATTATAGGGAAGTGGAGAAGGTATTTTGGCAGGGTTTGGCCGAGATTGAGTGCTCAAATTGGTGTGAGGAGGAGGGGGAGGAGGTGTCTTTTTATAAGGGAGGAGAGGGGCACCTTAGGAATACCTCAAAATATTATTTTATATTAATGTCAAAATTGGTTTATAATGGTTCCAAAGGGTCTTATTTCGAAGCTAAAGTGGGGATGGGTCGAAATTCTATCAACCAATAGGATTTAGACAAGTTTAGGGTATTATTTTAACCTTATCAATTAGATTTAACTCTAAGTTAAATAATTTAACTTTTACCGTGTCTTTTTGTTTTCTTTCACTATATGGTTAATACACTTACTATAACATGCCAAACGAACCCCAAATTGTTTATTATTAATATATATATCCTTATCTAAGTCATTTGGCCGAACTTTAGATTTTTAGGAATAAAATAACAATTAATAATATAATATTTTATTTAAAAACTATTTTGTGTCAATTTTGACACTATTTGATATATGATTTTTGTGAAAGTCATAACAGAATTATATGTACGAACCAAGTTGATTAAATCAACACTAATATATCATAGTAACCTAGAAAATTAGTGGAATTTATAAAAAGTCTCAAATTACATTCATTTGAGCATTTATAACATTAATTATGTTATTATTTCCTTAAAAGGGTAATTACTGCATCATAGTTGTGTCATAAATAAATTAATTTATTTAAAGTCTAAAAATTATAAATAAAATATCATTATGTATGAAATCTTTTTTATCTTTCTAATGAATATTTATAGTCGAATTTATCTTATGTATAACCCCATATTAAAAATGTTTTAGTTATTAAACTTTGATTTTAACTATTTTAACTATTCATTAAATAAAATAATATTAAATGTCATAATCTAATCCAAGTGGACCTAAATGGTCATATTATATTCATAAGGTTGTTTTTGGTCGAATTACACTTATCCAATAGAATTAGGACATGTGTTAGGGTAATAGTAATATCATATTTACCCTTAGTTACCCTATTTACTATTAACCGTGGTAAAAAAAATAAAAAGTTACTATTCACCAAAAATTATTTTCATCTCATTGAACCACATTTTACTTACTGACATCAACCGTGTCTCTCGGATTTTTGAAATTCCATTCACAGAAGCGGTAAAATTAAGTTTTATGAAAAATTCAATTTTTTTAACTACACTTAGTAGTTTCACTATTCATCAAAAATTGATGTTTTTCAGAACAATGCCAAAATTTCATCCTAAGCTATATTTCATATTCCGAATTCAAAAATTAAATCTATTTTACCAAATTCATAACATAGAAGTTGCATTAATTAATTTTATAATTAAATCCCGCTGTTAAAATAAATAGCGTGTTTTTAGGAAACAATATATATCAAAAGATTGACACTTGATTATGTCTGGTTTAAATGTGAAATTACAACCAATGAACAACATTGTATTAAATTGTAAAAATATATTTTAAATATACTTTAAAACCACTCAAATTAATAATTTATCACTATTAATTATTTCGATTAAAAAAATTGTTTTTAATTATAATTTAGTAATTTTCACTATTCATCAGAATATGAAAGTTATCCGAAAAGTACCAAAATTTCACCTTAGGCTAAATTCGATACTCCGAATCCAAAAATGAAGTCCATTTTGAGAGCTAAATTTTCTAAAATTTAAAAATTGGTTATTACTATTCATAACGGCTAGTTTTAATAATATTTCGTGAAACTCAGTATTGCGTACTACATACGCTATCGAGGAAGATTGTGATTGCGTGTAATGCAAGGCAAGTCAAGGATGCATGTTGTGCAAGCTCCTTTTGGTGTAGCGTACAACATAATAAATTAATAAAATTAAAAAGAATATTTTTCATAAAATCTCGGGGTGTTACATTCTACCCCCCTTAAAATGAATTTCGCCCTCGAAATTCGTCGGGGTTATAAATGGTTTAATACTTGAAAGTTTCTTTGATAGAAACCCACATCGTAAAAAGGAATACCAAAACCAATCTTTAAATACAAAAGTATGAAACGTAACGGTTACCCAAATAAACTAATCACTGGGTTTCCACATAGGTGAAAATATGGATATGGAAGAGAAATCTAACCATCATGTTCTAATAGAGAGTGGTAGAGAACATGGCTATGAAATAGCCAACAATCACAAAGCCATAGATTTGTGACGATCTAAGGTACCATCTGATTCATCAGATATAAGAGCACTAGGACAACATTTTTGGTTTTCAAGATCGTTTCCCTAAAGTTAAAGAATTTTAATTAGAATAAATACTTACTTTATTTTGGTAAAATCTCACTGTTGTTCGTGCCTTTAACAATTTCCACTTCATCTCTTAAATAAATGAAGTTGAATTTGTTATTCGTGAAGTGTTAGCAGATCATGTGATAGAATGACGGGTCATTCCATCTGTCTCAAACAAAAAGGTTAGAAAAAATTATTAAATATACATAAGTCATTCTATAGTGAGATTAATCATATGTGGTTCCTAAAATGGACTTATACTTCATATATCATATTGATTAATATAATAAAACTAGTTTCTACTAAACAGGGACTTCCTGTAGGCCAGTGGTAGGCGATAAAGGCCAGTTGCACTTCGGTTGTGGGTTCGATTCCTACAGCCTTGTCCAACGCGATGGGTTGTCGCCCGTCCTGCAGGTTTTCCTTTTTCTAAAACTACATTACTATAACATCCCATCAATAATATCGAAAATCTTATATCCTTAAACAATACTAACTTATTTCCAACATAATCCATTCTAATCTTTAGGCTTATCCAGAATACTGCAGTCCACTCTCATAATATAATGAAAATGATTACCAGAGATTTAATACCATCGTTGATCCCCATATATCATAAGATATGTCTTTTTGGTCACATTCCAAACATTCAAAGGCCTTAATCAAGTATTTTCTTGAATACCCATTGAACCTTAGTGAAAACATGAATGCAGTTAAAAGTTAACACCTTCCACATACCAAAATCCTCAAAATTCTATATACTCAAACCATGATATCACTTAGTCCTTACTTCAATCATGAGCTCATGAATACAATCAAACATCTCATTATCGTCTTATCCCTTCCTTATGTGCATATCATCTACATTCCAAAAATATCTGAATAACCTTTCATGGATACTGGTACCATTAATCATACACTTTTAAAATTCAAGGAAAGACAATAGTGTAACAATCCTTAGATGTATCTTTATTCCATAGTACCATGAGATTACTTATACAACATTACACATGATAAACATGTCATCATTCCACTACATTCTTAAACCATTGACCGAGCTTCAACAATTATTTCATCTCACATATCATTTGTAGTCTCTTCATCATCATCCACATAAATACTTCCCATACGACCATACTGATTATCTTCATGAGACTTTCCCTTAGGGCATTGGTTTGCATAATGCCCGCACATTCCACATTTAAAACATTTAACCATTGTTGATGTTGTAGCAATACCATTATCCTCATCCATGTTGTTAACTGAACCTTTTCCATTTCATTTACTTGCTTTGTGTCCTTCTTTTCCACACCCAAAGCATCTTCCAGTTCCTTTGAAACATTCTCCTTGATGCCTCTTCCCACATGATTTACATAGGGGAAATTGAACTTTCTTTCCTCTATAATCATCATGAAACTCCATCTTTCTCTTATTAGCCGTGTAAGGAAACTTACCAAATTTTACTTTATTGATCATATTATGAGATTGCTGATTCGGCATAATAATGATGTTTGGACTTCCAAATCCCGTTTTATTTGGTTTCTCATGAAGAAAATCATTCCATTGTCCGTCATATCTTCCATTATCATGAATCTTCATGTTTCCAGCCATTTTCTAAAACCCAAAAAGAATAGTGTGAGAGGTAAAAATCATGCTAGGGAAAACAACATAGTAAAGGGGGAGCACCCTCAATATCTAACATCTTAGGTTAAATTCTAAGATCGTTACCGTAGTTTTAGGACTATATCCTATACGTATACTTATCCTTAGGGACATCCCTAGACATACCATAGAAATATCTCTAGGGATCTTACTAATGTTTTCGCATCCTAGTTTCCAAAGGTTGACTAAACCTTTCCTCTGATACCAACTGTAGAGACCCGAAGCTTGACGTACATGGACATTACATTACATTTGCAGAATACTTAGTACATAACAAAAACACACACACAAGGATCGTAATAGTTTAGTGTCTTTGGAAACTCGGAACGTAATCTTCTAATCGTGGTGAAAGATCTTCAACATCTCCTATAAAGATGTTCCCTTTTTTTACCTAAAACTTTTCTTTATATCCTGTGGAAAAGAAAACATAAAAGGGTGAGCTCAAATGCTTAGTAAGGGTAAACAAAATAAATATCAATCACATCATATACATAAGCACATAACTTTTGGAAAATCTTAACCTGCAAAAGAGATCATAATTTCATAACTTGGGGTAAATCATGGCAGTGAAATGTAATCACAATAATCATAACTTAAAACATGAAACATTATGGCATTCACACATAATCATAGAGAATCATTTCTTGTTAGTCAAGACTCATTTCCAAGACTATCTTAGTGGACAAAGTCCCTTTCTGAATCGAGTAACCCTCGTTTCAGTCCTGTTTCACTGAACCGGTATAACCTACCGTTCCAGCCCTGTCTATCTCATGAGATATAAAATCTTTACCCAATGCATTGGAGGGAGATATAGGTCCCACCCATCTTATAATGAATCCTTTCTTATGTGTGCCACATAATCATAAATCATACATCATCGCATAACACATGTAACAAAAATGGGATTCTTGAAACATCATGACATCATAAAACAATTCATATAAGATAAAGGAATTCATAAAAATATTTCCATCACAACATAATCAAATCCATGTAATAATAGGGATAGAAACAGAACCCTTTATTATCTTAGATGGAAAATAATTTTTATAAAAAACTTGAAGTCCATTCTTGAGGAAAATATCCTTTCTACTTCAAAAACATTTTTCCTTTCATAACATGTCATACGACATTAAAATAAAATAAGTTGATTAAAAATAAACTTGGAAACTTGTAAAGGAAGTTTCTTGGAAATAATGTTTTAAAAATCCATTCATGTCGTATAAGTTAAAAAAAACATTCTTCGTACTTTTGTCGGAAAAGTCAAAAAGTACCTCGTACGAAAAATGACAAAAGATTCCTTTCATATCTTTTACTAAAAACTCACCGAAAGGTAAAAATGGATTTAAACAATTGTAGGTGGATAATATTACATATTGATGAAACATGGATGTGGATGATAAAATACACCCTAGTAAATACTTACGAATAAACAATCTCGGATAAAAATGAGATTGTGATATTTCCCTTACCTTAGGTTCGATTTGCTTCGTATGTGTCCGAACCTCCTGTATAATGATTTAAATAATGTCATTGACTTATTACAGAATCATATTCATTGTTATGATATCATATATGGTTCACTTATGACATTATATTACCCGTTCTTTTGTAAATTCCATGTTAAAGAAGCGTTTTGGGTAAAATCGTTTCATTTATCGTAGGTGTTTTGACTTGTTGTTCTTGATATTATTATTACTTATATCATGATTTACTTACTTCCAGAATATAAAATATGATTTATATATCATATATATTCAGTATATATATATATAATAGATAGATAAATGAAATGAAAAACACCGTTCATGGAGACGGTAGTCCGTACGTACGCATGAACGCTGTTTTCCTTTCCTTATTGTCTTGAATGGAAGTAAGTAGATAACATACATATATATATATATACATAAATCCAGTAGCTTTATAATGTCATATATTTCATTATTATTTCTTATAAATACTTTATAATCATTCTTAAATGGTTAACATGGAGAATGAATCTCATCGCGTCGTGGAGACGGTAGTCCGTACGTACGCACGAGCGATGATATCATTTCCATAAATATTGAATTGAATTGGAGTGGATTATACAATATATCAGAATCAATATGATGTTTTAATAACTATGTATAGTTATTCTTTACACCATTATACCCATCCATGTAAGGTGGTGGTGGAAAATAGATTACACCACGGCATGGAGACGGTATTCCGTACGTACGCACGCGCGGTGATTTCGTTTTCCATAGGATGGATAGATGGTGAAATAGGGTTGTTTCATACTTATAATAACATATAAGTATATGAGTGATACTGATGTTATTACTTCATAATGAAACAACCTAATAAGAATAAGTGGAAGAAGAAATAAAGATGAAAGAATTGGTAATGGTAATTACCTCTTCTTTGGAACGCCTCTTTGAATCCTCCACTTAGGGAACTAAGATTGGTCTTTGAAGAAGACCAGAACCTCTAGGATTATTATAGGTAAGTGGAGAAGGGATTTTGGCAGGGTTTTTCCGAGCTTGAGTGCTCAAATTAGTGTGAGGAGGAGGGGTAGGAGGTGTCCTTTTATAAGGGAGGAGAGGGGCACCTTAGGAATACCTCAAAATATTATTTTATATTAATGTCAAAATCGGTTTATAATGGTTCCAAAGGGTCTTATTTCGAAGCTAAAGTGGGAATGGGTCTAAATTCTATCAACCAATAGGATTTAGACAAGTTTAGGGTATTATTTTAACCTTATCAATTAGATTTAACTCTAAGTTAAATAATTTAACTTTTACCGTGTCTTTTTGTTTTCTTTCACTATATGGTTAATACACTTACTATAACATGCCAAACGAACCCCAAATTGTTTATTATTAATATATATATCCTTATCTAAGTCATTTGGCCGAAGTTTAGATTTTTATGAATAAAATAACAATTAATAATATAATATTTGATTTAAAAACTATTTTGTGTCAATTTTGACACTATTTGATATATGATTTTTGTGAAAGTCATAACAGAATTATATGTTCGAACCAAGTTGATTAAATCAACACTAATATATCATAGTAACCTATAAAATTAGTGGAATTCATAAAAAGTCTCAAATTACATTTATTTGAGCATTTATAACATTAATTATGTTAATATTTCCTTAAAAGGGTAATTACTGCATCATCGTTGTGTCATAAATAAATTAATTTATTTAAAGTCTAAAAATTATAAATAAAATATCATTATGTAGAAAATATTTTTTAGCTTTCTAATGAATATTTATAGTCGAATTTATCTTATGTATAACCTCATATTAAAAATGTTTTAGTTATTAAACTTTGATTTTAACTATTTTAACTATTCATTAAATAAAATAATATTAAATGTCATAATCTAATCCAAGTGGACCTAAATGGTCATATTATATTCATAAGGTTGTTTTTGGTCGAATTAAACTTAGCCAATAGAATTAGGACTTGTGTTAGGGTAATAGTAATATCATATTTACCCTTAGTTACCCTATTTACTATTAACCGTGGTAAAAAAAATAAAAAGTTACTATTCACCAAAAATTATTTTCATCTCATTGAACCACATTTTACTTACTGACATCAACCGTGTCTCTCGGGTTTTTGAAATTCCATTCACAGAAGTGGTAAAATTAAGTTTTATGAAAAATTCAGTTTTTTTAACTACCACTTAGTAGTTTCACTATTCATCAAAAATTGATGTTTTTCAGAACAATGCCAAAATTTCATCCTAAGCTATATTTCATATTCCGAATTCAAAAATTAAATCTATTTTACCAAATTCATAACATAGAAGTTGCATTAATTAATTTTATAATTAAATCCCGCTGTTAAAATAAATAGCGTGTTTTTAGGAAACAATATATATCAAAAGATTGACACTTGATTATGTCTGGTTTAAATGTGAAATTACAACCAATTACCAACATTGTATTAAATTGTAAAAATATATTTTAAATATACTTTAAAACCACTCAAATTAATAATTTATCACTATTAATTATTTCGATTAAAAAAGTTGTTTTTAATTATAATTTAGTAATTTTCACTATTCATCAGAATATGAAAGTTATCCGAAAAGTACCAAAATTTCACCTTAGGCTAAATTCGATACTCCGAATCCAAAAATGAAGTCCATTTTGAGAGCTAAATTTTCTAAAATTTAAAAATTGGTTATTACTATTCATAACGGCTAGTTTTAATAATATTTCGTGAAACTCAGTATTGCGTACTACATACGCTATCGAGGAAGGTTGCGATTGCGTGTAATGCAAGGCAAGTCAAGGATGCGTGTTGTGCAAGCTCCTTTTGGTGTAGCGTACAACATAATAAATTAATAAAATTAAAAAGAATATTTTTCATAAAATCTCGGGGTGTTACAATAAATACCACCCATCATTACCTCTTCTCTTCACTCCTCTCCAGCCTTTTGCCTTGCCAATATTCTGGACAAATATCTCCTCGAGTTCCTCCCCCATGTACACCATCCATTGGTCTCCTCATAACATCAAATCTCCATCCCCTTAATAGGGTCTCAAGGAAGATTGAATCAAGAGGTAAATTCCACTTTTCTTTTCTTTCTTTTTCTTTTCAAGTTCATTTTTTTCTTTTCTATACTTACCTATCATAATATAAATGTTATGAAAAACCCAGTACCATAAATTTACTGGACTATTTTTATGATAATGGTATAAGTTATTATCATCTCTCCTTTACTCTTCTATTATATTAGTATTGAAGACACCATCTGAGATGTGTTAATTTACCACATTCAAGGATGATGTGTTTTCAATTTCCGTTACTGTCTTCAATTATTGTGATACAACCATTTTTATGGTTTAACCAGACCATAAAATATTTATTATTCCTCATCTATGTTTCTGGAATCCTTTTTACACATGGTTTTGGTTTATAAAACAAAATGTGTTCTTTGTGGTAAACAAACTGCCAATAAACCCAAAAGGTTGTCACGAAAGTTTTATATAATGATCTGAAATCACTCCATGTAACCAAATTAAATTTTCAACCATGTAACCTTATGTAATTTAAATAATAAAACTTAATTCAAATTCTGAACAACCAACCACATGTTACATGATTCTCCATTCATGAAAATAAGTGAACCAATCATTAAAACCAAGCAAGAAAACAGACCCGAACAAAGAAATTGAAACTCATAACCAATAAATATGGTTATAAATAAACTTTAAAAGGTTATAATAAAAAATTTCATATAGGTTATTTAATTATTAATTAATTAACCAAATTTTATTATTCGGTTCATTAGGTTCAAGAAAATATCACGATGAGATTTAAGATAAGGGATCCTCTCCATTTCACTTTTATTCAATAATTCCCTCTGCACTATGCCATTTTATGTGTAATCCCTAAGGATGGGGTATGATTTATAACCTCCACCTTACTTCCCTAATGATTTATAAGGGATTATTAACCCCATTATCCCTCTTTAATCCCTCTTAAGTACAACTGATACCATATTGATAATCTGTAAGGAATTCTACCCGAACCACCTTTATTCCTTCGGGTTTCTCTATCTTTCTTTTTACCCAAATGAAGTTGTATTGTATTTTTATGTTGAAATTATAAATTATGTTTATATTCTATAAACACAAGTTTCAATATCCATCCCTCATTCTCTTTCTGGGATATAAATTCTTTTAAATGATTCCCTCCTCGATACTTCCCAATAAGGACACTTGTACTAAGGGAACTTCTCAAATTTTTAGCCAATTTCTTGTAAAACTCAACCTATATTTTAAGTCACCATTTTATTTATAAAATCAGTATTTTTATTATTAAAACCATCTTGGTTAACTTATGGTTTTATATAAAATATTTTTCCCTTCACTATTTTAAAATCCCCATAGTATTTTCTTTAAAACCGCACAAAAATATTTTAATGGTAAAATTTATCAAATACCATTCCTACATTTTGTCACTTATATTTGAACTAACATAAAATTATATATTCCTATTTTACCTTATTAACTTCCATGTATGTTCTAATTCTTTTCTTTCATGGAGACTTTTATGATACGCCCATTGGTTATGCATTATGACATGATTGTGGTACCCAATTCTTTCCATGGGTAACCCTTTTGTTTATATATGATTTATTATGTATGATTTATTATGTGGAAAACATATTCATGGAATGTTAATATGGCTATTCCTTGATTTCTCTCCAATTAATTTGGTAAAGTTGAGTCTCATGAGCCGTCATGTGCGACGGTCTTGGCGGTTAGCCTTGGCTTGTGCTACTATGTGAGACTGTCTTTGTAGTTAGACTTAGCTTGAACTAAATTAGTGTTTTATGTTTCTAAAACAATTATATGATTACATTTTTATATGATCCCATGTTTATATGTTATGTCTCTTTATGTTACATGCCTTTTTATATCATTATTTCATGCCTTTTATCCCATTTTCTAATGCTTTGTTCGTATGGTTATTCCCTTACTAGGATTTTAGCTCTTCCCTTTGTTCATATTATACCCAAGTTTTACTATGAATATGTATGAGAAAAATGGAAGTTAGGGGATATTTATGAAGACTAAATAAGGAAATGTTATATTTAGTTCCTTGTTTTCAATTTTATGTACCTAGTCTTCCAAGACACCAGACTTCATGATCCTTGGCTTATACTCGGATGTATAATTATGATAAAAATAATGTATTATTATATGTAAAAGTCTAGGGTTTCTATAGTTAGTATTAGTGGATGGTCTATTTATTTTTTGAGATTATGAATATAGAACTTTAGTAAGAACCTTAAGGATGAGATGAAGTATAAGAAATCATCCCTAAATTTTTATAAGTATATAGTATGTGGTTTATTAAAAAAATACATCCTTGTTTGGATACAAATAGGTAGTAGTGGATCTAGCATAGATGTACCTAGGAATGAAAACTCTAACAAAGAGTTTCGGGCTTGACCTGAGGTATCCTAGTACACAACAACAGGCTTTGCTGTACTATTTGGTTGACACTCCCAAGAGATATTCATTGGTAAATTCACAAGATTATTACAAACCATTATTAAGGGAATAAAAAATCCCATAAGAAAATATGTTAAGAAATAGATTGAGGATAACCTATATTTAAACCTAACGAACCACAAGTTAATATATACTTCTCCTCAACAAGTTTATCCATATATGTTCAAAAGTTTCATTGTTTATGTTCAGTAATTATGAATTCAAACCCTATAATTGTAAGTTACTTTTCTTAGTTAATGGCAGGAAATAGAAGAACATATTTCAACAACCAATATAACAAAAAATGTGATGATTTCCCTAATGATATATCTGATAAGATGGGAATTGTTCCTCAAAACTTCATGACTATACTTTTTCAAGGCTCCAGTTATGAATAATAACCTGAATCATGTGGAACACCCTCCTCCTCCAAGGAAATATCATGTTACCAAAGAATTAATCATGTGGAAAATGTGTCCCATGATTAGAAAATATTCGGATCCCCTACTTGTGGAATAGTGGACTAACTCCATTGAAAAGATATTCTCTGCACTCTAGTGCTTAGAATAAGATAAATTTGTACTAGAGCTCAACTGTTTTGATGGGGAACAAGATCACTGGTGGACAGTTATCAAGAATACCAAGTCCCAAGAGGAAATAGATCCCATGGATTGGGAGGAATTCAAGAGAATGTTTTTCAAAAAATATTATCCTCAAAACCTCTATCTTAATATAGAAAGAGAGATCCTCAGACTCAATAATAATAAAGATGATTCCATCGGATGAAACAAACTTTAAAAGGCTTGAAAGGTATGCCGCTGTATTTGTCATGAACAATGAAAGCAAGGTGGATCACTTATTTTTCAGGCTAAAGCTGAGTCTACAAAAGGTTTTGGAGATTCAAGACTTCTACAGTTATGATGAGATTTTACATTGTACCCTCAAGGTTGAAATTGATATTGGAGACTCTTAGTGGACTCATGGGCCTGGTGACAATAATTGAAAAATAAACAACATGGGTGGTTCAACAAACCAATCCCATGATGGAAAGAATCCTGAATATCCAACTTGTAAAAGTTTTTGGAAGAAGCATATTGAGAACTATATAAAGGGAACTAAGAATTGCCTCTAATGTGGAATAATATGACATATGGTCTATAAATACTGTAGGGATATGAAGAACCCCACTAATGTGAATGAGAAAATGAAGGTTCAGATCAACACTCATCCAATGGTGTATTGTTACAACTGCAATGAGCATGAGTATTATGCGAACAGTTGCCCTATGACAAGGGTTGTCAGAGGCAATATTCAAGTAAAAAAGGAATTTCTTATGCTACCACTACTTATGAGGTGGAGTCGGACATTGATGTGGTCATAGGTATTCTAGTTATTCATTCAATAATAGGGAATATACTATTTGATTCTGGTTCTACGCCTTCTTTCATATTTTGTAAGTTTAGTAGATCTATTCAAACACCACCTCAAAATTTGGATGAAAAGTTATATGTGATAACATTTAATGTGTCAATTATTGAATCCATGGTTTATAAATCCTCCTCGGTTAATGTTTGTGGACTGAACCTCCCAGAAAATCATGACATACTTCCTTTGGTGGAGTTCGATGCTATCTTGGTCATGGATTAGCTATATTAATACAAGGCCAACATCAATTTTTGGGAAAGGGAAATCACTCTTCACATACCAAAGCATCCTATGATTATTTTCGAGTTTAAGTAGGAAGATGAATCTCATTTAGAATCATCATATTAAGTGTTGATATTGCTTCATTATGAGCAAGCATGTCTAGCTCAAATGATTAAGTCGAAGGAGAGAATCATGCTTAAATACATGCCCATCATGAGGGATTACACTGATGTATTCCCTAAAGATTTTCATATTCTTCCTCCTGATCATGAGGTTGATTTCTCAATTGAAATTATTCCTAGATCTTTTATTATATCAAATACACCTTATAGAATGGCCACTGTAAAGCTAGAGGGGCTGAAGAAGCAGTTGCAGGAGAATTTGGAGAAGGGTTTCCTACACCTGAGGGCTTCACCTTGGGGTGCACCAGTCCTCTCCATCAAGAAGAAGGATGGATCAATGTGCCTTTTCGTTGATTATCTTGAGCTCAATAAAATAATGATAAATAAAAAGTATCACCTTCCATGGATATAAGACTTGTTCGATCAGCTTCATGGGGACAATTATTTCTCTAAGGTGGACCCTTGGTTGGGATATCAACAATTAAAGGAAAGGAAGGTAGATATTCCCAAGACTGCATTTCAAACAAGGTATCGACACTATGAGATCATAGTGATTCCCTTCAGACTCACTAATGTTCCAACAATTTTCATGGATTTAATGAATAGAGTATTTTGATATTACCTCGATAAATTTATTGTAGTCTTTATCGATGATATTCTGATATACTCTAAGAGTAAGTAGGAACATGACGAGCATTTGAATAATGTGTTAAATACATTGTGAAGGGAGAATTTGTATGAAAATTATAGTAAATGTGAGTTCTGTATGGAGGAAGTATCATTATTGGGGCATGTTATCACCTGCAAAGGGATATTTGTGGACCCTTCCAAGAAAAAGGCAATTCAAAAGTAGCCCAGGACAACATATGGAATGGATATCCGAATCTTTTGGGGTCTAGTTGGGTATTATTGAGAATTTTTTAAGAACTTTTCATGATTTCAAAAACCAATGTCCCAGCTGACACGAAAGGGAGTAAGGTTTTTCTAGACTCAAGAATGTGAAGACTATTTCAAGGAGTTGAAAAGAGGCTTATCACTGCACCAGTACACACACTTCCAATAAGTGGAGAACTCTTTGTGGTTTATAGTTATGCTTAAAAGAATATCTTAGGCTGTGTGATGATTAAAAATTATAAATTGATAGCCTACGCCTCAAGGAAGTTGAAAATACATGAGAAAAACTATCCCACATATGATCTGGAGTTGGCGGCTGTGATATTTGTGTTTAAATCTGGTTGCATTATCTCTATGAGGATAAGTGTGAGATATATACTGACCATAATATTTTCAAATATATAATCACATAAAAATATCTTAATATGCTCTAAAGAATATGGATAATTCTCATCAAGAATTATGATTGCACAATCCACTACCATCTCGGTAAGGCAAACAAGATGGAAGTTGCTCTAAGTAGAAAGGATCATGCACCTTTATCAATGATGAAAACAGAAAATGATCCTATATTCTTAGATTTACAAAGGATGGACATGGGAATAATTAAGGTAGGAACATCATCAATACTTTCTCAAATGATTGCTCAACCATTCCTCGAAGAGAAAATAAAGGACGCTCAAAGAAAAGATGTGGAAATTCTGAAAAGGGTGGAACTATCAGAAATGGGAAATCCTAAAAGATCATGATTGATGGGGAATGATTTGTAATATTTGGGTTACGATTATATGTGCCATCTGATCCAAAGATAAAGAAGGATATTTTTAATGATGCAGATAGCTCGATATTCTCTATTCACCCAGGGACCACAAAGATGTATTGAGATCTCTGAGAAAACCTTAGGTTGGATAATATGAAAATGGAGATTGCTGAATATACATCAAAGTACCTAGTATATCAACAAGTGAAAGATGAGAGGAAAAAGTATAAGGTAATTATGAAACCACTACCCATACCAATATGGAAGTGGGATAAAATCACCATGGACTTTGTCACGGGACTTCCAAGGAAATCCAAAGGAAATAGTGCTATATGTGTTATTGTAGATCATGTTATAAAGACTGATCACTTTATCATGATTCATGAAGAATTCTCATTGGATCAACTTTCACAGATATATATCACAGATTTGGTAAGGATTCATGGAGTAACAGTATCTATTTTATCATATTGTGATCCAACATTCACCTTGATGTTCTGGAAAAGTCTCCAACATGCTCAAAGCACTGAACTGAACTTCAGTACGGCTAATCATATTCAAACTGATGACCAGTATTAGTGGAATATTCAGACACTAGAAGATATGTTGAGAGCGTGTTCTATGGAATTCAAAATAGTATGGGACCAACATCTTCCACTGGTTTAATTCTCCAACAACAAAACTTTCCACTTGAGCATCCAAATGTAACCATATGAAGTCCTTTATAGGAAAAGGTGCAGAACTCCAACATGTTGGGATGAAGTCAGTGAGCGTAATATGATAGGACCTGAAATGGTCGGATAAATGGTGGATAAGGTGAAAACCATTCATGATCATATCAAGGTAGCCCAAAGTTGATAGAAGAGTTATGCAGACAATCATCGATGAGACCTTGAGTTCAAATTTGAAGACATCATATTTCTATGCATATCTTAGTGAAATAAGGTCATGGGGTTTGTTAAGTCCCAGGTACATCAGCCCATTTGAGATCCTTGATCATGTCGGAGCTATGGCCTGTCGACTAGCACCTCCACCTACAATGTCCAAAGTACCTGATGTCTTTCATGTATCCCTCTTAAGTAAGTACAAACCACACCCTTCATATGTACTCTCTTCAGAGGTGTTATTGTTGGAGGATGATCTTTCTTATGAGGAGAAACAAGTGAATATCTTGGATCATATCGATAAAGTTCTATGTAACAAGACTACTCACCTAGTCAAGGTACTATGGTAGAACCATAAGTAGGATGAGGTAACATGGGAACTGGAGGTGTCAATGAAGGAAAAGTACCCACACTTGTTTATGGCCTAAAATGTAAAATGAAATTTCAAGGGCGAAATTTCTTAAGGGGGAAGAATATAATGACCCTAAATTTTCAATGGAAATTTTCTTCTTATAATTATATCATATAATCACATGAAATCACAACATAAATTACTACTAAGTGCTATGTGTCCTTTAAACATAAGTTCTTCACTTATTTGATTTGAATTTCGAAAATATGACATACACGATAGCAATCAGTAAGTTATTTGGATTCTGATGAGAAAAACAAAAATTTTTGGGTGAATAGTAACCTACACATATGAATATTAACATAACCTTATGAATAGTGATATACCCTAATGAATATTTACCTTACCTATGATGGTATATAAATAATATTCAACTGAAAGTACGATATACATATATCTTGGAATATGAAAATAATTGTTTTAAAATTGTTATTTTTTGAGTAAAATGTGATTTAATTAAATATTAAATTAATAATATTTAGAAAATTATTTTTAAAAAATTGATTTCATTTTTTGATTCTACACATCAAAAATGGTTAGGTTGTATTTTTTGTATATTTCTAAAATACTTGAATATATGATGAATCGTAAAATGCGATAATTCAAAATAAATGCTAAAACCTGAATTTTTGCATCAAGATTGAGCTATGGATGATGTAAATGGACATTGTTTTGAACTCACATAAATTTATTACTATTCATTTTCAAGTAATCATCATTATTTCTTGACTTATGAGAAAATAATAAACAAATGATTATAATATTATGAAAACCCTCTTCTTCTTCACTATAAATACCACTCATCCTTAACTCTTCTCTTCACTCCTCTCAATCCTTGTGCCATGCCAATATTCAGTCCAAATATCTCCTAAAGATCCTGCCCCACATCTAACAGCCCTTGGTCTTCCTAAATGACAATATTCCCTCCCTTTAAGAGGCTCTCAAAGAATATTGAATTAAGATTTAAATTCCTCTTTTCTTTTCTTTCTTTTTCTTTTCAAGTTCATTTGTTTTATTTTCTATCCTTACCTATCCTCATAAAAAGTTTATGAAAACTACAATAACTTAAATTTAATTTAATTTTTTTATGATAATGGAATATTTTATTATCATCTCTCCTTTAATCTTCTTTTATTTTATTAGTAAAGACACCATCAAAGATGTGTTAATTTACCACATTAATGGATGATGAGTTTTCAATTTCTGTTACCATCATCAATTCTGGTAATGAAACCATTTTCATGGTGGAACCAGACCATAATATATGTGTTATGACTCATATATGGTTATGGAATCCTTTTTTACACATAGTTTTTGTTTTTAAAACAAAATGTGTTATTTGTGGTAAAAAAACCACCAATTAACCCAAAAGGTTGTCACTAAAGTTTTATATAATGACCCTACATCACACAAAGTAACCAAACTAAATTTTCAACCATGTAAACTTGTTTATTTTAAATAATAATGTATAATTCCAATTTTGAACAACCATCCCCATGTTACATGATTCTCCATTCATGAAAAATAAGTGAACCGATCATTTAAACCAAGCAAGCAAACAGACCCGAACAAAGAAATTGAACATCAAAACCAATAAAAATGTTTATAAATGAAATTAAAAAGGTTTTAATAAATATTTTACATATAGTTTTTTTAATTATTAATTAATTCACCTAATTTTATTTTTATGGTCATTAAGTTCAATAAAAGATCACTATCGAATTTAAGGCAAGGGATCCTCTCAATTTTACTTTTATTCATGAATTTCATCTATGCTATGTAATTTTATGTGTAATCCCTAATGATGGGGTGTGATTTCTCACCTACCTCTTAATTACCTCATGATTTATAAGTGATTATAGACCCCATTATATCTCATTAATCCTTCTTAAGTACACCTGATACAATGTCGATAATCTCTAAAGAATTATACCCGAACTGCCTTTATTCATTTGGGTTTCTCTATATTTCTTTTTACAGTTGTCTTTTATTTTTATGTACAAATTATAAATGATTTTTATATTCTCCAAACTCATGTTTCAATATCCATCCATTGTTAGATTTTGGGGATATACATTCTTTTAATTTATTCCATCCTCGATACTTCCCAATAAGAAAACTTGTTTTAAAGGAACTTCCCAAATTTTTACCCAATTGCAAGTGCACTATATCCTCTATTTTAAGAAAAAAATTCCTTTATAAAATCAGTCTTTTTATTATGAAAAGCTTCTGGTTTTACATCCGGTTTTAAAAAAAAGATTGTTCCCTTTTCTATTTTAAAAGTTCTATAGTGTTTTCCTTAAAACCGCACAAAAATGTTTTAATGGTAAAATTTCTAAAATACATTTCTTACATGTTGTCACTTATATTTAACATAAATTACCATGATATATGACTATTCTAACTTATGAAAATACATGTATTTTCTAATTATTTTCTTTCATGGACGCTTTTATGATATGCTCATTGGTTATGCTTTATGACATGGTTGTAGTACCCAATTCTTTCTATGGGTAACCCTTATGTTTATATATGATTTAATATGTATGATTAATTTTGTGTAAAATATATTCGTGGAATGTTAAGTTGGGTGCGCCTAGATATCACTCTAATTCATTAGATTAAGTTGAGTTCATGAGACTTCATGTGCGACGGTCATGGTGTTTTGTCTTTGCTTATGCTACTATATGCGACTATTTTGGCAGTTAGCCTTGGATTTTGCTACTATAGGAAATGGTATTGGTGGTTAGCCTTAACTCATACGAAATTCATGTTTTATGTTTCTTCCACATTTCTATGATTCCATGTTTAAATGTTCCCATGTTTATATGTTATGAATACTTATGTTACATGCCATTTTATATCATCATGTCATGCCTTTTAGCCCGTGTGCTAATGCTTTGTTCTTATGGTTATTCCATTACTAGGATTTTAGCTCATACCTCAGTTCATGTTTTCCCCAAGTTATCCTATGAATATGTACAAGCACAATGGAAGTTAGGGGATCTTTATAAATAGTAAATAAATAAATGTAATATTTAGTTCCATGTTTTCAATTTTAGATGCCTAGTCTTACAAGACTCTAGACTTCACAATCCTTGGCTTGTACTCTCATGTATAATTATGCTTAAAATATTGTAATGTTACATGTAAAAGTATCGGGTAGATATAGTTATTATAATTTTATGCATTTTGTTTTGCACACTATACTCAAACAAAAATGGTGAACCTAGTGTAAATCAATCAAATAAAAAAATGATTGGGTTTTTATCCATAGGGTCATTTTGTTTGCAAAATATATGCAAAAAAATGGTGAACCCAACATAAATCTATCAAATAACAGAATGATCAAGTTATTATACAGCAGTCCATTCTATTTTCCTCACAATAGGAAAAATAAAAATAGTGAACCCGACATGAAACTCTCAAACAACAAAATGACCAGTTAATCATTAATTGGGCCACATTTTTTTTCATATCTTATACAAAAAAAATTTGACAATCTTTACATAAATAAGATAGATGATTCTTTTTAACTACTGTTACCATGAAATAATTTCATAGTCTCTTTGACAAGTCCATACGAGCAGAATTGATGGATCAGGAATAAAAGTAAAATTGTGTTAAGCATGCATATCTGACTGAGAAAACATAAATCCTATGATATTTCACTAATTGGTGACCTTATTACTTGTTCTCTACATGACTAGAGATACTTATCTCATCAACAACATCCTGATGAGCGAAAATTTCATCATCTAGTGACCATTTGGGATAATCGAATGTGGATGCTACCCCTTGGGTTCGCAAAATGATCTCACCTACCAGAAAGCTTCAACATCAAGTGGAGAACACGATGGTTTAAAAGTACCATAGACATGGTACAATACTGAACCTCAAGACTTCCCTCGAGGGTCTCCAAGCACTTAATCTAATGAGTCTGCATACACCAAAGAAATATGCACCTGATCTATTGGCCCTCATTGGCACATTCAACTACTTCGAGAGCTCATCTATAGAGCGCAACAATCACCACCTTCAGCCTCTGGTGAAGAAGGATCAAGGAGTCAAATATGGCTCCCTTCTTACTTAGGGGATTTCAATGAGAGATCCTATCAACCACAATCACCAACATCATCCCATTGGTACCCATCAGTTTTGTACAGAGGGTACCACCTAACACATTTCTTCCTCTGATACCCATGCATGGGAAACAAGGAAGTCACATTGGGTGAGGAAGTATCTCGATAACTGTTAGTGGGATCATATCCCCACTCCCAATAATGATGTATTCTAGAATATTCTAGTAGTAACCAACATGAAGGATAATATCCCTACTCACACAGAACAAGTCTATGGGCATATCCCTACAACAGGCTTGGGGGAGATTCAAATCCCTACTCCTATGCATGAAGTCCATCTGCATATTTCAGTGGCTCAACAAGGACAGATGTGGTATCATATCACTACTTCAATCAAATATTTCTTCTAGTATATAGTGTTTACAGAAAATTTATAGGCATATATACATGCACACACTTTTCTAAAATTCCATTACATCGTAGATACAGCTAAATAACTCTTCTTATTTATCATGAAACTGGTACAGATAATGAGACATGGGCATATTTCTATCCTCATAGCCAATGTAGCTCAGCGCTCTTATCATTATAAACAAATGGTTTCTCTAGATAAAGTACACATTCTTAATCTGGTATAGGAGGATTATAACTATATTCTGGTAAAGGAACAGGCATGAGATTGGGCTCATATTCCCATTCCAAATGGGGCTCATTGGGTGAGAGACGCACATGCCTCAGGATAATTGAACATTCCTATCAAAAAATCTCAATGGAATACTCTGAAGGCCTAAGAATGGGCTCATATCCCCATTCTATCTAGGTATCACCAAGAGATAGAGGAACATGCCTTGGTACATGCTCATATTCCTATCTAATAAGACTATTAGCATACTCAAAAGACCGAGGATTAGGCTTAGATCCCCATTCTAGATGGGGATAACCATGTTTGAATGACACAAGCCTTAGGATAGACTCATTTTCCTATCAGTGAATAAGCCTATGATATTCTAGTAGATCATAGAATTCTGGAAAATATTCCTACATCCGCCGATTAACTAACTACACCAACATCCTTATATGGTAATACAGAAGGAGGATCATATCCCTTATCCCAGTTTAGAGGTTTTTTGGATTATTACGATGGGGAATGAATGTACTGACCAGGATCATATTCTTGTTCAAATCAGGGCTCACTGGGTGATAGTGGTAAATACCTCGGGGAAGGCTCATATCCTTACCATAGAAGAGAAATGACATATTCTAATGGACCAAGATTGAGCTCATACTTTCATTATCATTGAGGCTCACCAAGATACAATGGAACTTTCCTCATGATAGGCTCATATTACTATCAATAATGAGGAATCTCATTAGAATATTCTTGCATGTTCTCAAAACCAGGTCCATACTCCCACACCACCAAATGGTAATAAACAAGTTCCTGAAACCATCATATTGCATGATCATATCCTTTCATAATTACAAAATGAAGGGAATTATATTCTATACCTGATGCAAAATGAGTCCAATATTCCAAATCTACTCAATTTTAAGGTCCATGAGGTGATTCAGGACACATTCTCAACACCATAAGGGTCATTCAAGTCTTCAAATGAAGTATAAGATGATCATTACAACGATAGTCCTCCTCATGGTAGTGTGGAGATGGATCGTAGGGACTCTAATCCTAATATCCACCATGATCAACCTCCCAATGATGATATATCCCATGGATAAATAAATACCCCTAGTTAATAGACACCTTCTCATATAGAGGTGTTCAAAACTCATACACCTTTGTATATAGATGTGCTCGAAACACCAGGGTCAACTGCATATAGTTCCCCAACAACTTCCAAGACCACTCCACTCCGGTAAACTATAAACACTAAAAAATCATATTACATTGTATGAATGGATGGAATCATGTAATTTTGATTAATAGGGGGAAAACATTGACATATGGAGAGAGTTATCCAAAAAACATATCCCCTACATGTTTTGTCCCCTCACCACTTCTGACTATGAAGTCCTAGATGAGATATAAAAGGAGTGCATGCCTTATCTACATGAAAATATGTGGGATTATCATCAATGAATAAAGGATATACATCTCTCTTTTTAAGGATATGAGTATCACCTCCATCTTATTAATAAACTCTATTTTCAGCTAGATATAGACACCTTTTTTATAGCACACAACATGAGAGTGGAAGAGCATGAAAAATTCCCATTCAGTGTTTGTCAATGTGTTGTGAAAACACCCCTCTAAGTTATTTCCCAAGCATCACTAGACAAGAATGTTTGATGATGGGAAAAATATGGAGCATTTCACTTCACTATGTCCCCAAAATAACATAACCCTTAAAATTCCCCATACTATAATTTCATATCCTCCAGTGAAATCAGAGGACTGGGTAACACCTGATCCAGTTGGTCACTACAACAGAATTACCCGACTTCAATGATGCCCAAACATTAAAAATTGAGGGATAAGGTATCAATTATAACTTTTAATAGGTCCCCTCAAAGAAATGGGAATGAAATTTAAACATGGAACCTGATGTTGTGATCAACCGAACAACTTCCTGTAAAGAATGATTCTCATCAAGGGATACCATCACACCTATCTCCTACACAAGCATAGTAGTTCCACATCAGATGAGCCATAATAGTAACTTACATATCAATTCTCTAAGAGAAAACACATCCTACCAGGTTGGGGGAATATCTACCACTGGCTCCAACTGTCAGATTGTCAATTCTCGAGAGGATTCAGGACATATCATAAACAGATATAAAAAAACCCCATCCTACTGGGCTGGGGGAATTTTTATCTCTATCATCGTCACCAGGTTCATCATCCTATGAGAGGGTCCTAGATAAATTTATAGTGGTTCCAGATCAACCACATCCTGCTGGTCTGGGGTAATTTATATTCAATGTTTGTCCTAGGAATCATTAAATCATTAACTAAAATAATAGGATCTTTAACAACATGATCAATAAATTCCTATTGTATCCCTAAATAACCCCATCATCACCATATATAGAATCATCCTTCTCTAGGTTGGGAGATAAATATCAATAGTAAAATTCTCTTTCATGGATGAATTGTTGTCACAATATGAGAGTGGGATACAAACTCTTAGGAAGCTCTATGAGGAGCTATTTAGAGGAGATATCCCCACTGGGTTTCATCTTTAGGAGTAGTGAATATTCTCCCTCCCATAGCTGATCCACCTTCAAAAGTGGTATATGAGCATCATACCAACTCTAGATCTCGGTAGGTGGTATACATAAATGAGGAAGCTAAAGTGATCATGAATTCCCTCTATTAAGGAGACAACCTATCCCTTTCTAGAATGATCATTCTATCTTAGGATGAATTTAGAATCAGTAAGAGATGAAGGTGGGTCCACCTCATAAACCCTTGACCTCTCTCTATGGATAAAAGACAGATCATACAGTAGTAACCCTGTAACTGTTTAACATTATCAAGTCGTTGGATACTTGAATGGATGTCATAGAAGGGTGATGCACACCTATGTAGCTAGATAGGAATCCATATCCCAAAGTGGTGGATGAAACTTTGTATCCACCCAATTTTGAAAATCCTAACTTATCTAGATTTGATGGTGTGGGATACCCTAAATAGCATCACACATACCTTGTATCCTAATTTGTTCCAATGATAGTTCCACGAGATTAGGAGGAGGCCACTAATATGAGGTGTTTTTTATAGACTCTTATAGGGCCAGTCTTTGTTTGGTATAACTGTTTTCCAGCAGGATTTATTACAATATGGGATTACCTTTGTCATCAGTTACATTATCAGTTCAGATCAATGCTTAGGAAAAGGTATTCATTAACCTAGGGAACTACAAACATCGCAAAAATGAGATGGTTTCTGACTTCATAGCCAAATGGAAAGGTTTAACCTATTCACTCAGAATCCCTCTATCACTGGATCATCTGCTAAAAATCTATGATAAAAAATTATAGGATGATTTTTAGACACCTCTTGATTAATGATGTATCCCGGTGGGTTTTGTGAGTTTGCAAAAATGGCCCAACATTTGGAAGACATCATCCAGTGAACCTGATCCAAGCCTCAACTCATGCCCTCATCACATCGGAAAAGTATTGGAAAAGAAGATGTTGTATTTGTCACTCTCAATCTAGAATCTATTCCCATTCAAACACCTATGTAGGTCCCAAACCACACTGCACTTACTATTGAGCGGAAACAACCACAAAATCAACCTTAGGAAAAATTATAGAGGAATTTGGGTCACTTGGAATTTTAGGAACTAATGAATAATGAATTTACCTTTCAAAATGAACAATTCCTTGGTTATTTCTTGGTATTCATAGATAATAACCTACTTAAGATACCATAACCCAAGAATCCCGATGACATCAATCTCACTAATCATCCCAACTACTTCCCTTTCCATATAAGGATGGGTCATAATATCTAGGACTGATTCATCTTCAAATACATCCTTTAAGGAATGGTTAATTCTTGAAATATAGGATTATATTACTCCTCAAAGTATGTGGCATGCCTAACTTTTTCCTAGTCAAAAGTATAGGGTGATTGGTAGAATGATCCAGCAAGGTGTGAGAGGAAGTTCAACAAATAGATGACTCTGAAAACAATGGACTAAACCCATTCCACCTTGATATCATAGCTACATAGTCCCACAATATCCCTACCAACCAAGGAGGAAACATTAGATATGCCTCCCAAATGCACATGCGACCATCGAAAGTAGGAAGAAACAAAATAGGAGTAGTCATATTCTTCTCAAAGACAAGCTATAACTCTTGAAGAATTCTTCCCTACAATATCTAAAACATGGGAACCACCCCACCAAATGGAATCCTCATCGAATGAAGATATCATATTTGGTTCTTTGAACATGATAAACTTGGCATAACCCTTCTCTGATGATGACTATTCCACATAATATGGGTTTCCTACACATAACTGTGGAATAGGAGGCCACGTGTGCAGGAACCGAGGATACAAGGGATATCATGAGCATGGTCGAACCCAATATTTTGGTCACATCCCCAAAGATTAAATACCAATATATGAGACTCATGGTAAAGTGATCTAGTTAGGATGAAGGAGATATGGTGGTGTTTCAAAACCCTCTAGCAGTCACCCATGCCCAATTTTATTATATGACCGCCTAGTGGGGGTTTGATTATCTAATCATCCACCACAATGAGGAAGATTGGTATAACCCAATCCATTTGTATTTCATTCTACCATGACCTATTCACAATAACCAGGCTCATCCCCCTCAAAATAATCATCTATTGAGCCTCTGGTTAAGGAGAAACCTCACCTCAGGAAGTTCTAACCTTTAGCACAAAATTATGACATTCTAAAATATCTAGTTGTTGTCCCAACCAAGATCTCAAACTTGGATGCACTTCATATTTCAAAATAACTCATGGAGGAAATCATTGTATCCCTTTATATCCCACTAGAGTTTGAGATCCAAGCCACTACAGCTATGTTTTATCATGTGGATACCATGCCATCAGAATTCTATGTCACCATCTCATTCAATAACTAGTATCAGGAAGAGGTCATCCAAGGGTGAATCAGTCCCCCATATGTTTCAAGCACACTCAATATTGTAAAAATACAAATGGATCTGATTGATAATGTTTCATAGATAAACCTCGTCCTGGTGTGAAGCCTCTAAAATTTGGGATATAGGGAAGGGGATTTATCTCCCACAAATATAACCATTCAATGGTATGATAAGCATGAGTAGATACCTCTTGGGAATATCAATCTCAAAACCCAGTTTTGGGATATCACATCTGACACTAATTTTATTGTTATCCAGAAATATACTTCATATAATGCCCTTCTCGGAAGTCCCTGGCTCAATTTCCACTTTTTAGTAACTTCAACATTCCATCAGTGTCTGAAATACCCCATCAATGGAAAGGCTCACATACTTAATAGTGACACTACCCCCTTTGAGAATTATAAAGCCACATATATTGAAGAATATTTATACAAAAAGGGTAGGAGAACAAACAATAGTGGATGATGATATATATTGCATCATTAAATGGATTGGGGACCACGTCTATGAATCCCTATAGTATGCTCGACAATGACTATATGCTCCCCATAAATCTGGTGGTGGAAATAGATCTGATCCCAAAGGTCCAAGAATCTATTTCCCTAGTCACGGTGTAAAAGGAAATAATTTTGTTCATCTCTCTCCAAAGACTCAGGAAATAAGGGATAATAATGTCTATTTTCATGGGATCCCTCACCTTGATAGTGACAGTGATGCCCCTAAATATTTTCCTTTATATATGTATGACTCCACAAACTCGAAGATGGAAGAATAATATGATGAAATTAGGAACTCCCCTCCCACATTTTAGTAAGGAATATCCCCCACCATAAATGATCTTAGGTAGATAAATCTTGGAACATAAGAAGACCCTTGGCTTTCATGGATTATTTCTGCCTTTCCCCTCAAAGGGAAAGCGATTTACATTACATTTCTAAAGAAACATTGGTATGTGTTCTCTTATAACAATACAGAAATTCCTAGACTGAATCTATTTGTGGATATGCACCATCTTGGATTACCTGAAGACAATCAAGTATTTAAGAAGGTAACCAAGAGGATGAACCCATCTCATGCTACCAATTTATTGGAGGAAGTTGAAAATTTGATCTAAAGAAAATTTTAAAAGAAGTGAGATACCAAATATTTCTCACCAACATCATCCCTATCATTAAAAAGAATGGGAATATTAGTGTTTCAATCGATTTAAGAGGACTTAATCGGTACTGCCAAAAGAACAATTTCCCATTGTCGATCAGAAAACTCTTGATCAATGTAACTTATATCTTCCACTCTTTTTCTTTCATTGATGTGTATATAGGGTAAAATAAAATAAGGATGTCCCCTGAAGATGGTGAATCCACTGCCTTCAGAGTGCATCAGGGGATCTTTTGTTATCAAGTCATTCCCTTTATCTTAAAGAATAATGGATCCACTTATGAACATGAAATGAATCATATATTTATTAAATTCTTGTGAAGGATATATTAATGTTATTTCAATGAACTTGTGGTTAAATCCAAACAACGATGTAATCACTTCATGAATCTTAAAACAATCTTCGACAAGATAGGACAATATAGTCTGAATATTACTCCACTAAAATGTAATTTTTAGGTAACATTAGGTAAGTTCCTTGTCTTTTTGTTACACCATCTCGACATCTAGATAAACCTAGAGAATACTAGTTATATTTTACAAATTTCACCCCCATAAATCAAAAAGAACTTATGGGGAATTATGGTCATATCTCCTAAATTTATTATTTCATAGCCAACATGGTTGGAAAAGATCTCCCCATCAGCAGGCTAATGAATAAGTGAATTGTTAATCAATTGGATGATGGCTTCAAAGAATCCTTTTAAAGTATCAAGCATTATCCATTGCTCCCACTGGTTTTGATGCCTTTGGTAGAAGGTTGGACACTCATATTATATGTGTAAACTATGGAATGTGTGATGTCCCAGACCCGGATGCCACTAAATAGGTGCCTTGTGCCTGATGGGCCAGATGGCTCAAGAGCATCTCCCTAAACACCAGAGGCTTACGACTAGAAACAAGGGCCTAGGGTGTGTCTATGGGGAGACTATGCCCACATTACCAGAGTGTATCACAACATATACACATAATAAGGGTAAATAGTAAAAGAAAGACAAGTAACATCAGAAATAGATAAAATGAATAGATAAACAAGGGATAACAATAACTATGTAACTGAAAACACATTCAACAATACAAAAACTGATGATGATAATTCATTTCACTAGAAAACTAGAAAACATGGACACAATATATGAGGCATAATATGGTCTATAATACTATAAACGAAATTAAATACTATTCCAAGAAATCATAGCTATGGGTCAGTCATATACTATCAAGCTCCATCCTTAAAATCAAGAAATAAAGTTTTTGAATTCATATACTTCCCTTTGTCAACTCTAGAAACTATGTAATCTACTTCAGGTACCAAAAGACACCCAGAGAGAGTGTAAGATAAATCTTAGTGGGACACCACCAATGGTGTCTATAACATCTTTCCCATGTAATGGAATATAATAGTGCAGACATATATATATATATATATATATATATATATAATAAATCAGTACAATTTAACTTAATACACAAGTACCTACTTTAGCCCTCAACTGGTGTCTCAACATGTAACAAATTCATTACATTATTATTACTAATTTATCAATAAGTCTCTTATTATTAATAGTAAAGGTTCCAAGATGTAACAAGGAAACCTGTGATGATATTTAACAACTACATTCAAAGGTAGTAACTAAGGAAACATAATCCTCAAGGGATGCTAACTCGGTAGTATCTGAGTATAACTAAGGGGTATGAGTGTAATCCAAAGAGCATAGTCCAAGCAATTCCATAAGGAGACATCGACCGAGTCTTGAAAGTACATCCAAAGTAAAACGGGGCTATGCAAAGACTATGCCTGATAGGATTTAACCATGTCACATACTTCTTAATGATGGATCCAATGAGTGTATCTAAGGAATCATGGATCCAATGAGTGTATCCAAGGTATCTTGTAGTACTACACGAGGGATCCTACCGTGTTATACGGTACATCCAAATATAAGACCAAGATTGGGTTCTAGGTGGGTCTCAACCTAAGAAAATTGTATCCTTGAATCAAAATGGGGTTCCAGAGTTCTTAGGGAATTCTACTATTAGAATCCAAGTCAAGATCGAGTCAGGAAATTTCTATTTGATAGTGAATTCATATGATATTTCAATTAGATCAAGCATTGCCTTCCATTAGTGTGAATATTCCAAGTAGCATGGAACTCTTTTATCAACTCATTTGGTTCAACCCTTGCCTTTAATTGGTGTGACAAGGCCATGTATCTTGCAACCATTTAATCCATTTAAGGCATAATACATATTCAAGATTCTTTATACTACCTTCCATTAATGTGGTAAAGGGTGCTACAGATATGTAACCAATTTATCATTCACATTTAATTATCAATTTGAATCACTTACCTTAGGCAGGTCAAGTGGTACGCATACATGGTACTTTCTATTATCCAATTCATGATATAAATCAAGCCAATTAAAATATAAACACTTACCCTTTTAAAGTTCAAGAAATGGAACACCTGGATGGTGGCTCAAATGTGTCAAAACACTAAAACCCAAATATGGCATAACATTCGACAAGGGGCGGATTGACTTGTGGGTGTAACTGCTAACAACTAATAAAATATTTAGAAAGAGGATAACCATATAATTTTAAGAAGAATAATACTGGCATATAAATTTAATAAATGGAACTTGATAAAATATGTGGTCCCCACATGACAATTCCAAATTCAAAAAAAATTAGGGATAAATTATAGACCACCCACCTTAGGTTTTTATAGCTCTCCTCCTCCTATATCATCCCTTAATTTTCCTCAGATCAGAGTATATCTAAGAAAAGGTGAAAAAACTCAAACCATGATAACTATATTGAGAGAAAAAGAGAAGTATAATTGAGAAAATGGAATTGAGTACTTACTAGTGCACATCCAATGTGATTAATGAAATATCAATCAGTTGTCGGATGAAGGAGATCTCTTGATCCCTTGATTAAGTCTTCAAAAATCTCCAAATGGGTGAAAAGGGAGGTAAATAAAACTGGTTTGTGAGTTGGGGAATAAGAGTTGTCTTAATAGATCATTAAGGGAAAATTTGGAAATTTACCCAAAATTTATCCTCTGCATGGTTCATCCAAATAGTTTGACAAACCATGCACAAAACCGTGTGATATTGTTCTATTCAAAAAAACACCCTCCGCACAGTTTGGTCTAACCATGTGCAAACCATGAATAAGTACCTAGGAAAATATGAGCTTTTCATGGTTAGGCCTCACAGCCATGTGCCAACCATGTGAGGTGTCTATGTTTGGAAAAAGGAAATTTGCACGGTTATGCAAACCATACACTAACCATGCACAAACCAGGTGACTTGGAAAATTTTCCCAAAAAAGAGGTGTTTCAAGCTCCAAAAAATCCATAGACACCCTCATAACCTTTACTGACTCATTTTCATCTATAAAAGGTCAAAATTATTGATTTAGACTAAAATTTAAAGGATCCATACCTAAGAGAAAAACTGGATTCTTAAAATATACCCCCCTTAAATGAACTCTTCCCTGAGTTTATCTTCCAAAGGTAGAGAAACTTTGTCTGAGATCAACTCTTGACATTGGGAATGTACGTCAGCCTCCCGATACCAAGTCTCATCCTACATGTGGTTGTTCTACCATATCTTCTGTACTAGAGGGACAAACCATCCTTGAAGTGTCTTCATGATTTGGTCAACGATTTGTACAGGATAGTCCTCGAAGGTACCATCATCATCTAACTCAACTTCCTCAGGATCAATGTTATGTGATGGGTTGGCATAATATAGGTGAAGATATGAAACAAGAAAGACATTGGGTATGGCATGGTACCTTTGACTTAGTAACAACTGATATGCTATCGGTAAGACACTCTTTAGAATCTTGAATTTCCCAACATAGGGAGGTGACAGCTTTCCCTGCTTCTGTAACCATCTATTACCTATCCTGGGTGATACCTGAAGAATAACATGATCCTCAACCTCAAATTCAAGAGGTCATTTACAACGATCGTCATATGAATTTTTTTTATATTGATCAGCAATCATTTGATTTATGATCAGATGAACATGCTCTGAAGTTTCCTAAATGAGACGAGGACCTATTAAGGCCGCCTCAACTGCCTCTAGCCAGCATAAGGGTGAACGGAATAGCCTACCATATAAGGCCTCAAAATGAGCCATTTGAATTGTCACATGAAAGCTGTTATTACAGGTGAACTCGATGAGAAGGATATGATTCTCCCAAGAACCATTGAAATTAATGACACGTGCCCAGAGCATATCCTCTAGATACTATATTTTCTATTCTGATTGTCCATCAATCTGAGGGTGAAAAGTTTTCCTTAGAAGAACCTGAGTTCACATAGCTTTCTGCAGACCCTGACAGAACTATGAATTGAAATGATCATTCCTACCTAAAATGATAGTACATGGACCCCCGTGTAGTCTTGGGATATCATGGACATATAGTCTTCCCATCCCATAACCTGTTAAAGTCTCCCAAATATGAATGAAGTGGGATGATTTCATTAGTCGGTCCATGACTACCCAGATAGCATCGCTACCCCTCAGTGACCTAGGTAAGACGACTAAAAAATCCATATAAACATCTTACCATTTCTATTCTAGGACTAGAAGCAGTTATAACAAGACTAAAGTTCTCTGTTTCTCCAACTTCACCTACTAAAAGGTGGAAAACCTAGTGATAAATCTTACTATCGGACATTTCATCCCAAGCCACCAATACTAGCATAGAATATCTCGATACATCTTCAAGATGATTGGATTATTTACCCACCAAGAAGCATGTAAATACTTCATCAACTCCTCTCTCATATCTATCAGAACCCAGATACATCCATGTAGAAATATAATGTCTTCTCTATCCACAGACCAATCCAGAGATGGGTTATCTCCCGATATACTCTCATGGAGAATCAAGCCTTCAAGATCTAAAAACTATATACTCTTTACCTTCTCATGGAGAGAAGAGGTAACTGTAAAGGACGAGAGGTAACACTGACTATGAATGTCATGGAACTCTAGATATATCTCAAAAAAGAGGGCCATTAACTTCCATTCATCATTGGCTTCCTGTACGTCATGTGCTTGTGTTTTCAGACTTAATGTGTCTGTAACTTCATTACCCATCCTAGGAATATAGGCAAGCTCAAAATCAAAGGATTGTAGATATGTGATCCATATACATTGTATGAGGTTTAATTCATGTTGAGAAAATATATACTTGAGGATCATGTGTTTTGTGTACACCACAAAGCTCTCACCCAACAAATAATGTATCCAAAACTGTAAGTCATGGACAACTGCTTCTATCTCAAGGTCTGGCGTTGGGTAATTTCTCTCATGAGGCCTCAACTGCTGAGATCCATATGAAATGAATCTATATTTATAAATCAGTATTGCTCCTAAGAAAATTCCCGATGCATCAAAGAAGACAGTATAACCTATACCTAGATCAAGAAGAATTAGAATAGTTACTGATACAAGCCTCCCTTTTAGCTCTAGAAAGGATTTCTCACATTCTTCTGACCATGTAAATTTGACACACTTCATTGTAAAACCATTAATATGTGAAGAAAGGAAAAATAATCCTTATATAAAACCCCTGTAATATCCATCAAACCTCAAGAAACTTTGTATATCAAATGTGTTCTTAGGATTCTCCCAGTAAACTACAACACTAACCTTTTCAGGGTCAATCGATACTCCTGATTTTGAGATAATATAACCCAATAAGTGGACTTTGTCGATCCGAAAGTGGCACTTAGAAAGTTTGGCATAAATATGATTCTCTCTCAATGTACTAAAACAATCTCATGATGTTTATCATGTTCACTATGAGTGCGAGAATACACCAAGATTTTGTCCATAAAGATAGGGAAAATAGGCCAAATAGAGGTGGAAAACCCTATTCATCAAATCTATGAAAACAAAAGGTGTGTTCATAAGACAAAACAATATAACAAGGTACTCATACAAACCATACCTACTACAGAAAATTGTACGAGGTATGTCTGGTGGTATGACTCTCACCTGATAATAACTCGATCTCAGGTCGATCTTAGAGAAGACCTTTGCTCCTTGGTTTTGTTCAAAGAGATAATCTTTACAAGGAAGTGGATATTGGTTCTATAACATAAGCTAGTTCAACCATTTTTAATCCATTCATAGACATAAGGTTACATCCTGCTTCTTGGAGAAAAGCATGGGAGAACCCCAAGAGGATGTACTGGGACATATAAAACCTTTGGCTTCTAAATTCTTTAACTATCTCTTGAGCACCTGAAGTTATATAGGTGCCATTCTATAAGGATGAATAGTAATTAAAGATTATCCTAGAATAAGATCGATAGAAAAATCTACCTCTGTCTCAGAAGGTAAGCCAAAAAAATCATCAGGAAAGAAATCCCTGAAATAATCTATTACTGAAGGGAAATAAGCTTATCATAAACCATGATATTCTATGAAGGGATTTGCGATCTGGGAGATCCCTCCACCTTAACCATGATTCTCTGGTCAAGCTCTACCATCCAAGACATACCACTCACCCTTATGTATATAATTGCATCCCTCTGGTAATATAAAAGATACTTTGCAGTGATAGTATTCTACAAGATAGTGATATTTATCCAACCACTCCATTCCAATATTGACATCGAAGCCTCTCATTTCGAGGACAAAGAGGTTCTATAATGAAGGTTAACTACCAAACTCAAGGGGAAAACCCCTACACTAGCGTATTCCCTCTGTTTTTACCCCTAATAATGTATTTTGGGTCATTACACCATAGTGATACAATATCTCTAATCCAATACTTTCCACAATGGATATAGAGATAAAACAGTTTGAATAAATTGTATCAAACAAAGTAGATACAATAGTAGAGGCCACTAGAATAGTACCTCATACTGTAGAAGGTCCCACAGCCTAATCCTCAGGTATTGGTTAAAGTGCATGAAACTGACCTAATCCACAACCATGTGCAACAGATAGACTACCACGATCAAAAATGCTCTGCTGGTGATCAAGGGTCTGGCTACCATAGCCATGACATATAACTCAGACAAACCTTTTAGTGAAATTCCAAATTCTCACCTAACACAACATAAAATAACTCTCTCTTAAAGGAGGAGTTGTCACATATTCTTTTCCACTCGAAGCTGGTTGAAAGGTCCTGCAGAAATGATAAAGATGCCCCATACGGTCGCTAGCCCATAACTCCAGTGGGTCTCCATAACACTGAGGCTTTAAATGAACCATTATTATACACTGATGACATGCTAAAGATCTATTGAAACAGGTACTCTAGTTGTCACTTCCCTGATGAGAAACCTTGAGAGAATATTTCTTACCATCGAAAGAACTACTGGCTTACCATGTCAATGATCCTTTAACCCTAGTATTATTGTATTCCCTTAGGTTTTTTTCATTAATAATATATTGATTAACTATTTTATAAAATGTAGGTAGGTGAAAGACATTGACCTGCATATGGATGGCATACTAGATCCTATCCTTAAAATGTCTATCATGTGAAACCTCTTCACCATCTAGAAGCGGTGTAAAGAACTACAACTCTATGAAATGCATTGAATACTTTATATATGACATAGAACCCTACTCTAGATGCATAAACTCTCTATAAATTTCATCTCTCATCATTTGAGGAAAGAACTTATCATATAATATAGTCTAGAAGTCATCCCATATAAATCCTTGATGGTGATCAGCCTAGGTAACCACATCCCACCAACACTTGGATGAATCCCGAATCATGTATGTAGAAAGCTTGAATATCTACTCTGGAGGCCTTTCCAAATGCTCAATGATTGATAGGATGTACTCTAACTAAGACTCATCAACCTGTGGACCACCACCCCCTATGAAAGTAGGAGGATGATGCTGATGTAACTCATGAGTCAGATCAAACATCGTAGGTGCAAGTCATGGAGTACCATGCATGGACTTCATCAAACGTAGGAAACTATCATGAACATGGGAATCAGTGCCTATTTAAAGTACAATAGTAAGTACCTCATGTGGAACTCCTAGAGATAAGACTTGAGGCTCAGGCCCACCACATCTGAAGCATGGTCGTCACCACCTTCCTGGCGAATGACCTGAAGAAGTTGTGGCATCATTGTTCTTCAATATCTAAGCACACGCCTTAGAATAATCTTAGAAGAAGAATGAATCATCACTAGCTGAAGTTGGACATAGGGAAAATCACTATCCAAGGCATACTACCCCAACTACCTAATTATATTTACTGGTATCAGTAAGTGTTCAATTATAATTTTCATTTTACTTTACATTTAATTTACAGGTTTACTTTTTTACCTTTCATAAACATGACATGGCAGGATAAGGATGTACAACCATTTCATTTCAGATTTCAGGATTCACATTATAATGGGTATCCATTTCCAATGAATCAGTTCCCATAAACCTATCACTATAAATGACACCCATTTATTTAAAGTATAATGTCTCTATTCGGTAAATTACTCATAACAACCCATGAGGGCTCATACACCTCGTGAATTGAGACAGAAAATTACTCAATTGCATCCAAGAGTAACACAAGCATAAGCTAACTATCACTACATCACTGATCAATCATGGGAATATCAAGTAATGAAAATAGTGGAATGCACCTATATTGCAGGTTAATATGTATGACATGTGAATTCTTGGTTCCTATAATGATGTATGTAACAATGATCCTTGCCCTCATATCATCGGGATAAGGGTGAAATAAAATCCTCAAATAGAGTAACAATCAACAACACCACATAGCATGTGCATCACCCAATGGTAAAATAATATCAACTATAATAGGAAAAAGCATAGTAACAATTATAATTTAGGTAACATGGTTTTTACCTTGAACATGGGTTCGTGACGCCTAAGAATGTTTTATGACCAAGTCCCAAGAATTACTATTCTCCAATATATGGTCTATAAATAGTAAATCAAGAAAATAAACCACCTTTGATACTACATTGATATGTCCCAAACATAGATTCTACATAATAGGTTCCTCAGGCCCAGTGGAACACATGGCCTCAAGTGAATCTCCTCGAACACTAGAGGCCGCCGACTAGTAGGGAGGGACTAGGGTGTGTCTGTGGGGAGACTATTCCCTCATTACCATAGTGTAGAATAACAGATACACATAGAAAAGGTAAATAGAGGAAGCAAGATAATTAATAGTGGAAATATATAATAGGAATAGATAGACAAGGGATAATAATAAATGTGTAATTGGAATAAAATTCAACAATAAAACAACTAATTATGATAATTTATGTCACTAGAAAACTAGAAAACATGGATACAAGACAATATGAATAATATTTTCCAAAAAGTATAAAGGAAATAAAAGACTATTCCAATAATTCCAACCTCTAGATCAGTCATCTACTATCATGATCTATCCTAAAAAGCAAGCAATCAAGTGTTTGAAGCCATATACTTCCCTTTTTCAACACATGGAACCATGTAATCTAATATGAGTACCAAATGACACCCAGAGAGGGTGTGAGATAAATCTTCATGGGCCACCACCAATAGTGTCTATAACAATTGGCCTATGTAATGGAATATAACAGTGTACAGGAATGTATATATAATGTAAATCATTACAATGTAACTAAATAAAAAAGTACATACTTTATCCCTTGGCTGGTTTCTGGTCATGTAACCAATTCTTTATTTGAATGTTACCAATTTATCAGTAAGTCACTTTTTTTTAATAGTAAGAGTTCCAAGATGTAATAAGGAAACATACGATGATATTTAACAATGATGTTCCAAGGTATTAACCAAGGCAACATAAGCTTCCATCATCGTTAAATCAGTAGTATATGAGTCTAGATAAGGGGTAAGAGTGTAATACAAGGATCGTATTTTACAACATTCCACAATAAGATGTCTACCAAGTCCAGGGAGTGTAAACAGGGATAAGTAATGACTAGGCCTTGTGGGCTTTAAACATGGTACCTACTTGTCAATTCTAGATCCAATGAGTGTATACAAGGAATCCTGGGTCCAAGGAGTGTATCCAAGTCATCCTATAGTACTACATGAGGGATCCTATGGTGTTATACTGAGCATCCAAATCTAATACAAGGATCGGGTTCTAGGGGGGTCTCAACCTAAGAAAACCATATCCTTGAATCAGAATGGGGTTCCCAAGTGCTCAGGGAATTATTTGATCAGAATATAAGGTGAGTTTGAGTCATTCCATTCTTATTTGATAGTGATGTTATATAATAATTCAATTGTTTCAAGCCTTACATTCCATTAGTGTGAATAGACCATATACCATGGAACCCTTTTTTCAAGTCATTTGGTTTGAGCCTTGCCTTTTATTCATGTGAAAAGGCCAAGTATCATGAAACCATTTAACCCCTTTAAGGCATATTCCATATTCAAGGTTCATTCCTACACCTTACATTAATGTGGTAAGGGGTGCTATGGTTATACAACCAATTAATCGATTACATTTAATTATCAATTTGAAACACTTACCTTAGGAGGGTTAAGTGTTACACATACATGGTACTTTCCATTATACAATTCATGATATAAATCAATCCAATTAATATAGGAATTATTACACTTATAAAGTTCAAGCCAAGGTACACCCAAACGGTGGCTCAAACATGTAAAAACATTAAAAACCCAAACATGGAATAACCTTCGACAAGGGGCAGATTAAGTTTTACGTGTAATTGCTAACAACTAATCACTTATTTGGAAAGATCATAACCATGTGGTTTTAACAAGTATAATCAAGGAATATGAATTAAATAAATGGAACCCTATCAAATCTGTGGGCCCAACATGGAAATTCCAAAGTCAACAGACTTTTGGGATAAATTATAGACCACCCACCTTAGGGTTGTACGACTCTCTTATCTCGATATCAGCCCTTCATTTGAGTCGGATTGGATTAGGTATAAGAAAAGGTGAAAAACAATCAAACCATGATAACTAGAATGAGTTAAAAAGAGAAGAAGAGTGGGTCAAATATAATTAAGTACTTACCATTTCACATCCAATGTGTCGAATGAAATCTCGTTCTGTTTTTGGATGAAAGAGATCTATTGATCCCTTTATTAGGTCTTCAAAAAGCTCCAACAGATTGAAAATGGAGGAAATCTCGTTGGTTTTCAAATTGGGGTATAAGTGGTTGATTAATAGATCATTAAGGTAAAAACTGGAAATTTATCCAAAATTTAGCATGTTCATGATTTGTTCGCATGGTTTGACAAACCGTGTGCAAACCGTGTGAGATGGTTTTATCCAAAAAAACACCTTGTACACAATTTGGTCTAACTGTGCACAAACCATGCATGGGTACTTGGGAAGAGGGGTACATTTCATGTTTAGGCTACACAGCTGTGTGCCAACAATGTGAGGTGGTTCTGTACGGAAAAACCTAATCTTCATGGTTTGGCAAACCATGCGCTAACCGTGCGACTTGGCCTGTTTTCCCAAAATGAGGTTTTTTCAAGCACTAAACAAGTCCAAAACACTCTCAGAACTATTTCTAACATTTTAGGAATCCATAAAAGGTCCAAAGTAATGATTTAGATTGAAATTTGAAGAATCCATACCTGAGTGAAAGACCGGGTTCTTACAGAATTCTCACTGGGTTCCCTCCTCATATAGAAAAATGATGTGGGGATCGTGAACAGTCTCCACTACCTTATATAATTAATGATAGTTACTGTGACCCGATAATATGATGTCAAGAATAAATTCCTTGCACTCATATTCACAGTGAAACAACTAAGGAATTACTTGCAGCACCATGATTTCCATATGGTCTCTCATATTGATTCTCTCAAGTACATCCTTAGTTATCCTGTGTAAATTGGGTTCTTGACCTAATGGGAATTCATTATACAACAATACAAAATTCATTTCGTATCATAGAAGTCGGTGAAAGGGTAATCCATAGCTTATTTTCTCACAAAAAATACTACTCTAGAGAATACATTGATGGAAACTGAACATCCATATGTGGAGGTCTTCTATACCCACAACAATCTCCAGACATGGGAGATATATCTTGATGGTGCCTCCCAACGTCCACTTAGAAACACTATGGAAATCCCAAATATCAATCAGGTTATATTAGGTATTGTATTCATATCTCTAGAAAATAATTTTTCCTTCCTCTTTCTCACTATCCAAAGACTTCAGGAATAATGAGGAAAAATACCAATCCCTCGTCGCTTGGTTGGAACTAGCCCTACATCAGCATATAGCCTATTTTAATATCAAAGGGGACTCAAAACTAGTGATAAAACATATCAATGGTGAATATTCCATCAAAAAGTAATAACTAGACCCTCTCACTAGCTATGTAAGGGGACTGGGGGAAGAGTTCCCTTTTTATTCCACATTGCGTCATGTTCTATTGTCACAAAATTATCGCACTGACACGTTGGATAATGTCTCCATAGTCATGATCGACCTTGATCAAGAGGAAGGATTATTCTATATAACACACTGAAAAATGTTCTTTTGATCATATTCTATGATATAGATGAAATAAATCAGGTCAACCCTTCCCTAGAGCATGATAAACCAGCATCCACCCCTAGATGGATGTATCCTATAATCAATTATTTTCAAAATGCTACTCTACTGATAGATCGAGCTGAAAGGGAACCAATTTGGTGTTGTGCTATGAATTTTACCCTGTAGAGTGATCCAAATGAATATCAGCCCCTCTATATATGAGGATTCAATGGAATCCTCCTCAAATTCATATCGTAAGGAGAGATTCACACCATCATGGAAAAGGTCCATACAGGCTCATGTGGTACCCATCAGTCTGGGACTAGGATCTTCCACCAAATAAGAATGTTGGGTTATTATTGTAAGACCATGATACGGGACTATGTGAAATTCATCAAGAAATTTCATGAATCCTAGATCCCTGATAACTTCATCCATCAACCCCCAAATTTTATATATATAGCTAAATATTCCTATCCATTTTCTATTTGGGGAATGGATGTTATGGGTCCATATCCCACAGCCACAGCTAAGAAGTTAAAGTACATACATACTACTTCCAAATAAATTTCCAAATGGGGTGATGAAATGCCCATCAAAGAAGTTATGATGAATAATATCAACAACTTCGTAAATTCACATATCATCATCGGGTTAAGAGTCACTCACACAATATTGACAGACAACAACACCAACTTATGTTCTATTGAGTTGATGAAATTGTATCAGGAGTAAAATATCAAGTCCAATCACTGATATCAATATCATTACATAATAAATGGATAGATAGAGTCATTTAACAAGACACTATCAAATATACACTATGATATGGTGAACAAGGACAAGAAGTATAGTCCAGACAAGCCTCTCCTTGCTTTATGGGCCTGCCATACCACCACGTGTACTCCTATACAATCAAATCCATCTTCATGGTGTACGAGACTGAGGTAGTGTTACCCATAGAGGTTTAGCTACCTTCACAAAAAATATCTATTTGTAGACAGCTCTAATATGATGATTTATGGAAAAAGCGGCTGAATGAATTGGATCAGATAAATCAGAAAAATTTGCATACCTTTCACAACCTTGAAGTCCATCAAGATAATATCACATGATCATTTAATAAAAAGATTAAACTCCATTCATTCCTCTAATTAGATCTGGTATTGGATCCCAAGACCCCAATGATACCAGTTAAGAATCTTTTAAAGCTAGAAATAAATTGGGAAGTTCCTTACATCATACATAAGGTAAATAATAATGAATCCTACTTGTTGGCCACAATGTATGGGGAGTGTGTCACCCCCCCCCCCCCCCCCGCAATGTAATATTTCTAAATACATAATTCACATAGATATCATTAAGCACTGATCATCCTAGCAACAAGATGTTAAACATCATGAAATCTAAGTTCCTTGCAATAAGGCTTTAATCTACATAATACCTAACGTCTTAACCACATAATTATAAACTATATAGATATGTCTTAGTAGAAAGTCGTTAAAATACATGATATATATTGTCTTTATTGTATGACATTAAACTACATGGAAAATTTCCTTACTTCATGATGTAAACCTTCACAGGGCATGAAATCCATCTCCATTCATGTCAGGAAATCCTCATCCTTTCTCTAAGACAATTAACTGAATGGATAATTCCCTTTCTGCATGAAATTAAACTGTATGGATCTTCTTGAACTATGTATGTATTTCTTATCATTTCTATAAGATATGTAGGGATTCCTCGATAATATATCTTGGTATATACACTACATGATACAAAATTCCCTAGTCCTATCCATTAATAATCTATGTGGGATGAGAGGAACCCTTTGTATTCCTTGTTTCTTAGACCGAACATAGAACATGTGAGCTTGGTAATTTTAGTAAGGGATTCCCCGCCCAAATAATGAATAACAGATCACGATAGGCTCAACAAGATCCTGAATGTATGATCTTAAAAAATTCCATGAGTCCTTTTGATGTGATGTTAAACTACATGGTTGATGTCCCTTTCATGGAATTTAACTACAAACTCTTGTGAACCTCACCCCAAAAGACCACTATTATTATTTTTGGTCTCCTACCAAACCTCCATGAAAGAACTATGAGTCACTTGATTCCTAAAGTCATAGGAAATGTAGTGACATTGGGGTCTTAAATATTCGGTCTAGTTTCAAAAAATATAAAAATGACCCCCATTTGCGCATAGTCCAGACTTGTATGGGAAGGTCCTTCATCAACAACTACTTATAGATGTATTCCTACTATGGTTGGATACATAGTGAACTCCATATTTACATCCTTGGTTCTATACAAAATGTCCCATTTTCATATAAATAATCTTACACCTTTTCCAAATGATGTTAAACAAAATATATTCTTCAAGAACTATGTGTGTCGTGATTCCTATCATCACAGGATATGTAGTGATGCCTGGATCACCAATGTTGGGCCCAAATACAATAATAAATAGAAATAATGACCAACTCTACATATGGGTTAGACCTACGTAGATCATTTCCTACTCAAGAACTATGTGTGGCTTGATTCATATCACCATGGGATATCAAGTGACACCAAAAATTCCATTCATGGGACCAGCTGCAATATTCCCATTTCACATTGGGGAACCCACATTCTTACCGCATGATGTTAAACTACACGACCCCCCAAGAACTATGTGTGGATTGATTCCTTCCATCATAAGATACGTAGTGATTCTTGGATATCAAATACTAGGCCAGACTATAAAAACTGACAATAAAAAAATACACCACTACTATATGGGGTCTGAGTCAAACAAAATCATTTTTCCGATGTACAAGTCAGATCTACGCACAACATTCTTGTAGATGTAATATATAATTCACAATATTTCATTATGGTTCCCACATACTTACTACACAATGTTAAATATAAGGAAAACACCATGGTCACATGGAATTATAAGATATGTAGTGATTCTTGGATCTCAAATACGGGGCCTGACTATAACAACTGAAAATAAAAAAATACACCCCAAATATATAGGGGTCGGGTCAAAAAAACTCATTTTTCCAAAGTATGAGTCAGATCTACGCACAACATGCTTGTACATGTAATATATCATGCAAAAGTTTTCATTATGGTTCCCATGTACTTACTACACAATGTTAAAATGCAAGGAAAACATCATGGTCACATGGTCCCTAATACTTGACATTAAATTGTTCAAACCATCACCTATTTATCATCACTTATCAAAGGACTACTAGATATTTACACAGGATAGCCATTGTATGGGGTGCTTCCATTATCTTTTAATAACCTCAATCCATGAATCATACTCTGGGCCTCAAGTTGATCGGGTTGTCGAAAACCTTCTATAGCCCTTGGAAGAGATACCTGGCTTAAAGGGACCCTTTGTTTGACTATCAATGTATGCCTATGTATCATTCATATGCACCTATGGTCATCAACCAAATTCATCACTCTACAAAAATGGATTTTTGATCCTTGTGAGCCTTGACATCACCATGATGAAGCTCAACACTTCAATGTGTGTTGGGCCATCCCTAGTATAATTTTCCCATATCATTACTCATGAACTAAGAACCTAGACCTATGATTTAAAAAAAAATATCTTCTACTCTGAAGGATGTTGTGTTACTCATTACCCTGGGTATCCTAATTAGGATCTTTTGTATTATCCCCCATATTTGGTCTATGTGTGTCACGACCTTAAAATTCATGCACTCTGGTCAAAGTTGTATGACTTTAAACTCTAGCCTATATTGGTCTAAATATCATGAACTTAAACATCTGATGAAAGAGACACAATTATTTTTAGGATGAAAACACACAAAGGGGGCCTGAGAAAAAGTCAATTCTTCGCTCGCTAAAATATTCATCTCTAGAGTTTAGGAAAAAAATTCAGGCCCAAATAAATAATGAATAAGATAATAGAACCTACTCTGTAGCCCTAGTAAAAGCCAAGATATTATCATTGGACCCCCTAGATCAAAAAACGTTATAGTAATGATTTTTCACATCTCCACTAGATGAGAATATGTTCTTCAGGAGGTGTGAAAAAAAAATTAATGCTCGAACCCTTCTTGGAAATTACAATTTCCACAAATCTCACTTCATGATTTGAGGGCCTCGGATCACCAAAAAACGTTATAGTAATGATTTTTCTTGACTATGCATGTATGCCTATGGCTTCGGCATATGAGCCTATGATCGTCAACCAAATTCATCACTCTACAAAAATGATTTTACAATCCCTATGAACCCTGACATCGATGTGGTAGAACTCAGCACCTCAGCATGTTTTTGGTCATTCCCAGTATGATTTTCCCATATCATCCTCCAAACCCAATCACTTTGGACTATGATTTACAATCTATATACAAAACTATTCAAGATAATTCGACATCCTAGATGTTATGCCACTATGTTTTGTACCCTTTCTCGAGTCAAGAATGTGAAACTCCATTCCCGAACCATTGATGGCATACACATTGAGATTCAAAACCTCGAGGCATAGGGATCTAGCTTCATAATAATGATTTAAACTACCCTAGGGTGGAATAACCCTTCCTAGATAGCTCTCCTGCATATCCAACCTCTTCATCTAGAATTTTTAGTCTTCAAAAATCTCTTATGGCCCTTGGAAAGGAGTGGATATCATCTTTTCATGACCATGATATCGATGTATAATGGAATTAAACTACCAACTAAAGGCATATAATCTTTGAAATAGTGGATCTTCAATCCTTATGAACCTTGTAAACACCATGGAGGAACCTAAAAGCTTAGGGTATTATGTGTCATCATTATCATATCTTCCCCATTCCATTTTCATAGGCTCAAACTTTTGGGTTATGACTTACATCATCCATATTCAACAATCCAGGTGGACCTAGCATTCATATTATTTCACCCCCAACCAATATTACCCCCATAAACCTTACATGACCCTTTAAAAAGAGTGGAGATACCTTTATTATCAAATTATACTGATGCACAAGGGATTTGACCTACTAACTAAAGGCACCTACTCCTTATAAGAAATGATCTTTAATCCTCATGAGCCTTAGAAACACCACGACAGATCTCAACACCCTATAGTGTTTTAGGCAATTCTTGGAATGTCTGCACTATATTTCATGACCATCTATAAGGTCCCAGCTGAAAGACCCTAAACTAAAGTGATATAAGGTCTGAGCTAAATGTACCTAAACTAAATCGATAAAAGATTTGATCTAAAAGGACCTCAAATAAATCAATTGAAGGTCCAAGATAAATTTGCTAAAATAAGGCAATAGAGTGTCTGAGCTAAAAGACCCTAAACTAAAGTGATAAAAGGTCTGAGCTAAAATACCCTAAACTAAAGTGATGGATGGTCTAAGAAAAAATATCATAAACTAAAGTGATAGAAGTTCTGAGCTAAAAGACCCTAAACTAAAGTGATAGAAGGTCCAATCTAAAAGATCCTAACTATAGTGATAGAAGGTCTGAGCTAAAATACCCTAAACTACTGCATAACAGCAGTTTAGTCTAAAGAATGGAAACAATTATAAGGCCCTCCATATGGCGTTGACCAAAATCATGTTTTTTTCAAGCCTATCGAGTTTGGAAAAAGATAAATCGCTCTCCCTTCAAGACATGTATTCTACCCAATTATCATTTTTTTAATCTCTTAATCTCAATATAGATAAAGAACATATATTAGTATGAAATATCATGTTGTTGGGAATTCATGAGAATTTCCTAGTAATAATATGTTATTATTTAAATATTTAGATCAAGATGTTCAGTTTTACTTGATATTATGAAAAGGATGGGTATCATTGATGATTCATACAACATCAATTAAAATCCAAGAACTCTTGGTCTGGACTCTCCTCTTTATAATTCCTAAAATCCCTCAATAAACACACTCAAGACCAATCCTCTCATGGTTATCAATATCGAAGCCTTCAATATTTTCAAATATGTGAAAAATTGGTCTAAATTTACAGTAGAATCAGATTCATTTGATACCAATTGAATCTCATTCTAGGGGGATTTTTTGATGCTCATAATTTCATATCACACACATTTCTATGGAAGGACACATATCATGAGTGATGGGATAATAATAATGCATAATTTCATATGATAATGATGTTTGGGTTGCTTTTTAGGTGATGTGTAAACGAATTCTTACATCGTCATCTCCAACCTCATGATATAAAAGTTTCTTCTTTCCAATTGCACCGGGAGTGGATGTCACACACCAATAAGCCTCCACGAGGTTACACGATCAAGTAAATTCATGAACGATCGAAAGCATAAAAAGATTCACATATATCAAGTTCACAAGCATCCATACTTCCTAAAATGACTACGTATACAATTTTATACGGAGTTTTCAGGAATGATATTACTACATATACAATCGTATTACCCATTGTGAATAAGGAGGATAATACACGGTTCCCTCGCAGCTAGAAATCACCTTCCGCTTCACCTTAATCAGATGAAAAACTAACCAGGGGACATTCCTAATCCGGCATAACACCTCATGATAACATTTCCATCACATGAAGACACCATGCTTGATATGATATCACACAAAACCATGCTCCTTGATCAGTGCATGTGTTAGCCCATACTACAACTCTTACTTTCATAGAGTTTTTTTTATATATTTTTTCAAAAAACAAATTTGAAAATACATCTAGGTTAAAAAAAATTATTTTTTACCCCCCAAAGGCGGCACCTGGTGTGCCGCCTTTGGGGGTTTTTCCGGCCAGGGCAAGGCGGCACATGGTGTGCCGCCTTTGCCCAAATATTAACCGCAAAGGCGGCACACCAGGTGCCGCCTTTGCATAAATATTTTTTAGAAATAACTTTATTTATTTATTTTTTTTATATATATATATATATATAACAAAACTTTTCAGCAGAATTTTTCTTCTATTTAATATCCAGTGGTTCTGCCATTATAGCAGTCTGGATTATGACTGATACCCTCACCCAGGACTCTCTTTTATAAGGGGGTTTGCCCTGAAAACAATACTACATTTCCGATGTGGGATTCTTGTTCTCCTTTTTCCTGCACAGTACATTCTGTGTTTCTGATGTGTGATTCTGTTTCAAGTACGCGACTTTGAAAGATTATAAAACATAAACTGTAAGACCAATATAAATGAAACTTTAAAAACTGATTAAACTTATAATAAATAGTTGAAAACAAAAATAATTTCATAAAAAATGTTGATACATATTAATTTATAATCTTTCAAAACCATTTATTTGAAACTTAAACATATTTCATGTACGTGACTTTGAAAGCTTATAAAAGATAAACTATAAGACCAATACAAATGAAACTTTAATCATCGATTAAACATATAATAAATAGTTGAAAACAAAAATCATTTCATAAAAAATGTTGACCAAAAACAATTTATAAGCTTTCAAAACCATCAACTTGAAACTTAAAAAAGTTTCAAGTTCCCGACTGTGAAAGACTATAAAACATAAACTATAAGACCAATAGAAATGAAACATTAAACATTGGTTAAACATATAAGAAATAGTTGAAAACAACAAAAACTTCCTAAAAATTGTCCATAAAAATTAATTTATAGTCTTTCAAAACCGTCTACTTGAAACTTAAAAATGTTTCAAGTACGCGAATTTGAAAGACTATAAAACATAAAATATATGAACAACATAAATGAAACATTAAACATTGATTAAACATATAAGGAATAGTTTAAAACCAAAAGAAGTTCCTAAAAAATATTGATGAAAATTAATCTATAAGCTTTAAAAACTGCCTACTTGAAACTTAAAAATGTTTCAAGTACGCGACTTTGAAATACTATAAAACATAAACTATAATACCAATATAAATGAAACTTTAAACATTGATTAAATATATAAGAAATAGTTGAAAAAAAAGAATTTAATAAAAAATGTTGATAAAAAATAATTTATAAGCTTTCAAAACTGTCTACTTAAAACTTAAAAATGTTTTCAGTGTGTGACTTTGAAAGACTATAATTATATTATTAATTAAATAATTAATTATTATATAATTAATAGTTATATTAATAATTAACTAAATAATTATTATATAAGTAATAATTATTTAGTAATAATTAATAATTAAGAATTAATAATTAAGAATTTAATTAATAATCATAATTAATATTTATATTACTAATTAACTAATTTATAATTAATAATTACTGATTAATAATTACTAATTACTAATTAATAATTATATTGAATAATTATAATGAATATGTATATTACTAATTAACTAATTAATAATTAATAATAACTAATTACTAATTAATTACTTATAATTATTAATTATATTAATAATTAACTAAATAATTATTATATATGTAATAATTATATTACTAATTAATTATTATATAATTAATAATAATATTACTAATTAACTAATTAATTATGACATATTTAGTTATTAATAATTATACTTAATTATTATATTACTAATTAACTAATTAACTTTTATATAATTTATAATTATATTACTTATTAACTAATTAATAGTTATATTAATAATTAACTAAATAATTATTGTATAATTAATAATTAATAAGTAAAAATTAATAATTAATAAGTAATAATTAATAATTATAATTGATGAAAAATATTTTATAATAATTATATTACTAATTAACTAATTAATTATTAACTATTCCTTATATGTTTAATCAATGTTTAATGTTTCATTTGTGTTGTTCTTTTATTTTATGTTTTATAGTCTTTCGAAGTCGCGTACTTGAAACAGAATCACACATCAGAAACGCAGAATGTACTGTGCAGGAAAAGGAGAACCAGAATCCCACATCGGAAATGCAGTATTGTTTTCAAGGCAAACCCCCTTATGAAAGGGAGTCTTGGGTGAGGGTATCAGTCAGAATCCAGACTGTTGTAATGGAAGAACCGCTGTATATTAAATAGCAGAAAAATTCTGCTGAAAAGTTTTGTTTTATATATATATAGATATATATATATATAACAAAACAAAACAAAAAATAAAAATAAAATTTTTTAAAAAAAATATTTATGCAAAGGCATCACTTGGTGTGCCGCCTTTGCGGTTCATTTTTGGGCAAAGTCGGCACACCATGTGCCGCCTTGCCCTGGGCAGAAAAACCCCCAAAGGAGGCACACCAGGTGCCGCCTTTTGGGGGTAAAAAAATAATTTTTTTTAACCTAGATGTATTTTCATTTTTTTTTTGAAAAAATGTATAAAAAAAACTCTACTTTCATACTAGGACTGCCATATAAAGAACCTCCATGAGATGACTGAGCCACATGTTAAACCATGTTCTTAGGTATAATCAATCATGGAGGGTTTTAGTTGTTGTAACACAATTAATTTAGAATGTGTATGTGGATAAAAGAGATCCCCTGGAGGAGGATAATGAACGGGCACTCTCCACTATCGTTAACCTACAGCGAGCTTACTCACATCGCAACTCCCAGATTATGTGATTTTTTTAATCATTAGTTATGTTATGTGATTGATCAATTCCAAATGAATATTGAATGAAAGAAAATTTTAGGTTTATGTGATTAGAATATATATCTTGATGTGGAATAATTTTTAGATATAAAACTATTAAAGTCATTGTTATAAATGGAGGAACATATTTATTGGACACACCACCTTCCTCAGATTCGTGAAGGAAGTGAAAATATTTTTCTATAAATATCGCAGGTGGATAAAAAGTTTGATGCATATTCCACTCCTAAATGAGATCTCTCATTTTACTTGAAAAATAGAGAATCATGGACCCCATAATGGTTACATGAATAAGGTCATGTGAGATTCCATGCTTGTACTCACGCGAATAGTTGAGCCACCATGTAATGCATCCATATCTCAGATCACCACTCCTTCTGCCCCATGATCATCATAGAGGAGTCGATTGGCCTAATCAAGAACCCCATTTTCATCCCCATCAACTCATACCTAGGTGCTCAAATGTCCCCCACTGCCCAGTGATTCAAGTCCGAGAATTCTAAAAAAGAGAAGGATCTGGTGGTCTCCATAGACATGAACGAGGAGATCCTCAATGTATTTGCAAAGATAGAGTTCTTGTGGATGTTATCCATTAGCTCACGAGTCAAGCACAACCACATGCCAAATGTGAGGATCAGTGTCTGTATTGCGAGATCTAAGAACCAATTTCTCGAAATGTGTCTTTGTGAGAATTAAAGGGAGATGGTGTTTCACGCTTACCTACCCCACATTCTCTAGGAAGCCAAAACAATTAAAGAGAACTGGAAGGTGATGAAGCTCCACACCATAGACTATAATGGCTTCGCTTACTAGGGAGATATTTATCTAGATCACCTTGTGATCTTTTCCACAATGGCGATCGATCTAGTGGTAAATAAAGTGTTAGTGGAGGATCTATTTTTTATATGAGGATAGGGAATCACATGAACCGTCTTGTGAAACGAAGTATCACAATGTAACCCATCTTGTGAAGGGATGAGGCACCACATAACCCATCATGGGAATGCTAAAATACCTTATGGGATACATACAAATGAAATGATATAACTAAGAGCTCACATACACAAGCACCATCATGCGAACAAGGATGTGATCACATATCCAGAGACCACCTTTGTTGGATTGGTGTTGTCAGATCCGATTGGACCAAATGCTTGTGACCACTGTAGCAATGATGACCACTGTAGCAAAGATGACTGACCGACACCGATAGGCACTGTAGCAGTGCGGACTTCGGATTCAACTTTACTGTAGCGCTTTTGACAAAGTTGGTCGCTGATCACTGTTGCAACGCGGACTTACTATTCGGAACAGTGGACCGTCTTCTTCATATGTAGCCCATTTCGGGCTAGGGTTTTACTACTGAACAAACCCTCTGTAATTTTTGCTCCCTAAGTTGTGAAATTCTTCCTCTCCTGTGGACGTAGGGATTATTCCCGAACCACTTAAATCGTTGTGTCCTTTGCTTTATTTTCTTTTGTTTTTCCCATTTCTGTCGTTGTGACTCCCGACGATTCTACAACAATTGGTATCAAAGGGTATGTTCGGAATTCTCCAATGATGGCTTTGGATGAAGTCAAAGTGAAGATCGATCGCTTCGATGGAACTGATTTCAGTTTCTGGAGGATGCCGATTGAGGATTATCTTTATCAAAAAAAAGATGCACTTGCCACTTCTGGGTTTGAAGCCAGTAGACATGGAGAAGTTGGAGTGGGAGCTACTAGATCGACAGGTTCTGGGTGTTGTGCGCCTGACGTTGGCCAAAAACATGGAGTTCAACATCAGAGAGGAGAAGACGACGGTGGACCTAATGAAATCCCTCACAAATATGTATGAGAAGCCTTCTGCGGAAAACAAGTTACATTTGATACGACGATTGTTTAACCTAAAAATGTTTGAAGGGAGACCTGTTGCAGATCATATCAAAAAATTCAATACCATCATAAGTCAATTGTCATTGGTGGAAATTAATCTTGGTGATGAGGTATGTGCTCTAGTTTTACTATCTTCGTTACCAAAGAGTTGGGAAGCAACTGTAATAGCTGTGAGCAACACTTTGGGGAATACGAAGATGAATCTGAAAGATATACAGGACCTAATCCTTAGTTATGATGTTTGAAGAAGAGAATCAGGAAGATTCTCTGGTTCTGCTTTCAACGTTGAAGGGAGACGAAGGTGCCCAGAGTGGGACAATCGTAGAGGGTGATCGAAGTCAAGAAGAAAGAGTAGAGACAAGGAAAAGGGGCCTGGTCCTACCTGTTGGACATGCGGGAAGAAAGGACATGTCAAGAAGGAGTGTAGAGATGACCTGAAAGAACCTGAAACTAGTGGAGAAAACACTGCAGCTGAAGGAACTGATGACGTGTTGGTGATGAGCGTGGATAGCCCGATGGAGTCTTTGATTTTAGACTCTGGGTCGTCTTTCCATTCTACATAGGAGAAGGGTTTCCTAAACAATCTTGTTTCTGTAAATTTTGGCAAGGTGCATCTTACTGATGACAAGCCCCTACAGATTGTGGGTAAAGGAGATGCACGGATTAAGACCAACAGTGGGAGTTTGCTGGTTTGGGAAAACATGAGGTATATCCCTGGTTTGAGAAGAAACCTTATTTCTGTTGGACAACTGGATGATGGAGGGTTGAGTACTACATTCACTGGTGGTGCATTGAATATCACCCGAGGAGCTATGGTCATAGCTCGGGGAGTAAAGAATGGAACCTTATACAACATGACAGAAACTTTCTTGGACATGGCTGCATCACTGGAAGCTATCTAAGGTTCTCAACTATGGCACTACAGACTTGTCCACATGAGTGAAAATGGGATAAAGGTGATGGGAACAAAAGGGTTGCTACCAGAGCTGAAGTCGGTTGAAGTAGTCTTATGTGAAGACTGCATCTTTGGAAAGTTGAAGAAAGTTTCCTTTACAAAAGGAGGCAGAACACTGAAAGCTGGAAAGCTGGACCTGGTGCATACAGATGTTTGGGGGCCTGCACCAGGACCATCCCTCAGAGGGTCACAATATTATGTGACATTCATCGATGACTCAATAAGGAAGGTATGGGTTTACTTTCTGAAGAATAAATCTGATGTGTTTAGGATGTTTTGGAAGTGGAAAGTCATGGTGGAAAATGATTCAGGAGCAAAGCTGAAATGTTTGAGGTCTGACAACAGTGGAGAGTATGGCAGTCAGGTGTTCAGGGAATTTTTTTCTGAAAATGGAATTCGGTGGGAGAAGACAATCCCAGGAACACCACAATAGAATGGTGTGGCAGAGAGGATGAATAGGACACTTAATGAATGTGCCAAGAGCATGAGGTTGTGCTCTGGGTTGTCCAAAAACTTCTGGGCTGATGCAGTGAACATGGCAGTGAAACTGATCAATAGGAGTCCATATGTGCCAATGGGAGAACACCTACCCAAGGAGCTCTGGTCTGGTAAGGAGGTAAAACTCTAACATTTAAGATTCTTTGGCAGTTTATCTTATGTAAACATTGATGCTAACTCAAGGGACATGCTTGATGCTAAGTCCAAGCCATGTTTCTTTATTGGCTATGGTGCTGATGAGTTTGGTTACCGGTTTTGGGATGATCACAAGAAGATGGTCATTAAGATCCAGAACGTGGTATTCAATGAAGGTGTCATGTACAAAGGTTGTCATGAAGCTGAGGATGAAAATGTGAACATTGAATCAGAGTGAAAAGAGCAAGTGGAACTTGAAGGTGTGCCTGATCTTGAGAGATCTGGACCGGTGGAACCTACTACTTCAGTGGAGTTGAGGAGATCATCAAGGGTGAGAAGGTCTGTGTAGAGGTATTCACCATCATTGCATTATCTACTATTGACTGACGGTGGAGAACTAGAATGCTTTGAAGAAGCAATGCAGCTAAAGGAGTTGAGCAAGTGGGAGCTGGCTATGAAGGAGGATATTTCCTCATTGCATGAGAACAACACTTGGGAGCTGACACCTCCGCCAAGAGGAAAGAAAGCATTGTAGAATAAGTGGGTCTACCGGGTTAAGGAAGAACATGATGGAAAGAGTAGTTTTAAGGCAAGGCTGGTGGTGAAAGGCTTTCAATAGAAGGAGGGAGTAGATTTCACTGAAATCTTCTCACCTGTAGTGAAGCTTACCACCATCCGGGTGGTTCTCAGCATTGTGGCATCATAAGACTTGCATCTTGAGCAGCTTGATGTCAAGACTGCTTTCTTTCATGGAGATCTAGAGGAGGACATCTACATGCAGTAGCAAGAGGGATATGTAGTGTCTAGAAAGGAAGACCTGGTGTGAAAACTCCAGAAGAGCCTATATGGACTGAAACAGGCACTGAGGTAGTGGAACATGAAGTTTGATTCATTTATGTCTAGAAATTAATATAAACGATGTAGCATGGATCAGTGTTGCTACATAAATTCCTTTGGTGATGAATACATTATATTTCTTCTGTATGTGGATGAAATGCTCATTGTAGGATCATGTATATAGAGGATTAATGATCTGAAAGGACAGTTGGCTGAGGAGTTTGAAATGAAAGATCTTTGAGAAGCTAGCAAGATTCTGGGAATGATGATCAAGAGAGACCGCATAGCTGGAACATTGATGTTGTCACAAGCTAATTACATTGGGAAGGTCCTGAGAAGATTCAGTATGCTGGAATCAAAGGCATTATTTATTCCCCTGGAGAGCCACTTCAAACTATCAAAGGAGCAATCACTGAATACGGAAAAAGAGGTGTAGTACATGGAAAAAGTTCCATACACATCAGTTGTTGGAAGTCTGATGTATGTCGTGGTCTGTACTCGACCTGACATCGCTCATGCAGTGGGAGTTGTGAGCAGGTATATGGCTAACTCTGGAAAGCAACATTGGGAAGCTGTGAAGTGGATACTAAGGTATTTGAAGGGTAGCAAGGATGTATCTCTGTGCTTTGGGAAAGGAAATTCATTGCAGGGGTATGTGGATACTGACCTTGGAGGCAATGTCGACAGCAGGAGGAGTACCACGGGTTATGTCTTTACCTTTGGAGGAACTGCGGTAAGTTGGATATCACAATTGCAGAATGTGGTGTCTTTATACCCCATATAGTCAGAATACATTATTGTAACAGAAGCTGGGAAAGAGATGGCTTGGCTGAAGAACTTCATGGATAAATTGGGAATAAATCGAGAGAAGAATGTATTGCACTGTGACAGTCAGAGTGTTATACATCTTTCCAAGAACCCAGTGTTTCATGACCGAACAAAGCACATTTAATTGAAGTACAATTTCATCAGATGTTTGATACAGGATGTGTTTCTGACTTTGCAGAAGATCTATGGAACCAAGAATCCAGCAGACATGTTGATAAAGCCTTTGGTGATATAGAATTTGAGGCATTGTTGTGCCTTTGTTGGTCTCCACTGATGAATGGAGGATGAGAGGCAGAATGATGGAGGACCTGGTGGGAGCACAAGAGGAAAACAGTTCATATTTCATGAATATGTGAATGGAAAGCATGCCACTGATGAGTAAAGAAGAGGAAGAACTTAGATTAATTAAGTTGTCTTCATCAGTTGCATCGAAGCATAACAGTGCAGCGGATCAGGCTACAAGTGGGAGATTTTTGGATTGGTGTTGCCCGATCCAATTGGGCCGAATGCTTGTGGCACTATAGCAATGTTGACCATTATAGCAGATCTGACCGACCGACACTGACAGACACTGTAGCGGTGTGGACTTCGGAGTCAACTTCACTGTAGCACTGTTGACTTCCAGCTGGCAGTCACTGTAGCGCTTTTGACAAAGTTGGCCGCCGATCATTATTGCAATGCGGACTTACTATTCAGAATAGTGGATGGTCTTCTTTATATGTATCCCATTTCGGCCTAGGGTTTTACTACTGAAAAAAACCCTCTGTAATTTGTGCTCCTGAAGTAGTGAAATTATGGCTCTCCCGTGGACGTAGGGATTATTCCCGAACCACGTAAATCGCTATGTCATTTGATTTCTTTTCATTCATTTTTCTCTTTTCTTTCATTGTGACTCCCAACGATTCTGTAGAAAACTTTACAAATAAATAGATCAAATTACTACATACCTAGTTATGAGATGAATGGTGGACACTAAATCAATGTCTACAAATGAGAAAACCATAAATAATTTATTTGGTGCACTGGGAATTTCTAGCATGAAAACCTTAAATACTCAATGCATTGTACTCATCTGATGGAAGTATGTGCTTCACACATGAAATATTAATGTGCACATAAGAACCTATATGCCACATTTTATACCATTGTGTGAAGATAATACATATTCCACACATTGGTTCCATGGAAAGGGGAAGTAAATCCTATGTGAAACTCCATCTCCTGAATATGTTTTTATGATTTTTTTATGATTTTAATGTCAGGAAATGCCCCCATGAAAACCTTAATCCTCACAAAACCTTCATGGGATGTAGATTATGTGACCCATCCATTCGATGAATTGCATCATTTATCCTTTCACCCTTGGTCATGCATCATCCTTTATTCACATGAACATAGACCCACAATGCCTTCATGCAAATTTGGGTTCCAAAATCTTCATATTACTGGGATATACACTCGTGATCATGTGAAAACTCTCCAACCATGAAGGAAATTGGCCAGGATATGTGAACCCTTATCCCATATGGATTGGGTAGGTCCCCTTTATTATTTTATGGATTCAAATACATTTGATTTTTTGATCCCATTTATGTGATCTCATGACACTTTAGACATCATGTGATGCTCCTTCAGATCCATAAACAAGAATAGGAACTATCTATTATGATACTCGTACACCATCATGAGATCCAACATTGCTCATGTTATGCTCCATAGATAAGAAAATTTGTTATCCATGACAATTATCACATACCCTCAGGATATCCACTATTGATCATATGATGCATCATAGACAAGTGGGGTGTTTTTCCCTGACAATGCTCACATTCCATGGAGATATCCTCAAATGATCAATCTATGCCCTAGTAGACAACTGACAAGTGCTTGAAAATCATAAAAAATTTCTCTAAAATAAGGAGTAAAATATCTAACGGTGGGTGCCTCTCATGATCATAAAACTCACGCAATGCACCCATGCATTCCATGAGATGTGAAAAAGGCCCCAACGACATATCCATCTGGTCATGCAAGATCCCACTGGAATTTCACGCCCATCACATGAAATTCTTTAGACATTTCCAGGCAGTCCCACGCTCTCCCTTTGACTACATAAAAAAATTGATTTGTGTGTCCAAGAAATGCTCATGCATCTCCAGAAGTATATTTTTTGGTCACGCGATGCATCACCAAGAGGTAGAGTGATTTTATAAAAAAACACTCATACAACCTCATGAAATACCCAACATTTATAAAATAAAAAAGAATATAAATAGGGTAATTATGGGAGCCTCTCGCAATCATAATCCTCAAGTGATATGCTTAGTAAATCTACAACACGATCTCGCAAGACCCTGTGACAAGCCAACCTAATTTCCTAAAGGATCCATGATAGGTCATCCTTGTCTCATGGAAAGTCCCATACAAGTCACCTGAGGTCATGCGAAGGCTTTCTAATGGTCATCCTGATCTCATGAAGTCACTTGGACGTGTCATCCATAAGATATGAAATTCCCTTGGCATGTCTGCATGATTCAACAAGACCCCATTAATTAGATATAATATAATAAATGGATCATTGAAAGGATGGTCTTGAGGTCACTGGAAATCATGTGATTCCACCAGAATAACTTATGGAGGGAACTCGTGAAATGCATGATGTTGAATCCCTCCGATGACTACAGCCTAGATTCGAACAATATGAGTCATGAAAAGCAGTGAACACTGGGGCTAGAGAGTCCTATAAATACCCCAACCCAACATGAAAAATGAATCTCAAAACACATGAGGATGGATGAAATCTTGGAACCTCACACCAACACACCCAAGAACCAGAGAGGATTTTTCAAAGCAGTTGATCTTGCAACTAGAAAAGCTTCCCATCAGGTATGATTCTGGTAACAACTAGAGTGACCATGTTGCATGCATAGTAACTTCTTGTAATCGCTCATAGATCACACAAAGGACTTCCATAAAGACATGTGAAGAATATATACCATATCTATTAAATCAAATGAGACTTAAACAACATTAACACTAAAAGAATATAAGGTATATGCAATAAAATGCTAGCAGAAAGACTAAAATATGGGAGAATTATATGAAGAACATATACATTGATCCTCATTAACTTCATGTGAACCACTCAGGACATGCTATAACACCTGTACATGTAACCCCAATCTCATGAAGTGAATTTGGTATACAATTTGAATCATGTGAATCCCTCGATAACATGTCAAAGAAGTCATAGGGATCCCCCGGGCATGCCACCCAAGTCTTGTGAAACCCTATGGAATCTCTATTTAAATCTTGTGGTTTTCTTCAAACATGTTTCTTGACTCATATAAATGGCACCATCACATGTTAATTGAGTCTTGTGATATCCTCAGGCATATTAACTGGATCTTGTGATGCCCCCCCCCCCCCCCCCGAGCATGCCAACCAGATCTTGTGATGACCTCCAGACATGTCAGTCTGAATCATGAGTCACCCTCTAAGACATGTCACATTGAATCTCACAAAGATTAATTTGTCATCCATATTTCCCAATGACACCAGGTCAAGTCCACTGGATCACATGACACCATCTTATCATGTCATATGAGATAACGTTATGGATTCCAAGACAAACCATCCAAGTCATGTGATATCTTCTAGACATGTAAGACTTGATCATGTGATGACCTTCAAACATTCCATACAAGTTATGTGGTATCCCTCAGACAAACCAATTTGATCACACAATTTTATTTTTATAAGTTCAGTAGAAATAATTTGAAATGCCATATAGGAAATCAAGGAGTGTTGAGTGGAAAATCAATGAATGTCAGGTAGGCATTGAGGCTAGGTCAATAGGGCATCCTCAGACTTGAAAGCCTTGTTCATCCTCAATGTGTAATCCATGATTATAAGGGAAGCATCAGTGTCTAATACCATATCAACTTAACTATGACAACTCTAATTCCTGTTATAACTACGATATGTAGGACGCCTCCCCAAGACCTAATCTCTATATTTAGTCTACAAAGTTTAGTCACAATACATTAGTCCAATATCCACAAGAAACAAAATTGATTATTTTTCATCATTGGTTTCTCACACTGAGCATAGATCACATGGGATTAGAGAGTCTCGATAATTATATCATTCATGTGACAAGCCTCTATCGGGATAAGGGCATCCTAGGACTTGATAACCTTATTCATCCTTAGTGTGTTAGACCTTATTATAAGGTAATCCTCAGTTTGTAAGACCCTATCAATTGTACTATGATGACTCTAATTATTTCTAAAACTTGGATACCTAAGATGCCATACTAAGGCCCTAGATCCAATAGTCATCCACATCATTGTAACTGTCATATATATCTGACACTTCAACCATATAGACCCAATAATTCCCATGGGATTATCATTATACTTCATCCATTAGTGGACTAAGAAACCAACTAAATTGCAATGAATCTAATTCCTTCCATAACCATGATATGTAGGACTCCTCTCTGAGGCCCGAACTCTATATCAAACATACCAAGGGTTTTCCCAGTACATAATCCCCACATCCATATGTAGTGAGACTAATTACTTGTTATCCCTTGATTCCCACATCGATCATATCTCACATGAGATTACGGAGTTCCAATGGTCATATCATTCACATCATGAATATTCACCAGCTAGGGAAATCTCAATGTGTAAGCCCCAATGTGTAGCATGATATAAACAATGCCATATATAAGGGTATCTACCTAGGTTCCAGTCCCAAGGGAATGATCAAATTATGATAAATATGATTTCAACTATAACCATGATACATTGAAAATATCCTAGAGATGTGAGATCAAATATCTGGTGCTTGAGTGCCCATACATATTTCCATTTAACATGACATTAAATTGCACGGGTTTAACAAACTATATGGGTTTTGATTCCTTTAATTAAAAGGATATGTAGGATGCCTCATGATGGATCAATCCCCACCTCAGAATATTAACTACCTCAAGACATGAAATAAATTTTAAAGTGCTTAGTTATATAACTTCATCACAAAAAGTAGCAACTCATTATTGGGAAATGGATAAAAAACCTTGGATATATATATATGAATTCCCTAGTTATGCCTCATTATTTTGTATATAAAATGGGTTAACCTATAATCATTTTTTTCGAGAAACCTATCTTGTATTGGGATTAGGAATAGATTTTAAAAAATATATTTAATATATAAGAGGGTGATGGAGTATGAAAAAATACCCCCAAAAGGGTGTGATGAGCTCAACTTCCCATCCTATCGGCCAATGCAAGTCCCTAAGCATCATTAGGTCTAAAATTCCAATTGACCACCTTCCTTCAGAAAGTAGGTCTATACACGGTTATGGATGAGGGAACTGTTGGGTGTTTCCATTAATAATGACAATGGTGACCTAATGTTAATGATTGTTCAATAAATCAAACCCCACAAAATCAACCATCAGGACAAACCAAATCCATATCCATAAGTGTGCCCATTCATCTCTTTCCCATCAAAGTAGTTGGATATAAATTTTATGAAAGTAAGTTGTTGGTTTGAAATCTGGGTCTTGGTTATCAAAAGATCCATGCTTGTTCAAATTATTCCATCATATATTATAGTGAACATGGGTCATTAGTTAATTATCATTCATGTGGATAATAAAGATACAAAAAAATTCCATTGGTGACATGGAAAAAAAGTTGAGGATTTTCCCTCTTATAGTGAACATGAGTCATTAGTTAATAATAAGAGTACAATTTTTTTATTAAAAAGTTAAGGTATTTCACTATTATAGCTATATTGTTGTGTTTATTAATTCCTTACAGAAAAGTGTCACTGATGACATGGAAAAAATACAATATTTCAAGTAGTAAAAGTTAAATCATCATTATGGTGCTAATTCAGGGAAACATTTTGATCAGGTGCATCCATATTTTTCTTAAAAATATTGTAATGTGCGATTATTTAGTTCTTATGGTAGTCAATATTCTTATTAGACCATATTTATAACTCTGTATAACTTACCTCCTTGTATGTTTTTGAAGAAACCATATATCTTTTTGAAATTACTAATTCCAAGTCATCCAAAAAGATATTGATACTTATTTTAATCCATTTGTAGATGAGTTACATTTATTGTGGAGTAATGGTGTCAATGCATATGATGTATTTAAAAAACAGAATTTCATATTGAAATTTGCATTAATTTGGAAAATCATTGGCTTCCTGTCATAAGACATGTTATGTGGTTAGATTACACATGGTCCAAAATCACATTTGTAACATATGAGTGATAGAAAAACATTTATTCTTTTAATGGAAGAAAAGGTTGTTTTTCTAATTGTCACTATAGATGTCTTCCGACAGATGAACATTTTTTATGGAATAAAAAACAATTTCAAAAAAGGTATAATTGAAGGATATAAACTCCAACAATGATAACATTAATATATTTAAAATCTATTGTCTCTTAATTACATCATATTATCATTAAAACAACTATATACAAATAAAAAAAATAAGGATTTGGAGAAGATTATAATTGAAAAACATAGAATATTTTTTTGGACCTTCCATATTGGTTTGATTTGTTGGATTTGTACATGTTAAGTGTCATCCATATTGAGAAGAACTATTTAGATTGAATATTTTATTCAGTTTTTTAAAATCCTTGTAATACTAATGATTATTTAATAGAATGATTATGTCTTTCCCAAATTTATATCCATCCAAAACATAACTTACTTGAAAATGAATGATCACATAATTCAATTAATGTAAAAGTGTCTTATATAGTTTCGAAAGAAAATCATCTATTATTCTTTCATTAGATTAAATATTTGAGGTTACCAGGTGGTTATGTTTCTAATATACCTCAATGTGTTAGAAATTGTTATATTAATAGATTAAAAAGTCATGATTTTTATATTATAATAGAAAGATGACTACTGACTGTAATGTGCTAACAAAAATATCATATTTTTTCAATAAAATTTTTGTGGTGACAATAGTCTATGATGCACTGAGTATACTGCAATTATATATTTCTTTAAATTTTATGTTAATTTGTAAAAAAATTGTCACCTTTCATTGATTAAATGGTCACATGAACCAAAAATTGGATGACCAGTATAGTTTTGATCGATGTACGCATATGAGAGATTCGTGTGGAAATTTAAGAAAGATTTAGAAAACCAAGAATCGGTTTAAGTGTTAATTATAGAGACATATTTTAAAGAGGAAATTTATTTTTTCTACTCTTGTTATTTTTAATCCCAATATAGATAAAAACATAATCAAATGATTTATAATGGGGAAATGATTATAATTTAATGAATCATCAATTATGAGTTTTTAATTAGTATGAACATGGATTTGGTGGAGTTCATGAATGATGAATTAAAGATGCTGAAAAACACTAAGATCATACATATGTTCTGATCAATTTTTAATAAATGACATGATTTATACAGTGAGTGCTACTTTCACCTATTCTTTATAATTTTTAAATTAAATTAATATTAATTCATTTGTTGATTATAAGATGATCATATCAAGAAATAGTTCACATAGATTATTATTCTCATCAAGAAAAACAGACAATGTAATTTTTCATATTGGTTTCAAATATTAGTAAATAAAATTTTTTATATTTGAACATATAAAATCAATTATTTATTTTTTATTTTATTAATTTCACTGAAATTTTCCATGTATCACAACATTTAGCTAAAATTGATGATCGATTATGTTTACTGAGTAACTCTCTATCTAAATTGGTTAAATATTATAATGCATATGTGGTTAATGGATTTTAATTTCATAGATTCACATATAGTGAATCAAAAAAAATTAATAGTGGTATTTTCATGAAATTATATCATCATAAAAAATATGATTTTTACTTTTATGGAATTATAGATGAAATAATTGAGTTATATTATATTGGAAAAAATTATGTAGCAATGTTTAAATGTCATTGGTTTGATATTTATATAAGGATGCAAGTTGGTCCATGTCATGGAATCATTGAAATTAAATATAAATGCCTTCTTATAGTAAATGAACTATTTATGATGGCTCATCAAGTAAATAAAATTCATTATGAAAATTATTTTATTGCTTCAATAGATTTAATTGACTGGAAGAGTATAATAGAAATGATATATCCTGAAAATCATTTTATGCAAAGTGAAAGTAGTTTTGTTGAAGTGTAATAAATTTGAAATTATTCAAGATACAGTACTAAATACATATTTTACAGAAATTTAGGCACATATCAATGATGAAACCTCATATTTGTGATTCTATGGTGTTAATAATTTTGATGATGTTTCTAGTGAATTTGAAATATAAAGGGGTAATAAAGTTGAAGCTCCTATGGAAATTGTTTTTGTTGAGGAGGAACACAAAGATATTGACACTGTAGAATATGAATATAGGTATAAATATTAATAATGATAAAATTGCATATGTGTTGTAGTTATAATTAATAAATAATATTATTTTCAATTATCAACATATAACATTATTATAATTACTCAGATGGATCACGACAATATCTATGAGTTGTGTCATAACCTCAAAGATGTTGTGCCTCCAGGTGATAAATCTATTGACTCATCATCTAACCTATGAGTAGGTATTTTATGAGGTATCTTGGATGAGGCAACTTAGTATGGTATCAAGAAAGTCTTGGTTATTGGTATCGATTCTCGAATAACTCTTGCTAGTTTTTATGGCACTACTGTGTGATCATCATCCAGCTCAAGGGGAACTTTAGAATTATCATCATAATCATCATTAGAGTATGAAGAGAAGTTGTGAGCTCAAAATGAGGTTACAGAGATAATTCATAGAGATCATGCGGAGATTCATCCATACCATAAGTTTCAAGAGCATCCGCAGTGTTGATGGTAGGAGAAGAATCATACATAGATTCTAGAGTATATTTGACGACATTCGCATGGTATAGGGATAAATGTCTCACTACCGTTTCATTTAAATGACCCACCACCTCCATAGTGATTGATGATATATTTTTTTGACAAACATATTATAAAAAAAAATTGACGGACATATTTGGTTTATATGTCCAAAGTTTTATATTTTTTGTTTTTAAAAATTTATATGTCTAAAGTTATATATATATATATATATATAAATTGATGTTATTTTTTTATTTTATTATTTCACAATTTTTTGTGATGGAATCATATTTTAGTCACAATATGTTATTAGCGATGGATATAGTTTTTTGTTTCCAATAACCTATTGTGATTAAAATACAATTTCATCACTAATGATAAATAATCCAATTTTTAGTGGGACAAACTATCTACGATGATGAATTTGTTAGTTTCAAATGTTTTTTGTAATGGTTTGTGATAAGAAAATATATTTTACAATATTTTAATCCATGGGTCAATCATGTCAGGATCCCATTACTATTGACCAGTCATAAATACGTCAATTTCCAAATACTAGATTTCCTATTTATGACATAGAAATTAATTAAAATGATAAAATATATGTCAAATATTATTTTTATGTCATGATACAATATTTTTGGAAAAAAATTACAATGGAAATAATAAAATTATTTAATACGAGAGACTATAAGTCCTTGTTATTTCAATATCTAATTCTTCTTTAAATAATACTACGTTACATGAAACATCGGGCTAAAATGAGTACCAAAATTTAACAATAAAGTGTTATTAAATAAAAATATGTAAATCAATAATGATACTTTCATTGTATTATTTAGTTTTGGCTGATGAAATTTACTTTTTATAAAATAAATAATTATATATTGTGATATGATTAAAATCATTCATTGTTTAATAGGGTTATTTTCAATGATTTTTTCAAGTGTTGTATATTTTAATAAAATAATCACTTTTAAATGAACTCAATTTATAAAATAATAAATTAACACTTAATCAATTAGAAATTGATATGAAATAATATTAAGAATACTTTAATTTTAAAAATTTTAATTTTTCTATAAAACTATTTTTCTTTATTTTTAATACTTTAATTTAAAATATAAAATGAAAAATTTTATAGTTTTAATTTTATTAAATAAACTTAGTTTTTATATTCATCATGTCAAAACTATCTTAAAGTTAATTTTTAGGAATCACCTAAAATGGTTGATTTGTAGATGAATAAAGATAAATGTTCATTTTAAAAATATTTTAACATTAACGACATAATTATGGTATTATAATAACAAAATATTTTGTAAAATATTTTATATAGAACATATATATACTTGATATGTATATTAAATTATTTAAAAATTATTTTTAGTTTTGAAATCGATGATTTACATTTTAAAACCTAAGTTATCTTCTATTCTAATAAAGGAGACATTTCTTATCCTTTTCATAACTTAAGTAATTGAAAATTTGAATTTAGTTATGAGATTTTTTTAAAGTCACCTAACTCCCCATGTTTTATTTATAAATCAATAAATGTCATGAGAATCAATTATATACATGATTTTATTGTAAAAACACTTTTCTACTAAAAAAATGTTCGAAAAAATGTTATATTTTTTATTTGAGTGCTTATATTAAAATTAATTTTTACCACCTCTAAGAATTTAATGATGAAAAAAAAATATTCCATTTTTTAAATTATAATATTATTTTTTTAATATGGACTATTTAATTTTTATCCATGATGAATAGTTACCATGGTTAAAAAAATCATCACAGTAACAATTAAAAGGGTTAATGAGGTTGTTAAAATAATAGATAAGAAATAAAATATCACTAAACAATTTGTAAATATTATTAGTTATATGTATTTAGACCACAACTTATACAATCTCTTATATTTTTTCTATTTGGTTCCACTTCCAATTAAATGACTTTGTATTATTTTCATGTTAAGGGTATTTTCAAGGGTGCCACTCCCCTTGATTTTAAAAAGTAACCTCCTATCCAAACCTCTACACACACCCAAAGCTGTATTATTATTGCCAATATAAACCTAAGTACCTTACCAATGTCATTATTAAGGACCAAGAGTTTTTTCTTTCCAACATACCCCTCTAAGATCCCTTAAGGTGTTTTCTAAAAGATATTATCCATGAAATAGGTATTTATTCTTACCAATATCTTTTAAATTTCATTCTCCTTAAACCTAATAAAATTATTCTATAGAAATAATATAATAATGAAATCATTGTCTATACTATACTCAAATGTTTTTATATTAATGTTATAGCTATTTTCTATCTCCTTTAAATCTAATGTAAAATGAAAGTTTTAGTCATGCATATGTCCAGGCTACCGCTTCTATGAATTCATGTGTTTTATTTTTAATTATCGCCTATCATGAAAGTATATATATTAGATTATAAAGAATATATATGGTATATATGACTTATTTTTTATTAAAGGAAAATAAAATTTTATAAAATTTACTTCCCTCTAATCCATTAAAAAATGGTAACATCACTCGTGTGTACGTATAGACTACCATCTCTACAATGTAATGTAATTCATTATTCATAATTTTATCCTATGGATAGTTATATTGATGGAATTAATGTACATATTTTAAATTTTGAAATAATTACATTTTTTAATGATAAATCTATATCTACCCTCCTTTCTTTATGTCCACTAAAAAATGAAAACGTCACCCATGCACATGTTTGGATAACTGCCTCCATGAATGACATATTTCATTTTTAATAATCACTATACATGAATAGTTATAAAATTGTATTTAATATTTAAATATGATATATAATAAAATATTAAAATTATATAAGTTTGGATTCCAGGAAAAAGGTGTAAGTACTAGAACCATCAAATCCAAACATATATGAGAAACTCAATAGTTAATACTTAAACAATTGATTTTCACCAAGAATTATGAGTAAATAGGTGAAAAAGTAAAGAATAAATGGTATTCATCAAGATGGATATATATATATTTGTTATATATATATATATTTATTATACATTTTGTTGGAATAGGTTTGACCAGGCAGATATACAAGTTCAGGGTTTATGTTTCAATCTCACCATTAATCAAGATTTTTATGCTTGAATATCATTTAGGTTAATTAAATGATATTTATATAATAACAAATATCTATTTTATTATCCTATCATTATTTCAGTTATTTACAAGTATTATTATCATTATTTTTCTTTGGTAATTAGTACCACATAAAGAAATTGTTTAAGAAAAGATGACCTTATTTCCCCTTCTTTTGGTCAAGAATCTTTTTTCCTCTGTATCATTATCCATTATATTGTTTCAAAAATATAATTTTTTTTACTTTAACTATTTAAATAAGTAATTTTATTTAAACATTTACTTTCTTTTCTAAATATTAAAATTAATATTCTTAATTTTTTCCATAGAAGTCTTTTTTACTTTCATTACTAAAGTTTTAAAGAAATTTTTGTTCAAAATTTTCCACATGAAATAATTTTCCCTCCGCCATGACAATTCATGATTATTTAGCTTATTTTCCATTTTTTTATGGTTTTATTGAGTAATATTTATTGCTATTATTCTATGATTTTTTTATTTTTTATATTATAATAAATGGGTATTATTTTCTATATTTTTTAAGTGATTTCATTTCACATATGTATATTTTAATCATCCACTCAAAATTTTATTACTTAAGAAAGAATTATTTTTAAGATTCCATTATTGAAAATTATTTTATATATAACTTTTTAATATTCTCCTTTAAACCTCATGAAAATATTTTTTGAAATTTTTTATGTCTCCATTTTTCTTAATAATGTTACAAAAATTTTAAGAACGTAATTTTCAAATTTTTTCTTCCATTTTACTCTTTAATTTATAAAAGATATAAGTTTCCTACAAACCCATAATTTCTAATAAATCTATGGTCTACATTCACCCTTTACTAATTTATGGTTTGTACCTTACCTCACATATAAGGATTATTCTCGATTCATTTACATTCATGATGTTATGTTATTTGTCACTCTTTATTATTATTTTGAAATTATATTCATATTATTTTATATCATAGATATATTCATCATTTAAATATTTTATTAATAAAATTAAATTTCTACATATGGTATTACACAAAGGAATATTGTAATGAATTTTATTATACTTACTGGGGAATATTGACATTCTATATACTTGATTTAATATAGATATTCATTGATTGTTAAGGAATATTGATTATGTATTGTACTGTTCTACATTTATTTCATATGATGAATGTAATCAACTTAGAAATTTATAGGTGGATCTATATAATGGATATTTCCTTTCTATTTTGGTAGGTTTCATGAGAAAAACTTTCCTAGGTAGTTACTATATGCAATCCCAATTTTTTATGATGTCTTATCACAAGGACTTGATGGTATGTTTAGGATATCTTGGCACAAGCACTTGATGGTAAGATTATGATGTCCAATATTATGAACTCCATCATTATGAAACCAATTATTTATGTTTATGTGGTTATTATATTTTTATCCATGTATATATTTCCAGTTCATTTCATTAGTTATATAGAATTATTTGATTATCAGTTATTCTTGCAATATTATTCATGCCTTGTTTATTCTATGATATAACTCAATGTACACTATTCTTATAGAGTTTTTAAGATCACCATTATTCTATTTCCATTTCCCCGTGTTACAAATTATAATGTACACTTCTATAAATTTGGGTTTATCTAGTGCTAGCTAAAAGTGCTAATAAATGGGGGGTCTTTATTTTCACTAAAAAATACTGATAAAGATTAGTATTTATAAGCACTAAACAAAGTGCCGATAATGGGGTAACATTATCAGTGCTAATAAAAAATGGTGATAAATGGGGTTTAAGGTTCCAGATCTGCGTGGAATGAACCTTTGTGTGTTCTTGAGGCATGGGGATCTCCGAGGAGGCTTGGAGAAAGTATAGAGGAGTTTGGGTGATGAGAATTGGGATTAGAGAACTTTCACGACATGAAATGGGTTTCACGCCATGTAGAGAACTTTCACAATGTGAGAGAGGTTTTCAGGCCATATATTATTTCAATGTTTAAAAAATAAAATATAATTAAAAGGTGATGGTTTTTTTGAAAGAAACTAACCTTGAGGCATTACACGACGTGAAAGGGGATTACACATCATCTAATACCTCAATGTTGTAATGTTTTACAACATTCAAGCCACTAAGGTTGTCAACCCCTATGGATATTTCGTCCCTCCCTCTCATCCCATGTGACCCGATAGTCCACTCTTTATTATTTTGTAGATCCCTTTAATGATAATCTATCTCAGGCTTCCATCTTTGATCTGTGGTGACTCTACCGGGTCCAAGGTGTAATTTCCTCCATTTTCTAGTGGTTTCTCTCTGTTTTGATCTTGTATCCTATTGTATCTTCTCATCATTCTATGGAGGTGGATTACCCATGGTTATAATGGGTTTTATCTTTGTTTTTGTTGGTGCGGTGGTGCAGTAGTGCCATCTGTTGGATGCAGTTATTGCGGGTGAGGTGATCAGAGATTCGTTGTGTGGTCCATTCTCATGTGAAAACATCGATGACCTTTTGAAGTATTGAATTCATTAATTATCTATTTAGTTACTTGAAATCATATATTTATCATGATTTATCTCCTTGTATCATAATCAAATTGACCTAATTAAATACTTAAATCAGATTAAATAATTGGTATTGATCGCATGGTGATGTTATTTCTTTGTACCATGGTAATGTTTTTCCTCTTGATTTAATAGATAGTGTGATATCTAGGCCTTGATCGGTTTAGCATGTTCTTTTATGGAAATAGGTAAATAACATAAATATTAAATTAATTGATAGTTAATTGGATAAAATATAAATAAGTATATTTAATTAATTTGGTTATTGTTATTCTAATTTGTTGTTAATAAAATTAATGTATGTATGAACGTTTAATTTATTGGTTATTAAACCTGAAACAAGATGATTCCTATTGATAGAATAATTAAAGTAATGTTAAATTAATTGTTTAATTAATTTCTGATAGCTTGTGAAGCTTGTTTCATAGGTTTCCCATAGTTGGAACATGTGAATAAGGAATTGGTTCATACAAGATAGAATACGAATTGGTTGTGTGATGAAAGATGATGCCTTTGTAGGTCCTAAATTGCCTGATTTCTTGTAAAGTTCAAATGCCTTATGCTTTGGATTCGTGAGAGCTCACTATATGAAAGGATAAATGCCTTGATTCAGGGAAAAGAGCTCGGTTGCTATGTTTTTTTCATTCCACTTGTGATATGGATGAGACTGGATGGTTGTTGTCGTTTGTGGGGGAAGAGAGGCCCAGATGTGACGTGATCCTGGTATGGTTGATCCTAGAGGGTTGTTGTGCTATTAGGGGCATAGATGACCATTTTTTGTGGCTTTAGTTGATTCCTAGAGTGGTGAGATGCATCAATTTATCCATGTAGTTTCTGGAAGGACATCCAAGATGATGGAATGGTTAAAGTTGGGCTTACCAGTTATTATGAATGTTAGATTCTTGTTTAAATCTATCTTTTTGTTGGTGTCTAGATTTTTTGTTTCTTTTGTTTCTTTTACCAACTACTTGAGGTAGATGGACATGTTTGGTTACTCTCTTTCTATGGGAGTTGAAGACGCATGGGGTATTCCACTTGCTTTCCATGTTTAGTTCCTTGTGGTTAGATGAGTTTACTCTTCAGCTATAGGTAGAAAAGACTCAATGGGTAGTTCATATACAAACCATGTTGAGACCCTTGTTTTTAAGGAGTTTATAATTCTTTCCTAGAATACATGGGAATATATAAAGTGGTGATGATTGGTAATAAATGAATAAATGTTTAACCCATGGGGTTAGAGCTTGCTATGATGCAATGCTGAGGTTATAATTCTGAGAAGTTGTGGACTCGTTTTGATTATTCCTGTAAGGAATGGATATTTTTCAAAATGCTAATGAGGTATTATGTGGAATTGATAATTATTAATTAATGGTTAAGAATTAATTAAGGTAATTTTCAACTAATAAAAAGGGATAAAGTAATCTAATTTATCTCTTTATATGGTTGTGTGCTTATAGGATATATAGTCTTATAAATGATATCCGGGAGTCTGAGAGATGTTAGTTATAGATGATTCTAAGACTAGGTTATTCCAATATTGAGGTTATGATTTACTATATCCTATATGTTTTTTGTTTCTATACGCAACTCTACCCTATCGTTTATGAAAACTGACACCTCGGGGATTTTGAGCCCTGGGGGTGTTTTCCCTAACATCCTGATGGGGGGATGGATGGTTGACTACCCCCTTTATCCCCACTCTCTTTTCTTGGTAGTTACTTGTACTGGTATGTATGGTAGTTATTTTTCCTAATATATGTATGTAGAGGGTTGTAATGGCCTGTGGTTATTTCATACACATGTATTATTAATATAGTTTCCTAAGGATTATTATAGGTATAACGTGTATAGGCCGTGATGGCTTGAGGATCCTTACTCGATGTATGGGTTGTGATGGCTTGAGGTATAATACCCAATGTATGATACTTTTTATACAATATGTGGTGGCTCCTGAAAACTACCTTATTACTTTTGGTTATGTCGATGTGGTGGTATGTTGCACAAGCTGCATGTTGTAGTGCTTCACCCAGGTGTCTACAGGCTAGCCTTTTTGGAGATAGATTCTCAGGATGTGAAATTTTGGGGAAAAGAGGAAAACCAATGGGGAAGTAGTATTGGGATACCATTGATATTATTTATTATATTATATGAACTTGTATACAATAATTGTTGAGAGTATCCATGGTGAGGCTGGAAAATTAGTATACCTATTTAGGTTACGAGTTAGTTTCAGTTATTGTTCACTATTCTTTAGCATGGTTTCATTACTTTTTTCATGAGAATCTCTTTAGAGGGTCCTATTTAGTATACTATTATACTCACCATATGTATATATAAACTATTTTTAAGTTAGTTGATGTAGGTTGTAGATCAGGCTAGTTACTACTAGATTGTGGGTTGCAGGAGTTGTTTAGGCTTTGTGGTCACTTCTCTCTTTACTTTATTTTGGTACTTACTATTTTCTCTTTTACTTATAGTAGTTATTTCATGAAATTACATTTTTGTACTTGGGTTTTCTTCTATATTTTAGTTTGAGTAGGATTTTGTTGGTGCATGTCTTATCTTTCTGTTCTATATATGTTTCTCTTAGAGGGTCATGCATCCCATCTGTGTTTTTATTATACCCTCAATGCTAGTCTCCAACCTAGGGCCTATTGGAGGTGGGAATTGGGAGTCACTATCTCTCTTCTCCCATTGTTGATCTAGGAGGGGTACACTTTGTGGGGAGGGGTCCTGAAAGAGTGGTATTAGAGGTCTGGTTGATGGATAGGATGTAGTTTGTATTTAGGCACAAGTGAGATTGCATGGGTTGGCGGGGAAGCAGTGTCATCTAAGTTAGCGAGCGCTATAAACATAGGATACATGCTAATTCATAGGTATTTAGGTGCCCCTATGACCTGATTTATGGACCTTTATTCTTACATTGGCTACTAAACAATGTCATGCTGATTGTAGTGTAGAGTAATAGGAAAGGATCATGCATCATTCTTCTTTGAACCTATGTTCGAATGGAAATACATTGGCATAGGTTAAACTAAAAATGAATAAAATAAAACAATTAATTAATGTAAAATTATTCCATATTCGAGGTTTAGGAGCTCTAACTATTTATTCTTTTTTAGGTATGGATCCAGATAAATGTCCTTGCTAGGTTCGTGCAGATGATGTTCAGAAGGTTGCGCCAGCAGATCGCCACAGAGTAGAGTTCAATGATGATTACACTTAGAGGAGGACACTCTAAGAGTTTTAGTATCATATTATGCATAGGTATGATGGATCCATTTTAGATACAGACGCAGAATATAGGTTGGGGTGGGTTTAGATAGCCTTTAGTTCGATCTGTACTCGGAAGGAGAACTCGGTGTCGTTGGCTTGGACGATGATGTGTGGGGTAGTGAGATAGTGGTGGTTCTTATTCCTTTGGGATATTAAGGAGTCAGCAGTCTTGTGGGATGAGTTCCAAAACTAGTTCAGAGGTGAGTTTCTTTTTTGACCATGAATTAATCTAGTCTCCATGATTTTTTTACCCTTTGGTAGGGAATCTCTTTCGAGCGAGAGTTTGTAATCCATTTTAAGAACCTATTCCAATATGATTTGGAACTGTTGATATATGAAGAGGCTAGGGAAAGGCATTTTGATGAGGCTTTGTGTCCAAAGATCTAGTTTCATGTCACCCCATTTATTCTAAAAATTAATCTGGAGCTACTGACAAGAGTACAGTTCATCGAGAGAACGTTATCCCGAACTAGATCATCGTGAGAGGGGAGTCGTCATGATTCCACGTGAAGTACATCTGTGTTCTAGGGTTCCTAGTTGTCAGGATAGAAGAGATTATGATCAGCTGGGGGTAGTTCCCATCCCTCAATATCTTGTTTTTACAGGGGTGGTGGCTCTTAGAACTATGCTATAGGATCAGATGCATTTTTTTCTTATGGAAGTTGTAGTCATCATTGATGAGAGTGTCTGGCCTTTCTGAGTAGTTAGTATACACTAGTTGTTCCACTTTAGGTTCTTCCATTAAGGAAGTTCCAGCCTAGGCCTCAGCAATAGGTTTCTTCAGTTTTGGATCAGTAGAGAGAAGATAGGGAAGGTAGAGGATATCCTTGGGATGCTCCCCATCCTTAGAGAGAAAAGCGAATCTATAGACGTGGTCAATATAATGGTTAGAGAGGTCATAAAGAAGGTCATGGTTAGCTTAATGCTTTATTGTTACCATATCTAATTGATCCATACATTGTTCTAGGTTCCCTTTTCTTGTTTTCTACTTGGGTGCATGCTTTTTTTGATCTAGGAGAGACACACTTATTCATATCACCTTCCCTTGTCCATTCATTGGGACTTGAGGTAGAGACGCATATAGTGCCCTCGGTACTAAATATGATAATTAGAGGTTGAGATGACTTACTTGAATTTTGTAGAAATTGTTTTCTAGTGCTAGGAAACAACACTCTTGGGGAGATTTCATATGTTTATTGATACAACCATATGACATCATCCTTGACATGATTAGTAGTATTAGATTTAGGATATCTAGGATTGCTTCGAGAGGTGTGTGGTGTTATTTGATGCTTATGGAGAGCCAAAAATGTTTTTTTGGAAAGCTAGACCCTAGGATGGGTCAGAGGTGTGTTCCATACTTATCATCCATGATGGCTGATCTGATGCTGAGTTTGTTAGAGGTTTAAAAGTTGGTATTTCCTAGGGTCATAGAAGAGTACCCTAATGTATTTCCAAAGGAGGTTGTAACATTACCCCCTTGATGAGAGATCGAGTTCTGGATCGAGATACAGGTAGGTTTGCCTCCTATATCTATGTATCCATATAGTATGGCACCTTTTGAGTTGTGAGAGATGTATATAAAACTCGGTGGTCTATTATAGTGTGGTTCTGTTCGGACAAGTGTAACATTGTGGGGTGAAACAGTTTTGTTCATAAAAAATGTTGATGGTAGTTTTTGGTTGTGCATCGATTATCATCACTTAAACCAAGTGACAGTGAAAAATTGATATCCTCTTCTATGGATTTATGATTTATTCAATCATTTGAAGGGTGAAAGTTGGTTCTTGAATATTGATTTACAATCAGGATATCATCAAATGCATATAAAGGATGAAGATATCTCGATGACTTATTTTTGTTGTCATCATGGGCATTATTATTTTTTTGTGATGTCATTTGGTGTGATGAATTATCTATTTATGTTCATGGGGTTAATAGATGTTGTGTTCCATGAGTTCCTATATATGTTCATGGTGGTTTTCATCGACAACATCCTTGTGTAATCCATATCTGAGGAGGAACATGTGGAGCATCTGTGTGCTATATTGTGATTTCTTCATCATGAGAAGTTGTTTGGGAAGTCGCTAAAGTGTTATTTTGGGGTTCAATAAGTTCATTTCTAGGGGAATGTTGTGTCCCATCAAGTATTAGTTGTGAATCCATCAAAGATAGAAGTATTTTTTTTGGGAATCCCCCAAGACAGTCGAATAGGTGTGAAGTTTCCTTGGTCTTGTGGACTATTACAGGAGGTTTGTATCTGATTTTTCTTGGTTTGAGACTCCTCTTATAGTGTTGAACAGAATGGTTCAAGCTTTCTTGTGGACTAATACAAGGTTAGGAAGCTTTTTAGTGTCTTAAAGAGAAGTTGGTCAGTGCTCTAATTCTTTTTCTATCAGGATAAGAAGTTCAGTTTGATTTTTTCTATAATTATTTGCATATTGGGTTGAGATGTTTTATGATGCAGTATATATTAGTCATTTCTTTTGGTTCTTGGCATTTATATCCCCATGAGCATAATTATTTCACCCATGATCTCGTGTTTTTTGTAGTGGTGTTTTCCCTAAAGTTGTGGAGACAATACCACATCAGAGAGAGGTTTTTGGTCTTCATCGAGCATAAGATCCTAAGGTATGTTTTCTCGCAATTTGACTTGAACTTACACCAACATCGATGGTTGGAGTTCTTACATGATTACAACTTTCGAAGTTCATATACACCTGGAAAGGGTAATGTTGTTGCTTATGTGGTAAGCAAGAAGTCACGTAGTGATGCAGTGAATGAATCTGGTGATTCATGGAGAGTGATGGAAGAACATTAAGAATTTCTTCTAAATATGGGAGACATTGGGGGAATAGGTTTTCTTTCTCATATGAATATTCATTCATATCTGGTGTAGTATCTAGAAGAATCCCAGTTGGGGGATCTTGAGGTGGAGGTTCAAAGAGACCAAGTTTTTTGTAGTGAGGCCACTGATGGTTGGTTTATAAATGAAAAACATCGAGTGTTGTTCTATTGAAGGATTTTAGTTCCCTTGGATATGCCTAAGATGGTTCTCAAAGATTTCCATAGTTCACACTTAGTAGTTCATCCTGGTGTGAAAAAATGTACCAAGCTTTAATGATTCAGTTTTGGTGGCCTGGTTTGAAGCATGTAGTTGTAGAGTTTGTGTTGTGATGTTTGGTTTTCCTAAAGATGGACATTGAGCATCATGTTCCTGATTGTATGCTCCTACAATTATATGTTCCTCATTAGAAGTGGAAGAACATCTCAATGGACTTAGTTATCAATTTACCTCAATATCATTGAGTCTATGACACTGTATGGATGGTAGTGGATCATTTAATAAAATTGGATCAATTTATTGAGATCAATGATTCAAGATTAGTGGATGTATTATTGAGGAATTATCTAGAGGAGGTGGTGAGAATCCATAGATTCCTAAGGATGATCATTTCTGATTGAGACCCTCATTTTACCTATAGGTTGTAGAGAGGTCTCCAACATGATTTTGGTTATCAACTATGCCTTAACACTACCTTCATCCATAGACAGATGGTCAGACATAGTGGACCATCTATACTCTTGAAGACATGTTGCGCTCTTGTATCCTAGATTTTGAAGGTTCTTGTATGAGGAAATTTCCCTTAGTATAGTTCATGTACAATAATATTTTTCACTCTAACATTGCTATTCACCCCTTTGAATCCTTGTATAGCCAACCTTGCTGTTATTTATTGTGTTGGACTGGGGTCAGAGAGTCAAAAATTCTCAAACCAGAATTGGTATAGAATATGATAGAGATAGTTTAGGTGATTCTCAAGAAGAAGAAGGAAGCACATGATCATCATAAATCCTATTTCAATCATAGGAGGAGACCTCTGTTTTTTATTTTAGGGATCATGTGTTCTTGAAGATGTCTCCCAATCATGGGTAGTGATGTTTTGGTCTTGGTAGTAAAATTTATCTTTATTTTTTTGGTCATTTAGAGGTATTGGGTCATATTGGAGTCAAGGAATATCGGATAGCACTTCCCCTATAGATGATTTGAATACATGTATTTTTCTTGAGTCGTAGCTCTATCATTATTTTCATGAAGACTCTCACATCATTAATTGGGGTGAGATCGATTTTGATGATGATAAAACCATTGAGGAGTGGCTTGTAGAGATCCAGGACTACCTGGAGAAGGTGTTTTAGGGGCATGATATCCTATTAGTTTTTTTCTTGAGGTGGCGGTGTTGAGGAGAGTACTTAGGAATGGGAGTTGCATATACACTCTCATTACCCTGATATATTTTATGTTTATCTATTCTCATGTAATGTTGTTCATTTTATAGTTATAGACCTTTCTGGTTGTGAGATGACTTTCACTTGTTTCATGTCATGGATTTCCATCTTTTGAGAGGTATGTCCCTTGGGAGAGTGTTTATGAATTGTTTGGGGTTTTTTTGTGGTTTTTTTCTTATTCTTCTAGTGAGGTGGTGAAATCCTATGGTGAAAAAATCCTTAAGAAGTATCTCGTGGGGTGGCTATTTGGATGAACCATTTTCATTTTTCTCTCTAGGTTGGTTTTGAATTATCAAGGACAAGAATATTTTGAGAGGTATCTGATTTATGGAACTGGATCCATGTGGATGCACCCATTGCATGTTCCTGAGGCTTGTGTATCTCAAAGGATGCACGAAGGAAGTCCAAATGAGTTCAAGTGTTGAGAATTGGGAGCAGGGAACTTTCACGGTGTGAAAGTGGGTTTCATGCTGTGTAGAAGACTTTCACATCATGAAAGAGGGTTTCACACCATGTAATTATTCTGGGTTTTAAAAATAAAATAAAATTTAAAAGGTGAAGTTTTTTCTGTGGAAACTAACCTCAAGGCATTACATGACATGAAAGGGGATTACATGTCATGTAATACCCTGATGTCGTAATGTTTTAAAAAAATATAGCCACTCGGGTTTTCAAAATATATGGATTATTTTTCCCTCCCTCTAGTCCATGGGACCTGACAATCCTCTCTTTGTCATTTTAGATATCCCTTAAATGGTAATCAATCTCGGGATTCCATATTTGATGTGTGGTGACCTAGCTGATCTAAGGTGTGTTTCCCTATGTTTTCTAGTGGTTTCTCCCAATTTTGATCACTTTTCCTCTTATATATTCTCTCCATGCTATGGTGGTTTCATACCCATGGTTTTAATGGGGTTTCTCTCAGTTTTGGTTGGTGTGATGGTGTCATAGCATCCTTATTTGGATGTAGTTCTTGTGAGAGAGGTGATCAGAGATCCGTTGTGTGGTTTTTTCTTGTGCGAAGAACATCGATGAACTTTTAAGTTAGGGGGTTTGTTTCTTCTCTACTTAATTATGTGAAATTGTAGAGTTAGAAAGATTTATCCCCATTTATTTCAATGAAATTGACCTAATTAAATACATGAACCAGATTGTTGAATTGGAATCGATTGCATAGATTTATTGCTACTTTGTACCACTATAACGGTTTGCATCTTGATTTTATAAATAGTGTGATGTCTATCCCTTTAATGGTTTAGAATGTTGTTCTTGATGTAAATTGGTAAATAACATAAAGCTTAAATTAATTCATAATTAAATGGATAAAAGATAAGGAGACAAGTTTAATGAATTCATTTTTATTGTTGTAATTTAATGTTAACCAAATTAATGCACATATGTATGTTTAATTGATTAGTTTTTAACCTGAATCATGATGATGATTATTGATAAAAGAATTAAATGAATGCTAAATCTACTGTTTAATAAATTTTTTATATCTTGTGATAGATTTTTGGTTAGGTTTCCCGTAGTTAGAACTAGTGAATAATGAATCGGTTTATTCAAGATGGAGTAAGAACTTATTATGTGAAAAAATATAATGCCTTTATAGGGCTAGAATTTCCCATCGTCATGTAATAGTCAAGTGACTTATGCTTTGGAGCAATGAGATCGGGTTGTGTGTAAAGTTTTAATGCCTTACTTTAGGGCCAAGATCCTAGCTACTATATTTGTTTTCTACTTCTTGTGATATGGCTTAGTCTAGAGGGATTTTGTGGTTTTGGGTGGTAGAGAGGCTTGAATGTGATATGATCCTGGGATGGCTGAGTCAGGAGGAAAATTTTTGTATAAGGGTCAAGGAGGCCTAGTTTTTGTGGAAGAAGTTGATGCCTAGATTGGTGAGATACATCAGTTTATACATGTGGTGTTAGGGAGGACATCAGAGATGAAGAAACTGGTTGAAGATGGGCTTACCCATTGTTATGGATGTTGTATTCTTGTTTGAATTTGTTGTTTGGTTGGTGGCCAGGTTGTTTTTTTTCACTTTCTTTTTCCCACTGCTTGAGGTAGATGGATGTGTTTGGTAACTCTCTTTCCAAGGGAGGGAAAGACGTGTGGGGTATCCACATGGTTTCTTTTTTTAGCTCCTAATGGTTGGATGAGTTTACTCTCCTACAATATGTAGAAAAATACTTGATGGGTAGTTTATATACTAACTATGTTGAGCCCCTTGTGTTTGGGGAGATTAAAATTATTTCCTAGAATACCTAGGAATATGGAAAGTGGAAATGATTATTAATAAATGAATAAATGTTTAACCCATGGTGTTAGAGCTTTCTGAGATGCAATGTTGAGGTTATAATTCTAAGAAGTCGTTGAATATGTTGGATTATGCCTCGAGATAATGAATTATTGTTGAATTTATAATGAAATTGGAAATGATAATGGTTAATTAATGGTTAAGAATTAATTAACATAAAGTGAAACTGATAAAAAGAGATAAAGTAATTTAATGTAGCTCTTTAAATGGTTGTGTGCTTATAGGATATCCAGTCTTAGAGGTGGTAGCCAGGAGTCTTAGAGACTGTTGACAGTCTATTCCATTTCATGGATAAAAAGGATATAAAGGTAAATGACTTGAAAATAAGAGGATAAAATAGATGGATAATATCAAAATTTTCAAAGGATCAAAATTTGATTCACCCAAGAAAACCTGAATCCCTAGCGGTGTGCAAGAACTTGCGTTCCACCTCACTTACACACCACCTCATCACTTGCGCGAAAAGTCACCATTTCTCAAGGTACAACATTTTCCTATAAATAGACAATCGGGGTCATTATTTGTACAGAAAAATTTCCCTGAAGCCCAATTGATGCTCTGGCCACCCTAGTGCTTTTTCCAAGTCCCCCAAAACCTATAAGGCATCTCCTTAACATCTAAAATGTGGGAATTAAAGTTTGATAGTGATACTTAGGTTCTTCAAGTGTTAAAATTAACAACACTTGCATGATTCAATATCCAAACCCCCTAACTAAAGAAGACTAGTGCACCCTCCATTCCTCAAATAGGAACTTGCACCACCCACTCCTAGGAATACATGTGAAGACTCTTGATGTCTTTAGAAAAATCACACCCAAGCCTGGTAATTTTTTTTTGTTCTTCACTTATGGTGACATCAATTTTCCCAAACCTACTTGAGTGCCCTAAACCTATGTGACACTTACTTGATTTACCTTCCTTGATGTTCACCCTACCTTTCATCCTTCTCAAGCCATCCATTAGGCCTCTCTCAAAGATATTCATGGCAAGGTCTTTTCTTATCTGAATCCCTTTTCTGAAAGAGACCATGTTAAAACCTCCACCATGACATCCTGATTTACCAAATCTAAGTTAAAGGCACACTAGAGTGTCTCTCATTAGGATTTTTATTTCTACAGTCAGGGGTTTCCCACACTTATCCTACCAAAGGGTTAGGATCCTCGGGAAATATATAAATTTGTATATCTATGGTAAAGTGTACCCTTACCCAAGCTACACTATTTAGGGGTTCTTGGTCTCAGATTTTGAGGATATGAATCCATCCTCTCCTTCTCATCTCTAATACCTTGAGCCTCCTATCGCTGGTAGGTAGGGTAAGGATCACACTTCCTTTTCTTTTTAGACAACGGAGAAGTCTCCCTCCCCACTAAGGGACCATTTTGAGGGAATCTATCCTAGTGTAAGCCTCTAGCCTTTCATGTAGGAGGTTACAGTATCACTCTTCTCTACACCCTTCTCCTTTATACCTTCCATACCTTGGACCCTCATCTAATATAAAGAGAATAGAGGGAGGTGTCATAGCTCCGACCTCTTCTATCGTAGCCCCTGGCTCTTCCATCATAGAAGGAAGGAAAGTGTTTGGTTTGTTGGATCTTTCACATCCTCTTTTTTCTCACACCAACCATTACTCATGTGGGGTTAGATATTTGTTATGATTCCAATACCCATGCAATCCACCTAAAGGGATGAACTATGAGAACTATGATTCCCACCATAACTTGAATAAATCAGAAGCCTTCACCTAGGGCCCGAGCTCACTAGACATCCTCCTTCAGAGTCCAATCCTAATTCCCTTAATCCATCCATCCTCTATAAGAGTAATACCAAAATTAATCCCCCATAAATATCCATGAGTTAAGAAATCTCTCATAGACCCTGTTACAAGGTCATCCTCTTTAGGAGTAAGCACCAACCTATTTCTCTCAAACGACCATATTCCCTCATGAGACTTACTGAACTACATGGGATTTGATTCCCATCTAAACAGGATATGTATGAAGCCTTCTTGAGGTTCTAACCCAACACTCCAAATCAAACATGTTCTCTCTAGGGATACATTCCTAGCAGGATCTAATTAAACTTGGAATATCATATCCTTTCCAAGTTCCTTGGGATATTTCAACATAAGTACCACACCAATCTTTGACTAGGAACCTTCCACCTAGATTTCCTTACCACATAACATTAAACAATACAATTGGGTCCTTATCACATGAACTTAAAATGTATGATGTTTCCTATTAAGTTGAACCAAACGATGTCGGTTCTAGTTCTTTCATAAGTATATGTAGTAATCCCACCTTTTTGTTCGTTCCCGACATCAAACCACCTTATGTCTCCCCGGATGATGATAAATCCAAAGTAAACTTCAGTATCCCTAGATACTAATAAATTCAAGAGTGAAATTCATCTACCTGGATGACCATTAACTTCTAAGTGACCCACTAAGTGATTTAAAAACTAGCATCATCATGATAACAAGCAAATAATATCTAATTAGAATCTAAGAGGATACCATCAATGGAGAACCTCATATAAAGATAGATATATCCATTGACGAAGTACCTCAAATACATATGGGTGATTCTGAATTACACACATGCTAATCATTTATTTCTAAATTTTAAGAGAAACTCATGTCATACAATGTGAATTAATAAAGGATTCATGAACATATCATAAATTTATAAGAGTCTTGGAGTAGGAAATAATTCCCCCAAAAAGGGTGTGATGATCCCGATCTTCCATCCTCTCGACCAATGCGTGTTCTTAAGAATCATTGTCCAAATTGCCTCATGAAATCATGCCTTTGGAAAGAAGTTCCTTATGGATACAGAACCATTGGGCATTTTTGGTTCCATAAATAAATATGATGGAAACCATTTAGAGATAATGATTCCTAAACATAGTCCAATATCATATGAAACCGAAAATAGTGAAACCTATGTGAATCCTTAACTAATATGATAGTATTACCCAAATTTTAGGCCCCTTTAAATCGATAAAAGGGTTCCAGACAAGTCAATTAATCACACATGCATTCATCCAAAAGATTCTACTTTAATAGGGTTTTCTTGATCATGTTTGTCAAATATCAAAAGGAACTCTTTTCCAAGATCTTCCATTAATCCAAATGTATTCCTTGAGGTTTTAACCTATGAATTCTTTGGATTCCTCTCTAGTGGATCATTGTCCACTCGAAGGATGTCATCATTGAATCAGTATCTACAATGCAGGGTTTCCAATGCACTAGTCTAATAGTACAAACAACATTTAATATCCCGACCTTTGAGGCTACCCAACAATCCCTTAAGATCAATAATATCCCCTAGTTGTCTGGTTAATGATGACCGGTGTTCCAAAAGAATATGATGTTGAAAACCTTCTTTAACCATTTTTTGAGATTATCCATAGACCACAATAACTATTCCCTCTCATATTTCAAGGAGGTGGATGGAGAGGCCACCCATGGCCTCATCCTAAAGACACAAGGTTCCTTCCTGAAGGCTCATACAAATAATCATCGTCGACCATGCTGTGTGGCAACAAACCCTCAACATGATAAGGGTGTTATCTTTGGTTGTCTGACCCAGGTCCCTTAGACCTGGTCACACAAGATGAACTATCAGGGGAAACATCCAACTAACAGGGAGTAGGTTTCCACCTTTTCCCCCTACGAAAAATTCCATCAACCCAGTTTGGTGGAAAATAGTGACCAGACATACACCCGTCTTCCTTAATTCCACCATCCAGAATGCTCATCTAGTGGCACCCAACCAATCCCACTATCCAATTATAGTGGAGTTCCATGATCAAGAATATACACCTACTTACAATCTTTCATCTAGTCATCAGACTTGTCTCGATGCATTCAAATAAGCCCACACATCAAATGTGGTTGAAATTTGAAAGCAGGAACATACACCTACTGGCACCCACCAACCCTTCCAATAGTCTTATCTAGAAGCATTTAAAGAAGTCTGTCAGCCATGTTTGGTAGAAAACATCCAGCATACACATACACCTTCCAACACTCATCAATCCTACCAACAGTCTCATTTGGTATCACCTAGAGAAGTTAGTTAGAAAGTCCCGATGATAAGGCTGGGGTAGACTCAACTCTCTACCCCCAAACACGGGTACAATCAGTATCCACTGATAAGAAAGGGAGGATAAGAGTAGTTAAATACACCTACTCTAGATATAGAATGGATTTATATCCCCATTTTGACCACCTAAGTCACCAGTCACATCTTGGAAATGGTGAGAGGGAAAACAAAAATTCCTGCACATATCCTAGAAACTTTCTAGAAAATCATAATGATGGAAACAATAGTACTTGAGGGATAAAAGAATACCTCTATCCCCACATGTAAGTTGGCTCATCAACATGTCACCCCAGAGCATATACATACCTTTATTCCAATTTAGAAGGGTTATGGGGCATACTCCCCTATATTATACAAACAACAGGATTGGGCACTTACACCTGCTCCAACTGAAGATAATTGGCCTACTCTGTCATCCACTCTAAGGAAATAACATACACCTATCCATGATAACCCCTTATCCTAGCAAGTGGCCATAACTACTAGTAAGAAAACAGCTAATAATAAGTATCATCAAACACATTTGAATAGTCAAGTGATGATCTTCAATCTGGATCCACTTAGTGTTGGAGTTCTTGAAGCCCTCAAATATTTATCTATTGAAGCTCAAGATCCAACACTCCCATTACAAAATTAAAAGAGTGGTAGTAGTACCTCTAAATTTACCCATTGGATACTTCCTTATAAAGGATTGATTCATTATAATTTGGTTAATATTGAGAGCATGTCTTCTAATGAGAGCCACGACAACCTTCTATGTGGCTAGAAGACCAAGGAGAAAGTGGATTTATCCCTTACCATAATCCACCATGATGGTCCTATCCATGATGGTGTTCACTACAAAAGTCCTCTCTATAGTAGTGATTCATATTTTCAAGATAATTATCCATCCGACAATGTATTGATGATAATTCCCTCTTCTCTTGAGGCAATTTAAAATACAAGGCTGGTTATGTTTGATGCTTTTTCACTCGAAGGTGAAATACTTTCTCAGCCAGAAGATATCACAAGATGATGGTCATTCTCCAAACCACCCTTAAGCCACTTCCCTTTCAGTACAATAGAGAAAATCCCAACCTATCCCATTGTTTATGGTAAAAAATCTCAGAAGCATCCACTCTGGATGGACCAGGTTGAGAAATATATGATGAAAGATGAAGAGGATATGTTGAACATGAGGAAGAAACTAGATAAAAATGAAGTAAAAGTTATGTTATGGCCATTTTCCACCCCTAAATACAACATTCCATAAATATTGGTAGAATACTTTATTCATGATATTCACCTCAAAATACTAAAAACTATTTTTCATATCAAGGAAAAAGTATTACCATATGTAGAATATTCAATTCATGTAAAGGTAATATATGGGTTGTAGAGCCAAATTGACTTGGAATATCTCTAGGTTTATTGAAATCCAAAAGTCAATAAGTAGTAGGGATCCCTTCAAAATGCATGCCTTGATGCATTAAGGGGGTGGTGACAATTGATTGCAAAAAACCCATCTAGTGTTCAAATCAGAGGACAGGGTACACATGGAGAGTTACATTTCACTGTGCTCCAAAACCAGAAAAGCCCAACAAAAGTTGTCTTAGGCAATTTTATTTCCCAAGGATGGCTAAAATAGATGGATTTGATTCATAAAGAAAGATATGAACAACAATAATAGGATTTTAATATATCAAATTAGATTTCAGTTCGAAGAGATTACGTTGTTGAAATACTTTTTCATCAAGCATCTGAAAATATCAAGTAGGTCTCTCATTTAGAGGATTCCCATCGTCATATTGTGAAAATGTATAAAATAGTGCAATAGTCATCTGAAAAAGGTGGAACTGAATGGATGCAATATAATGCACCCAGCCAATGTTCAGACCAAAATCAATAAAATCAGAAGAGAATCTACACTGATATTAGCCATAGAAGTTAAAGATCAACCCCTACCTACCAGACTAGGATATTTTTTAACCCAAATATCCAAACCAAAAAATAGGGACTAAAGGGTTTTTAAGGAAGAAAAGGAGCATCACCAACCCTTAGGGATGAGGGTTGGGGGATTTTTTACATTCACAATCCTCTCCTCAGTGGAATTAAGTTTTTTCCCGATTATGGAATAAGCTTCAAAATGTGTGGGAAAATGAATTATTAGAGGATTCCCTTCTAGTTACTATTCCTCAGGAAATTCCAATGGAATCAAAAAATAGGAGGACCGGGTCTCATGGAGGATGCATAAGGAGATGATCTCATAGGGATACTGATGAAACCCCTGCAATGCATTATGCATCAGTGAATGTCATCAATTCTATCACTATAGATCCTTTATAACATGAGTCAATCTTAGGGGGATTAGAAGATGAAATTTATATTCTCCATATAGTCTACACTAAAGAAAATAAAGGAGGTGTGCATACCAAAAACTAGAGGCTTTCTTGGAATCAAGGTGTCCCATGAAATAATTCACTTCTACCATTTTGAAATGCACCAAACAATGAAAAAGGGAAAGGTCATACTATGTATCTATTTCTCCCTAAATAGGTCCAATCTATTTTCCTGGAAGAAATATTTTCATAGTAGGAGGAAGAAATGAAGGAGTTAAAAAGACTCAATGTAGAGTTACTCCGAGGTATTATTCCTACCACATATGCTCCACAAGCAGATCCCCAACTGGCACTTCTAGTTATTATACCTCAGAAAAGAATATTTTTCACAAAAACTGAGGAAGATCATGAATTCACTCTATTTTAGAGCCAACCATAACAGGGAAAGTCATATACCTAGAGGCCTATTCCTATGGGATACCTATGATAAATCCCAACAGTGCCACTACTAGTGGTCCTACCAATCGCAACACCTATTCAGGCTCCAACCGCCACACTTTTTCAGGTCCAAGATCATCCAGATGTTCCTCAAATTCTAATGAGAACAATTGAGTCATTAACATCTCGATGGAAAGCTATAGAAGGAAGGTGTACACTGGTACATCTAGAAAAGAAGGCTTACCCCGAATGGGTAGATCTGACTCCTCCCCCGCCAAACTTTGAGAATCCAACATTTCCAATTATTAATAGCTTAGGAGATCTGGAGTAGTAATTGATGCATTTCATCTCTCAAAGAAATCCTATGATGGGGGACCCTGAACAAGAAGAGGAAGTGAAGCTCAGATTTTTTTTACAATCATTGCAGGGGAAATCCTTCATCTAGTATACAATCTTGTAGTCTCGATTGATTACATGATGGGAAGATCTCCATCATAAATTCATTTTCCAATTCAATTAAACACTTTAGAATATTAATGTATTTGATCTTACAAACTATAAGAAAAGGGGGAATGAAATAGTCTCATATTTTATTGCTCGGTGGAAGGGATAGGCATATTCCTTGAATCTACCACTCCCTCAAGAAGATTTTCTACTTATATGTGTGATTAATCTCTTTGATGAGTTGCGCACACCATTAATCTCTATAAAATACAAAGGTGGGTTTCAAGACCTTGCTTCAATTGCTCAACAGGTAGAGAATTCCATTGCAGAGACAAATGCTAAATCCTGATTAATCCCATCAGCTATGGGAAGAAGATCAGGAAAGGAAAATCTTTCTACAGTTACACTCAATAAAGAACCTATAACTATTCCTACTTCAAATCCATCATCATACTATAGGGCTCCACCTCACGAGCATCAGCAGCAACGACCTCCTCATCAAGATAATCAAAAAGATCAAAGGCAGAGATTGTTTGAAGAGTTCAAAAATAAGGTCTATTCTATCCAAAATGGCCAAGTCCCCGGCTACTTTATCTCATCTTTTAAAAAAACATAGTTCATTTTCCAAGGCCAAAGAAACATAAAAAAGGAGACTAGGACCTCCCAAACTATTTTCCCTTCCATTAAATGTTGGGGAACACCATACAAGAGTGATTTTTTGAGGACCACCTATAAAATATAGTGTAATCTAGGTAAGTGAATCTGAAAAATTCCCCAACCCAGGTAGCATGTGTTACTTATATAGACCTAGAGGAATAAAAAAGTGGTAAGAATTCAAAAGTAAGAATGCTCAGAAATTAAATGATTAGATGGCCAAGAAAACAATCAACAAAACTCATTTAATTCTATAAACATAGTTGAAATAGCATATTGAATATCCTATTGCTTCTGTTCTAGCAAAATCATCTTCATTAATAGCCCAGTCCTTTGAAAGAAAATCCCCAAATAAGCAAAATGGCTGAAAGAATAAGGAGAAAATGGAGGAAGATGAGTTTGTGTAAAGTCCAAAGTTATACTTGACCTTATAGGATTTCATTCCAACCATCTCAAAATCAAGGGCACTACCCCACCAAATGTCACAACAAGAATAAACCCCCAGGAAGAATCTTTATCAGATGAGGAGTTAATATTCAACTTTGTTAACGTATTTCATTAAATAGATCCCTATGAAAATGATTATTATGATTATGAACCAGAGTTCCCCACGCTTTATTGGGGACATATAGGAAGAGGTCGTCAAGTTTGAGGATACTATAGAATACTTGGTTATGCTAGAAGTCACTACTTCAACCACACCCTTGCTCAAATGGTCTACGCAGCCGAAACTCAAGGGAGATCCCTCCAGTGGGCTCATATCGAATAAGGGAATTATCCCACACATGATAGGTTCTTCCCAGGTATAATTATCTTTGAATATAAATAATTGGATATACCACCACATTCTTGGTGAGTGGGTAAACCTAACCATCTTATTCATTCAATAGTAGAAGTATTTTGAGCTTATACCTCGACAAATGGTCCATTAACATCAAAAGCATCAGATTCCATGAAACCTGAAAATGACATCTTTATGCTGGAGAACACAAACCTATGGATAAAAATTATGATGTGTTGAAGAAACTGGTCAAATTACCATCCAAGTTATCAATCCTAGATTCCCTGAGTATATAAAAGGATCTCTGGGAAGTACTTATTGTGGCTTTATCAAGCCCTCAAGAGTTTGAAACTAAGGTTACTTCTATGGAAGTTTATCATATAAAGAATGACCCTATAGAATTCCATGAAGTCATATCTTTGACAAACTAGGATGAGGATTTTGTTTTACATGGACACATCAAACCCTTGTCTCTATATTGAATTCCAACAATCCTTTATTGATAATAGTTCAGGGGTCAAACTCATTCCCATTTTCACACTTTGTTGATTAGGCGTCATTGAATTCCACTTATCTCTCTCCAATTTAATGTTATTGGGTTATGAAAAAAATGAGCAAAAATCTATAGGTGATATTGTGCTCAGAACTCTATATGGGGATCTCATGTCTGATTCAGAGTTCATGGTTTTCCAGTAAGACATAGATTTCCACATTCTATTGGGGATACCTTGGCTACATCGGAATGCATCCATTTCTTCATCATACTACCAATGTCTTAAATATTGTTTCAATAGTCAAATTGGGACATTTCATGGGGATAAGGCCCCATTAAAAACCTGTGAATATTAGTAAATTAATGTGGAGTTCTATCACACGAAGGGAAAACATTTCATGGTGGATGATGTTAATAGAATCAATACTCTGAATGGTTTGGAAATGATCATATCTAACCCATTCAATAATCTCAGTGAAGATTATTTTCTTCCCATTAATCAGATTAAAAGGTTTGGCCCAAATCCAAGTACTCGTTTAGTGGCTTCAAAAAATTTATTTTTGACAACTGAGCCTGATAGCACAGGATAAATCATTGATTCACCAAGTAGTGATGAAATCCTAAACAGAGATGTCTTTCTTCCATCCACCTAGATTCAACATGTCTCTAATTCATTATCAAGGCTAGAATAAGTTTTCACACTCATGGAAAAATACAGTCATGTTGATTCACATCCCTTCATCTTCCCTTCAGAACTTCAAAAATACCTTTAATTATCAATTGGGATGGAGATGGCTTCCTCCTCTTCAGGTTGTCCAAATACCGACTCCTCCCCTTACTCTGAAAGTATTACTCCACCACCTACACTTCAAGTAGAGGTAGAATAATCAACACATGAAGAAAAATAAGAAGAAGAGGAAGACCTCAGGGACTCCCCTCCATCATTTTAGAAAGGCGTCATTACCACTATGGATGAACTCAGATAAATAAATCTAGGTATATAGGAAGACCAGCGCCCCACTCAAATTAGTCTTGTCATGGATCAAGAAGAGAAAGAGGTGCATACTTCCTTTATGAAGGAACACTTGGATGTGTTTTCATAGAACTAAATAGAAATGTCAGGTCTTGAACCTAAGGTGGGCACAAATCATTTGGGTTTACCAAAAGATCATTTGGGATATAAGCAGTCACCAAGAAGAACACACCAGAATCACACCTCCAAAATTGAGGCTAAAGTCGATAAGATTATCATAGATGAATTCATCCATGGGGTGAAATATCCAAAGTGGTTAGCCAATATTGTCTTGGTGAAAAATATTAATGGGAAAATCAAAGTTTTCTTTGATTTCACAAATCTAAAATGACATTTTACCAAATATGACTTACAGATTCCAATCATAGAGATCTTGATTGATGTAACAACTGGATGTGAAGTTGTCTCATTCATGGATGGATACTCTAGGTATAACCAAATATGGATGTCCCTAGAATAAGATAAATCTACAGGATTTAGATCCCCTCAAGGTGTATTTTACTATCAGGTAATTACCTTTGTCTTAAAGAATTCTTGTGTAACATATCGACCTGAAATACACCACATTTTCAAACCCTTATTATAATTTTTTTTAGATGCTATACTGATGATCTAGTGATCAAATATAGACAATTATATGATCACCTAAATGACTTGGAGACCATATTTATCAATCTTCTACATCATAATTAGAAGATGAACCCATTGAAATGTGTTTTAAGGGTAACCTTGAAAAAATTTCTCACTTTTTTGTAGGCCATCACGACATTGAAGTTGGTCCTGATAAGACTAAATATATAATTTTCATGTCACCTCCTCAAAACCTGAAAGAGTTGATAGGACTTCTAGTACACTTGTCCTACATTCGATGCTTCATAGCTAATCTGGAATGCAAGTGTTTTCCTTTCACCAAATTGATGAATATGGGGGTCACATATCAATGAAAAAGTTACTTCCAATAATAATTTTATTCCCTCTATAAATACATATTGATTCCACTGGTATTGATTCCACCTATTGAAGGAAACTCGCTAATTATTTTCTTGAAAAACTTGAAGCGATCACTGGGAACTTTCCTTGTGAAAAATAATGACCCTAGGAATGAAAACAGCCTTTAATATCTCAGTAAAACTACGATCTATATAGAGATTAAATATTTAGATATTGAGAAGAGATTCCTATCATTAATCTAGGAAGTTTATAAGCTAAGGCACTACCTGCAGCATCATGAGGTCCACTTGGTCTCTCAAAATAACTCACACAAATTTATCATTTGTCATCCTTTGTTGACAGTAAATCTGTAATGGTGGGTAGTTATTCTACAGTAGTTTGATATAAAGTTTGTGCCTTAGAAAGCAGTAAAATCCCAAGCCTTGGAAGGCTTCCTTGTTGAACACCCTTCTACGGAAGAAACATCATTGAATATTTAACTTTCTGAAAAAGAATTATTCTCTATCCAGGATAGTCCTAGAACTTTGGAAATGTAATTTGATGGTTCTTCCATAAGTCTTATGAGAAAGAGAATGGAAGACCCTAAGATTAACAAAGTTGGGTTAGGAATTGTTATTATCTCCTCAGAAAAGGCGGTGTTTACATACTCTTTCTTATTATCAGATGGTGGAACCATCAATGAGTAAGAATATCAGGCTCTCAATACAGGTTTGGAATTATCACTCCTAGTACCAATGGATCACATGGAGGTGAAGGGTGATTTAGAATTGGTAATCAAACAGATCAATGGGGATTACACCATCAGAAAAGAATAACTAATTTCCCTGTATTATTATGTTTGAGGGTTAATGGTATAATTTACTTCAGAACCAACATTTTCTTATGTCCCATGACCAAAAAATGACCAAGATGATGCATTGGAAAATACATATACAGCCATGGATGATCCAAACTGGGATGAAACAATCATCAGCATTGTTCATCGTCATGTGGTTTCACCTTTTGTTCAAATCGGGATAGAGGAAATCAATGAAATTAGACCCATTCCCAAACCATTTGGTTCTAACATGGAATGCATGACACCCATCATGGAATATCTCCAAGATAGAGTACTTCCACTAGATAGAGATGGAAAAATAGCAAGTTCGGTGATGAGAAGTTAATTTTACTCTTTACGATTACTCAAATCACCAGAATATCCTCTATAGATGAGGATTCAATAGAATTATCCTTAGATGAATTTATTTGGATAAAACCATGGATATAATGAAATAATTGCATATAGAAGCCTATATTTCCCACAAGTCTGGGTACAAGATTTCTGATCAAATCTGAAGGCTTGGATACTTTTGGATTTCAATGAAGTAGGATTTCACAGATTTTACTAATATGTGCCATCCCTTCCAGGTTCATAACAACTTAATTCATTAACCCCTAGAGTTGATATATAAAACTATGTACTCTTTCAATTTTCTATGGGGAATGGATGTAGTGTGACCTTATCCTATTACAACTGTTACACGGTTCAAGTACATCTTTACTACTACCGATTTCTTCTCTAAATGGGATAAGGCAATACCTCTTAAAGAAGTCGGATCTAAAAGCATTATTATCTTTTTCAAAGATAATATCATTACCAGATTTTGTGTCCCTCATACCATATTGTTGGAAAATGGCACGAATTTCTGTTCTGATGAGGTAGGGAATTTATATCATGAATACAATATCAAATTCAACCATTCATTCGGCTATCATGCAACAACAAATGGAAAGATATAGGTTTTTAACAAAACATTTTCCAAAATACTCAATAATATGGTGGATAAAGATAAAAAAGTCTTATCCTGATAAAATCTGGCATGCCTTATGGGCTTATCAAACTACTACTCATACTTCCACATGGTCTACCCTATACTCATTGGTATATGGAACAGAATCAGTCTTTCCCATTGAAATTCAATTTCCTTTACACCGAGTTGCTGTTTGTGATCATCTATCTACAGATGAGTAGTCTTAGAAGAAAAAAAGATGAGGTGGAGTGATTGGATGAAAAGATATTTCATACCTTTCATCACTAAAAATTATATCATAACTGAATAGTACGATATATCAATAATAAATATTATATCCATTCATTCCTCTAAGGAGAATTGGTATTTGTCCTTAGGACTCTAATGATACCTGGAAAGAAGGCTCCAAAACATGAGCCAAAGTGGTAAGGACCTTACTCCATACATAAGTTCTACTCTAATGGAGCTTATTACTTAATCTTAATGGATGGAGAACTCACTAAAACTTCAACCAATGCAAGGTTCCTAAAGAAATACTTTATGTAATCATAAAGAGTACATCCTAGTTGTATGATTTAAAATGTGTAAAAACCAGCATCCTAGTTTTATGATGTTAAATTATATATCACCATATACATATGGGTTGTATAATGTTAAACAGCATAGCATCTTTATCCTTATCTCATGACGTTAAACTGCAAAACATGAGGTCCTGGTCACATGACTTTAAACTACAAAACACTATTTTCCTCACCACATGACATTAAAATATATGGTTAACATATCCTTCATTTTATGTTAATAAATCTCCCCAGATACCACAAATTGACATTATTTTTTATCTCATAAAACATGGTAATATTTCATGTGTAATCATTACTCACATCATTTCCACTCCCTAGTGGCACTTGAACCCCATTTTTTTATGTTTGAATCAAACCTGTATAGGGACCCCTTTTCAAGAACTATGTGTGGCTTGATTCTCATTCCAATGAGATAAGTAGTGACACCCAAATCTTCTGTCTTGGGACCATCCACAACCATAAATGAAAAAATTCCCTCTTTCTTTACATGTGATTTAATTCTATACTAGGAACCATTACAAAAAAATGGATTGATTATCATACCATATTGTATTTTGGGCCCTACAAATATTTTGGAAAGTATTAATGCCCCTTTTTTCACATCAACATTCAATTGGTGTGGGGAACCACCTTCAAGAACTATGTGTGGATTAATTCTTTCCCCAGTAAGATACATAGTGATTATCGGATCTATAATCATGGGTCCAGCTGTAATGTTGAAAAATTCCCTTCACCCTTGTGCATATGAATAAAACTTGCATAGGGAACATATCAAGAACTACGTGTGGCTTGATTATTGACTAAGAAATATACAAAGTGATTCATGGATTTCAAATCCTAGTTCGAGTCATGATTAATCATTAATCCCCTTTAGTTCTTGTGTATGGATCATATCTACATAGGGAACCTTTCAAGAACTATGTGTGTCTTCATAATTTCCCCTATCAAGATACATAGTAACTCCTGGGTCTTATCCCCTTGTCTAGTTGTAATATTTATTTCATATAAGGTCACCCACATCCTTTTCTCATGGTGATAAACTGCTTGGAAAGAACTATATATGGATTGATTCTCATTCTAATGAGTTATGTAGAGACATACAAATCTCAAATCTTGGGCCCAACTATGACTAAAAAACCCTTCCTCCTATAAAAATTTAGTTGGTTTGGGGAATCATCTTCAATAACTACATAAAAATTTATTATCATCCTAATGAGATATGTAGTGAATCCCAAATCTTTAATATTATGTCCAATCATGATTAAAAAACTCCCTCACTTCTTGTGTGCATGATTCAAACCTGTAAAAGAAATATTTCTCTAAGAACTATGTGTGGTTTGATTATCATTCCAATGAGATATGTAGTGACACTTAGATATTCTATCTCGGGTCTAGCCACAAATAAAATAAAATCCTTCTTTACCTATGTGAATAAATCAAACCTGTATAGGGAACATTTAAAGAACTATGTGTGGCTTGATTCTAATCCCAATGATATGTGTAGTGATTCCCAGATCTCCAAACCTAGGCTCGTCTTTGATTTTGTAAGATAAATGTAACACCATAAGATTTCATAGTACGTTAGTTCTTCAAAGTAATTCAATAACTTACACTACACGCAACATCAGGTTCAAGCGCACCACGACATACCAAACTAGTCATTCAAAAGCAGTTATAAATAGTATTAACAGAATTTTGAACATTATATAACCCTTATAATTTTAGAATCCATATTATGAGTTTCTTATACATAATGTAAGGACAAATTCATTTTTTTCAGATAAAGAAGTATTTTTCAAAAAAAATCAATTTTGCCGCCTTTTAATAGAGAACCATTTTTAAATCCAATATTTGAAACTTTTATATAATCAATTTGACAAAATAAACTTCTTATTTGGTATCGAGACATAAGAATTTAGTTTCAATAAATTTTTGGTGTTTTTCTGATAACTTTCCTATTTGGGTGAATAGTGAAAAATAATATATTTTAACTGAAAACAACTTTTTTAATCAGAATAATTTATAGTGTTCAACTATACATATGAATGGTTTGGATATGTAATTAGATTATATTTTTACCATTTAATCAAATTTTTGTCATTGGAAGTAATTTCACTTTGAAATTGGACAAAAACAAATGAAAATCTTTTGGTAGTTATTATTTCATAAAAATACACTTTTTGGTTTTGACAATTGGAATTAATTTTAAACTAATAAATTCAATTTCTATGTTTTTAATTTGGTAAAATAGACTTCATTTTTGAATTCAGGATATCAAAATTAGCTTAGGGTGAATTTTTTGTATGTTTCAGAAAATGTTTAATTTTTAATGAATAGTGAAAAACACTGAGTTATAGTTTAAAACCAAATTTTTATTTAAATAATTATTTATTTTATTTAAATTTATTTTAGTTCAAAATAGATACATAATACACATATATGTTCATTGTAATTTATTGGAGTCATTTTGTAATAATATTATATATATATAATTTTATTGAACTTTTCGCCGTCTTTTACCCACCTCCTAGGAGAATTTGTAAATTCACATAAAACATGATTTTACCGCTTTTGTGAGTTGAACTTTGAAAATCTGAGAGACACGGTTAATATCAAGGAGTAAAATGTGGTTCAATAAGATAAAAATAATTTTTTGTGAATAGTAACATTTTACTTTTATTTACCACGGTTAAAAGTAAATAGGGTAATTAAGGGTAAAAATGATATGATTATTACCCTAACACATGTCCTAATTCTATTGTATAAGTATAATTTGACCAAAAACAACCTTAGGATTAAAATATGAACCTCTTTGGTCCACTTTAATTATATTAGGACATTTATTATTATTTAATTCAAAGAAGAGTTAAAAAACGTTAAAATCAAAGTTTAATAACTAAAACATTTTTAATATAAGGTTATAAATAAGATAAATTAGATTATAAATATTTATTAGAAAGATAAAGATATTTCATACATAATGGTATTTTATTTATAATTTTTAGACATTAAAAAAGTTAATTTATTTATGACGAAATGGTGATGTAGTAATTACCTAATTAATGAAATATGAAAATAATTGATATTATAAATATCCAAATAAATGTAATTTGAGACTTATTATTAATTCCACTAATTTTGGAGTTTAATATGACATATTATTGTTGGTTAGATGAATTTTTTTAGAATTAATAATGATGTTATGAATTTAGGAAAAACAATATACCAAATAGTGTCAAAATTTACATAAAAGAGTTTTTAAAACAAATATTATATTATTAATTGATATTCTATTCCTAAAAATCTAAGGTTCTGAAAATGTACTTATATAATGATATTTGTATCATTAATTAACCACTTGGGGTTCTCTTGGAAGTATATAGTAAGCTTATTAACCATATAATATAAAAATACAAAGAGACATGGTAAATGTCAAACTATTTAACTATGAGTTTAATCTAAAAGTTACGGTTAATATAGTGAACCAAACCTGTCTAAAACCTATTGGTTGGGTGGTTCTCGACCCATATCCACCTTATACTTTAAATAATTCATTTTGGAGCCACTATAAACCGAAAATGATTTTATTATAAAATAATATGTCAAGATTTTCCTAAGGTGCCCCTCACCCCTCTTATAAAAGAGAAATCCCCCTTCTCTCTAATTCACACCTTAAAAGCCTTTTGGCTCACCCAACCCCTGAAATAATATCCTCTCAACTTTCCTCAATTCATCCTAGAGGCCCTCTGTTGGTTATAAATCCTACTTTGGTAGCCCTTATGTTCAAATCAAAAGGAAGAACCCGAAGAAGAGGTAATAATTTCACCACCCTCTTTCAAGTTCTTTTCTTCTTCCACTTCTTCTTTCTTTGTTATTTACATTCCAAAATAATAACTCCAGTATATTCTATATAATGTGATTTTATTATAAATATGGTACATCCATATTCATTATTCTATCCATCTTTTGAATGACATGTCACCATACGTGCGTACGTACGGATTACCGTCTCCACGTCGTGGTGTAATTGTTATTCAATACATTATTATTTGGATGGGTATAATAATGATGTGTAATTCATATAAATAATAAATTTAAAATGATAATGATTTTGTATATATGATATAACATCCAATTATATATTATTTTAATATCAAAAGAATGATATTTTCGCTCGTGCATACGTACCGATTACCGTCTCCAGGAACACGATGAGATTCATTCCCCAACGTCTCCACGAACACGATGAGATTCATTCCCCATCGTATCCATTCAAGAATAAATTTTATTTGATGATTAAAAATAATGTTTAGAGACATGATATCATTGTATATATTAATAGGATACATCCCATCCATAACAAATATTGCTCACATAACAAATAATATAAAGGAAAACGAATTCGTTAACACCCGAAACGATGATAATACTAAGATATTATTAACAAATCAATGTTACAATATCATATATGATATCATATTAATGTATATGATTATTTTATAATTAAATAAAAATTATTTCACCATTATACAGGAGGTTAACCTACCCTCGGCCAAGGAAAAAGTACAAAGTAAGGGGTTTCTTATCTCACTTTTAATTCTGTGAGATTTCCATTGTTCACCACATATTTGTTGCATGTGGTGTATGTACTTCCCATGATTGTATTCAATGTGTAATATACTTTAATTTATGGATATTTACATCATCATTGTATTATCCTTCTTTCATGGTTGTATGTTTCATAAGTTACCAAATCGATAAGGGAATTTGAAATTTCAATTTCCACTCATTCGGCTTTACACATACTTCATTGACTATTTTACTCCAAGATTATGTGTGGAATCACTATTCATTTTCTTATGTCATAATTTCAACTCCCCTTTCTGTAGATATACTTTTGATACACATAATCAATCTATTGATAAATTCTCAAGTCATCGATATAAACTTGATAAGAGTAATTTTAACTCAATATCCATTTGTTGAGTTAAATATCCAATTCATTGGTGTTGTTTTTACAAGAATATGTGTGAATGTCTTCTGATTTATTTACACTGAATATCCAATCATATTGAGTTTATTTATATTTTTCACACATAATTATGTCATTGATTTATCATTAACCTAAGGATACGGTCTTTATAAGAAGTTTCATCTCAATTTACATTCCATGGAGACTTCTTTGTTGTTATACACCAAATCACTTTTATATGGTGTATATAATGTACATAGACATAGTATATCATGAATCCCTTTATTCTCATTATATTACAAAGTTTTTATTACCTCAATTATTTGTATTCAATTGTCTCTCTTTTGGTTAGAAACTCTAACTAAAATATCATTTTTAAATGTTTTAAAGATTTTTTCTTCTAAATAGTTCTCATTAATGTCCATGTTTTAAAAATAGTTTTAAGTATTTATTTATATGGAAATTAATGTTTTAAAATTAAAATTCCTTTTAAAAGTTTTAAAGTGGTATGGTACACTTTGATTCAAAAATCTATTTTAAAACGGCTTCTTGACAATTAGTGTGACTTTTAAATGTTTTCAAGAAAAATGGGGTATTTCTCTCAAATAGTTTTGATGATTATTTTCATATATGTCAATATCCTTCATTATTCTCGATTGAGGTTAATCTATTACAATAAAATATTCCATATTGTATTTAATGAGTTATGTATGACTGTGGATGTGCTATTTTTATACCATTCATGGTTTGTGGATAATGTATTGACATTTCGTATACTAGTTTTAATACGACTGTTTATGTTATGTTTCAAACATTTCATATGAGGAATGAATTGGACTTAGTAAGTGACGGGTGGAGCCTGTTATAGCTCCTCAATGCATCGGCAGGTCTCATGAGACAAACTAGTGTCTTGGCACAAGTCCTTGATAAAATCTTATTTGTAGTATTGGCACAAGGCCTTGACTATGTGGATAGGATAGTCTGGCATTATGCATTCCATTATTATGAAAGTGGTTATTGATATTTCATGTGATTATTCAACTAGTATAATATCCATGTGAATAAGTAAATGGCATTATTTAATTTTTTTCCATATTATATTTAAGTTCAAGTTTAAAAGGCTTTTGTTTTAGTTATACATTGCCTTAAATGTTTATGCTTAATTATAAAAGTTTCCGCTATATTTTCATTATTACTGAGCATCAGAGCTCACCCCTTTATATGTTTTATTTTTTCCAGGATGTGAAGAAGTATTTTATGACTGATCTGCAGGGATAGTCTGAGGGGATATGAGTGTGGTCTATGGAAACAATGTTGTTATTGTTTTTTATTTTATGATGTTATGTAAACCTTATGAATGTATCTAGTACTTCCAAGGATACTAAACCAATTGGTATGTCAAGACTTGATCTTTTGTGATCATGCCAATGTTATGTAATAATGCACTGAATCTGGGTAACTAGGTTCAAGACGTTATAATAAAACCCCCTTCCATTTCCTCATGCATTAATTAGATCTATGTAGGGATATCTTATAGGGATTCTGAGTTGATTCTTACTATAATAAGATACATGGTGATGCATAGAATTCCAATATTAGGCCCATCCATCAGCCTGGGAATTATATAAAAAAAATACCTCTTACTCATGTCAAAACTTGATTGATATGGGGACTAATTTCAAGAACTATGTGTGGATTTATTCTTACTCCATCGTGATACATAGTGATGCCCGGGCCCTATACCCTAGCTCATCCAACACTTAATTACCATACCTATATCCTCCCCTTATGTTACCTTTGTGTTTCAGAAGAAACATTTCCCACTCCTTGTTTATCACATTGAGAATAGATCACATGGAATTAGGAATTGGGTAAAGAGATTATCTGTATAAATAAGGTTTCTAAATTCTTATTGGGGTTTTCAATGGTTTTGGTTGTAAGATCTTAAAAGGCACACTATATTTCCTCACTACATGATGATAAAATGCATGGACCTTCATTTAAGAACTATGTATGGATTGATTCTCTCCCTTGTGAGATACGTAGTCACGTCTAATTTTTCAATATTGGGCCCAACCACATCACAACATGAAAACCCATCTACTCTTCTATTTATGAGTTAGATCTATAAGAGGAATTCCAATATGAGTTCTAATTTTATACATGAACTCGTATTTGTAAGAATTATGTGTGGATTGATTCTTACTCCCACAAGATACGTAGTAACACTTGGACTCTATTCCCTAGTTCAGCTGCATTGTCTTTTGTAATTTCATCTTGAGAGACCTGAGCCCTTATCACAATACATTAAACTGCATGATAAATGTCTTTACCACATAACATAAAACTGCACGGATCCACCCCTTCCCTTCATGTCGGGTAATTCATTATCCTTACCGCATGACATTAAACTGAATGGTATTCATAGAACTATGTATGACTTGATTCTCATTCCATTTGAGATATATAGTGAAAACTAAGCCTCGTATCCTATTTCTAACCATGAGAAAAATGTAAATTCCCCCTATCCTATATACGATCAAAATATATGTAGGATGTTATTGTTTGGCTATACGGCACATGCCCTAGTTGGCCCTGCATAATATATCCCCCATAACGAGTTTTTCAAATAGTGGTAACTTAGTTCTGGGAGAAGTCTCTTTTGTCCCATTAAGCATTAATGGCAGTATGCAGGAGCCCCATAATTTAAATCGGTCATCCTTTGTGTATTTGTCTCATATCCTTTCTCTCGACCTAAATGTCTCCAAAACTATGGTCTACATTTTCCATATCCATATGTTCAAAGCATATTGGAATGAATTTAGGCTATTTGAACACATATTATCCTTTGTTTCCATAATATTATAGTCCAAGTCATATGACCGAAAACTATAGGCACCGTAGTTCCTAAATTTGGTTCAGACCATCATAGAGATCCTATTTCTCCAATTCTTTGGAAATCACAACTAGAAATACCCCTTCTGTATTCAAGTACTTTTCTCCACAAACTAGACTCTTTAATTGGGATGATTTGAATCTCCATAAACATTAATCATATTTAATTAATATAATTTCATAATTCTAAAGAGCTTCTTTACGTGACAATGTAATTTGTTCCCCAGTTGGTATTGCATAAAATTTACCTACAAAATGGGCATGTTAGCAAAAGGATTCCACTTTTTTCTATGCAGAACATGCCTCAGTTTCCCCTTTATAATATAGCTCCCATGATGAGTTTGTTGAGCATTGGTAACTTCATTCTTAGAAGATACATCCTCTAAAATTATTAGTCCTTTTCCCATGTCATTCTTCCGATTCAGAAATCCCCAAATTAAAACATATAACTCTCCATTTTCATAAATGAATATGGTAGCAGATTTCCATAAAAATTACTAAGAATTAGGGAACCATAAAATCTTTACTTAGAGCTAAAGACCTTAAAATAACATCCCCATAATTTCCTTGTTGTTTTACTTTAAACTACACATCCACCTAATTTCCTTGCTACATGACATTGAAATACATAAAATATTATAAAAAATCCCTTAATGTCTTTATTGTATGAATTGAAACTGCACATCATAATGCCATTGTTATATGACATTAAACTGCATATAAAAATATCAAAAATCTAATTTCTGACAAATATATCCTCCTTTAGACACTAAATTTGTAGAGGATTGGTTCCTTATTCATGGCCTATATTAGCATAGATAGACCCCTTTATTTTCATACACCTTTCCTTGGCAATTCCACCCATTGTGGTCTTTAGAAATCTAAATCTTGAACCCCTTTTTTATCAGTAGTAGAATTTCAAAATTACTAGGAACACTTTTACCTGAATATGTAGTGCATTCCCTAGTAGTCTTGCATAATTCATCCGCATAATGGGCATGTCAGCCTACAGATACCACTACTTGGCTATGCAGTACATGCCCTAATTTTCCTTGCATAAAACATCTCTGATAATGGGTTTTTCAATTGGAGGTAACTTGGTTCTCATGATATACCTCCTTTATTCTTATTCATCAATTTTTAGATTTGGAGACCACAAAAAACATGAATCAAGATTCCAATGGGAAGTATCTGAATAATATTGGCACCTTCCTAGCCATCATGCTTTGTTTGGATTTTAATCTTAAAATTAATTGTCAAATATATTAGACCTAAAACACTAGATTTATTAGTCTAACATGCATGACTATAAACTTCCCACAAAAAGAGACATAATACCCACTCGGATAAAAATCTATAATGGTTAATCAGGCAAAAGTCAATTCTCACCTCGCTAGACCTACACTTTGTATAGCTTAAGAAATATCAAGTGATAAAATGTTAAAATACAAAACTTGTTTGGATAAAAACCTAAAAAGGGTAGCCTAATAAAAAATGAGTTTCACCAACTAAGTCCCCTCTATGTTGGTTTTAAGGGAAAAAATGGGTAATAACACAAACTACACAAAGTTTTTAAGGTTGTTCATATGACCCTAGCAACAATCAAAATATGCTCACTAGGCCCATTGGCTTAGGTAAAAGTTATAGCACATTCCATCCTTATCATTGTAATTTTGATTACATAGTATGAAAATATCATGTTATGGAAATCAGTTTCAACAGTAAAATTTAAAAAAAAGGGATGAAGACATAGATGATTAGAAAAAAAATTATTTTCATTTATAAGCAAACAAAAATTCCCCAATGTAACACCCACAAATTAGAGTATCTCTATTATAAATCACAAGAGGTCATCAATATATATTTTCATTTATTGAATGTATTTCTATTCCCCATCAACTGCTTTTTGAAGTTCGATCAGCTGACTAGCCTCAGTATTCTTGCCTCGATGAAGTGATTCTTTAGAGTCTAAAATTGAATTCATCCCTTCTATTTGGGCTTCTTCTATCGAGTAATGAAGTTTTTCAATTTCCTTTGTAGTAGTATACAACTCTTGCTGAAGACACAACACTTGACCAGTCTTCTCTTTAGCCTGCTACTTGAATGTTTCCAAATTTGTAGTATGATAGGCCCCATATTGAGATAATGGTGCTCGGAAATAATCAATGTTGACAAGAAGCCTGGATTTTGTTAGATCATGATGATGTTTATTCTCTTGTTCCCACCTCTGAATGGTCTCTTTCACCATAGTATGGAATACACTGTAATCAAGCCCTATGAATCCTAACATGCTTAGTAACATTGAAATCTATGGGATTCATGAGGTCATTTACTTGAAGGATGTTTCATAGATAAGCTTCCATATATCTCATGAAGATTTACGGTGTGAAAGGTGAAGAGCATTCTGAAACTCTCGATTCGATTCAGAATCACTATCATAAGGAGGGATGTACTTCTGGATTAATGCACTTAAAGAATTTATATGTTCTTCTCCCTCCTGAATAGTGGTTCCCTTTCTTCTCAATGCTAGTTCAACTGATGCAGAGGATTCACCTTTAGACCTAGACATATAAGATGATAATTCTACATGCTAAATCAAATATACAGTTAGCTAAAAAATAATGGAAATACTGGTTATAATCACAATGGTTGATAACCCTTACCTAAAAATAGGTTAGCAGCCTAAGAAGGCTCCTCCCCAACATTCCAAACCTCAACAGTTTTGGTTGGCACCACTTAGTGAGGGATGCATTCTTTAACCCTATTAGGATTATCTAGATGAACCTATTGAAGATTTTCTATTTCAAGGTTCACCTAACCCAACTCCTCCTAAATAGTGGGATTGACAATAATATCAATGTCTCTTCTAGGCACCATCATTGTAGAAGCTTCTATAGATGGATCTACACATTTCAACCAATTGTGGTTAGGAAATCAATAATGATAATATTTATTGGATGGAAAATAAAAAATCACATCCATTTGGTGTTGTATAAGGAACTTCAAATTCTTTTAGAGTAGTAGGCATATTAAGATGTTTTAATACATCTTCAAAAGGAATTCCAATATTCATCATAGATTCCAATGAAACCTCATGCCCCGTGTTAGTCTAACAAATGGGATAACTTGGATTGGTTGGTTCATGACACTCCTTCGACGACTTTGGACCCTGAATAGCCTCCTTAGTGAAAGCCATCAGGTCAGCATCAATCATCATAGGGTTTTATGGTGCACGTGACGAATCTAAAATATTACAGAAATGGAAGTCAGATTTGGTTAAACATAGTTTCTCATGAAACAATTCTGACATACTAGATGCCTCCTCTCTCATAGTAGAATGTATAGGAACAATGCTGGGAGAATATGTTGTTTTCTCTAGCCTAGATTCCTCTTCAGTCAAAGGATTTGTTTTATTTGTAGGAATCTGCACTTGATTGGATGTTCCCTCTGTGGTTCCCAGAGGCTAATTCGTAACTTTCTTAAGGGAATAAATGGAAGAATTTCCTAAAATTACAATAATTTTAAACACTTTATATGGATGAAGATCAAATTAATACTGACATGAAAAAATATCCCCTACTTATAAATCATTTACCTATATCTTTTATTCTTCTATGTCTCTGCTTCTTTTCCTTATTGGGGGGACTAGTATCATCATCTCTAAAAACAGGTACTTGAGACTAAAAGCCTCCCTCCATCTCATCCTCCATGGCATGTTTCCCTAAATATATCTCCCCTGATTCATAGGGTGACTCAGCAACACCAATCGTAGTACCACTAGGGTTATACCATGGTGATGGAACTTGAGTAGATTTTCCCTTATTCAGCTACAATTTAAGATGGTATTTCCCTTGAGTAATATTTCATTGACTAAACTCAAATGGAAAAGAAGGAATGAATATGAGAATAAGGAAACATGTATCTTGGGGATTGAAAAAATCACACCATTCCTCAAGAGATAAAGGGTCAATACCTTCAACGGTGCCACGATCTATCATTTCCTTCACTCATTTTTTGGTGGCGATTGAATTTTTGAATTCATATATAAGCATATCCAACTCTCGAATATGAATTTTTACTTCATCAACATTATTCACAAAGTGAATATCATATGAGGCTCGAAGATATCCTATTCATGGAATATGAAACCCCTCACATAAAATATCCCATGTACTTTTAGTATCATAAAACAAATTCTACCATTCTTGAACCACCTATGGTGATACATATTCAGAATACATTCTATCTTGCTGTGAAGATGATCATATATCTTTAGTCCTAATGGGATTCCCAATCCCTACAATTACAAACATTGGATGAGAAAAAGGAACCCGACTATCTTCTAAGCAATGACGACTGGACCGCCTAGGTGAAACTTCAGTTAGTGATACTGGTGAATCCCTCTTGATTCTGGTGGGTGGATTTTATCATGCATGAAGTCACTTTGGTGAGCTAGGAGCCTCATCATCCTCTCTCTTCGACTCTGAATAATCAGCCTCTGAAGGTGAGGAAGCACCTTTCAAATGAGGGTATTCCTTCATACTCCCTCTCTTTAATCTGACCTGAGGAATAGAATTGTTTAACACATCTTCAATATATGATTCATTCCAAGATTCAGCATACCAGAGATTCAATCTACTCTCTTTATCAACTGCATAAAGATTAAACACTATACTTGTCTTCTCCATGTACATTAGCAACCATAACTATTGAGCCACCATTAGATGTTGTTCTAGTGTAATGTAAATTGGAGGGGATACAGTAATCTGTTGTAGGCATTTGAATTGGCATGAAAATATATAAGGATCATAGGCCTCACATATGATTTTGTCTTCAACCCTAGTGGCCAATACTTGATCCCTATAAGCTAGCATATATACCCTCATCTCAAAATTGGTTTTCTTGTCATCAAACAATATTCCTGTAGGTGGATTCCCATAAAGAAAGAAGTGTAATTACTTGAACATACTCAACCCTGTCTTAATGTTAATAGGTTTCAAGGATAGGGGTAAAATACCATATAAAGATTGAACAAATGGTTAGAACAAACTCCCTAGGACCTAGATCCCACTCTGTAAAACATAGGTTCTGAAGTGAGTTGTGATCCATCCCCACAAAACATGAAATGAACATGATATTATAAAAGGATCCTTCCTATATAGAATGAAATAATATTATATGGATATTTTCTAGAATAGGGATACCCAACCCCATCATTTTCCTCTCTTCGAGCTTGGATGTTATAACAAAAGTTTCAGGCCTTACACCACCCTTAGAATCTCTGATTGGCAATAGATATACAATGATCCACAATGATAGGAAACCCTCAAGACATTTTTTAGCATTAATTTTGGAGTTGACTTCACACCCCCCATGTTTCAAACTCTCCTTTATCTAGTGGTGGCCAAAAGGTTCCAAGCGCACCTCTCTTTTCCACCTTGGGACATCTTTTTGGACAGGTGCATGTGGGACCTTTATTCTTTTTCTTCATCAATAATATTTCCATCAACTCCTTTGGATGAATACCCCCTATTGCATGGGAATTTACATTCTTGATCTTGTGAGCTATCTTTAGTAGACCACATGACAAGGCTAGTCCCCTTTCTATATAATTCCATATTTCCCTTAGAGGGATAAATTAATCATACATATCTTTAAGGATCAGAGCTCCAAAGATCTTATAAACATTCCACAAGATTATGCCCACTTCTCCGTGAGTCCGATAGAAAGAATTTGTCTCTTGTCTTCATCAGATCAGCAGCTCTTGTACAAAATCATCATTCATATATACATAGGTTTTCCCTACCCACACAGCTTTGTAAATTCCAAATCCTTCCAGAACATCTTTAAACTCCGCCCACATTTTGCACACCCAGTACACCCATATCCATGTGGGCTAACACACCCTCCTGGATGAAAGTTCCAACTTTTCTTCCATCCCTTCAACTGATCTATCTGACAATCTTAGAGGCTAGACGAATATCAGTGTGGCTTCAGTTATACGGTATGTAGTATAAAATCTGGATCACATGGGCTATGATGCATAACATATGTTTTTTCTTCCATTCTAGCATTGATATATGTTCCTTCACAAGAAATGTTAGCAGAAGAAAAGTTCTTGTATTCTTGAAACCAAGAGATCGGGAGATAATTCTTCAATTCTCTCATGAGGAATCCTCATAGATGGTTATAACCATAAAGTGGTAGATAATTAATCCTTATTAAATCGTGATGATATTTCTTCAGACACTCTATCAGACTAGGAAGGGTGTTGTCACAGACGTCATACTAATCATGCCTTATGATCTCCATCATGTCTTCATTCCTATGACTAGATAATTCATCAATATTTTTGATTCTCATGGGAGCTATTTTATCTTGTAAAAAAAAATCAAATCCATTTTAGATTAGGTTCCTTTTGAAAATTTGAAAATCAATAAAATTTGACTAAGGCATTAACACGAGCATGTGAAACTTTAGTGCGCAAGTACATCGCTCAAGGTTGGGTGCGTAAGTATCATGCCTAATGCAGTTTCACGAATAAGAAAATATTTAGAAAAAAAATGTTGGTATTTTAGACTTATGTATGGAGAGCCATGTTTTATGAATCCTTTGTGATTTTCACTGAAGTGAATCCCTTATATTGATGAGGAAGCTTACTTGTGTACCACTATATTGCATGAAAAACCAGAACATGCGCAACCCATTTCATTTTTTCATCCCATTTTAACTTATCATTTTAACCTCTTTTCATTCATATCCAATCCTAGGGGGGTTTTTTGACACTCCATTCCATCTCATGGATAAAAATTGAAAAATGGAATTGCCTTGAAATAATGAGGAGAAAATTGATGGAGAATGTCAATATTTGCAAAGGCTCAAAGTTTTTTTCTCCCAAGATAGATTGAATCACTACTGGCATGAAAGAACATGTGTACATCCTCACTTATGTTCCAACTCATCACTTGAGTGCAAATCCACCATCACTCAGGGTACTATAATTTCTTATAAATAGACCATTGGGGCATTCATTTGTATGGATGAATTTTATTAAATCCTTATTGTTGCTCTGGTTTCCCTAGTGCTTCACCCAATTCCCCCAAAACCTAGAGGTAGTTCCTTAACACATAAACTGAGGGAATTAAAGGGGGATAGTGATACTTAGGTTCTTAAAGTATTAAAATTAACAACACTTGATCGATTCAATCACCCAACCCACCTGAATGAAGAAGACTAGTGCACCCTCCATTCCTCAAGGACTTTTCTTCTATGGCTCTCTTGTATGAAATATACCATGATGAAACCTCCACTAACACCTCATAATATAAAAAATCTTAGGAAAATTACATTAGTGTGTCTCCCATTTGGATTTGTATTTCTACGGTCAGAGGTTTCCCACAATTGTCCTGCCAAAGTGTTAGGATCCTTGCGAAATCTGTAGATTTTTATATCTATGGTCATGTGGACCCTTAACCTTGGGAAAATGTTGAAGAGTTCCCAGTATCATATTGAAGGTATAGGGCTATGTCCTCCCCTTATCATCTCTAATACTTAGAGCCTCTAGTCCTTGGTTGGGTGGGTAAGGATCACACTTACTTTTCCTTTAAGAGAAAGGATAAGTCTCCCTCCCCAATACGTGACCCATTTGATTGTAGACATCCTAGTGTAAGCCTCTATCCTTTCATGTAGGAGGTTTCATTCTCACTCCTCTCTATAACCTTCACCTTCACCCCTTCCTTACCTTGGACCCTCGTCCAATGTAAAGAGAACAAAGTTAAGTGTCATAGCTCTAGCATCTTCTATCGTAGCCCCTGCCTCTTCCATCATCGAAGGAAGGAAAGTGTGTGGTTTGTTGAATTGTTAACATCCACTTATTTCTCACACCGAGCATGACTCACGTGGGATTAAATATTTCTGATGATTAAAAAACCCACACAATCCACCTGAAGTAATAAACTACAAGAACTCTGATTCTCACCATAACTAGGATACTTAGGAAGCCTTCACCCAGGGCCTGAGCTCACATGACATCCTCCATAGGAGTCCAATCCTAATTCTCTTAATCCAAGAATCCTCATTAGGATTAATCCAAGAATTAATCCCCCTAAGTCTCCAGAAGTTAACACATCTTTCATGGACCCTGTTAAAATGGAATCTGCTTTAGGAGTAAACCCTGGCCTATTTCTCTCAAAGGGTCATACTCCCCTGTGGGGATTAGAAAACTACATGGGATTTGATTCCCATCCAAATGGGATACATAGGAATCCTCCCTAAGGTTAAAACCCAACACTCAAAATAAACCATGTTCTATCTAGACCACATTCCAAGTAGGTTCTAATTCAACTTGGTATATCTTATCCCTTACAAGTTCCTTGGGATGTTTATACATAAGTCCCACACCAATATTTGACTAGGAACCTTCCACCTAGATGTCCTTACCACACGACATTAAACAGTACAGTTGGGACCTTATCACACAAACTTAAAAGGTATGATGTTTTTTAGGAACCAAACTATGTGGGATCTGATTATTTTATAAGGATACATAGAAATCACACCTATGGGTTTGATCCCAACTTCAAAACATCTTTCGTCTCCCAGGATGATGATAAAATCTAGAGTAAACTTATGTCTCCTTGGATGATGATAAATTCCAGAGTGACATTCATCTTCCAAGATGACCATTAACTCCAGAGTTCCCCACTAAGTGGATTAAAAACCAGTATCGTCATGATAATGAACCAATAATATCTAAGTAGTATATAAGAGGATACCATCAATAGAGAACCTAAGATACACAAAGATATCTCCATTGATTAAGAACATTGAATACATACCAGTGATTCTAAATTCCACACATGCAAGTCATTGATTTCTAAATTTCAAGGGAAACTCATGTCACACTTGGTGAATTAATAAAGGATTCATAAATATATCTTGAATCTATAAGAGATTCCTGGAATATTCAATAATTCCCCCTAAAAGGGTGTGACGAGCCCGGCCACCCATCCTCTCAAGTAATGTGTGTTCTCAAGAATTGTTATCCAAACTGTCTGATGAATGCCTGCCTTTTGAAAGAAGGTCCCTATGGATACAGAATAATTGGGCATTTATAGTTCCATAAATAAATCCAATGAAAACCATTCAGATGTAATGATTCTTAAATAGATTCCCAATTTTTATGAAATAGAGACGTTAGCTGCAAATGAGTCCCATTTTTTATGAAACAGAGACGTTAGATGCAAATGAGTCTAAAACTTGGTTATTCCCATAGTGTGGTTGTGAGATACTATATATTATAATTTTTGTGTATCTATATGCTACCCCACCCTATTAGTTATAAAAACTAACACCCTGAGGATTGTGATCCCTGGGTGGTGTTTTCCCTGACATCTTAGTTGGAGGATAGATGTATGACTACCCTCATTGGCCTCTCACTTTTCTCTTGGTAGTTACTTGTGCTGGTATGAACGATGGTTAGTTTTACCATTATTGTTTTAGAGGGATATAATGTCTTGTGGTTATTTCATACACATATATTATGGATATAGTTTCCTAATGACTACAATAGGTATAACATGTATATTCTATGATGGATTAAGGATCCTTACTCGGTGTATGGGCTATAATGGATTGAGATATAATACCCAACATACGATACACCTTATGAGAGCTATGGTGGCCCTCAGAAACTACCTATTTACTTTTTGTTATATGGATGCAGTGGTGAGTTGCATGAGTTTTATTTTGTAGTGCTTCACCTAGGTGTCTGTGGGATAGCCTTTTTGGAGAGAGATGCTCATGACATGCGATGTTGGGGAAAAGTGGCAGAATATTGGGGAAGTAGTATTAGGGAACCCTTGATATTCAATAATATATTTTATTATACTTTATCCAATACTTGGTGATAGTATCCATGGTGATGCAGGGAACTTACTATACCTGTTTAGGTGATGAGTTAGTTTCACTTGTTGTTCACTTTGTTGTAGGTTTCTTTCTTTACTTTTGCACGAGAGGCTCCGGGCAGGGTCCTACTGAGTATACTATTATACTCACCCTACATATATATGAACTATTTTTTAGTTTAGTTGGATTATGTTTTATATCATGATGGTTACTAGTAGTTGGTTGGAAGCAAAAGTTATTTGGGATTTTTGGTCGCTATCGTCTTTACTTTCTTTTGGTACTTATAGTTTTCCCTTTAAATTTTAGAGGTTCTTAAATGACATTAAATTTGAATACTTGGTTTTTATCATATATTTAAGTATCAAAAGGAGTTGGTTGGTGTCTTTATTATCTCTATCTTCTTTATGTTCTTTTCTTTAATGGCAATGCCTCTCATCTGTGTGTTTATTATACCCTTGGTGCTAGTCTCCAACCCGAGGCCTAAGGAAGGCGGGACTCAAGAGTCATTATCTCTATTCTCCCATTTCCGGACCAGGAGGGGTATACTTTGAGGGGAGGGGGTCATGAAAGGGGATCCTTTATAAATGCTTTTTTATTAACATTAATAATGTTCCCTTTTATTAGTTCTTTTTTCTAGTGCTGATAATGTGTACATTTCATAAAAAATTATTTCACTAAAAATAATATATAAATATATTAATATTAACATATATATATATAATATTATTAAATATGATTTATATATGGGTAAATATTAATTTTCACTAAATATATAATATTGTTTATGATGCTTTTGATGGGGCGCACTGCTGCCTCATACTGATGCGCACTGGTGTCACAATTTTTCCCCCACATTCCCACTTTCCAAAGGTAGATAGATTTCATCAATTTATATAATGATGTATTATCCTTGATCAAAATGGGATGATGGAATATTTATTTCTCATTCCATGGATTCCTCCTTGGAACTCATTTCCTTTTCGGAGTTTTCCTCATAGAGTTAATTCATGTTTGTGGAACTCATTCTCAGGGCCATATCTTTGTGGATGCTAGTTAGTTACACTAATTTTTTATGGATATTCCAATGGGCTTTGAAATGGTAGTGAACTTCAATCAGAGAGTAGTAATGTTGGGAATAACTGACATATACATATGCTAGGAACACTGTTCACCTTTCTCTTTCCTCATGGGAGGGAATCTCATGGAGTCATCGCATGTGGATCACGAGGTATCTAGAACTAACGGTGCATGTCTTACAAGGATTTCACCTCACACATTGCATGTTTATCATGAGGTGGCTGATGTCACAGGAAAATATCATCCATGTATTTCACCTTGGGAGTCCCATTTTTAGAATGAGGTAGAATTACTGGAAAGTTCATGAGTTTAACATCTTGTACAGACTGAATGAGACTGATTAGAATGACCTATGGAGCCAGATCATGGAGGTGTGTCTCTCAGAGGGAACACCTAAAATATTTACCAGATGGATGGATTATAACTCTGGTGGATACAGATCCACAGGGTGTTTCACATAAATGGGAGATGTCACACCATGATGGAGGATGTATCAGAATACCCTTGGAGGTAGAAAAATGAGGTGTGTCCCATATATATAAGATACCATACCATGAATCTTTATAGGGGCTCCCATATATTTGAATCTGAAAGGTTCACCCCTAGGAGGTGGCACCAAGGTTTACCATTTTTCAGGATTGAATATTGGAGAGGCATCCTATTTACCCGATTTAGAAGACATGGATCAAAAACCATGTAGTCAAATTCAATAGTTTATGTTAATGTGACTGGACTAATCCATGCAGTTTAACATCATGTGGTAAGGATGCTCAGGCTTCAAAAGGAGCATAGGTGAGGAATGGTATGGGGATTATACATGTATGCTTTCCTTTTCAAAAGGATCTCTCTTGGTTGGATGGTGTGGGGATTATCCATGGGATATTCCCTAATATCTTCTAGGATAAGTGAAGATGTGGTTGGGTATTACGTATGAAAGAAGCCCAAAGGGGCACGAAGGATATGTAGTCTCAAGTAGAGGCATAATCTTACAAGGATGTGGTGGGCAATGGAAAATTAGGGTGGATGTAGATGGAGTGTTGGGTTTGGACCTTGCAAAGGATTTTTACATATCTCAACTAGTTTGGAATCAAATCCCACATAGTTCAGAATGGGATGGTGATTAAACCTAAAGAGGAGGCCCACAGATCATGTGATTGGGGCTTACACAAATGAGTTTCTCATGTGTGATTATAGTTGTTTGGGCTTACACTCAAGAGGATGCTTGAGGTTGGAGGTTGGATTTCATGGTCACTATTAACCTGTAAGCATACATGAGTCATGTTCGGTGAGAGAAAAAAGAGGAAGTAATAGAACTGAAATTTGTGTCACAAATGATGCATAAATGATAGATGATGGGGTTCTTCTTCATGAAATATTCCTGAGGAGGATATCATTCCATGTGAGGAAGATCACATTCTATTTAAGGAATATCTCATTCCATGTGAGTTGGATATAATTCCATGTGAGGAGGATCTCATTTCATTTGAGTCGTACATGGAACATCCTATGATTTTTGTACAGGGAGTGTGGGGGTTACAGATGGAAGCTACCCAATATGTGAGAATCATCACATGGTGGGTAAGAAGGTGAATCCCATGATGATCCAACTTGGGGTATCCTGAATTTATCATGTGGGGTAAGACTACAGTTTTATGTCATGTGTTGAGGAAGTTGGTGCTATGCAGTTTTATGTCTTACAGTGCAAATGTGAGAGACTCACTTCTTACCCCTTGAGCTTACATAACTATCACACATGCACCCTTCGTAGGGGCATGGCTTCAGTAGTTCCATGCTTCAATGGTGTGAAGGAGTGGTTGATCATGAGGTCCATGTTAGAATTATTATACTGAGATGAAAAATGTTTTAGTGTACCTATACTGAGAAGAAAAAGGTTGTTGGGTATCTTAGGGAGCACTTGAAGTGGAGTGTTCCATAATCATGGGTGGAACATGACATGTAGAGACCTGAGGTATGGACAACTGATCCTGAATAGATGTGGAGGCTTCATGAACTCAACCTTCATGAATAGATTTCACAAAATGGATGCATCATGGGGAGGCCCATGAGAGGGGATTCATTAAGCATAGGTCCTCACAAAGAGGTTCTTCATGAATCTCAGGTGCTTCATAGAGATCAGGGGCTTCATGATAGAGTAGGCTTCATGAAACAGGGTGACCCAGTCTCAAGATGATGTCTTGGCTAAGGAAAGAAGTGATTTTTAGAGGCTTAATGCTTCATGAAGCCTTAAGTAACCCTGATATCCTTCTTCCTTCATGAAGGGTGTAGACCTTCATGAAGGAATCCTCACCATAGGTGGAGACTTTCAATAATGTACCAAAGTGGTTTTTGGGAATCCCATGTACATTATGTAATGACCCGAACTGTTATAAATAAAATTACCCTTTTGATTTAACTAAAATACATATTATGTAATATGGTTATAGAAAACACATGCACTTATTTTGTTTTATTATATAAAATTGAATTTAAAAAACCATTATGTATCATTGATGTTGATAATATAGTTTTTGAACAGTGATCACATGATTATTATAAATATCAGGTTTTAACAAATCTAATTAACACAGACAAATGAAATGATGGCCTAAACTAGAAGTATCATACCCTATGAAACCAATTTATTAGAGATTATAAGGGATGTATCATTTCAATTATTTTCCCTTGGCCAAGCCCATGATGAGATCCAATAACTTAATCATGAGCAAAACTGTTTACGAGAGAAGTTCATGTTCATTGAGATCACAGCCCAAACCATGTTCACCGAACAACCCCATGAAAATCCCACCATCATGAACCTTTATCTTAGAATGTTTTTTAGTATATTAATATGATATGTTTCAATACCCTAACAATAGGAATTTGTACATTTTTTTATATATCAATTAATATATTTTCATCCTATTATTGTTACTTTGTATATGATTTTTATTTTGATACAATAAAGCACTAATTATATTTTTGGTTAATATTAAAATTCAATTAATGAATTAATGAATTAATTTATTTTTAAAATAAATTATATTTTAATATTATTAAATAATTTATATCAAATATAAATGATCGTATAATTTTTATGAATTCAAATTTATTTTTTATAAGGGTTTAAAAACTTTTTTTTTTCAAAAACTCAAAATTTCATAATAAATGTAAATTTTATTTGAAAAGTTAAAATTCATATATTTAGGAAATATTTTTAGATAAAATTAATATTATTTTTTGAATCATAACATTGATATTGTCCAATGGTGAATTTTTCATAATTTTCTGAGACGGTCAAATGTTCGGTTAAAAATTATATATCGTATAAATATAATTTGTGTTTTATGACCTCACAATGACCCAATGGTGGTGTAATAATTACTATAAATTGGATAAAAGACCCAATAAATGTTTTAAATTTTAAATTATTTGATTTTAAGTTTATTTAATTTATTTTGTAAAACCATTATTAATCCTTCGAAACCTATAATATATTTTAAAGTTTTAAAAACATTTCTTTAAAAGTGTGACTCACCTCCACATAATAAAGTACATTATTTTAATAATATAATCACTTAGACTTATAAAATAATAAAAACCACTTCAATTTTCATAAAACATGGGAAAAATCATGGGATGGTTAGTGTTTTTGGATATTTTATTATGTAGAGTCCAAAACATAAATAATAAAAGAAAACCCCCTATTTTCCTATATAAACCAACCCAATATCCCATTTCTATTCAATAAAATTTCTTTTAGAATGTCCATACTATTCACTCTACTATATATATTCCTAATAAGGTTCCCCCAAGCTCTAAAGAAACCCCTCCTATGCTTTTGGAGTCACACACTCAAGTAAGGTATTTCTCTCCTCTCCCTTCAATTTAAGCTCCTCCATTGAAATTAGACTTTTTAATTTCAATTTATTATATTTCCACTCATTTATAACAATTATATTACTATCCAATTTTTTTTATTTTAATGCAATATAAATTATCCTCTCTCATTTTTATCATTACCTAAGTCGTTACTAAACCAAAATTTTGTAAGGGATTTCTCTATTTTCATTTCTATTCATGAACTTATTTTTTATAATTTATCTTAAATTGTATTTGATTATGTTGGGATATGAACTTACATATTATACATACATTCAAATTAATTAATAAATTATTATATCCACTTTAACTATAATTAATCCTCCCATGATCCTTTGTGTACACCCGTTACCATGTCGAAATATAGTTCGGATTCTTTTCTTTATTCAAGTTTCTTCATTAACTTATGCCTTTTATTTCTAATTTATAATGTTGGGATATGTTTTTACATGTCCCCATTACATCCCATCTTATTTATATTCGATGATATACTATTTTATCTCTCATCAACCCATTTTTATTAATCTTTAAGTGACGTTATTATGCTGCTGAAATTTTACCGTGATTATTTTCATGCCAAAACAATTGTAGTGAATACCATAACCATTTCCTATAGAGGGTGTTCAAATTTATGTACATATTATATTTTATTACGGACTAAAATATATTTATTTTACACTCCTTAATCATGGAATAAATTATGATAATGAATGAGATCATTTTGTACGATATATGTGGCACACTAAAACATGGGAAAGAAATGAATGTGACAGGGGCACCCAGAATTATATAGTGCTCCAATGCATTGAGTAATGTTTACTATCATGATACATCATGTTGGGATAAGAAATAAACCTCATTAATTTATGGGACTTTTTTCCACCATGATTTATTGGTGGTTTATCCTTGACCTATGTTTAAGATGTAGTGTTTTAAGCTGTTTCTACATTTCCCATGTTATGATTATCATGCTATATCATGTATTATGGTCTATTTTTATGATTACTAATATTTTAACACCCCGTTTATATGATTATTTTCTAATAATTACCACCTTATTCTATGTTTATTCCCTTACTGGTCTTTATAGCTCTCCCCTATCTTATGTTTTTCCCTAGGTTATCTCATACAGTTTTAGAAGCCATGGAATTTTAGAAGCAGGTTAGGAATTTTTTTAATTATTTAGTTGTATCCCATGTTAAAGATGTTATTCTATGTACCTAATTCAAAAATACATTGTACTTCTTGATCTCCTAGATTTTATAAACTGTAATTTTAAGTAATAAATCATGAATAAATATATAATAAAGAACATGGTTGTTATATTTGGTATCAAAGTAAAAGTTTAGTTATTTTTGGGATTAGGATTAGAAAACTATAGAGAAAGAAATAGGGATAATACTAAGAATAAAAACATCACTAAATTTTGGTAATTATAGATTAAGTGGTTTATCAATAAAATACATCCCTTCCTGGATACTACAAGTGTACATGGTTCTGGCATAGATGTACATAGGGGTAACAACTCCGAAAATGTGTCCTTGTCTTCACTCAGGGTAACCTAGTACACAACAATGGGTCTTACTATAACCTTGTCTAAAACTCCTAAGGGATATTCATTGGTAAGTTCATGAGCTCATTATGAACCATTATCAAGGGAACTAAAAAATTACCATAAGAATATATGTTAGGAAATAGATCATCGATAACATATATTGAAGTATATAAATTCATAAGTTAAAAAATAAATGTAATTAATAATTTATCCCATTAATATCATTTTATTACCTTTTATATTTTTAATAGTTTAAAATATTCATCCTTAATTTTTCCTTTTATTATAGCCAATCACCAGAAATAGGAGGAATTGGGTAAACAATCAATGTGATGCACAATGTGATGACTTACCCAGTAAGATGTCCAACCTGATTAGAGCTTGAATCGCAAACTTTATAATGATACTCCCTCATCTGAATCAGGTTATGAATAGAATATTAGATCAAGATAATCTCCCTAATCCCCCTAAGAGCTACAATCTTGATCTTCATATGACAAAGTCCTCCTACTTTCAATAGATCATCAGATTTATTAATTGTTGAACAATGGATTAACTCCATTGAGAAGATATTATCCATTTGTCAATTTTATAAGAAAGATAAGGTTCTACTATATATTTACTATTTAAAGGGCGAAGTTGATTAGTGGTAGACATTAATCAAAAATACTAAATCTGAGGAAGTGATCGAAGTGATGGAGTGGAAAAAATTCTATAAAATGTTTTTCGTTAAATATTTTTCCTCACACTATATAAATTAAAATGGAAAGGTATTTCATATCCCTCAAGAAAAAAAGATATGGAATCTACCAATCTATATGAGGAAAACATTACAAGACTTTTACAATATTCCTCTAACTTTTTCATTACCCCAGAATTCAAGGTTGACAACTTCTATTGGTGGTATAAAACCTAGACTACAAAAATCCTTGGCGATCCATGAATTTAATAGCTATGAAGGAATTGTTCGATCTACCATCAAAGTCAAAATGGATATTCGAGAATACCAAGGGTTTCATGGGTATAAGAATAGGAATGTGGAGTTTAATTTTGGTGGTCTGATGGAGAAATATAATGATTCTAAGAAATTTCAGCATCCCACTTGTCAAAGGCAAGGAAAGAAGCACCCTGAAAGTTTATTAAGGGGGCGGAGAAATGCTTTAGGTGTGAGAAGGAAGAGTATCTAGCTAACAATTACTAATAGGAGAAACCCTCTAATATTATGGAGGAAATAATTCTCCAGTCAACTCTTAGTGCATTGTTTATTGTTTCAACTGCAAAGAACCAGGGCACTTTGAAAACCAATGTATTAATCCAAGGGTTTTTAGAGACAACTAACAACCTCCAAGGTAGCAAGGTAAAGCATTTTCAATCATAACGTTTGGGGTGGATACCAACAATGAAGTGGTGATATGTAAACTAGTTATTCATTCATGAATATTGAATATACTTTTTGATTTTGGTTCTATGGATTCCTTCATATCATGAAATTTTAGAAGAAATATCCAAACACCACCAAAAATCATAGAAGTAGAGCTATCGGTGAAAATAGAAAATGGTAAAATTATTATGTCCCAAGTAAATAACTCCTCCCGTGTCAATGTTTGTGGGATTAACTTCCTAGAAAACGTTTTCATACACCCTTTGTGGAATTTGATGCAATCTTGGGCATGGATTATCTTTACCTATATAGATCCAACATAAATTGTCAGGAGAAGGAACTCACCCTTCATATCACGAATCATCCACTGATTCTGTACAAGTGAGAAGGAGGAGGATGAATCTTCTTTAGAACCAACATCTAAAGAATGGATTTTATATCCTTAAGATCAATCATATCAAGCTAAAATAATTGAGTCTAAGGAAATAATAATCCTTGAATACATGCCTATTGTGAGGGAATAAGCTGAGGTGTTTCTCAAGGAATTGTCTGGTCTTCCTCCAAACTAAGAGGGTGAATTTTAAATCAAGATTATACTTGGGGAATTACCATTATCCAAGACTCTATATAGAATTGATTTTGTGGAACTTGAGGATATAAAAAAACAAATACAATAGAATATAGATAAAGGGATGATACACCCAAGTTCTTCACCATGGGATGCACCAGTTCTCTTCATCAAGAAGAAGGATGGGTCAATGCACCTTTCCACTGATTATCATGATCTCAACAAGACCACAATAAAGAACAAGTATCCACTACCATGGATTGATTACTTGTTCAATAAAATATATGGAGAAAAATAATTATCTAAGTTAGATCTTGGGCCAAGATATTATCAAGTCAGGGTGAATAATGAAGATATCCCCAAGACCACTTTTTGTATAAGTTATTGGCACTATGAGTTCATAGTGATGCCTTTTGGGTTCACTAATGCCCTAGAAATATTCATGGCCTTGATGAATAGAGTCTTTAAATATTACCTCGAAAACTTTTTTATAGTATTTATAGATGATATTATAATATACTCTAAAACCAAGGAATAACATGAGAAGCATCTGAGCACTATGGTAAAGTCCTTGTCAAAGGAGAAGCTTTATGCCAAGTACAAAAAATGTGAGTTCTAGTTGAAGGAAGTATCATTATTTGGGAACATCATTACAATAAATGGGATCTATATGGACCCTTAAATGACCTACGTAATTAAAGTATGGATGAGGAAAATATCTATGACAAATATCTATATCTCCCTTGGGTAAGCTAGGTATTGTTTCTGATTTTTGAGAAATTTCTCATGATTTTCAAACACTCTTACAAAGCTAACTTGGAAGGGAGTTATTTTTTCTTGGAATAATAAATGTGAAGAGAGGTTAAGGAGCTAAAAAGGATGCTTATCATAGAACTAGTGCTCACACTTCCCATAATTGGAGATATTTTCTTGGTATTCATTGATTCTTCAAATAATGGATTAGGTTGTGTGTTAATGAAGAATGAAAATTTCATAGCTTATGCTTCAAGGAAGTTGAATTTTCATTAACAAAACTTCCCAATTCATGATCTGAAGTTGTCTATAGTGATATTCGCTTTGAAAATATGGAAGAATTATCTCTTTGGGGAGAAATTTAAAATATATATTAATCACGAATTCCTCATGTGTATATTAATATAAAAAGAGATCAATATGCACCAATGAAGATGGTTGGATCTGATCAAGGACTATGAATTATCAATCCACTACCATCATGGTAAAGAGAATTAAGTGGTGGATGATATAAGTAAAAATGATCCAATAATTCTATAATTATTGAGAATTCAGAATGGTCCTATTTTTAGATTTAGAAAGGGTAGACATGGGAATCATAAATGAAGGAACATCATCAATAATTTTACAAATGATTTCTCAACCGACCCTTTTAGAGAAGTTAAAAGATTCTCAAAGGGGTAATGTAGGGATTTAGGAGAAATTAGAAGCTATAAGAAAATTAAATCCTCAAGGTTGTATATTAATGAAGAATTAGTTGGGAGATTTGGGTCAAAACTATGTGTACAATCAAATCTGGATTTAAAGGAGTTTTTGGATGATGTACATAGTTTGAATTTCTCCATTTACCTAGGAAGAAAAAAGATGTATCATGATATTTCAGATAACTATTGGTCAGAAAATATGAATAATAATATCATTGAATATACATCAAAGTGTCAGGTATGTCAGTAAGTGAAGCCAAAAAGATATAAGTATAAGGGGATGATGTAACCATTACCCATACCAAAATGGAAATGGGACAATATCACCATGGGATTTGTCATTGTAATTCTGAATACATCCAAAGGAAACAATTCTATATGGTTTTTTGTTGATCATCTTACAAATATGTATCACTTTATTTAGGTTTGAGAGGATTTCTCGCTTGATCAACTTGCCAGGATATACATCAAAGAAGTGGAAATTATGTATTGAGTACCACTATCGATTGTATCTGATCAAGATCCAAGATTCACCTCCAAATTATGGAAAAGCATTCAACGTGATCTAAACACTGAAATGAACTTCATTATGGCTCATCATCCTCAAACTGATGTCCAATCTGAGCGAACTATTTAGACACTAGAATACATGTTGTGATCATGTTCTATGGACTTAAAAGTTTGATGGGACCAACATATACCTATGGTCGAGTTCTCTTACAAGAAAAGTTTCCACTTGAGCATCCAAATGGATCCCTATGAATACCTTTATGGGAAGAGGTGAAAAATGTTTTCATGTTGGGATGAATTTTTGGAATGAAAACTACTAGGTACTGAAATGGTCGAGGAAATTGTGGAAAAGGTTAAGGTCATTCAGTAGCACATAAAGGATACTCAGAGTAGACAGAAGAATTATGCTAACAATCATAGATGAGACCTAGATTTTGATGTTAGAAACATGTTATTCTTTAGCATATCTCCATGGAATAAATTGATGAGATTTATTAAAAAGGGAAATCTTAGTCCAAGATACATTGGTCCCTTTAAGATCCTTGATCACATTAGAGCAGCATCCTAAAGACTTTCACTCCCACAGAACCTATCTCAAGTACATGACTTATTACATGTATCCCACTTTAGAAATTAAATGCTATAACCCTTACATGTACTCAATATAAAGGTGTTACTATTAGAGAATGACCTTTCCTATGAGGAGTGGTCGGTGATGATCTAAGATCGTAGAGGACTCGTTCTATAAAATAATACAATGCTCCTATTTAAAGTGCATTGGATAAGATAAAATTTTGAAGAAGCAGTGTGGGAACTGGAAAAAGTGATGTCAAATATTTACCCTCATTTTTTTAGTGTGGGAAATGAATATTTTGAGGGTGAAATTTCCTAAGGGGGGAGATTGTAATGACCCAAAATGTTATAAATAAAATTCCCCTTTCAATTTAATTGAATTCCTTATTATATAAAATGGTCATTGAAAACACATACACTTAATTATTTTACTATATACAATTGTATTTAAAATAATATTAATTATCATTATCTTTGATAATATATTCATTGAATATTGGTCACATGATTAGTATAAATATATGGTTTTAACAAATCCAATTGACATAGACAAAGGAACTAAAGGCCTCAACCAGTAGAATCGTACCCTATAAAGCCCATTTATTAGAGTTTATAAGGGAGTTATCATTTATAGGATTTTCCCTAGACCAATCCCAATATTATATCTAACAATTTAATCATGAGTGAAACCATTTATGGGAAAATTTCAAGCTTATCGAGATCACGACCCAAACCATGTTCGCTGAACCACCCCATGAATGTCCCATCATCGCACAGCTTACTTTTAGGGAATTTTCTGGTGTATTAAAGGGATATGTATAAATAACCTATCTATATGAATATGTAAATTATTTTTAATAGAATAATGAATATATTTTCATCCTATTATTGTTACTTTGTAAATGATTTTTATTGTGATATAATAAAGCATAAATTGTATTTTTGGTTAACATTAAAATTAAATTAATGAATTAATGAATTAATGGATTGATGTATTTTTTAAATAAATAATATTTTAATATTATTAAATAATTTTTATCAAAAAAATTATCATATAAGTTTTATCAAGTCAGATGTAGTTTTTAGAAGGGTTAGAAAACTGTTATTGTCAAAAAACATAGAATTTCTTAATAAATGTTAATTTTATTATAAAAGTGAAAATTTACATATTTATAAAATAATTTATATAAAATTAATATTATTTTTGAAATCATAATGTTGAAATTATCCAATAGTGAATGTTTCATAATTTTCTGAGGCAGTCGATTTTTCTGGTAAAAATTAAATATCTTTTAAATATAATTTGTATTTTATGACATCATAATAACCCAAAAGTGAATTAATAATTAATATAAATGGGATCCAAAACCAAATAAATTTTTTTACCTTTTAAAATAATGTTATTTTGAGTTTATTTTATTTATTTTGTAAAACCATTTTAAATCATCTTAACTTTATAATATATTTTAAGGTTTTAAAATTATTTCTGTAAGAGTGTGACTCACATCCACACAAGAAAGGGAATTATTTTAATACATTTGTTAAATTTCCTTATAAAATAATAAAAACCCCTCACATTTTTTAGAAACCATGGGATTGTTTTTGGTTTTGTATATTTTATTATGTACATTCCAAAACCTAAATAATAAATAAATCTCCATTTTTTCCTATATAAACCCACCCAAGATACCATTTATCTTCACTAAAACATATTTGATAACATCCATACTCTTACCTCCATTCTCTATATTCCTACCAATGATTCCCAATCTCTCAAGAAGCCCCTTCCAAGCTTTTGGAGACACATGTTTAAGGGATTTCTCTCCTCTCCTTTCAATTCAAGAACCTCCTTTGAAATTAGACTTCTTAATTTCAATTGATTATATTTAAATTCATTTATAAACATTCCCTTACTATCATATTTTTATTATTTTAATGATATATCATATATAATCTGTCATTTTTATTGTTACCTAAGTAATTACTATGCCGAAATTCTGTAAGGTATTTCTCTCTTCTTATTTCCGTTCAAGCACTTCTTTTATGTTATGTCTCCAAAATTCCATTTTCTTATATTGGGATATGTTCTTATATATTCCCCTTAATTTAAAATTAATTTATAAATGATGATATCCATATTTTATACTCATTTATCCTCCCAAAATCATTTATATACACCTGTTACCAGGCTGAAATATAGTTAGGATTATTTTATTTATTCAAGTTTCTTCATTAACTTATGCCTTATATTTCCAATTTTTAATGTTTTTATATGTTTTTTAATGTACCTTTTACTTATCATTTTATTTATATTTTATGATATGCCCCATTCTCTCTCATAAAACTATTTTTAATAATCTTTAAGTCACACTGTTACGCTGCCAAAATTTCACCATGGTTTATTTCATACCAAAATAATTGTGTAGTAAATACCATACCCATTTACTATAAAGGGTGTTAAAATTTATACACATATAACTTTTGAATGGGTACTAACATATATTCATTCCACACTCCTTGATCATGGAATAAATTACGATGATGAATGTATCCATTTTGTATGATCTATATTGCACACTTGATCATGATAATGAAATTAATGTGATGGTTGTGCCCGAAATTATATAGAAAACCAATGAATTGGGTGATGTTTAGTGTCATTATTTTTCATCTTGATATATGGAGTGAACCTGATTCCTTTTATAGGAATTTTTCAACCATGATTTCTTATCACGTTGTCGAGCACGTCAAATTAGATGTTTATTTTTAACTTGAATTTATGCAGTATAGCAGCAACCATTGGTCGTCTCTCGAAGGAGCCTTAGATAAATAATTACAAAATGAGGTTATGATTAATAAACTAAAATGGGAATGGGGTTTTATAAAACTTAGGGATTTTTTTATTTAAGAAGAGAAATTGAAAGTATATTACTAGTGAAAGAAACTTGTTGGAGAAATCATGATCAACCCGGGTAAGTGTCCCTTGATGCTCAATTCAGTAATTCTCTCAAGGGAAAGGGAAGGATAATTGATTCCTCGATTTTATACATACTGAAACTAGTAATGGTATGTGAGTACTTACTAGGTCACCACCTAGGATTTGATCGATCAACGATACCAATTATCGATAACCACTTAAAATCAACAAACAAGTTTCGATGTAAAAAAACAAAACTCAATCAAGGCATCACATCAACAACGTGATGATATGACCAGATTTGTGTTAATGGTAAAAATATTACAAGAGAAAATAACATGCATATTCATAGGTTCAATCTCCAGGATTTTATCAACCAACGCAATCCATTTGCACACTCATGAAAGGGAGGGGTGAGAAAAGAGGCAACCACACTCAAATCATCACAAGATCCAAGTTATGCATGGAAGCATGTGGATTCTTATTCCTTTGATTTGTATTTGATCATACCATAATAAAAAAATTAGAAGGTAGAAATTAAGAAAAATTGATAAAAAACTTGGAAATAAATTACCTTATGACGATTACAAGTGTAGAATTTGGGATTACAACAAAGGACACTCCCCAAATTGATCACTAAGAGGATTAGAAGTACATGAGGGAGAAGTGAAATAAAATGGGTAAATAGAGCTCTCAAATTCGATTAACCTTCACCCCTGGTCTTGAAACATGGATAATGAGGGGTATTGATTTTATGGGAAATTTACTTCTATATTTCCGCATAAAGTTGTCAAGTATCAAAAGGGATAGGTGACTATTCAAGGTATATTTTTTTACTCCATATTTATCTGGCTGGTTGACTACCCAAAACGCCTGTAAATGACTTGAAATTATGTGGGGAGTTGTGGTGTCGAGTTAGCTATCCAAGGGAGGTGGAATCATCCCAATTGGATCTCCAAGTCCTGAGTTATGGCCCAAATGCATGAGGGTGGTCCAATCTAGCCCGCCCAGAATATCTTCACATTGTGGGCCTATTGTGGGCCTCCAAATGGAATAATTGGGCTTTATGATGTTTTAGATAAATGTATACCACATTTTTTTCACTCATACACCCATGTTTATCCTAATTGGATATATGGATTATCTACAGTACAAATAATTGTCCACATGCATGCTTGGGATCTCTCGTAGTTTGGCCCATTTTTCATGAATTCCATCACGAGCTCTCCAAATCACCTCCTCCTACAATGTAAACACCAAAACAAGTAAATTTTCCCTATAAAATAGTGATAAAAATCAATTCATTGATTCAGACATAAAGTTCAATTTATTATTATATTTTTAATATTCATTACAAAACAAGTTTAAAACAATGGTGTAAGGGTTGATTTGAATAATGAATCGCTATGCAATCACACCCCCACACCTAAAACATTTCACTCCTAGGAAAAGTCACATATCCAAAAAATGATGCATGTATATATTCCCAAAATCATGAAGTTTTAACATTTGAGGAAATTTTAATTCATTAAATTAATGTGATCAATGCACAAACCACACCAAGGAGTTCTTCCTAGTGAAAATATAAAATGATGTCTCATAAATCATATCCCAATGAAATTCAAAGAGATTCATGATACCAAGTTGAGCAAGGAATTCAAAATTCAACCATGCCACTAACTCTCCATGTGTGTGTGTTAAAACCATTCCATTCCATTATTTCCACTTTCTATCCAATAAATATAGGCTATTTTAACATGTTTCCGCTTAAAATGTTTTGTCCAATGAACCTACCGTACATACTTTGTAATCATATTTCAAGACCCACTCACATAAGAATTCTTAAAAGTCAAACCATAAGCTTCTGACCTAGATATCCCCATATGTTGCACATTTCATCACTCCCGTCATTTATTATTTTTGTTTTTTTCAGAAGTTGCATTTGGAACAAATCTTACACTTATCTCTCAAAAATTGTTTGATCTCATCACGACACTAATTGTAATAGTTATAACAAGATAAAATGTTAAGGAGGAGTGGTTTTTGACCTACTCAAGACATAACCCAAATTTTTTTTGAGGGCGTGCAACAGTCTGATATCAGGTACACAAGCATAGGTCAATCCCGTACAGTAATGAAACAGATCGGATAAGGAACGAATGTATATAAATATCATTTTAAGATGAAAAATATTGACCTAACTTATATTTACCTTCTAGTAAGTAATAAATATTCAAACTTTGTGGTTTTGTGAAAAAATGTGCTCAGATATTAGTGACACAAGTTTCCCAAAAACTACTCACACAAGGGGCATCAATCATCTCAAAGGTTTCACATAGATACAACCATTTATATCATTGACAGAAAACCAATTCCCTAAAAATCACTCCATGATGTTAAATTCATAAAAATATTCATTCCATAATAGTGGTAGGTTTCATAAAATGTTAAAACAACATTGAATAAAAAATTTCAACATGAATTTTTAGTAAGTTCCATGATTTGGTGACCATAATGGGGGTGAAAAAATACCATAAAGAAGGAAAAAAAGAGAAGAAAGAAGAAAAACAATGAAAATCCTAATGAACCCAAAAAGATGGGGAAAAGTGAAAATATCATAAAGAAGGTAAAAAGAGAAGAAATTAGAAAGATGATGAAAATCCTAATGAACCCTAGAATGGATCCACCCCACACAACTAGAATGTGCAGTGTCCTCACTCTAATAATTGAGAATGTGAGAAGGAAGGATAAAACCTGGTGTGTTTCACTTGTATATTGATTCTAGAAGGTGTATTTCCTCCACTGGATTCTTTGGAAAATCCTCATAAAAGTGTTTAAGTTTCTTCCCATTAATGGTAAGACTTCTTCAACTCTATTCATGAAAAATCCGTATTGCACCAAAAGGGTAAACATTAGTAACAGTATAAGGATCGAGCCATCAAGAATGAAGCTTACAAGGGTGGAGATTTTCCCTAAAATTGTACATGAGGACCTTCTCACCAATATGTAACTTACATTGATGAATAATGCTATTATGGATAGCCTTTGTCTTCTCTTTATAGATCTTGGAGTTCTCATATGCATCAGGTTTAATTTCTTCCAACTCTTGAATCTACTGCTTCCTTTGTTAACCTGTATCTGAAAGATTCATATTACATTGTTTAAAAACCCAATATGCATGGTTTTCTACCTCCACTGGGATGTGAAAATCCTTTACAAACACAATTCTATATGGTGAAATTCTGATTGGGGTTTTAAAAGTTGTATGGTATGCCCAAAGTGCATCATCCAAGCACAAACTCCAATCTTTCATATTTGTTTGTACCTTTTTTTCCAAGATTCTATTAACTCCTCAATTTTATATTTATTCTTGTCCATTAGTTTGGGGGTGATATGAATGGGAGACTTTATGATCAACCTCATACTTATGAAGGAAAATTTTCATGTTGTGATTACAAAAATGGGAACCCTGATTACTAATGATGAATCTCGGCAAACCAAACAGACTAAAAATCTGGGACCTCACAAAATCAACCACAACTCGGGATTAATCGGTCCTAGTAGCCTTTTATTCCACCCATTTAGACATGTAGTCCACAACTAACAAGATTTACATGAAGTAAAATTAATTTTTAAAAGGCCCCATGAAGTCAATGCCCAATGCATCAAATATTTCACAGAATAACATTGGTTATTGGGGCATTTCATTCCTCTTGAAGATATTCCCTGTAAATTGACAATGACAACATGACTTGAAAAATGGATGGGAATCCCTATACAATATTGGAAAATAATTTCCTAAGTCAATGACCTTTAGAGCTATTCGTTGAGAGCCAAAGTGGCCCCCACAAGCCAAAGTGTGACAAAAGGTCAAAATAGAGGTGAACTCATGGTCAGGGACACACCGGAGAACTACTTGGTCACCAAAAAATCTCCACAAATATGGGTCATCCCAAATGTACCCCCAATAATCATTATTAAGTCTCTATGATTGTGAAGTGATGAAATTAGTGGGGACCCTAGATGTTGCTAGAAAATTCACAATGTCTACATATCAGGGGGTAGGTCCACAACATCACAAAGGTTCTCATGAGGAAAGAATTCTCCAATGGGGAGGGATGAGTCAGCATGGTGGTCCAGTGGTAAAGAAATCATACTAATGTGGTCAGCTAAAACATTTTCTAATCCCCTATTATCTCTAATATCAAGTTAAAACTCTTAGAGCAGGAGCATCCACCGTATGAGGCGGTGTTTAGCTTTAGGTTTCATTAAGAGGAATCGAAGGGCAGCATGGTCAGAAAGCAAAATCACTTTTGACTCGAGAAGATATGAATGAAATTTTTCCACATAAAATACAATAGAAAGGAGTTATTTTTACATGGTTGTGTATTTTACCTGGGTAGGGTCAAGGGTAAGTGAGGCATACACAATGACATGAGCATCCTTCTCAACCCTTTATGATAAAACTTCCCCAACGGCAAAGTTAGAGGCATCACACATAATCTTAAAGGGGAGAAACCACCATGGTGGTTGGATGATGGGAGGTGATTTGAGAATCCTTTATAGTGAATTTAAGTCATCCTCAAAATTTTTATCAAATACAAACTTGGAATCTTTTTTCAATAATCAGGACAATGGAAGTGCAATCTTACTGAAGTCTTTAATGAATCGGCAGTAAAAACTAGGATTACCCAAGAAATATCACACCTCACTAAATCATTTTGGATATGGAAGGGATGAAATTAATTCAAATTTAGATTTATAAAATTGAATTACCTTATTTGAAATGACATTCCCAAGAACTATCCCTCTCTCAACCATAAAATGGCATTTATCATAATTTAAAACAAGATCTTTTTCAATGCAACGGTGGAGGATAAAACTTAGGTGTTCCAAATAATCATCAAAATAAGAACCATATACCCTGAAATAATCCATAAATACTTCCATAAAACTCTCAAGGTACTCAAAAAAAATACTCAACATACATCACTGAAAAGTACCATGAGCATTACATAGACCTAATGACATCCTTCTGTATGAAAATGTGCCAAATGGACAAGTAAATGTTGTATTTTCTTAATCCTCAGGACATATATGGATGTGGAAATAACCCGAATAGACATCAAGGAAACAATAATTGGACTTACCAGCCAATCGTTCTAACATTTGGTCAATGAAAGGTAGAGGAAACTAGTCCTTCCACGTGGCTTGATTCAGTCGACGGCAGTCAATACAGACTCGCCAACTATTTTGCACATGTGTTGGAACCAATTCATTCCTTTCATTTGACACAACTATTGTTGCAGTTTTTTTAGGATCAATTTGAACTGGGATAACCCATTTAAAATCAGATATAGGATAAATGATCCCTATAGTAAGTAATCTATTGACATCCAATTTTACTACTTTAAGGAGAGTGGGATTAAACCGGAGTTGATATTGTCTTACGGGCTTAGCCTCATCATCCAAAATTATATGGTGCATACAAATAGATGGTCTAATCCTGGGAATATCATCTAATGTCCATCCTATTGCCTTTTTACACTCTCTAAAAAGATTGATCAGTTTCGATTCCAGTTTTGGAGATAGTTTATTGGCAATAATGTTGGGAAATTGGTCAATAACCTCAAGGTATACATATTTTAAATTAGAAGGAAGTTTTTTAAGTTCCAACACTAGTAGTTTCTAGATTGAGGGAGGTAATTTAGGGGGAGTGAGGTCTATTAAACTGTCTATATACTCATGTTTATTCTCTAAAGATAGAGAATCTATTGAAATGAGTTTTTTAGAATCATCGACGTTCATGTGTACCTCAAAATGAACACACTCATCAATTAAAGCACAAAATTTACACTTTTCAGAACCCACAAAACACTCAAAACATGAATCAAGACTCAAATCATCCAAGGTTGAATATTAGGAAAATAAATCAGAGTATGGGTTGAGGAGATAATTGTGTGTGTGTGCATTGTTTAAGATAAATTCCATCGAATAGATAGGAAGAGTGGAGTTTTCTTAAACGGGGGGTTTCATAGCCTCAAGGAAGTTAAAACATGCCTTTTATCCTCTAAAATCCATGGACATCGTACCATTATGAATGTTGATGATCATATTTTTTGTTTTGAGGAATGGCCTCCCATGTATTAGTGGATCATGTCCTTGGGTTCGGGTATCTTCCATCTCAAGAATGTAGAAATCAGCAGGGAAGATGGGATTCTTCACTCGTACAAGGGCATCCTTAATCACTCCTATTAGATGCGTAGTACTTTGGTTGGAAAGTTGTATGACAATTCCTGTTGTATGAAGCTCTCCAACCTATAGAGAAGTGTACATGGAGTGATGCATTACATTAATGGAAGCACCTAAATCAAGAATAGCATCAAAAAAGATGGTCTCCCCTATGGTACATGATATTGAGAATGTTCCTGGATCCTTTCCTTTGGTTGAAATTTCTAGTTGAATCAAGGTCGAGACATTCCTTCCTAAGTTGACTCTCTCATTCCCCTTTAGTCTCCCTCTATGGGTGTAAATCTCTTTAAGAAATTTGGAATATCGAGGGATTTGTTTAACTACATCCAATAGAGGAATGTTAACTTGAACATTTTTAAATGTATCCATTATTTCTTTATCAATATCATTATCAAAATTCTTCTTATATTTAGAGTGTATTTGGGGGGAAGGAAGAGGAATGGATTGTTCATTTGAATCATCAATGATAACTTGATTACCCTTTTTGTCTTTTTTTTCATTACTTGAAATTTTTTAGGGTTGGGAAAGAGAGTTTTCAAGAGGGGGACATACCTATTGTGTAGAATCATTAGAAGGAGAGACTTATTTACCACAATGAAGTGTAACTGCACATATATTACCTTTTCCTTCATAATGTAAATGAGTTGGGATCGTAGTAGTCCAAATACTTGCATCTTAAGATCACTGATGGTGTTTTCTAATTTCCCCACTTGAGTTCGTAGGTCTTGAATAGCTGATTGTGTGGTTTGTTGGAACTGGAGGTTTTGGGATGCCATTTTCTTCACCATGTCCTTGAGTCTTGTTTCACATTTTGGAGGAGGAGGAGGGTTATTTTGAGAAGTTTAAGGATAAGAAGGTTGCATACCTTGTCCTTGTTGATACTAATTCTTCTTGGGGAAGATTGAGTTTCCTCCTTGTTTGGAACTGGGGTTGTGCTTGCCACACGGGATTTGGATTTGGCCTGAATTGTTCTAGCTTTATGGGAGGTTCTTAATGGAATGGATTCCCTAGGAACACAGCTACACAAGATGGGTGAATCTTGAAGTTGTGGGCACTGGTCATAAAAATGAGTTTTTTCAGAACAAATACCACAATGTAATGGAACAGGGGGAGATTGTGAGTTACCTTGTGCTTGAGATAATTTCCTTAGAAGGGTATGAATCTCATCAAGATTATTATCTACCTTTTTTTCTAGAGATGAATGGATTACCTCATTAACTCCTCGAGTTGGTGAAATAGCTTGTGTACCAAATTGTTGTGAATTTTGATCCATGCAGGCTATTAATTCACGAGTGACGGAAGGAGTTTTATCAACCAAGGCACCACCAGTTGCTGCATCAATCATTCCATGATACATGGAGATAAGTCCATCATATAAGTATTATATTAATAGTTGTTCACTAATCTAGTGGTGGGGGCAGCTTGAGTAGAGCCGTTTGAATCTCTCCTAGTATTCATGAAGGGTCTCTCATTGTGATTTCCTAATGCCACAAATTTCTTTCCTAATTGATGTTGTTCGGGAGACAGGTAAGAACTTCTCTAAAAATAGTCTTTTTAGGTCATTACATCCCCCAATTGTGGTGTGAAAATATTATATCCAATCTTTGGCTACACCATCAAGGGAGAAAGGGAAGGCCCTAAACTTAATTAAGTCCTCAGAGACATTTTGTGGTTTCAAGGTGGATCACACTATGTAAAACTTCTTAAGTTGTTTATGAGGGTCCTCGCCAGGAAGACAATGGAATTTGGGAAGTAGGAGGATGAGGAATGATCTCAACTCAAAGTTGGCTGCTTCCTCGAGATATTGGATGTATGCAGGTTGGTACTCTACATCAAGGGTGGTCAGTTCTTTTAAGGTTTGATTATTTGCAGCCATGTTTTCTAGGGTTTTATTGGGTTCAATTTTTGATTGGTTTATGACCACTTGAGGTTCAAAAAGGGGTTCCTTATTTTTACTTGATTAACCTTATCTAGATTCCTTTATTTGTGTGTGAAGTGTATTTTCAATTTCCAGGTTAAATTCAAGTAGTTTTTCATTTTTTAATTGGGTTATGCAAATAAGTTGTGAAGAATTTTTATGATTGAATATGGATAAAATCACTTAAGAAGGGTGAAAGGAGAATATAATGTTATAATAAAGAATTATAGAGAGAGATAGAGAAGAATAAGAAGGTATAGGGAGAGATATATAGAGAGAGGGGGGGGAAGAACACACAAAAACAACCAAAAATAGAAAACGAAAACCAAAACAAAACCAATCAAATGGGGGTGGGGTATTTAAAGGAGTACTAATTAAGAAGTAAAATAAATAAATAAAAGTAAATAAAGAAATAAATGATCTTGTCTCCATATAATCAGCATCAAAATTTGATCGCGTTGTCGAGCACGTCAAATTAGATGTTTATTTTTAACTAGAATTTATGCATTATAGCAGCAACCCTAGGTCGTCTCTCAAAGGAGCCTTAGATCATTAATTAAAAAATGAGGTTCTCATTAAGAAACTAAAATGGGAATGGGGATTTATAAAACTTGGGTTTTTTTCTTTAAGAACAGAAATTGAAAGTATATTACTACTGAAAGAAACTGGTTGGAGAAATCGTGATCAACTTGGGTAAGTGTCCCTTGATGCTCAATTTGTCATTGCTCTCAAGGGAAAGGGAAGGATCATTGATTCCTTGATTTTATAAATACTGAAACTATTAATGGTATGTGAGTTCGTACTAGGTTACCACCTAGGATTTTATTGATCGATGATATTGATTATTGGAAACCGGTCATAATCAACAAACATGAATCGATGTAAAAAAATGGAACCCAATCAAGGCATCACATCAACAATGTGATTAGATGAACATATTTGTGTCAATGATAAAAATATTCCACAAGAAAATAACATGATGATTCATAGGTTCCATCTTCTAGATTTTATCAACGGATGCAATCCATTTGCACACTCATGAAAGGGAGGGGTGAGAAAAGAGGCAACCGCACTCAAATCATCACAAGATCTGGGTTATGCATGGAAGCATGTGGATTCTTGTTCATTTGATTTATATTTTATCATACTATAATAAACACAAATTTAGAAGCTAGAAATGAAGAAAAATTGAAAAAAAACCTGAAAATCAATTACCTTATGAAGATTACAAGTGTGGAGCTCGGGATTACAACAAAGGACACTCCCCAAATTGGTCATTAAGAGGTTTAGAAGTACATGAGGGAGAAGAGAAATAAAATGGGTGAAGAGATCTTTCCAATTCAACTAAAAAACACCCCTGGTTGTGCCACATAGATAATGAGGGAGAGGAGTGATTTTATGGGCAATTTACATCCATATTTCCACATAAAGTGGTCAAGTATCTAAAGGGCTAGGTGACTATTCAAGGCATATTTTTTACTCCATTTTTATCCTAATGGTTGACTAAAAAACGTGTTCAAAAGACTTGATTTTTGTTGGAAAGTCGTGGAATCAAGTTATCTATCAAAGGGTGGTAGAATCGGCCTAATTGAATCTTCGAGTCCCCATTTATGGCCCAAATACAGGAGGGTGGTCCAATCTGGCCCGCCCAGAATATCTTCACATTGTGGGCCTATTTTGGGCCTCCAAATGGACGAATTGGGCTTCATTATATTCTATATAAATGTATCCCACGTTATTTTTCAATCATAAACTCATTTTTATCTCAATTGGATACACTTATTATCTAAATTACGAATAATTGTCCATGTGCATTCTTGGGCTCTCACACAGTTTGGCCCATTTTGCTTGAATTCCATCATGAGCTCTCCAAATCACCTCCTCCTACAATGTAAACACCAAAACAAGTAAAATAACCCTATTAAAAAGTGATACACATTAATTCATTGATTCAAACATAAATTGAAATTTATTATTATATTTTTAATATTCATTACAAAACAAGTTTAAAATAATGGTTTAAGGGTAGATTTGAATAGAGAATCATTGTGCGATCAATGTATTGGTAGTTTATACTTGAACTATGTTTATGGTGAATTTTTTTTATTTGTTTCCACATTTCCCATATTATGATTATCATGATATATCATGTATCATTGTTCATGTTTATGATTCCTATTATTTTATGCCACATTGATATGACTATTGACTAACATGTACCACTTTATGCCATTCTTATTCCCTTAATTAGATTTATTACTAACCCCTTTATTATGTATGTCCCTAGGTAACCTTGTGCAGTTTGAAAATCCATGGAATTTTAGAAGCATGTTAAGGAAGTTTTTAATACTATTGTCGTATCCCATGTTCTAGATGTTATACTATGTACCTAATTACAAAATAAAATAGAGTTCTTGATATTCTAAGTTGTATAAAGTTTAATTTTATATAATAAATCATGAATTATTGTATAAAAAATAATTGGGTTGTTATACATTCGATGATCCATTTTTGGTATGGTCCACAATGCTCAAGTGCTTCATGAATTTGTATCAATTCAAAAGATGAATGGTTGGGTTAACCATCTTCCAAAGGTTGGAATGAGGTAGGTATTTATAGTCAAGGTGTCTTTTGAATCTCATAAGTAGTTTAAAAAAGAAAATTCAGGATTCACAAATGGACACATCTCCATCATAATTGTAGAGGACACCATCAACTCTTCGCGCGATCATGAAGCAGTGTTAGACTCATAGAGAACATTTTCAATGGTTATTGAAATCATGAAGTAGCATTTAACTCTTGTATGAAACCATAAATGATTCATATGATTAAGGGGATTCTCGGTTGGGATATCTATGAGCATTGAGAAGATGTTATGATTCGTGAATTAGACCCTTAAGAATTATTTGGGGGTGTTTTTGATTGGATATGATCCAAACTAGCTAATTCTTTCTCAAATTTTCCTACGACATGTATTTCACAACCAAAAAATTTCTCCCCTCAGAATGGGAGATGAAAAGAAAAAGAAGGTCAAATTATAAGGTAGAATTTCCTAAAATTGAAAGAATTATCCCTCTTGTAAAGATCATTCATGATGTTCAGTTGTGATGCTGACTTGCAATGATAATGGTTGTGAAATCTATCATTAATCTCAGGCTATTGTATGTCTATAAATAGAATAGGTAGGACCCTCAAAGGCACCAAACATCTTACAAAGAAAATATCTTGATTTCTCTTTTTGCAAGGCTCATGAAATTTTTGAAATTTATCCATAAATGCTTCCTTTGTGAACTAGACTTCTAGACTTTTGCTACGTGAATGCTGCTTAGAGAACTAGACATAGTGAACCACATATTTATGAAACGATCACTTCCACATAGACATCCATGAACACACTTCATGAATGAACTTCCTAAACTAAAATCAAAAAACTCTTTAAGTATTGAACATAATGGCTACTCAAGAATTTTCATAGGAGATCATTTTGGATGCTGCTCAAAGGGAAGAAATTATAGACAACATCTTGATTAGTGAGTGCGTCTAAAGCACCTCTAACCATGAATCACTACTTGGACTGTCCTTAGAGTCTCAGAAGTAGTATCATTTTTGAAAGAGACTTCCACTATATGTATCTGGTTTGATGGATGATGTATTCACCACAGAGGCAATCATGAATGAACTAGCCTACTGGTTCAGGGGAACACCAGGGCAGTACCGGTGGCACATGGCTGCTGAAGGCTATATCTATAAGGATCATGCGCCTATCATAATGGACTTCCTATATAAACATATCAAAAATGTTTATGGGGAGAATATAGAAGATGATTTATCCTCGCTGTAGTATCAGATGATCATCAATACAGATTTTGGGGACTTGTGAAAAAGATATAATAATGGATAAGATCTATTCCAAGGTGGAAACCTCATAGATGAATGGGCCTAGGCCTACTAGTTATGAAAATAATGTGATGAATTTGGGGTAGAACTGAACCAGGTATGACTCTATGATGAATCATGGGATTCTCAATTCCATGTTTTCCAACCACATGAGATCATTCTCGAACTATTGAGTAGATCATCATTAGGGACCAACACATTCCATTTACATCACAAGGAAATCAACATCAGCATATGGGACCTTCATCAGATTTCTGGAATCCCGATCCTGGGGGAAATCTTTGATGAGTTTCTATCCATATAGAATGTATGGAGAGATTTGAAGAAGCTACTAGCTTTTGTAAAGGAACTGCTAGATTTGGTGTAGGGCACCAACAATGAGAATTTGGGGATAAGGGATTTCCCTTTAAGAAATGGTTTAGATACATCTTTAACAAGATATAAAAGAGGCCTATTGAGGGGGAGGATCCAGCAATGAATCCATTTTATGAGTCCATGTGAATGTCCTAGGTGATACCAGTGGGGAAATAAGGGCTCCCACTGGAAAGTTATGGAAGTGATCTAGTGGTAGATGTGGCGCTGTAGTGTCAAGACTGAGGCTTAACCCATAGTCATATTGAAGGGATTCATTGCGATGCTTATCTTTTGTGGGATTCTCTCAGTGAGGGATCCAAACATGGTTGGGAATATAGGAACCTTTATAATGTCGATGATACTGGCGATGGTGCATTCTGTCATCCTTGGGATACCAGTACTGTAAAAGTTGTACAAAACACATAGGCACGTTTGTGAAGGGAAGATACTTTTATGTTTGTGTGGTAATTTTCACTTTTTGTACAGCTATGTGGCCATAAAAATGGGGGTATGAGTACCAGAACGCCATTTCCACTCCTACGACAAACTTCTAACTAGTAATTCTAAACATTGAGTTAAGTTTCCCATTCAAGATTGGTCTGACCGAAGTGATAAAAAAGGATGGGTTGGAGGAGAACATTATCATTCAACCATTATCCCTATTCATGGGGGTGGTGACTAATGATGATGTTGGGACTGAGTAAAAAAGATCATACCTCTTGGCCTTTTGAGGTGGGGTGCTGGTAGCTAGATTTGACTGTGAGTCGATATGTGAGCCATACAATATAAAACAATTCACAATGAAATTCAAGTTCCTACATTGGTTGACTTTGAAGGTTTAATCAAATGTGTTTCATGATTTCAATCCTTCAGTGATGAGGAAACTTTGGGTCATGTTCATAGATGAAGATGTAAATATGTGGAACAATCTCTCATCATTTGATTTTGTGTACATACTTACTCATGACTATGCGTAGAGTTGAAAAAATTCATACTCTAGATTCATGTTGAGGAAGTGGGATATCTAATCTAATGAAGGGATGCTCCCTCCACCATGAGTATGGGGATAAACAGTGGAAGTAGAGCTAGCCCAGTAAGTAGGACAATAATAGCGGGTCTAACATTTCATGGGTCCAAACAGGTAGGAGCTATAGGGGAAAGAATAGCATCATGTTCAAGGATCTTGGGTAAGAAATGACAAGAAGAATGTGGGCCTTCTTTAAAAATCCTAATAGTACACATTCAAAGTCTAGAGATACGATTATCTTTCCTGAATTTTCTTAGTGAAACTATATATACTAACACTTAGGAGGTCTGGGGACTTCACAAGAAGTTCACAACTCCTCATGGGGTGTAGTAGTATCTCATTACTGATGGGATATTCCTCATTGGGATGGACCATGAAAAGGAATGTTTTCAATATCTTCATGCTGAAACGATGTGGTACATGGAAGAGTTGGAAGATGTTATATACTCTCTACGTACCATGTGTCCCTTGGCCAATTGGGTGAGGATGTTGTTGGGAATTTCTTCCTCTATGGAATCCCATGTGAGCCATGCATTTATGATTAATGTTGTAGAATTAATAGACTCTTGGGGGGAGTTACACCAATAGGATATCAGACATATACTGATGTCTTTCCATGCACCAGGTGAACTCACTAATCTTTTCATTCTTTTGAACACCTCTCAATCTTCAAGTTCATTATCTGGCCCATTATTTATATACATAGTAATCAGTGAGTGATAAATATGGGTAAGTATATTCAATCATTAATTGGATGGTGTGTGAACCTAAAATCGTTAAGGGGTGGGTGTGGGGACCCTCCCTAATGTTGTGTCTATGAGATATCAACCATTAGACCCTGCTGAAATGGCAGTGGCCATGGAGGGTGGGGTGATGATGGTGGAGGTTACCCTATAAGTAGAAATAGCCAGGGAGACCACGGATGTAAGGACAACTATAGAGACACCTCCAAATAGAACTGATGATATCACACCCTCGACGGAGGGGGGCAAGGTAGGGCTCTAAACAAGACTGGATGAAGATGTCCTAGCAGTTGATCCAACCAAATAGGTTCCATTGGAATAGGTCACTAGAGCTGGATTTTCTATGGAATGGGCTAAGATAGGCCCATGACTAGACTGGCCGAATATTCATGGCGGTTGAGCCCGTGGTATTGGATTTATTAGAAACATGTTCTGGGATAGAATTGTGAAAGGGAAAGTGGTGATGGCATCAATAGATTAATATACTGGGAAGGATGATTTGGGCATTCTTACCCCATAATTGCCACTAATAGTGACTCAAGGGGTCAAATATGAGTTCATTCCACTAGTAGGAGAAACCAAGGGATCAGGGATAACATTTTACACCTTTATGATGCCTCAATGTGTAATGGAATCTACTATTATAGGTATTGAGACTAATGATGAAATATTCCTCAGGATGGTCATCCAGCTTCTCACGCTTGAAGACCTATAGTTGGAGGACCCAACAAAAAGAATATTTATGATATTTCATCCTCATGATATAGTTCCACCTAAATATTTTAAGTATTATGGACCAGAAGTCACTAAGGATAAATGGGTTGTCCACAGAAAGGCATGAAGGAATGTGCATAATTTTATCAATCGTGTCTAGATAGCCCAACTTACACAATGTGTGGGATATATATACCATTGGTTAGTCAGTATAGGGACCAATGGGATAGATTTTAGAACTTTTGATGCACTGTCTCAAGTCTTTCTCTTCAAGTAAGAACACATAGAAGGGTAGGAGCTTGACCTAGACTAGAATAATCATAATTATGATGGATCCCAGGAGATTCAAAAGGCTGAGGAAGAGATCACCCACCTAGAGGGGATGACCCATGAGCTTTCAATAGCCACAAAAACTCAGGATGAGACCACTAGAAGTCTTAGGGATCAACTGGTGGAATCTCAATCCAATAAAATTGAGATTGATAATGAAGAGTTTGAGTGTCGAGCAGAGAAGTACCAATAGAGGATCAGGGCCAATGGTGTTCAATTCAAATAAATTAAGGATATGGAAGACCAAAAAATGTTGTAGTAGGCCTTCAATATAACTTAGTGAAAACCGGATGATTTTAGGTGCTCAATCACTGAGGTAAAGCCATAGAGGTAAAAAAAATTTAGGGAGAGGCTCTGATACATGGATGATCATCTGAATAATTTTAGTTTCATTTGTATTCTCAAACCGATTTCCTTTCTCTATTGTCTTACTTTAATGATATTTTTAAGAAAACTAACAACCAGTCCCTATGATCAATTGGTTCATGCCTAGTGTGAGAAATAAAGGACTATATTGTGATTTCCCTTCATATGAGAGTGTTGGAAAATAACCAAACACCCAGGTTATACTATTGTTGGTGAACCACTAAAAGTTATTAGGCTAAGAGAGGCTATGGCTAGAGAATAGGGATCTTATAATAACCAAATTTATTTTCTAATGTGTTCTAGTTCATGAGTGGGATAATGCTAGGGGCATTGAATTCGACCTAAACAAAGGGGAGTGGGAACTATGAATCACAATACCCAAAATCATGAAAACGAAGATGGTGGTGTGATGATGTATGACACTATTTTAGACCACCTTGATCTTGGGTGTGTTTGGACCATTACCTTCTTACAATAAAAATTTTAACATCGATGATGATAGAGCTTAGCAAGGAATGGGGACAAGAAAAAGAGGTTTGATCGCTTACCATGTTAAAAACATGGAACATGTCTCAAAATGTTGTTTGAAGTCCCCTAGGACGTTGGCCTGATACAGTAGGTTATTAAAAATAGAATGAGACCAAATTATTAGGGGGGTTCCTTTCAGACATGGAAGAGTATGAGGATCTAAATAAGGGGCACACGAAGTATATGAATGGAGTGATGAAATTTTGGAATGGATTCCAACACTCTTGGAAATACTCCATCGTGACTCTGAGAACATGGGTGTAGGTGTATTGGTCTAAATAAATATCAAACCCATATTATAGGGAGGTGTCATCTCCAATGTTGAGAGATGATTGAAAATGTGAGTGATGTGGATGGTGACCATCACCGAGGGAGAGGACCTCTCAAGTGAGGGACTAGGAATCCTTCTAGTTTTATGTCATAAAATAAGGATGATAGGCACACAGTTTATTATCATATGGTGAGGAAGGAGGATTGTATTGTTTAAACTCTTATGATAAGGATGCATCTCACTATTTAACATCATATGACTAGGGAATTGCACATAGTTGAAGGTCGTATTGTCTGGACCATGGGATCTTAGTTTAAGGTCATGCAGTTTGGACCAAGGGAAAGAGGATTCCTAGAATGGGCATATGTGCCACAGAGGAGTTATAAATCTGACATGAATGAGGGACTAGGATGCCCAATACCACACCACACTCTTCCAAGAATACTCTCACACAGTTTAAAGTTGTGATGCTTGGGCCATGGCACTTAGTTTAAGGTCATAGAGTTTAGGCCAAGGGCCCCTTTGTATTTTTTGACCACATCGGTACCCACCCTACCATAACTCTTAAGACCATGTGAGTCATGCTCAATGTGGGAAACAAGGAATGGTAAGGGTTTTTTTTATAGGTGTAAGAACACATTAGGGGTGACACCAAGGGTGTTAGAATTCCACTATGATATAGGGAAGTGGAAAGTAAATAAGACAAGACATCCCAGATCTAGATAAGGGGTGATCGATGAGTATGGATCGAATTTTGACCACATTTTAAAACTTTTGAAACTCAACCACACTAGCTATAAATGAGGTGATTAAATGAAAGATTGATTATTGACCATGTTCAAAACACTTGATTCGCTATTTGTTTCCAAGGATCCATTAGGGAATTGTCCCAGGATGGGAGGTGAGCCAAAAATGGAATGAGACCATCATCGTTAGGGGGTTTTTGTGGATTTTAAAGATGATGTAAATCTAAAATAATAAATACTCAAAGTGTGTAATGGGACATATCAAGAATTTGGATTCAAAATCAGGCCCTAATAATAGTGTAGGTTCATTTAGAAAAGACCAAAGAAAACAATTTAAAGTCGTGTTTATTTGACCATGATCTCTTAGTTTAAGGTCATAAATTGTGGACCAATGATGAGGCTTCCCAAAAATAGATATATGTGGTGTACAAGAGTTAAAAACCTTACATGAATAAAGACCAAGGAGACCTGAAACCACTCCACACCTTTCTGATAAGACTCACATATAGTTTAAGGTCATAATACCTAGACCGTAACTAAGGCCATGGGGACAAAGGGTTGAATATCCTACATAATGTATTGAATAAAAAATTCATGGGAATTGCTACATATCCCATAAGGATAGGAATCGATCCACACATAGTTCTAGGACACAGCATGGTGAGAGACCAATGTTGGTGGGGGAAATCCACTATAGTGAGGGAACTAAGGCATCCCATGATTATTATGAGGCATCCCAAACATGTTCAGGGTAGGATCATGGTTTAATGTCATGTATCAAGGAAACTAACTCCTAGTTTAGGGTCATTGAGTTTGGACCATTGGGTAAGCACTCTAAAAGGTATGTACATAATTCATCTTCATAACAAACCTAATGTGGAAGAAGTCCAAGGAAGCCCTAGTGTCACACCACAAATGCATTCCCAAGGATGCTTGAATATAGTTTAAATTCTTGATACTTGGACTTTGAGTGAATATTTTTAAGTTCATGTATGTACCATATGGTTCTTAGTTTAAGGTCATATAATTAAAACCATGGATTTCTTAGTTTAAGGTCATAGAGTTTGGACTATGAACTCCTCAAACAAATATATGTAGTGTGGTGGATTGACATACCTGGTGTGAAGAAGGGACAAAGAATCCCTAGAACCACACCACATATTTCTAAGGAGACTTTTGAGATAAAACATATAGATACATATATGGAATGTATAGAAGAATATATGATGTAAACAAGTACCAAGTATACCCAGTATTCCATAAAGGGGGCCTCAGGGTAAAATAGTCTTGATGAATTTATGGCCAAGCCTAGAGAGGAGAAGTCCAGGTGTCACTATGTATTCTCAAAGGGTAGTAATCAAGTTTTACGTAGTTTTTGATGGAAATTTTGATTCATAGGTCTGACCCATACACATGTATAAGGGAATATATTTTAATTTTTGGGTGGTTGGACCAAGATGTAAAACCTAGGCATTGTTATGTATCCTATGTGGATAGGAATCAATTCATATGTAGTTCTGAACTATGTCATGGTAGATGACCTATGTTGAGGGTGACATATTCTCATGTGAGAACATTATAGTTTCATGAGGTTTATCATCATGAGGCTAAGAGAATGGACCTATGAAATTTATCATCATGAAACTAGGATGATGGCACTATGTAGTTTATCATTATGCATCTAGAATGATTTTGCTATGTAGTTTATCATCATGCGTCTAGAACAATAGAGGTTACATAGTTTAACATCATACGACTGGGACGAAAGGGGTAAAGTCTTCTAAAAGGGATGTGCATGACATGGAAGCTATAACCTGGTGTGAAACAGAACCAAGGGGTCCATGATTTACAATAAACTCCCAAGTAAGACTTACACACATTTTAAATATATGATATATGGACTTGAACTTTTAGTTTATGTTCATAGAGCTCAAACCATAAGATGGTTATTAGTTTGAGGTCTTAAATCTTAGACCATGTGCCCAGTTTAACAACATGTGTCTGGGAAACTGATGTTGTGCAGTTTAAAGTCGTACATCTAGGACTGTGGATCCTTACGTGAAGTATTGCTTGAGGGACTTTCCATTGGTCGGAGGAGTAATGTGTTATCCATACATAGTTATCAAAGAGTACATTCCATTGGGATAGACATTATTAATTATATAAGGTCTTTCCCACTTGGGATCTAATTGTAGTGGCTTCTTTTCAGGTATCATTTGAATTCTGAGATCTAGTATCTTGTCACTTTGGATGAAAGAGTGAAAGTGAACCCTCATATTTAATGCTCTTGATATCGTATTATGGTTCATCTACAGATTAAGAAAGTTCAAGATCTTATTTTATTTGACATATTCCATCTCAACTAGAAAGACTTATACCATTCTATTCGGTGTATTTTTATCATAGACAGTCGTTTGGAGTGATGGAAATTGAATCTTGATGGGAAAGACTACATCTCTTCTATACACTAGGGAATATGGAGTCACTCTGGTGGAATTTTGAGTCGTCGTCCAATGGGCCTAGAGAGAGTTAGGGAGATTTTCTAGCCAACTCTTCTTATTTGGGCTCACCATCTTCCACAGAATGTTATATAGGGTTTTATGGAACTCCTTAATATATTCATTTGCCTGCGCATGTTAGCAGGAAGTATGGTTGGAACATATATTTTACTTGGAATAAAACCTCCTCAGCTTAGCCACCCAGAAGTTGGTGTCATTGTCCATGAGAATGGCATGAAGGAACCCCAATAAATGGATGATATTAGATCTCACGAATCTAACCACTGATCGGGCCTTGAAATTCCCTAAGAGAAATCACTTCTTCCCATATGGAAAGGATGTTAGTCATAGTTAGTATGGACCTGTATTGGAAAGCTATTACTGGTGGATAGGGTCCCACAGCATCGAGTCTCCATACTAAAAATGGTTGAGAATACTTGGTGGTATAAAGGGGATCTGATGGTCATTGAAAAAAGTTGGCATAGATATGACATGCGTGGAACCTCTTGGAAAACTTGATACAATCATGGACCATGGCAAGTTAGAAGTAGGCCAAATTTCAAATATAGTGGTAGAAATTCAACCCTTACTGATGTAAGCCATATGACATGGAATGAACTTCCTATATAACATAGGGAATCTCATATCCTTGAATTCTATGAAGAAGAATTCCATAAAACCCATGTATGTAGAGAGTCTTCTCAAGTTTGGGACCACTTTGGAGTGTGAACTATGTTGAACGTAGGCAAATTCATTCACATTCGGCTCAATCTGGTGAGTGAGCACTATGCTGGAGATACTCAATGAAAGGGGTTTTCCAATTGAGGGTTTATTACACTGTGGGGTAATCTAGAAGTCCTGATGTGGAAGCATCAATGGTCATATTGTTCACCTACTGGTTGTTGTCATCATCTAGAATGATGGGAGCAATGAACCTCTGATGAGACACATGAATGAATATATCATCCTGTTCAGGCTCTACAAGAGGGGAATCTAAACTGGCCATGGAATCAGCTCAACCATTCTGTGACTCTGGAATATGATTCACCTCTGGATGAGAAGGGAATTGGGTCATTAGTTGGCGAGTGTTCTCATATAGGGGCATGAGATTTGGCTTCCTCATAATGTAATCACCATTGATTTTTTTTATGACTAACTCAGAGTCTCCCTTAACATGCCAGCGGGGGGAATCAATCTCAAGGGAAAACTTAAGACCAGTGATGAGAGGTAGATACTATACCTCATTATTAGTCCAACTTATGACAGTAGGAATGAGTGGGAGTAGAATAGCTTGTGTCGGGGTGATAAAGATGATCTCTATGCCTACTCGATTTATCTTGTGATCATTGATCCTTCTACCAGTTCAGATATGGGAGTCACCATAAAAATTCATTTTCCAAGAAGGTTCAACCTGATCTACTAAGAGGATATCCACATTTGAGAAATCGATATCCATATGTGATTCTTCAAGAGGCTGATGGGAAACTAGAAAGTCTATTAGTGCTTGACCCTTGACAGAATTATGTAGAATTAACCCAATGTCAAACATTTTAAGGATCATCATCTAGCACTCCATCCATCCCATTAACAATAAGAAATTTGGGATATACTTTATTGGGCCAACATGGGACACTAGCTGTATCTCATGATGCTATAGATAATGTTGTAACTTTTTCACTTTAAAAACTAGAATGATGAATCTCTTCTCGATAGGATAGTATCTTGTCTCCATGTCGAGGAGCATGTGACTTAGATAGTATAAACTATTATCTCTTCCTTTTTTGTTCTTATGAGCAAGTATGGAACTAAGGGACCATTCCATGGTATTCACGTAGAGGACCAGAGACTTACCCTAATATGGGTGGCATCAGAAATAGACGCTATGTCATATACTACTTTATTTCATCAAATGAAACCTAAAAATATTATTTCCATTGGTAGGAATTCCCTTTCTTCATGATCATGGAGAATGTCTTACACTTTCCGTCTAGTTTCACGATGAATCATTTTCTATAGGCTAGGTGTACTTGAAGGACTCAAAGCTCCCAAAGGTTGCTTAGAGAAGGAATCTAGATGGTGAATTTGATCTTATATAGGCTTATCCCAATGCCTTTATACCTGAAGATGAAAACAAGAAACTTCCCATGGGTAACCCAAAAAGGCACACTTCATAGGGTTCATCATCATATGTTGGGAGTAGAGGAATCCAAACACTTTCTTAAGATCTTTGATATGGTCCTAATGCTATAAGTATTTGACCGCAAAATCAATGATGTATAATTACACTAGAATCCCAAGGATCTATTTGAATATGTGGTGCATGGATCACGGATAAGTGGCTCATACATTCTTAAAATCAAAAGTAATTACCAGATAGTAGAAGGTCAATTGAGGTGCTTTGAAGGTAGTAGAATCCTCATATTCAAGGTCCATCTGAATCTATTTTTACTGGAAGTATACATCCATGTAGGAGAGAGCCTCGAACCCACTTATGGCATCTATATATATCTTTTTCACTCAAAGGGGAAAATAACCCTCCATATAGTGGTAGTTGAGGTCTCAGAAGTCGATACATACTCTTATCTTAATGTTCTTCTTCCTAACTGGAATGATATTATCTGGACACTTAGGGTATTTAAGTTCCTTGATGAAGATGGAGTTGATAATCTTATCAACTACAACCTTGACCATGGCACCATGAGAAGGGTGAATTTTCCTATAAGGCTTATTAAACCCGCAACAACTCATTGGGAGACCAAGATAATGGATGGTGATATAAGGGTCTAGTGATGGTATCTCTTCATAACTCTAGTAAAATACTTCTTGATATTAATTCAAGAAATCCACATACTACTATTGTTCCTCTGCAAGCATGGTTGAACTAATCATCATTGTCATTATATCTGCCTCAGTACTTGGGTTCACCTAAATCATCTCATCGATAGTGGTGGATATTCCCTCTTCAAATGTGGGAGGAGAATCTTCCAAATCCTCTTTGTCATATGAGATAGGGGAATAAATGGGGGGATATGGCTCATATGGGTTGATTGATTCTGCGAGAGCAGTAGTTCTAGCTTGGATGGATATGGAATATTTATTGGGGAACTCCTACTCTCCTAAAACCATGGAGACTGAGTCTGTTGTGACAATCTCATTAGGAAATCTAACATAGGTTCCATGCTTGATATCAAAGCAATGGTAATGGGTCAGATTCTATCGGTTCCACCCATCTCAAAGAAAAAGGTGAGTATTATGCACAATTGTAGCCATGGGGTGAACATCTTGGTACTTCACAAGTGTAGGGGTTTCTGGTATCGCCCAATTCTATCATGTGTAGGAATACTAGGCAATATTATAAAGTTCCTTGTACTTAAGGATGTATATCCCTTTCCTCCTGAAAATGACAAATCAATTTCTCATGTTTGGCATCATAGCCTCCAACTGGTGAATCGGGAGAATGAAAAAATCATCCAGGTCTATCAATAGGATAACTGCAATGGTTGTGTTCATAAACACATTAGTCTGAACCTTATTATCCTTTCTATTGTAATAGGAATCATCCAGATAACGAGATTCATAGAATTCAAAGGGAGGTGCATCACCCTAAATCATGCCTACTAAACCATTGAGGGGATACATGAGGAATTGGTGATACGATGAGGGGACTTCAATATGTAGATGAAGCCTGGGACTTCCCATCAACACATTGTAAGTGGTATACAATGAGAAAACCATGAACTCAGTGTTTCTTATCAATCCACCGAATTGGTTATTTAAAAGAATCCTTCCACATGATCTCTACTTGGACCTATCATAACCCTAAATATTCTGGTTAGAGGGACTCAAGGTTGATTCTGTGATTCCCAACATTCAAAGTGTCCTGGTTGGGATGAGATTGATCCCATTATCTATGTCCACTAATAAATATAGGACTTCCATGCCTTTGAACTATCCTATGATTTATAGGTGGTGGATATTCTCCTACATGAGGGAGTCCTCATATTATCTAGAGAAATAAATGATGTCTTGGAATTATTCTCAATATACTTCCTCAACATAAAAGGTATTTTTGGTCCAAACCTCTATGTTGAACTAGTGGAGGATTTTCATGGATTATATGAGGGATTCGTGCATCTCTTTTGATAGGTGGAGGGCCTCAAGTACTGATAGCTTTGAATGTATGCTAGTGAGGTTCTTCAACACATCATTCTTTCATGTCAAATGAACATTTATTCCAATATGGGGTTTCTATATGGAAGAAGAAATGATAGACACTACTAGATAAACTTCCATATTATTGATAGTTCTAGAAAAGTCTTTCTTCTCATCAGATAACTTGCCTAGAACCGCTAATAAATTACTATTAGCATAATCAGGACTAGATTTAGCTAGAAATAGCCAATCATGATACAAATACAACTGTTTTTCCTATTCAGTTATCATGGTTAGATATGAAATCATGTATTATGGGGTGGGTTGGGAAGATTGTGTTTGTTGATCCCTATGCAACACTTACTTCCTAGTTTCAGTAGAATGCACGGTGTGGCTTGAGGCACTGGCCCAATCATTCTATCAGTTTTAATTCATCATCGAATGGAGGAACTCAGATATATTTCCTAACATCCCTTATCATTGGTGACTAGGAATGGATCCACTAACTCGATAGTATTCTTGGAGGCATACTCCTAATCTTCATCTGAGGAATATTGGAATGTCGGTTAGACCCTAAGTGAAATCTCCATATCTGGAGTCATGAAATCACTAACACAAAGGGATCGATTTGGAATTGATGGAGGAATATGATTTCCCTTACACTATCAATTCCTACATTTCTGATATATAGAAGGTTCTGATGTGGATACAGAAGAGTCATCCAGATAAGGTGCAGTGACTTCAAGAGGTTCAGGACAGACTAAGCGAGCACATCTAACACCATGGGTGTGGGAAACTACTCTGCAAGCTTCTCAATCATCATACTTCGGAGCCATGTGGTTGGAAACCTATTTCCATTCCCCTTCACTATCTTTTTCAGGCTCAGTAGAGATGCATGACACCTACATTAGAACATTTCCCAATATAACCAAACCATTATTTACTTGGTCCTAAATCCAATCCATGAACACACATCATTTCTTAACCATATTATCAAGCATCATGTGGTAAAATAAATGGTGGGGGTGATCAAAATGCTCAGAATCATATGGATTCTTGCAGTTCGGCATCTTCTGAATCCCATATTCTAGGTAACAACCGAAATAACCAGGGACCAAATCATCCTGAAAGGAATAGGATTGGTTTCTCTTATTTGGTAAGGGAACTCTAGGATCCTGACTTGATGAGGGGTTGGAGGAAAACAAGGCATCAAATCCACATTCTCTCATTGAGGTGGATATACCTAGATAGCTAGTTCCTATCGATTCTATACTAGGTGATTCTAAGATTGATGAGACTGCTTCACTCAACAAGGCTTTATTGGAGGAGGGGAAATAACTCTAGTCGATCTGGGGACTCTATATGCACTACAACGGTAGTATCTACCTAGGTAGTTCTTCTTGATGGATCTAGGGGAGGGAATTCACAAGTATTCCTGGATTGTTGAAAGGCTTCCTCTAATAACTGATCCTTATCAAAGAAATCTTGGAACCCACTTGGGAAATTATAAGTGATGAGGGTAGGGACCAGTTCAGTATTGAAATTCCCCATGCACATCATCATTATATTCTCTTGAGTCATGGAATATTGAGTTAATATGTGAGTCCTTACACCAGGTGATGAATTTTGAGACATGTTCATCAGGAAGTTTCTTAGACTTAAAGAGGTCGGCAATGCTTTTCTTGTGCATGGTGGATATGAATTGGTAGAGAAACTGCCTAAGGAGATATTCCCAATTATTAATGGGCCCTATAGATAACTGGTTGTACCAAAAAAACATAGACCCTTCTAATGTATAAACAAAAAAATTGGATCTTGGATACCTCTTTCTTCTTTGGGGTTCCCAACATAGGCCTACACCATGAGATAAAGTGGTCCATATGCTGTAGTGGGTCACCCATCCCATTGAAAGGTGAAAATTCATGGTTCCCAAAATCTGGGGGTGCTCACATATCATCAACACATTCCTGGTATAGCTTTCCATCAATTGGGATTGCCACATGTTGTGTCTCTAGGGCATCAAGGTGGGTGATGAGTGATTCTATCAAATTGTCTTGGTGGGGATCTATGTCCTAAATGAGGATTCCTAACCAACAATACATTGATAGGCTCATTAATTCAGTAGGATGGCTCAGTGTCTCATAGAGCGGCTCGATATGGGTCCTGAGGAAGATTATCATGTTGATCAGGTGGATTTGGAAATTCATATCATGGTCACTTTTCAGAAGCTCTAGCCCCTACTCTTTCTGGATGTGTGGGATTTTTGGGCTCAATTGGTAGCATCTGGATGAGAAGGACTTGTCGATAAATATGTGGGAGAACATGATCCTATTGAGGAACACCATAATTCATGAACTTCTTGGAAAGGAGTTTGTTAATTATCCTCTTCTGATCAGTAACTTGCTGAAGTAAAGTGGCGATTATGGGGTCAACCTCTATCTTCAGCGCGATATTAGAATGATTAAAGGGATTAGAGTTATCGATCTACTCTTTAACCTCTTTGGTGTTCTGACCAATAGGAAATGATGTGGAGGGATCCCTGATTCTAATTTTGTGCCTCTACACACAATTAAGAACACTTTTATAAGGGTCTATTTGATACTATGTATCCCTAGGGGTGGGTTTTCTCTATCATATCATGCATCCCCCACATCATTGGAAATCTAGAGGACAATAATTTTCACTATAAATATACCCAGAGGTATATCCTCAATATCAATGGGTAGGTCAGGCTCTCGTAGGATATGGATGAAATGGAGAGCATTGTACTATCCCCATCCCTGAATTTTCACATGTGAGGATGCCTCTGATGATTCTGTGAAGCTATGTGAAGCTATTGGCATATATTTTTTGGAGGTTCAAGTGGTAGTCGAGTGATATAGGGTGGTGATATACTAGTATTGATACCAACTCAACTATAAAACACTATTGATCAATGTTGTCAAAGTGTTCCTGACATTCTGGGTAGACCAAATGATAGTCATGGAGGCGAAAATGCATCATCTCAATAGTATGGTGGAAGCACGTGACTTGGTCCTTGGTGAGGGATTATGGGATGTCAAATTCAGGAGTTGCATTCAGATAGAATATTATTGACAATTGATCAGATACTATAGTATCCCACATGAATTATTTTTCAGAATTGGGGCCCTACTCTTTGTTAGCCCAAGCATCGATCGACACTTGAAGGGAGATTGGCGATGACATAGATGTGGATCAATGTTGTGGTTCGCTGGTTGGTGGGGAACCACTTCATGAGTCGATTGTTCATTGTATATTAGGTCATCTCTCAATGGTTTTACCAACCACATCATGATGTCCCTATAGGATGGTGTGTTTACCACTGCCTCATGAGCGAGGGTGATAGAACTCATTGGTAGGTAAACTAAGTTATTTTCATTTATCAAACTCTAGAATGGATATTTATGATCTTAGGTAGAGGTAGATAAGTAAACTAGTGATGAAAGAGATGAATGCACTATAAGACCCTAGAAGGGGGATAAATCTTACTCCACTTGTATGTACATTTGGGGGGATTTGGGGATTCTTTGGATCTCACCTTTCGATATGATGAACTTTACCTACCAAAGTCCTACCACATAATTTGATGCTGAAAAATGGGGTGAAGTTTTCATCATTGGATCACATTCTTCCTTGAAATATGTGAAGTGAATGAATTGACATTGACCTATTGATTCTCAAAATTTTCCCTTCAGTGGCGATGGTTCGTCCTTCTGCCCCAGGATGGTTCTTCAGGGTAGGGAAGTCCTTTGGCATAGGTAAGACCTTTGTGCTAGTGGGTGATGGCGTGGGGAGGACCTCCACTTTGATTAGTTGGGATATAGGGAGGACCTCTATATTAGTTATCATCAAAGCGGGGAATATGGGGAGGACAAACATTTAATTATGAGAGCGAGGCCGGCCTCCAACATGTTGGGTTGAAGTGCGAGGAGGGCCTTTGCACTAGTCATGTTGAACACGGGGAAGACCTACATATTAATAAGAATAAGTATGGGGGGACCTTAATACCATTTTATGGATTCATGGGGAGGACCTCCACTTTAGTGGGTGCTGTTGTTGATAGACATCTGCTTAAAATAGAGGAAGCATGGGGAGGGAATCAATTTTGACCATTATAGGAGTGGGTATGACCTTAAATCAGGTTGTTGGTGGCATGGGGATGACCTTTGTGTTGGCCAATAGTTTCACGGGGAGGACCGGTGTAATTTTTTTCGATGAGGTGGGGTTGAACATCACTTTTATTGATGATGAAGTAGGGAGGACCTATTCTTGAGCTGGAAATGGACTATGGACGACCTTTTTGTTGACTAGATGTGACACAGGGAGGGCCTCTATGTTAGTTGGTGGTAGTGGCAAGGGGAGGACCTCTGTACTAATTGCTGGAGTGGGGAGGACCTATGCTTAGGTTGATGATGGCATGGGGAGGACCTTCGCACTAAAACTCATCATCTAGAGTTGGCCCAAAATGGTTTCTGGTGGTACCAAAGATTGACAGAGTCAACCCCTTCTATATGAAGAGTGGTCGAGGTCTTGATCCCAATCCAGAAAAGATGAATTCGTTCTCCTCAATTACAGGGGTCTAGAGGAATGTTCTGGTGGTGGAAGGAGCCACTGAATCTAGGCTATATGGTTCCCAATAATGGCCATTCTCATGATAATGAGCTCAATAATGATTCTAGGTAGCCCAGACTAGGGCTAGTGAAGTAGGTGTAAAGTCCACATGTTCTTTCTCATGGTGGACCAGTCATTGTTAGCACTAATAGGGAATGGTGGGAGACCTTCTTGGAAGTTCTTGAGAAGTATTAGAATCTTTGGTGACTCAGATATCCATCAACTCATATTTTAAGAGTATATAGTCATAGAATCACTCTAGAGAGAGACTCCCAAATTATTTTTCTATTGGAGTTAGGAGCAATAGCTCCCTACGCGGCCCTTGGGGGAGGTGGTGTTGGTGAGGCGTTGAAGCCTCCATGTCCTTATGGGCCATGTCCCTTGTGGTAATGACACCCTCCATCTCATACAAACATACAATTGTGTCCATTACCCTCTTCTAGATGATTTCTGAATGTGAGAATGGGCATGGGTTCCCAATAGATGATGGCATAGCAGAAGTCATAGCTGAGGTGGAGTCATGTAGGATTATCATGTTAATATCTCTCTTGCCCCTGTGTCTATGGGCATTGGTTGGCTGGTTTCCTGCATCTTGGTTCCTATAAAGTAGTAGGTTTTTTCTGTCAATACAGACACAAGGAAACCAATGCATAATTCCCCAACATCATTCAATCTTCCATTCAAGGAGAGAGATCTACACTGACGGTGTCGTAGAAAAGAATTCCAACTTTAACAACCCCAATTTATGTTGAGTTCCATTTTGGGCCCACTATTTTCTTGGATGGGCCTAGTTCCAGATATCTAAATCTGATAACATTCTAATATATTGATTCCTTGAATGATTTTAGTCCCTATTTTTAAGATAATAGTTTCTTTTTGGGTTCACCATTTCTATTTATTACACTTTCACTAGGGTTCGCCTCCACCACTTAATGATTCTCACTGGTGTCAAAAACATTAATCCTATATTCCCACTTCCAAAGGTAGATAACATTCATCTTTGTCTATGGTGATTTATTCTCCTTAATTGAAATAGGATTATGGGATGTTAGTTCCTACTTCCATGGATTCCTCCTTAGAACTCATTTCTTATTCCAAGTCTCCCTTATAGAGTTAAGTCATCTTCATGGAACTCATTCCCAGTTCCATCTCTTTGTGAATGTCTATTAATTACACTACTTCTTTCTAGACATTCCAATTTTTATTAATAAGGTATAAACCTTCTATCAGAAGAGTAGTCATGTTGGGAATCACTAGAATGTCTGGGTTCTAGGAACATTGGTCACCTGTATCTTCTTCATAGGAGGGTATCTCATGGAGGCATCTCAGGCACAGAACCTAAGGCATCAAAACTCCCTACAGAGGTGGATCATGCATGTGTGTCCCTAAGATGGATAACCTAAAAGTTTTACCATATGGATGGATTAGAACATCTGTGGAGGCATATCTAGGATGTGTTTCCCATAAATTGAAGATTTCACACCATGAAGGTGGATGGATCAAAAACCCTTGGAGGCAAACATTGGAGGTGTGTCCCCTAGAGTGAAGATGTCACACCCTGAAGGTTGATCATGACACCCCTAGAGGTGGATCAATAAGGTGCACCCCTAGGACTGGGGGCACCAATGTTTACCATTGGTCAGGATTGAACCTCAGAGAGGCATCCTACATACCATATTTAGAATATAGGGATCAAAACCCACATAGTTTGATGTATCAATTTATGGTTATGTGATAGGACTAGTCCATACAGTTTAACATCATGTGGTAAGCATGCTTGTGCTTTGAAAGTAGCATCAGTGATGGATGGTATGGGGCTTCTAAATGTAATATTCCCTTCACAATAGGATCACACTTGGTTGGATGGTGTGGGGCTTGTGCATGGGAGATTCCCTAAGGGATACTGGGAGTAGCGAGGATGTGGTTGGGGCTTATGTATGAAAGTGTCCCAAAGGTACCCAGAGGAGATTTGGTCTCTGGATAGGGGCATGATCTTATCGGGATGTGGTGATCTAGGGAAAACCATGGTGTATGTGGATGAAGTGTTGGGTTCAGACCTTGTGGATGATTTCTACTTATCCCAGTTGGTTGGTAATCAAAGCCCACATAGTTTGGACCGGTATGGGGATTATACCATAAAATGAGGACCATATAAGTATGTGGTTGGGGCTAACACATGGTAGCTTCTTGTGGGGTGAGTATGGTTGTTAAAAGATTACATTAAGAATGTTTCCCATAGGGTGGACGTGCATGGGTTTCATGGTCTCTACTAACTTTTATGACCACATGAGTTATGATCAGAGTTAGATGGCTCTCAGCAAATCAGAAACCTTTTCCTTGTGTAAGTTTCTAAACATCACCATGTGATCTAGTATGATCAGAATGCAATTATTCATAACAACTACTCACTCAATCTTAATGAAAGTCGTACCCAGATCCTTATTTCCATATAGGAAGCTGCTTTGATTCAAAAAGTTCATTTCCATAATACCGTGCATGATTTTGGAATTCTGAAACTTCTAATGATCAATGGAAACTTCTATCAACCACACCTCACTCTGGAGGTGTTCTAGAGAGCTCCTCTTCCTGGATGGATCAAAATCAACATAGATGGCACCTCCAAGGCAATCCGGGACCTACAGGGTGTGGCGCTGTCTTCAAGAACCACCTCAGATAGATTATAGGTTGCTTCATGGGTCATTGTAGAACTGCCTCCTCCCTTGAAGCCAATATGATGGGCTTGATTCATGCGATTAAATTTTCCATGGTTTATGGTTGGAACACCCTTTGGATTGAAAGTGACTCAACGAACATAGTTCAAGCAATTTGAAACGATGTAACTCATTTAGCTTGTCCGAGTACTACCCGTTGGATGGAATGCAATCGTTTACTCACTGACCTGAACTACATCATCACACATGTTTATCAGGAAGCAAACATGTTTATTGATGGTTTGGATAACTTGGGAGTTAATCAAGACATTACCTGGTGTGAAGACATCCCAACTACTCTTATTCCCTTTCATGAAAAAGATTGTAATATGATCCTGTACTTTAGACTTTTGTAATATTTATTTTAATAAAATTTGTGCTTTGGTCATTTTGGCCAAGGCTTTACCTTTTAAAAAAAAGTATGAGAAAGAAGAGGAAGCATTAGACCAGGCACCCATGTTAGAAAAGATGTGCCAATGAGAGATGGTGTGGGGCTTATGCATAGAAGTTGTCCATGGAGGATTTCATTCCATGTGAAGAGAATATCAATCCATGTGAGGGGAATATCATTTTTTGTGAGGAGGATATCATTCCTTATGATTCATACATGGTGTATCCTATTCTTGTGGCATAGGGTGTGTGGGGTTTATGCATGGGAGCTTCCTGTTGGGTGAGTGTGGTTGTTAGGAGCTTACACTCTGGAGGTTTCCCTTAGGGTATAGGTGGATGGGTGTCATGTTATTTACTAACCTATAATATCATGTGATTCATGATCAGTGTGATAAATAAAAGGAAGTAGTAGACCTGACACTCATGTCGCAAAATGTGTGCCAATGATAGATTGTGTGGGACTTATGCGCAGAATCTACCTGAGGAGGATGTCATTCTATGTTAGGAGGATCTCATTGCATATTAGGAGGATCTCATTCCTTATGATGAGGATCTCATTCCTTGTTATGATGATCTCATTCCCTGTGATTCATACATGGATCATCCTATGCTTGTAGTGCAGGGTGTGTGGGGCTTACTCATGGAAGCTTCCTAGTGTGTGAGAATCATCCCATGTTGGGTAAGAATGTGGAATCCCATGATGATCCTACATAGGGTATCATCTGTTTATCACATAGAGTAAGACTAAAATTTTATGTTATGTGTTGAGGACATAGGTATTAGGCAGGTTTACGTCATGTAGCATGGATTTGAGGGACTCACTCCTTACCCCTTTAGCTAATATAACCTTCACACATTCACCCTTGGGAGGGGTGTAGGTTTAGTAATGATGGGTTTCAATGGTGTGGAGGGGTGGTTGATCATGAGGTTCATGTTAGCGTGCCTATAATGAGAATAAAAAGGTGTTAGCATACCTATAAAAAGAAGAAAAATGTAGGTGGGTATATCAGTCTACACTTGAAGTGAAGTGGTTTATAGGAATGGGTGGCACATGTCATATAGAGACATGAGGTGTGGCTAAACTGATCCCTGATGGATGTGGAGGCTTCGAGCACTCAACCTTATCAAAGAGATTTTAGCATAAGAGAGGTAGTAAGAAGAGGGACTTCGTGAAGCATAGGGCCTCACAGAGAGGTTATTTATAAAGCTTAGGTGTTTCACAGAGGTCAGGGGAATTGTGAAGGTGTGGGATTTTCAAAACAGGGCGACCCTGCCTTAGGATGAAGTCCTGACTCAGGAAAGGAGTGCTTCACGATGTCTTAATGCTTTGAAAAGCCTCAGGTACCCATGAGGGCCTTCTTCATTTATAAAGGGCCCAGGACTTCACGAAAGGCATCCCCACCAGAGGTGCAGGCTTTCAAGAACACTAAAAAAGGGTTTCTATGAAGTCCAAGTACCTTGGATGGTTCATTTTTGTTCTGGTTCGTGATGCGCAGGTGCTTTAAGAATTCAGAGCAATTCAGAAGCTAAAAGGATAGGATAACCATCCTTCAAAGGTTGGAATGAGGTGGTATTTATATTCAATGGGTCATGCAAAGCTCAGATGTAGTTTGTGAAGGAAAATGTGGGCATTGAGAATGGGTACACCTCCACTGGACTCACGGAGGACACCATCAACGCTTCGTGTGATCATGAAGCAGCGTCAGAATCGTGGAGGACACCATAAATTCTTTGTATGATCACGGAGGGGATTCTCGAACATGGGATCTGTGAGCTTCATGAAGATTTCATGCTTTATAATGAAGACCCTTAATAAGGCTTTGGGGCCATTTTGGATTGGATTTTCTCAAAACTGACTGCTTCTTCCTCAACTTTTCCCACAACATGTATTTCGGGGCCAACAAAGATATTTAGGGGAAAATGGATTATAAAATAATTTTAAAAAATATTTATTAATAATTTTTTCATTATTATCATGTAATAGTCATTTAATAACAATTAGATGACATAAAAATTCAATAAACTAATGAATGATCTAAGATAAGTTGAAAACATTTCTTGAACTTCAAACGAGCGTAACTTTTGATCTGGGTCTCTGTTTAGGATCTACCATATAACAAATCAAATCCTATAAATAGATATAGTTTCTGTTGACTGGTGGGACAAAGGCCACTATTTTATAAAGGTTTCAAGGTCAAAAATGACCCAAAGGGCCTCCAGAATCGAGTTTTTAGTTGGGATACCCTAATTTTTTAATATTAGATAGTATTTCAACTTTGTCTAAGAGATACTTTTGGTCCTTTTTCAGTGGCGACTGAATTTATTCCCATGGATTACATTCATATAGTTATTATGGTATTTAAATTTTATCATTTTTTATAATGTAGTTTTGTTTATAATTAAAAACAAGAATATTTTCTTAAATTTACTTATAACAAATCAATTGTATAAATAAATATTAAAACAAATTTAAATAAAAATGTATTTTTAAATATATAAACCAAATAGAAATAAATATTTATTAATCAATTTATTTAAAGTAAAAAAATTTCCATTTTATTTACCTTATAAAAATGCATTAATATGTATATATATATATACATATATAAGTAGTGTTTATATATAAACATGTGTGTGTTAATAAAAAAATATATATTTATATGCACATTCTAATATATATTAATAAATACATATATATGTAAATATTTGTATGTGTATGTGAGAAATATAAATGTGTTCATGTGTTTAAATTTGTGCATATGTGTACATGTATCAATATTGTGTATATACACCATATATAAATATATTTTTATAAATATATCATTATCATTAAATCTAATATATAAATTTATTTACAGTAAATATTTATAAATATATTTTAAAAAAAATTATATCTAAATAGACAATTAAATGTAAATATGTATAAATATATATAGGTAAATGTACAGAAATATAAATATATTTTTCATTTATAAAATTTATATAAGAATATATAGACATGTATTAAAAATTAATTTAAAAATAATTATATAAATCATATGTAATTAATTATTATCCATTTTGTTTAAAATAATATCTAACCTTTTTTATACATTATAAAAATATATGAATATATATATACTTATATAAACATGTATATAGTTTTTATATACACATATGTGTGTGTAATAATAAACAAACACACACACATATATATTCTAATATATATAAATGAATATTAATATATAAAATATTTTAATAAATATAAGTGTGTGTATTATATATCACACACTTCTAAATATATACGAATAAATATAAATATTGTAAAATGTAAAACAAAACATGATGGGCAGAGTGGTAAAGGGCATTAAAACGCTGGAGGGATGTCACCAGGTCAAGTCTCAGTGTAGGCAGGTATTTGGGGGAGTCAATTTAAAATTGAGGAAGGGTGGGGTGTGTTTATGAGCACTGAGAAAGGGTTGGGGTGTGTGATGGTGGGTTGGGGAGTGGAAAACACTGAGAAAGGGGTCTACGAGTGCTAAAAAGGGGAGTGTTGTGGTGCATGATTTTTTTTTCTTTTTTAATAATGCTAAAAAAGTGATGATAAAGGGTTCCTTTATCAGTTATTTTTTTAGAAGTAGATAAAGTCACCCTTTATCAGCTCTTTTTTGTAGTGCTAATAAATTTAGAATTTTAACATCTCTCACAATATCAGCACTTTTTAAGCACTGATAAATTGTTTTTGTAGCATTGTTAAAGGCCAGATTTGTAGTAGTGACATATGATATGTATAGAAGGGTATCATATGTAAAGAATTTTGTGGGAGATGTTGAATACTTATTAAGGAATTAGAAAATTTGAGTATAGTAAGAAAATATTCAATTGAGTGAGAATGATATTGGTTATTTTAAATAATGTTTTCCCCAGTTCCTTAAAACTTTATACCTAAATATTTATTGGGTATATAACTGAATCAATCATTTCATTGATGTGGATGGTTATAATTGGGTCACTTTAGTAAGTATCAAAGATCATATGTAAAGAGTATATCCTTTGGCACTAGATATGGGCATATGAATCTGGGGAATTATATACAAAGGTTGTTTCCAATTTTAAATACGTTTCTCTTTGGATATTTCATGAGTTCTTATGTATTATTATTTTGGACTTCTTTTAAATGGTCATTTATGGGTGTTAAGAAGTATTTATTACGTTATTTATTGATTATACACGTGGTTAGCGTTTTTATAGCTATTTAAAGATATTGTGTCTTGTGTTATATGTTTCCTTGAACTTATTGGTTTTAAGGTGGGTTTCCCCAATGTTTTAATAAGGTTTCTATTGTTATTTGATATCAAATTTCATTATAAAATGGATTTTAAAGTAAGAATTATAAAGTATAACCAAATGGATCATTTGGTTCCTTGAAAAAGTGGTTATTCATAAAATTGTAATTAAATTATTATATAAATTTTTTTTTGAAATGATATGGACTTTGAAAAGTTTTTGAAAGGGGATTTGAAAAAACATTAATAATTTCAAAATTCAAGGCTTAGTTGGAACTTTATATATATATGATTTTCTCTTGAATGGACATCATTTATAACTAAATACCAATGTACTTATGTTGAGAAGGGTTTGATAACTGAATAATATTGTTGTTTTTATTTATATAATTTCAAATAGGATCTTTAATGAGAAGAATGTGGGAGGGTGGGTTGAGGTTTTTCATGGGCATGGATTTCCTTGTATTTATTTACCAGTGTATGTCTGATAAGGAACACATCCTTCTTCACCCTCTATGACTAATATCATGGGTATCCTAGGGATCATAGTGAGAGATTGAGAGATGGTTACTATCTAGTCATGATTAGGTCGGTTAAATCGCCCATGTTTGGGATATTCCTAGACCCAAGGGGAGTGCTACCAGTCATGATAGTTGAGATAATTCGATTGGATATAGACTAAGAATGCATCAATAATCCATTAAATGGTTTCACTTGAGTACGTCTAGGTTCATCTCACTCCAAATCAGTTTTTTAATTATTTTCAAAACATCCACTTTGAGGAAAAAGTGGGAACTGCACAACCAAAAACACCATGACACATATCCAAAATTCAAAACATTCCACAGATTTAAAATTTGAAATGAGATTCAACGTCACAGGAACAGTCGCACCAGCGATAGATCCCCACAAATCATGTTGATGCATTGAGGAAAGCATGTCTCGTTGTCACCGTCATCATCTCCCATTGTCATCATCATGTCGATGCCAACCACTCCGAACGCCATTGTCGTAACGATCGCCACCAGAATGACCACATCACCAGCTAGAACACCCCCTTTGTCGTCGTCGACCATCATTGCTAGAGCCAAGAACCAGAGGAAACATAATCAGGGCATCCACCCATTTCCATTAATGTCTTCTTATCGCTGTAGTTGAACTCCAACATCACTGCCAAAAAACCATCATAACTGAACAACACAAACCTCCGAACCTTCAACGATGAGTCAGTTTCCCACCCAGAGACCCTAAACCACTTGAACCGCACCTCCTAGAACCTCCATGAAGACCCGCACACCAGACCGATAGGGAAAGGAGCACAGGACTAGGACGCCATAGAAGGGTTGAGTAGAGGAGGCCTCAATAGGGGACCAAGCCAGAAATAGCATCGTCCCAAAAAATAGTGACCTAAAAATAGAGAAACATGATCGATCCAAAAACAACATCATCATACCATACCTCAATCCACATCCACAAAAGAGAGAAGGAGCCAAACAATGGAAAGAACCTGAGCTGAGATCGTTGTCATCCCTCCTCCAGCACCATCCCAAGTAGGCCCAGAACTCGAATCGAGCCCGACCAAAGTGGAGTCGAACATGATGGGGGTGGATAACAAGGGCATAGGAGGAGAAACCCTATTTTAAAATAATATATTTAAAACTATTGTATCTAGATTATTTTGAAAAATTAAATGTATGGAATCTTTAGTGAAATTTGACTTAGGTGTTATGCTCAAACACTACTTGAACTACTTAGTGTTTGTAGACCGAGTGACTCTCTTGAATGTTCAGGCTCTAGCTTTGGATTTCTTGTAGAGAATTCATGTCAATCTTGAGGTTGGATGGTTCCTTAGATCCACATGGAGATTATATCGGTTATTTCAGGTTTCCTTTTATTTTATGGTTGTATCGGCTAGGTCGACCTTCGATGTATTTTGGTTTCTGTCTGATGCTTTATTATTACTAAGATGGATGTTTTTCAATTGTTATGTCTTGTGATGTTTAGTTTTTCAATTGAAAATTTTTAATTTTCTTCTGCATGGACATCCAATGTATAATGGTAGTACATCAGATTCTTAGTATAATTATGGTGCTTGTTGAATATTACTTATCTTGATGAAATTGTTCCCATATTCCAGTGTCTAACTCCTTTGTGCTTGTCTCTAGCCTACGGGGGTTAGGAACATGCATTGGGTCATGTCATAGGTTAGCTTGGGTGTTCGCATCAGGGGTGGCCCTAGTTGGTTCATGATACTGTGCCTCCATTAAAAGGCATTAGTTGTTATGCTTAGAGAAACAAAAAACATGTACACATAAGTTATGACTCTTCCTATGAAATGCATGCTTGAATATACCTCCACGTCAAAAGGTGTGGAGGGTTCTGATTGATCCCATAATAGGTAGTCAGTTGTGCCAACATGTGTGAAAATGGTATGAGTTGTAAAGGGTTTTTACCCTCATAAAAAGTGATGCCTCTAGTTTGTATCCATACTCTTGCGTTTGAGGGTGAATAATGGTGTAGGGATTTACCTAAATCAGTATTTATCTTGTACCTTCTTGTTTACTTTACGATTTATGTTTGTTTTGTTCATCTGTCTACTTTTTACACAACCACTTCAACATTCATTATCTAAAATATTTAATTTGTTTGTCCACCAAATTCTATTTACGCAAATATTTTACATTGATTATTTTGGATTGAAAATTCACCCAATGTTTCTTGTCATCTCCTCTATTTGGACTGAGAAAGAATTGTATTATATATTATATCAATTTGTATAGGACAATCAATCCAATAGTAAAAAGGGTTGATTTTTGTATACACTTCCGTGAAAAAAAAAATAGCTTTTCTTTTTAACAAACGAATCTAGATTTTGTATAATAACTATGACCCTACACAAAAAAAGTAAACATATTTGACAAATAAAAAATATTATTTGTGATTATTAAAATACTACAAATGTAAGAATTGATTTGATAAAACACGACTCCAAAAAGAGAAAAAAAAACCATTAGCTTTCATAGAATAAAACAAATGCTATACAAATTTCATCAAATCTAATGATGTTATTATTCCATGATTTTCTCAAGTTAATACATTATTTCTTTTATGGTAATAGCTAATAAGTTAATTTATTTTTGTAAGGCTTTTATAAGGTAAAAAAATTATAACATCATAGTAAGAACAAATTTGTCTGATAATAACTGCATATTTCAATGAATGAAAAATGTTGGAAATGGCAGGATGTTTTGTTGGCATGCAACTTTTTTGTGAAGTGGTGGAGGGTTGCATGGTTGTTGTTGTTTATTTGGGGCAGGTTTGTGGAGAGTATTGGTGTTTTGGAGTTCACTGGCTTTGGGAAGGTTCCACAAAATCCCTAAAAATGGTATTTTCTTGATAATAAAATATATTGAATTTGAAGTAGTAACAATGCAGGCAATGATTTTTTGTACGTTTATCTAAAGAAAAAAATTATTTAAATAAGTCTAGGTCATAAATATTTTTAAAACTAAGCCTCAAAGGCGGAAGGGGTCTTGCTGGCTTTGGTGTTTTTTTATCCTATTGAAAGGTGACACGACCCTTGTCGTCTTTCACAAAAAGTTTGGCAAAGGTGGCAAGAGCCTTCGCTTTTTCCAGAATATATATTAAATATACTTGTTTTTCTATTTAAATTTTTTCTTTTTATTATATATATATATATATATATATATATATATATATATAACAAAAAAATTCTGCAAAATTTATCTACAACTTTATATCCAACATTATTTCCATTAAAGCAGTTTGAAATTCTGATAGAAATCATCACTTACGACCCCTTTTATAAGAGGTTTGTCCTGAAAATCATTCTAAATTTCCGATTGAGATCTAGGTCCTCTCTTTCTTCAAAAAATTAATAATATAATGTTATTAACAATTAGGTATTAATAAATAATAAATGTTAATTACTAATAAATAACAATAATAATGCCTAAAGTATTATATTTACTGTTAAATATTTATAATTAATTGATTAATATTAGGAATATTTTAAACAATATTGATTATTAACTAATTAATATAAAGTACTGATTAATAATATTACTAAATAACTAATTAATTACTTATTAATAATTAACAGTTAATTGGTTTTAAATTAATTTTCAATTAAATAATATGTAATTAATAATAATAATATTAATAATAACTAAATAATAAATAATAATAAATTATTATTATTATTAATTAGTTGCGGAATATCAATTTAAAATATTTATTAGTAATTAATATTAATTAATAAATAATATTAATTAGGAACAATTATTTAATTAAATAATAACTAATTAAACCTTAGTATTTTAACAATTTAATCATTATTAATAATATTTAGTAACTAAATAATATTTTTAGAAATTTATTACTAATTGTATAATAATTATTATTCAAAATTATTAATTAATAAATAATCAATAATTTAAGTTTTACTTAATATTATTAATAAATAATTAAATATTGTATAATTACAAATTTATTAATAACTAATAAATATATATTTTTTTAATAATTAGTTACTAAAAACTAGTTTTAAATATTTATTAGTAGTTAATATTAATTAGCAACAATTAATTAATTAGTTATTAATAATTTAATAATAACTAATTAAACCATATTATTTTAATAATTTAACCATTACTAATAATATTTAGTAACTAAATAATATTTTTAGATATTTATTACTAATTTTATAATAATAATTATTCATAATTATTAATTATTAAATAAATAATTAGTTATTTTTTACTTAATATTAAAAATAAGTATTAATATTTATTAGTTAATTAATATTTAATAATTTAATTAGTAATTATTATTACAAATGTGTATATTTATTTATTTATTTATTTTTTATTCCGACAAAGTCGGCAATACCCTTGTCATCTTTGCCCAATTTTTTTTGAGAAAGGCAGCAAAACAATTGTCGCCTTTTAACCGTGGAAAAAAATGCAATAAATCTTCATAACCGGATCGGATGTTAAGCCGTTAAGCTGATCAGGGTCTAACCAGTAATCACTGATTGGTTAGATCAGATGGCCGAAACGATTTATTTTTTATTTTTTTTAAGATCAAAATTTTATTATATAAATATATATTAACGGGAAAAAAATCAATAGATTTAGCAATACTAATATTAACGGGGAAAAAAACAATGCAATCAATAAACTACGCAAATAAATGATAAAACAAAACATGAAAGATAAAAATTAGGTACATAGATATTTGGTGAGTGATTTTTTTAATGTATTTGTCACTGTGTCCAGATACTTTATGAATTTGCATACTATATAATAATATAAAATTTCCGGTTAATTATCCCTAGATCAATATATACGACTTCGTTTTTTGTTTAAAGAAAAAAAAAAGGTGCAATCCAATCCGAACCCTCTCTCATGCCAATGTGTCCCACGTTTGTTACAAAAATGTGATCAATCAATTCCCTTTGTCTAGAAGCGTGCTTCTTCCCCAACTACAGAGCCACTCATTTTCATTTCCCTTCACGCATCCAACATGCTTTTATCTCAAACCCTCTACTATCATTCATTTTCCATCACATTCTGTACCCACCCACGTCATCTTTTTTCTTTTATGGCCCCGCCCCCCATACCATTATTTCAAAATATTTATGAAGAATGGTTTATGGCATGAAATATAAACAAAGAAATCATTTTTATCATACAATCGTGTAGTGGCACTTGGGTATCATCTAAGGTGTTTGTATAGTAACTTACAGATGAACCGTACGTTTATGTCTTAATCAGAACGGAGTGTCACAGCTGGTTGTACACGGACCAAACGAAACCCTCAATTCACTGTGTGGGAACGGGCAGACTCTTCTGTTCACAGAGTGCTTTCCCTCACAGCGAGACAGCGCAACTATCATATGTAACTTCAAAGGCTCTTTCATTTTATTTCATAAAACAATCAAAATTATTTTCATACAAGAGTTGTTGCAATATATTAATGAACGAAAATCAATACAATAGCCCTACTCTACAGCTCAACCCATGTAACTTCATAGTCTCTTCTAGTTTCTGTATTTATGATCTGTACTACAACTATTATTCTAGTTGATTAGTGTAAAACATACTTAGTTTTGAAAGAACCACAATTAGAGATCGAAACACTACATTCATTTCCACTGAATGGCCCTATCAATTATTTTTCTAATTGTTCATATAACTGATTGCTAAATTATTGGGAATAAACCGGTAGTTTTGATTATTTCTTATCATTTTCCCTTTATTTTAATGTTAAAATTAACTAAACGTAACATATTGTATGAATAACTCAACCTGTTATTCTTCCTATTTCTCATTGATGAACACTCATTTTTAACCACACACATTATACGCTGTAAAAAGTAATTCACAACAAAATCAACGATGTGGTTGAGATTGATGTATGTAATTTTTTTTTTTACTTTTAACAACATTTATTATTGCTAACAACACATGTAATGCATGTTGTTAAAAAATAATTACAATTAAACAACTGACAAAATTTGTTATCATATAGTTTTTAAAAATGTTCATAGCATTTTGTAAACAGTTTATCAAAATTAACAATGTATCAGGGATTACATAAAAATAAATGTAAATTTAAAAATATAGTCATAAAAGCACATTAGATTTTAAAACACATATTGGTTATTAATTACTCATCTTTCTATTTTTTACTTTTCACATAATAGATAACTCATTTTTAACATCACACATTTTAGGTTGTCAAAAGTAATTCATAACTCACTCATAGATGTTGGTGAAACTCATGTGGTAAAAACTAGAGCCCCACAACCAAATTGATACAAGATACATCAAAAGCTACCCAACTAGAGTTAAAAAAAACATTGGATGAAAGAAAACCAATCCAATAACCAAAATCTACAGCACAACCATGTAGCTTTAATGTCTCTTCAAGTTTATGTATTGAACTACAACTCTTATTCTAGATGATTAATATAAAACATATTTATTTTTTCCTGAAAGAAAATTGGAGATCAAAACAGTACGTCCATTCCACGGAATGTCCCGATCAATTATTTTTCTATTTAGTTCATAGAATTTTCTGATTAATGAATTGGAAGAAACTGGTAGTTTTTTATAGAGATCGGCTGGACCACCTTGAAGGGGGCAACTTCCTACGGGCCCCTCCTTCATTACCGATGAGTCTTCCACACATCCACCATCATTATTTCTAAGGAGTTGCCCCTGGAACCTTCTGTTTCACTCACCTAGGAGCCCCCTTCTCTCCCAAATCCAGTGCTTCATACTAAACTCCTTATATTGCCTATTTTTAACGGTAGATCCTCACAATTGGCTCACATCGGAGGAACTCTATTTTTTTATTTATCATATCTTGGACCCACATTAAGTACAACTCACTCAGGTCAGTATGGAACATACTATTGTTCACGGGTTATTGATTTTAGCTCGAGGTTCCCAAACCTTGTTGGAAACACTTGGCTTTACAAAGACTAATTCACGTGAGAAAAGGAGGAACACCACAACGCTTTCAAGGGAGACGTGAGAATGAAAAAAGTGGAACACCACAACAAAACAACTTTCATGCTTTCTATTTAAGACACTTTTCATGGACTACAAACTCCAACCATATATAGACTTTTCACAATAAATGAAAAGACTCAAAAACTTGAGAGCCACATAACATTTATTGACCGAACAAACAAACAAAGCAACATTAAAATCTTTCATAGGAAATGGGAGTGGACGCATGGAGTGAAGAGCCGCATGGTGAAGATGTGCCCCATGGGGAAGAAAAAGGGACTCCTGCTTTGAAAAAAAAATACCCACGGTATTTGGTTTGTATTTCCAACACTCCCTTTCAAACCAAAACAGACTTCAATCCGAGCATCGTTCTTAGTTGTTTGAATACATCTATCGGTAATGCCTTCGTGAAAATATCAGTCAGCTGTTCCGAAGTATGACAATATTCAAATTTTACCATTTTTTGCTTCACATGATCTCTCAGAAAATGGCATCGGGTATAAATGTTTTGTTTTCTTCCATGCTGCATTGGATTTTTGGAAAGTTCAATTGCCAACTTATTATCCACATATGTGATTGTAGATCCATCATGCGGATGATTCAGCTCCTTTAGCATGTTTCTTAACCAAATTCTCTCACAAACAGTGGACAATGATGCTACGTACTCTACTTCATATGTGGATAGGGCGACCACATTCTGTTTCCCTGAATTCCATGTGAAAACAGTCTTTCCAAGAAAGAATACATACCTAGTGGTGTTTTTTTCTTTCAACACGATCACCCCCAATCACTGTCTGAGTATCCATATAGCCTTGCTTCATCATTGTATGGATAAAAAATACCAAAACCCACTATTCCTTTAACATACCTGAGGATTCTTTTTGCAGCTAGCCAGTGTGACTCTTTTGGTGCCTCCATGTACCTTCTTAGAATCCCAACACTGTAGAAAATATCTGGCATTGTGATGGTGAGATACCTTATGCTTCCAATCAAACTCTTGAACAAAGTCAACTTAACACTTCTTCCTTCTTCATCTTTTTTTTTTCAGTTTTATGTCCATTGCTACAAGTGTGTTTACAGCATTGCAATTGGCCATCTTGATTTTTTTCAAGAAATTCCTTGGTATACTTCTTATGATATATATAGATGCCACCATGTTGTTGCTTTACTTCTATGCTCATGTAAAAAGAAACGAGACCTTCGTCGGTCACCTCGAACTCCTTGAACATGACCTCCTTGAATTCATCAAACATCTGTTGGTTGTTCCCTGTAAACTAAACATCATCAACACACAAGCATGCTATAAGCATATCACCATGAGCATTCTTCTTGATGTAAACAGCTTGCTCATATGGACATTGGGTGAAGTCATTCTCTTGAAGATAATTATCAATGCATGCATTCCAAGCTCGCAGATCTTTCTTCAACCCATATAGAGCTTTCTTCACTCAATATACCTTATGTTCTTCTATTTGCATAACAAAGCCATAAGGCTGGTCAACATAGAACTCTTCTTCTAGAATTCCATTCAGGAATGTAGATTTCACATCCAATTGGTAGATCATCCAACTATGATGGACTGCATGGGAGATAATAATCCTCATAGTGTTAAGGCGAGCAACAAGAGTGAAGACTTCTTCATAATCCACCTCATACTTCTCTTTATACCCCTTTTCTACGATCCTTTCCTCGTAGTGATCGATATCGCCATCTGCATTTCTCTTGATCTTGTACACCCATTTGACACCAATGGTTTTCTGGCTATTAGGAAGTGTAGTCAGCTCCAATTTGTCATTTTTCTCTATGGAATGAATTTCTTCTTCGATAGAAATTATCAAACTTTCTTCCCTTATAGATTCCTGAAACCTCAGAGGCTTATGATCTACATAAAGGAAAAAAAAAAGATTTACCTCATTTGTTTGCTCATAGATGTCTCTTAAGCTTTTCATTTTTGTAGGCACCATGGATGAGGATGAGCTGGCTGAATTTTGACTTGATAGAGTGCTTTCAGGAGTGATGGAATATACTCATGGACTTCTATGTATTGATGATACACCTGAGGAAGGTGTTGTATGTGTTTTCTCCTGATGATCATGCCTCTCTTCAGGATATTATGTTTTGACTATAACTTTCTTGTTTGATTCTTCATCATTCCATTTCCACACTTCTTCCTCACTAAATACCACATATCTACTCAAAACTACTTTGTTGGTTAGTGGATTATAGAGCTTTTAGTCTTTAGATGCTTCACTATAGCCGATGAAGATTCACTTTTCACCACGATCATCCACCTTAATTCTTCTTTCTTCTAGAACTTGAGTGTAGGTGACACACCCAATGATTCTTAGGTGCACCACGCTCAATTTGTAGCTGCCCTATGCCTCTTGTGGTGTGAAATTTTTTATTCTCTTGGTTGGACATTGTTTGAGCAGGTAGGCAGTATATACCACTGCCTCTTCCCAGAAGCTCTTTGGTAGGCCTTTCTCCTTCAGCATGGTCCTCTTCATCTCGAGGATGGTGCATTTTTTCATTCTATAATTCTATTCTATTGTGGTATGTAGGATGCAATGTATTTTTTCTCGATGCCTTATTCCCTGTAAAAATATTATAATGCATTTGAAGTGTATTTTCCCCCTCTTTCAGATCTGAATACTTTGATTTTGTGACCACTTTATCCTTCAAAATGGGATGTGAAAATTTTTAAGATAGTAAAAGTAGAAGATTTTTCATTGATGCCATACACCCAAAGATTTATACTAAAATCATCAATGAGGGTAATAAAATACTTATTACATCCAGGTGAGGGTGTTTTAAGTTGTCTATAAATATCAGTCTGCACCAACTGAAGTGGTTCTTTTTCTCTTATGGAAACTCCACTTGGGCATGAATTCCTTTATTGCTTAATGAGTGTACTTCCTCACACACTTTATTTGGAACTTCAAACATCAGAAGTCCACATACCATTCTTGATGAGGATAAATGTTTAAGGACACTAAAATAGTGATTCCCATAGTGCAGATTCCATCTCCATGAGCCATTCTTCATGATTCTAAAAATACACTCCTCATCCTTCATGTTAATATGCAGTAGAAACATTCGATTATTCACCATTTGGACTTGAGAAACATGTCTCCAGTGACAATATCTTATAGCAAGAGAAGATTTCTCCATGTGCATGGCATACCCCTTCTCAAGGAGTTGGTCGATACTGATGATATTATTTTTCATGTTTAGTTCATAATAAATATTAAGGATGTAATTTGACTCACCATTATTCTAATAAATTTTAATTTTACCTTTTCCAATCATGGGTACCTTTGATGAGTCTTCAAAACTCACATCAGCACAAACTTCTTCTGTGAGTTCCTCGAATAATTCTTTGTTACCACTCATATGATTGTTTTCACCCGTGTCGAGATTCAACACTTCTGGATGTTTACATGTATTTTCTTATGTGAGGAGTGTAGTGATTTCTTCTTCATGGTGAGATGCTTTCGCATAGTTGTATTGTTCATCTTGAATCATTTTTCTCCAACACTCAGAGGCATAATGGTGAAATTTCTTATAATTGTGACATTTTACATTCTTTGTGTTTCCATGAACACGTGTGAATTAGCCTCCACCATTTACTCTTCCATGGAAACTGGTAATTATTTTTGCTTTTGTTGATGGCACGGATGATATCCACACCCTTTTCCTCTTGCATGATTATTAGTTCCATGACCACTCTAAGGACTGCTCAATCATTGAACCAACATTCTTCTTCATTTGTTTCTCATGCACTTGCAATGATCCCATCAATTCTTCAATGGAAATATTTTCCAAGTCCTTTGATTCTTCGATTTACACAACCACATGCTCAAACTTGGTTGTGAGCGATCAAATTTATTTTTCAATGACACAAATTTCCTCAACTTTTTCACAATTTCTTTTTAATTTGATAACAATAACAATTAAGCATGTGTAGTAGTCAGAGATACTCTCACCTTCCTTTATGCGTGCTACTTCGAACTATGCTCTTATTGTTTGATGACGAAACTGCTTCACTTGATCAACACCCTTGATAAAGGTTCCAAGGGTATCCCAAGCATTCTTACTTGATGTTGCTTCGAAAATCTTTTCAAAGGTAGATTCATCCAACCCTTGATAGAGGAGGAACAACACCTTGTTTTCATTCTGTGATTTTTGAGAGCAGTCTTTTCTTCATTTATAAAAGAGGATTCTTCATCCATAGTGAGTACTATATACGCATCAGTGACAACCTCCCATAGTTATTGTGACCTGAACAACACCTTCATTTAGATGCACCACCTTTCATACTTTTCCTTAGACAACTTTGGAACTTACAGCTGGATTGCGGTGACCATATTTAGAAAATTGAGGATGACTTGGTACCAGCCTCTAATACCAGTTTGTTGGAAACAATTAGATTTAAAAATCCTAATTCACATTAGAAAAGGAGGAACACCAAGATTCTTTCAAGGGAGACGTGAAAAAGAAAAAAGTGAAACACCACAATACAACAACTTTGAAGCTTTCTATTTCACTCACATTTCATGGACTACATGCTACAACCATTTATAGACTTTTTATAATAAATTAAAATACTCAAAAACATGACATACACATAACATTTATTGAAGGAACAAAAAAAAACAAATCAACATTAAAATATTGCTTAAGAAATCAGAGTGGACACATCGAGTGAAGAGCTGCATGGGGAAGATGTTCCGCATGGGTAAGACAAAGGGACTCCTACATTTGAAAAAAACCTGATTCTATTTAGTTTGTATTTACAACAAACCTTTCATTCACCGTATTTAAAAAATAATCCATAGAACACATTTGTTAATTGGAAATTCCATATTTGCATTAGGAGATAGCATCTACATAAGGATATGACATACACTTTGAGGGAGGTGTGACAAGGAAATTCAAGAGACTCATACCAACTCCCTAACTGTATCTTGTAGTGTAACAGCTACCATTGCAATCCTTGGGTTCATTCCTTCTTAATCTGAGGTGGCTAAGAGTAATGTCCTCTGAAATTCGATGACGTTCGGGCATAATGGATTAATAAAACTTCATTTTTTCCCTTATATAGAAGTATAATCCAGCCACTGATTGTTGAGATGGGTGGTGATGCATGAACTACTGAATGAGGGTCTACTGATTTAACTCATATACTCGATCAAAGGGAGACAAGGTTGTGTCTTAGGTTTAAAATGTTCATTAGATTAATAAATCAATGTGTTGACCTAAAACTGACAGAGTCTATTGGGTGAAGACACTATAGTCTTTAAGAATAATGAAGGGTTGATAGTAGTAGAAAGTGAGTATATAATGATGGAAATATAGGGAAGGGTTGAATGGATAACGTTGGATACTGGTGAAACACACAACTATATATCATCATAGTTGGTCTATGAAGCAGGGAAGATTTTTTGGGAGATTTCTTAGTATACATTTTTCACAAGGGGGCCTTATAGTGAAACACAACAGCACTGTCTTGAATCAACAATGTTATCATGTTCTACCCAACATAAAAATTATGTGAGTGGATTAACCACGAGCCTCTTAATTGATGTCATTCTTGAGGCTATACCTGGACTATTATATTTGAAAAATTCATCCATAGTTTCAACTAATTCTGATCTTGTGTTAGTTGTGGAAAGGGGTTGTCTCTGTAACGACCCGTAATTTTGAATAAATCTTGTTTCCTAATTTCATGTGTTATTTTATTTTTATACTCAACAAAAATGTTTTATTTGATAACATGAGTATAATTAAAATGAGACAGTTGGGTTTAGACGGTTATATGACCATTGGTCAATATGACCGCTGGAAACTAAACATTTTGATTATTGCCTCTAAATACAAGTAATCTTGGTTAATTATTATAGAAAGAAGATTCTATGGCCTCACCCAGTAGTCTTGGACCGATCGAAGCCCATCTAACAGAACTTGGGAAGGAGGTAGCACCACTGGGCTTTGCTCTGGACCAAACCCAAGCCGAACTTCATCGTGTGAAGCTAGAATGGAATCGCCTTTGCAAAAAGTTCAAACTAATAGAAATTACTACTCATGCGATGTTAGCCGAGCCTCCCTCAGATTCTCTCACCTTAGCACACCTTACACTTAGGTCCTATGCTGGTGTGATAAGGGGATATGTAAGGAGACCGTAACTGCCTTGTGTAATCCTTTATTTTAAATAAAAATTGGGATTTCTTCTTATGATGAAGTTTATGAATTTTCAAATGACCGGATAAATATAGTATGCATATTTTTGATGAATTTTAGAAAAAGGATATTTTAAAAATGGTTGTGTAAACCTTAAATAATTAAAAATGTGTAATGATTTTCGAAAAATGGTCTTCTACAATTATGTTCAGTACGAAATTTAGAGTCTAATAAGATCAACTTAATTTTTGATGAATAGTAAATTATGAATAGTGATTTTATGATTAGGATTAGTAATGTGTCCAAATGAATTAGTAATCTCACTTAAAGAAAGTATTAATATAATCTAGGCACCTTTATTAAGTAATGTGATTCAATAAAATGGTTAAATAACGATTTCATAAATTATTATTCAAGTATTAGTTTTTTCGGGTGAATAGTGTTTTTTAATTAAAAATTTAATTAAAAATATTTAGAAAATTATTTTTATAAAACAGATTTCATTTTTGAACTCAGAGCACTAATATTATGCTATGGTAATTTTTGGGGTTTTTTCTGAAAAAATGAATTTTTGGTGAATAGTGTTTTTATTTAAAAATTAAATTAAAAATATTTAGAAAATTATTTTTTTATAAAATGGAGTTCATATTTGTAATCAGAGCGCTGATATTTGGTTAAGGTGAAATTTTGGGATTATTCTGAGAAAGTTGAATTTTTGATGAATAGTGAAAATACAGTTTTTAAGTTACGGGTGTCTAATGACATCATTAAATGATGTATTAAGTATGTAATCAATATGGTCGACTTATGAATAGTAAGATAAGGTATGAGGTGTCCCAAGTGGCCAATACCATGGGCAAGACCATGGTTTTTCCAAAACTACTAATGAGGTGTCCCTTGGCCATTAATGCCTTGTCCCCTCACTTTCCCTATAAATACCAATCCATCCTCTCATCCATTAGACTCCCCACTCTCCCCCAACGAAGTTCTGGTCTCATTACCTCCCAAGGAGTCCTCCCATGGTGCCCCAAAGCCCTCAAGGTCCCAACCTTTTAGTTTTAAGAGTTATGTTTTAAGGTAAGGGATCCGACCACTCTCTTTCATTTCAAGTAATATCTTTTATGTCATTCCTTTTATGCTCCATGTTCTTATGTTGGAGGATATTCTTTTATACTCCTCTTACTGCCCTTTTCATGTTCATATAATGAGATATCCCCTCTTACTCTCATTATTTCGTTTTATGAAGTTTTAAGTGGCGCCGTTAGGCCGCCGAAATTTTTGTAACGGATTCTTTCTCCCTTCTCATTTTTCAAGATCTATTTTCATGTAAAGTATTTCAAGTTACTTTTTGTTATATTGGGGTATGATATCTAAATTTATCATACTGGACTTTTATGTTCATATTATGAGATACCCCATTTGATCTCTTCAATTCAGTATTTTTAAGTTTTAAGTGGCGCCGTTAGGCTGCCGAATTTTTAAGTGGTTCTTCACCCTTCTCGTTTTGAAGTTCTACTTTCATGTCAATTCTTTCAAGTTCCTTTTTGTTATGTTGGGGTATGATCTCTATATCTATCATACTGGACTATTATGTTCATATGATGAGAGACCCCATTTTATCTCTTCAATTCAGTATTTTGAAGTTTTAAGTGGCGCCGTTAGGCTGCCGAATTCTTAAGTGGTTCTTCACCCTTCTCGTTTTGAAGTTCTACTTTCATGTCAATTCTTTCAAGTTCCTTTTTGTTATGTTGGGGTATGATCTCTATATATATCATACTGGACTTTATGTTCATATGATGAGAGACCCCATTTGATCTCTTCAATTCAATATTTTGAAGTTTTAAGTGGCGCCGTTAGGCTGCCGAAATTTTTAGGGGATTCTTTCACCCTTCTCATTCTTTTCAAAGTTCTACTTTCATGTCAAGTATTTCAAGTTCCTTTTTAATTATGTTGGGGTATTATCTCTATATCTATCATACTTAACTCTTATGTTCACATGATGAGAGACCCTATTCGATCTTTTCAAATCATTTTTGTTGAAGTTTAAGTAACGCCGTTAGGCTGTCGAACTTTCATAAGAGAAATCTAATTTTTTTCTTCCTTCCATGTTTTTCATTTCAAATGGTATGTCCTTGAAATTTCACTACCATGATCATGTATCCTTCTTATTATGTCCATCTACTGTTTTATGGGTCATTTATGAATGTTTGACCCATTTTCCCTCTCTTTTTAATGTCTTCTAAAACCTCGTAACATGGCCGTTATGCTGCAGAATTTCCGTCTCAAAATGTCTCTCTCTTTTTCTAAAGTTCTTTTATATTATTAAGTGAATACTCAAAGATCTTTCTTATAAAGGGGTATTCACATATATACCAAAATTTTCTATTTTAAATTCTGGGATTTACATACATGAGACCCACCTTCCTTTTCTGTGGGTTTTAAAGTGACGTAAAGATCATGTCTTTAAAGCAGTTTTTAAAACGTTATGATTATGAAATGAAACCCATTTATTTTATGCTATATGGGTTATTTATGAAATGTTTGATGATGATATATGTGGATCACATGATAATAAAGGCAAATTTAAGGGTGCTCCCTGATAGCGCTCCAATGCATTGGGTAATGATGTAACCACTAGAGATTACAATTTTCACGATACCTTGGTGAATAACCTTGGTAATTTTCAAATGACACCCTGGGGATGGACCTTGGTGATATGTTCATGATTGTCTATATTAAATGTTGTAGCCACATCTTCAAGTTATGAAAATGTTATTTTTATTATGGTATGCCTCATGATTTCATTCTCATGCCTTAAAGTTCTTTTCATGACCTTATTGAAGTATCTCAAGTTCACATGTAAAATGTTTCTCTTGTTTCCCTTACTGGGCTTTTTGCTCACCCTTTCTTTTGATGTATGCTCCCAGGTTATGTGATGTAGTAATTAACCTAGGATGAACATGAGGAGAAGCCTTTCAAGTGTTTTAGAAGAATGTTTTATGTTTTCATGTTTAAAGTTCCTGGTTTCCAAGACACTAAACCTTAAAGATCCCCTGTTTTGTAAAATGTAATGAAAGTTTATGTGATAAAGAGGTGAGATGCTATAGTCTCAATCTTGGTGCTTCGTTAGATTGCATGACAGATCTATGGAATTTATTTCCTACAACTTAAATGGGTATCCTACTTTAAATAGTGTTGTTCAAATAAAATAGATCATGGGATAGGTAAACAAAGTTTCATTCAAACTCTCTATAAAATAATATACTATATCAATCTATACAAAAAAAAGGGGTTGTCATGGATAAGGAATAAGGTAATAGTTTCTGTTGGGACCATAGATGATTGGACCATTGGCATAGAAATAATCACAAGATAAAATAAATTTAAAAATGCATAAATAAATAGAATGAGATGTAACATGGAAAATCACCCAAAATGAAAGGGGTAAAAACCCAAAAACATATAAAAGGATAATTATGGGTAAAAGTGGGTACACACTCCCTCACCATTGCTAGGAGAAAACCCTCATAAAATCTATATTGTATAATGGGAAATAAACCTCACAAAATACTACTTGATTTGATGACAGGGGAAGATGATAATGGAGGTGATGAGAAAACCGTTGGGGGAGATCCTCTTTTATTGGCCTCTACCATCCCTCCTTCTGCCTGCTCTTCTCCTCTCCCGTTGGGTGGATGGTGAGGCTGGCCACCAACCATTCCTATCACTGCCTTCCCCCTTTGATAAATCATCTGGGGGTGGAACCATCTATGGAAAATAATTCTATTGAAACATCTCCCACATGGATATTAGATTTTGAATCAATCACATCTCCACACATCCTTTCTATCTGCCAAACCATGCTCTTCACATCTCTATGAGGCCGTTTGAGGATTTGTATCATCTAAAAATATCATAGTTAATTGCCTTCATCAGGAAATATTCCAGTTTTTTTAGTGTGAATTTTTTGTATGTCCGCACTTCTTTCCTCCACCACATCTCATACAAAGTAATAACGTAACCACTACTAGAAAAGGGGGCATTGAAGCCCCCCAGAATCGGGCGACCGCCATTGGCAGTCGCTATAGATATCTAATAGCGACCTCCAATGGCAGTCGCTGGCCTTGATAATAAAACCCGAGCCTTTTTGCGCCCCCCCCCCCGACGCCGCCCTCCCCCCCGCCTCCGGCCTCCCCCGCCGCCCGTCCTCCCCTGCCGCCCCCACAGCCCCCCCACCCCCGCCTCCCGGCCTCCCCCGCCGCCCGGCCTCCCCCGCCGCCCGGCCTCCCCCGCTCCCCCCCCCCGTCGCCGCCCCCCCCGACGCCGCCCTCCCCCCCGCCTCCCGCCCTCCCCCCGCCGCCCAGCCTCCCCCGCCGCCCGGCCTCCCTCGCCGCACGCCCACCGCCCTCCGGCCTCCGGCCTCTGCCCCCTCAGCCCTCCCCCCAACCCCGGACAGCTCCGACACCCCGGACAGCCCCCCCCCCCCGCACCCCAGACCGCTCCCCGCACCCCGGACGCCCCCCCCGCACCTCAAACATCCCCCCCCGACCCCGGACAGCCCCCCCCCCCCTCGCTGCCCATCCCCCATCCCCTCACCGCCTCCTCTCCTCCAGCTCCCCGCCGCCGCCACCACCCATCCCCTCCCTTGCTGCACCGCCTTTGGCTCCGGCTCCCCCTTCGCTGCCTCCTCTCTCTCGCTGCACCGCCTTCGGCTCCCCTCCCTTTTAGGTTTGTAGCTCAATCAGGTAACATGGGCTTTTAGTTACATTATTATTTTATCAATGGTTCATAAACAAATGATTAATATTTATTTTAAATATAGTTGATTTGAAAAATGTAAATGTAATAAGTATTGTGTAAATGTTTGTTATACAGATATAATTATGGATAAGAGTTGGATTGATCTTCCAAATTGAACTTCTAGAGAATATTTCAATGGCATTATGCAGTTTATTGACTTCACGAGAGGATTTGAAAGTGGCTATATTAGTTGTCCATGTAGAAAATGTGCTAACAGATATCAATTCACACGAGATACTGTGAGGGAGCACCTTTTCTTTAATGGATTTCTGAAAAATTATAAGAGTTCGACTCGTCATGGAGAAGAATATGTTCGTTGTCAAAATACAGATGCAGCTCAGATGGATGTTGATGCAAGGATGACTGATCCAATGCATGAAATTCTTACTGAAATGGTACGTGGGTTTGATCCTGAAGGCATTGACATCCATAATCTTGAGACCGGTGAGATAAATCTTCGATCTGGTGCAGATCGTGATTCGTGGAGGTTTTATGAAGCACTTGATGATGCGAAAACAGAATTATATCCTGGATGTACTTCTTACAATAAACTGTCGTTTATCGTGGAGTTGTTGGATTTGAAGACTTTGAATAATTGGTCAGACACATCATTCGACATGCTTTTGGTTTTATTGAAAAAAGTTCTTACTGTCAATGCTAAGATTCCTGAGTCGTATTACTATGCTCGTAAGTTGACAGAGAACTTAGGTTTTACATATGAGACCATAGATGCATGTGCAAACAACTGTATGTTGTTTAGAAAAGAAACTGCCCATTTGGATATTTGTATGGTTTGTGGTGCTTCCAGGTGGAAAGAGAACAGGGAAAATAATACTCATCAAAGTCAGATTGCGATACAGGGGAAACCGATTACCGTAAAGCAAATGCGTTACTTTCCCCTTAAACCGAGGTTGAAAAGATTTTTTATGTCATCTAAAGTTTCTAATTTTATGAGATGGCATGCAGAAAGAGTTCATGAAAGTGATATGTTAACCCACCCGGCAGACTCTCATGCATGGAAGGATTTTGATAAGAGACATCCCGACTTTGCTAAAGATGTTCGTAATGTCCGAATGGGATTGGCAGCAGATGGTTTCAATCCATTCAAGTCTATCGTTGGTACAACTCATAGCACATGGCCCGTGGTGTTGGTTCCATATAATTTTCCTCCGTGGCTTTGTATGAAGCAACAATTTATATTACTTTCCACTCTTATTGATGGACCTAAAAGTCCAGGGGATAAGATTGATGTTTACCTTCAGCCATTGATTGATGAGTTGAATGAATTTTGGGGCGATGGTGTGATGACATATGACTGCGAAATGAATGAAATGTTCAAACTGCATGCTGCTTTATTGTGGACAATCAATGACTTCCCAGCTTATACAAATTTATCAGGCTGGAGTATGAAAGGGGAATTTTCTTTCCCTTGTTGCAATAAAAGTAAAAAATCGGTATGGCTTAAACATTCCAAAAAATGGGCATACATGGGTCACATGCATTTTCTCCCTCCTCAGCACAGATTCAGAAAGGACAGAGTGACATTTGATGGTTCTAGAGAGTTCAGCCCAGCACCAAAGATCATGACAGGAGTTGAAATGTTATCGCAGATTGAGGAAGAAAACATCCGCACGGTATATGAAATTCGGGATTTGGTGGCTCCTCCAGTACGTAATATTCGTGCTGCGGGTAGGCAGCGCAGTCACAATTGGAAAAAGAAAAGTATTTTTTATAGTCTTCCGTATCGGAAAACTAACATGTTGAGGCATAATTTGGATGTCATGCACATTGAAAAAAATGTTTGTGATAACATATTGTGGACCATTTTAGGTGTCAGTGGAAAATCAAAGGACCATGTTAATGCACGCCGTGATTTGGAAGAAATGGGTTTAAGGAAACAGTTGCATTTACAGTTAGCTGAGGGAAACAAGGCATATATGCCTACTGCACAGTATACGATGACTACAGAGGAGAAACAGACATTTCTTTCCATTTTGAAGATAGTCAAGGTGCCTGATGGTTATTCTTCTAATATTTCAAAGTGTGTGAATCTGACGAGAAAGACATTGCAAGGGTTGAAAAGTCATGAAAATCACATATTACTTCAGCAGTTGATTCCAATCGCAATTTGTGATTGTTTATCCCCCAATGTTGTTCAGCCCTTGATTGAGATGAGTAATTTTTTTAGACAGCTTTGTTTAAGAAATCAACGAATGAGTGATTTAAAAAGTTTGCAGGACCGAATTGTACTTACGCTTTGTCACTTTGAGAAACTTTCCCCCCCCTCATTTTTCGATGTTATGGTCCACTTGACAGTGCACCTAAATGATGAAGTAATGGCTGCTGGTCCAGTGCAATTCAGGTGGATGTATCCTATTGAACGGTATTTGAGTACATTGAAAAGATTTGTATGCAACAGAGCTCGTCCAGAGGCATCAATAGCCAATGGTTATTTGATGGATGAGTGTACTACCTTTTGTGCAGAATATCTTACGGATGTTGAAACAAAATTAGATAATCCCTCTCGGATTCATGATGGTTCAGTTGGAGAAGGAACCACATTTTATATGGACAACATCGAGTGGATACAAGCACATCGATATATCTTGTTCAATACTCCATCAGTTGCACCATTAATGCAGTAAGTATCTTATCAATGTGCTTGTATAACTTTTACATCTTTTGTTTGCATAAGATGATCTTTTAAACATCTCGTTATCATTTGTAGGAAACACATTAATGAGATAAAAGAAGATATGCATCGTGCGACTGAGTTGCAAATTCAACAATCTCATTATGCATCATTTCATGATTGGTTCAAGGATTATGTATGTATAAATTGATTTTCATTATGAGTGAAGTATTATACTAATTCTTTCTGCATATATCAGTATTGATTTTTATAAATTATGTAGGTTCGTAAGCTGAGGGAGTTAGGGGACCCCACGCTACTTGAAGTATTTATCCAACTGGCTGAGGGTCCATCTATAACGGCTCGTCATTATAAAGCTACTGATGCTAATGGTTTTCGATTTCTCATTAAAGATGTTGACGACAAACGAGCAACACAAAACAGTGGCATCAGTTGTCCCTTTTTCGATTCTGGTTATTACTACGGTCAATTGATAGACATCATTGAAGTAGTATACACACACAGTTTGAAGTACATATTGTTAAAGTGTAATTGGGTTGATCCAGTGCGTGGATGTAAAGTAGATCAATATCACTTTTCATTGGTGAATTTTAACTATATGTTATACAGAAATAATGAACGAGTTGAGAATGAACCTTTCATTTTTACATCACAAGCGGAACAAGTATTCTTCGTTACTTTGCCTTCGGATCCAAGTTGGCAAGTTGTTGTCAAAATGTCTCGGCGAGGAGTGTTTTTATTTGAAGAAGATAAACCCAAGACTGTTCCGTTTGTTTACCAACAACTTGATCAACATACCGTAGTTCAACATGAAGAAGATATTTATTGGGTCAGAGCGGCTGTTGAAGGAGAAACGGTCGATTTTCATGCTTAATGAAAGGTATAATTGTTTTCCTGCTATTCAATAGAATGTCCTAGGATATCATAAATTATCTAATCATTTTATAAATCTTTATAAGTTTTAATCCTCACTTTTGTAAGTTAATTCAATCATAAATTTTTAGGTTGTTTTTACTCTTGATTTATTGATGTTATGGTCGGTGTATCATCCCTTTGAGGTATTCTTCATCTGATTCATGTGCTGCTTGAATTTTTATTAGTTCTATCTGAAATTTGGCTATGCATTGATTGGTTTTGTACATAATTTGTATATCTGTTTTGTTAACTTTCTAATTTTTTAAAATTCATTCACAACTAATTATTCAATCCATTTTTTGTTTGATTAACAGTTGTACAAGTTTGATTTTTTAAGAACAGTCCAATTTATCTTTTAAACACTTTGGACTCATTACTGATGTTTTCTATGACTGCAGACATGTCAGGGGAAGAGGCAGAAGATCCACATCATCCATCTGAGGCATCTACGTCTCAGGATCGAGGTATGTTTGAATGTCATTGTCTATATTTTTTATGTAATTGACATATATATATATATATATAACATTTGTCAATTTATATATAAAATTGTTTTCAACAGGATCAGACTCGGCTGCTTCTTCCTCTCGCAGGAGAGGCAGGAGAGGCCCTGGTCGTGGCATATTATCATGGAATTCCGACACGACGATAGATGTTTCATTTGATGAGGTTTTTTATCTTGTGGGACCGAATACCCTGGCATTTATTCGTCAGCTGGGTCATATCATACATGACCCACATCGATTTCCATTGACCACGCGTGACTGGGCTTCTATCCCTCAGGACACATTAGATCGTCTATGGAGGGAGGTTCAGGTAAGAAAATCATTTTACTTTATTTTCTATGTATAAAGAATACTAATATGTTTGATTATTTTCTTTATAGCAAAATTTGAAAGTATTCCCTGAAGAGTTTCAGCCCGTGTGTATGAGCAAATGCCGTAAGATGTGGAAAGATTATAAAGGCAAAGTGAAGAGGGACCACTGGGTACCAAATGTGGGTGCCCTAGACATTTTGGAAAAAGTCCCGAGAGGTGTCCTCCCGGATCAGTGGCGTGACTTGGTTGCATATTGGTCTACTGAGGGTGTTACGGTTTGTATATTAATTATTTTGGTGTATATATATTTTCAAGAATATGTGATTTGTTTGAAATTTGAATTAATTGAATGTAGGAGGTGTCAACACGCCATTCTGAGAATCGAGCGTTGCAGGGACCACCTCACAGGCTCGGGACTCGTCACGTGTCTCAGATCCGACATGAGGTATATATTATTCATTTTTTAATTTATTAATTAATATGGTTTTGTGTTTATATTCTTTTAATATACAGTTGCGAGAGCAAGGTGCAGCAACTGATAAAATGTCGGTGTGGATGAGGACTCGTGATCGCAATGATCCAGAGGTTGCAGCATTGACAGTAAGTGTCTGCACTTACCAATAATTACATATATCTATATATTAACATATATATATATTTATATATATTTAAATATTTCACAGGCTCAATTTGAAGCTGAGTTAGAACATTTGCCAGAGGACCAGCGACAGCTTCCCATGCGACGAGATGAGATCTTTCATCGCATTATCGGTCGGGACGGGCATGGCTATAGTTTGACCTATGGAGCAGGGATTCCTCATTCTGTAGTGTCACGCACCGCAGTTGTCGGTCCTGCTATTGCTCATATGACACAGCAGATGTCAGATTTTGAGGCACGGCTGCGCGCTTCCGAGGAGGCAAATGCGCAATTGACAGCTGAGGTTAGAGCACTGCGGGAATATGTGCATCGAGCTGATGGTACATGGGATCATACGATGCAGGTATATACTGTATTTATTTATTTAATTTAAATTATTTTTGTTATTAAAATATTTATAATGTTTATTTGTTGTAGGCCCCCGGCCCACCAGAAGGAGGTACGTAGCAGTGATGACAACGCGTGACGCATCATATATTCACGAGATATGTTTTTTGTTTTTACTAGTGGGGTTGACAATGATGTACTGTATTTATTCATTTAATTTAAATTAGAAGGTTGTGTACTTATAATTTCTTTCTTTTCTTGTTTATTATATGATAGCTAATATTATCTAAGGCGTGCATTTAAAAACTCTAACCCCCCGCACCCCCGTACAGCCCCCCGCACCCCCGGACAGCCCCCCCGGCACCCCCGTACAGCCCCTCGCACCCCCGTACATCCCCCCCGCACCCCCGTACAGCCCCCCGCACCCCCGGACAGCCCCCCACCCCCGTACAGACCCCCGCACCCCCGGACAGCCCCCCACCCCCGTACAGACCCCCGTACCCCCGGACAGCCCCCCCGCACCCCCGTACAGCTCCCCCGCACCCCCGTACAGCCCCCCGCACCCCCAGAGAGCCCCCCCCCCCCCCCCCGCACACCCGTACAGCCCCCCGCACCCCCGTACAGCCCCCCCTGGCACCCCCCGTACAGCCCCCCGCTCCCCCGGACAGCCTCCCCACACCCCCGTACAGCCCCCCGCACCCCCGGACAGCCCCCCCGCACCCCCGTACAGGCCCCCGCACCCCCGTACAGTCCCCCATACCCCCGGACAGCCCCCCCTGCACCCCCGTACAGCCCCACGCACCCCCGTACAGCCCCCCCGCACCCCCGAACAGCCCCCCGCACCCCCGTACAGCCCCACGCACCCCCGTACAGCCCCCCACCCCCCGCACCCCCGAACAGCCCCCCCGCACCCCCGTACAGCCACCCGCACCCCCGTACAGCCCCCCCCCCCCCCCCCCCGCGCCCCCGTACAGCCCCCCGCACCCCCGTACAGCCCCCCCGTCACCCTCGTACAGCCCCCCGCACCCCCGGACAGCCCCCCCGCACCCCCGTACAGCCCCCCGCACCCCCGAACAGCCCCCCCACACCCCTTACAACCCCCCCGGCACCCCCGTACAGCCCCCCGCACCCCCGGACAGCCCCCCCGCACCCCCGGACAGCCCCCCGCACCCCCGGACAGCCCCCCCGCACCCCCGTACAACCCCCCCGCACCCCCGTACAGTCCCCCGCACCCCCGTACAGCCCCCCGCACCCCCGTATCGCCCCCGCACCCCCGTACCGCCCCCCTGCACCCCCATACAGCCCCCTCGCACCCCCGTATAGCCCCCCGCACCCCCGTACAGCCCCCCCGGCACCCCCGTACAGCCCCCGCACCCCCGGACATCCCCCCCGCACCCCCGTACACCCCCCACCCCCCCGTACAGCCCCCCCCCCCGCACCCCCGAACAGATCCCCGCACCCCCGCACCCCCCGCACCACCTGAACGACCTCCGAATGTCACGAAACCGCATGACAACAGCCGGTGTGTGAATTGTGAAATGGTCGGGCAGACGACACGTCAATCGGAGGTGCCGTTTGATCGCGGCGGCCGGAAACGCGTTTTCCGGCGCCATAAAACACCAAAACGGCGTGCGGCGGACGAATTCGGAGCAAACATGCTCCGAACGACCTGAAACCGCACGAGAACGATAGAAATATTATTCCTGAGATGCAGGAGGAGGCGGCACGACCATCGGACGTGCGGTGCGCGCGACACGACCGAATGCGTCGTTTTCAGCAGCTCAGCGCGCGCTGAAATGACACGTTGGGGGGTCAAAATCACCCGAACGACCTCTGAATGCCACGAAACCACACGACAACAGCCGGTGCATGAATTGTGAAATGTTCGGCCAGACGGCACGTCAGTCGGAGGTGCCGTTTGACCGCGGCGGCCGGAAACGCGTTTCCGGCGCCATAAAACACCAAAACGGCGTGCGGCGGTCCAATTCGGAGCAAACGTACTCCAAACGACCTGAAACCGCACGAGAACGATAGAAATATTATTCCTGAGATGCAGGAGGAGGCGGCACGTCCATCAGACGTGCGGTGCGCGCGGCACGACCGAATGCGTCGTTTTCAGCAGCTCGGCGCGCGCTGAAATGACGCGTTGGGGGGTCAAAACCACCCGAACGACTTCTGAATGCCACGAAACCGCACGACAACATCCGTTGCGTGAATTTTGAAATGGTCGGACAGACAGCACATCAATCGGAGGTGTCGTTTGACCGCGGCGGCCGTAAACGCGTTTCCGGAGCCATACAACACCAAAACGGCGTGCGACGGTCGAATTCGGAGCAAACGTGCTCCGAACGACCTGAAACCGCACGATAACGATAGGAATATTATTCCTGAGATGTAGGAGGAGGCGGCACATCCATCGGCCATGCGGTGCGCGCGGCACGACCGAATGCGTCGCTTTCAGCAGCTCGGCGCGCGCTGAAATGACGCGTTGGGGGGTCAAAACCACCCGAACGACCTCTGAATGTCACGAAACTGCACGACAACAGCCGCTGCGTGAATTTTGAAATGGTCGGGCAGACGGAACGTCAATCAGAGGTGTCGTTTGACCGCGGCGGCCGGAAACGCGTTTACGGCGCCATAAAACACCAAGACGGCGTACGGCGGACGAATTCGGAGCAAACGTGCTCCAAACGACCTGAAACCGCACGAGAACGATAGGAATATTATTCCTGAGATGAAGGAGGATGAGGCACATCCATCGGACGTGCGATGAGCGCGACACGACCGAATGCGTCGTTTTCAGCAGCTCAGCGCGCGTTGAAATGGCGCGTTGGGGGGTCAAAACCACCCGAACGACCTCTGAATGCCACGAAACCGCACGACAACAGCTGGTGCGTGAATTGTGAAATGGTCGGCCAGACGGAACGTCAGTCGGAGGTTCCGTTTGACCGCGGCGTTCGGAAACGCGTTTCCGGCGCCATGAAACACCAAAACGGCGTGCGGCGGTCCAATTCGAAGCAAACATGATCCGAACGACCTGAAACCGCACGAGAACGATAGAAATATTATTCCTGAGATGCAGGAGGAGGCGACATGTCCATCAAACGTGCGGTGCGCGCGGCACGACCGAATGCGTCGTTTTCAGCAGCTCGGCGCGCGCTGAAATGGCGCGTTGGGGGGTCAAAACCACCCGAACGACCTCTGAATGCCACGAAACCGCACGAAAACATCCGTTGTGTGAATTTGGAAATTGTTGGACAGACAGCACGTTAATTTGAGGTGTCGTTTGACCGCAGCGGCCGGAAACGCGTTTCCGGAGTCATAAAACACCAAAACGGCGTGCGGCGGTCGAATTCGGAGCAAACTTGCTCCGAACGACTTGAAACCGCACGAGAATGATAGTAATATTATTCCTGAGATGCAGGAGGAGGCGACAAGTCCATCGGACGTGCGGTGCGCGCGACACGACCGAATGCGTCGTTTTCAGCAGCTCGGCGCGCACTGAAATGGCGCGTTGGGGGGTCAAAACCACCCGAACGACCTCCGAATGCCACGAAACCACACGAAAACATCCTTTGCATAAATTTTGAAATGGTCGGATAGACGGCACGTCATTCGGAGGTGCCGTTTGACCGCGGCGGCTGGAAATGCGTTTCCGGAGTCATAAAACAACAAAACGGCGTGCGGCGGTCGAATTCGGAGCAAACGTGCTCCGAAAAACCTGAAACCACACGAGAATGATAGGAATATTATTCCTGAGATGCAAGAGAAGGCGGCACATTCATCGGACATGCGGTGCGCGCGGCACGACCGAATGCGTCGTTTTTAGCAGCTCGGCGCGCGCTGAAATGGCGCGTTGGGGGGTCAAAACCACCCGAACGACCTCCGAATATCACGAAACCGCACAACAACATCCGTTGCGTGAATTGTAAAATGGTCGGGTAGACGGAACGTCAATCGGAGGTGCCGTTTGACCGCGGCGGCCGGAAACGCATTTCCGGAGCCATAAAACACCAAAACGGCATGCGGCGGACGAATTCGGAGCAAACGTGCTCCGAACGACCTGAAACCGCACGAGAACGATAGAAATTTTATTCCTGAGATGCAGGAGGAGGAGGAACGTCCATCGGACGTGCGGTGCGCGCGGCACGACCGAATGCGTCGTTTTCAGCAGCTCGGCGCGCGCTGAAATGGCGCGTTGGGGGGTCAAAACCACCCGAACGAACTCTGAATGCCACGAAACCGCACGAAAACATCCGCTGTGTGAATTTTGAAATGGTCGGGCAGACCTCACGTCAATCAGAGGTGCCGTTTGACCGCGGCGGCCGGAAACGCGTTTCCAGAGTCATAAAAACCAAAACGGCGTGCGACGGTCGAATTCGGAGCAAACGTGCTCCGAATGACCTGAACCCGCACAAGAACGATAGGAATATTATTCCCGAGATGCAGGAGGAGGTGACACGTCCATCGGACGTGCGGTGCGCGCGACACGACCGAATGCGTCGTTTTCAGCAGCTCGGCGCGCGCTGAAATGGCGCGTTGGGGGGTCAAAACCACCCGAACGACCTCCGAATGCCACGAAACTGCACGAAAACATCGGTTGCGTGAATTGTGAAATGGACGGGTAGACGACATATGAATCGGATGTGCCGTTTGACCGCGGCGGTCGGAAACGCGTTTCCGGAGCCATAAAACACCAAAACGGCGTGCGGCGGTCCAATTCAGAGCAAACGTGCTCCTAAAAACCAGAAACCGCACGAGAATGATATGAATATTATTCCTGAGATTCAGGAGGAGGTGGCATGTCCATCGGACGTGCGGTGCGCGCGGCACGACCGAATGCGTCGTTTTCAGCAGCTCGGCAAGCGCTGAAATGGCGCGTTGGGGGGTCAAAACCACCCGAACGACCTCTGAATGACACGAAACTACACGACAACATCCGTTGCGTGAATTGTGAAATGGTCGGGCAGACGACACGTCAATCGGAGGTGCCGTTTGACCGCGGCGGCTGAAAACGCGTTTCCGGGGTCATAAAACACCAAAACGGCATGCGGCGAACGAATTCGGAGAAAAAGTGCTCCGAATGACCTGAAACCGCACGAGAACGATAAGAATATTATTCCTGAGATGCAGGAGGAGGCAGCACGTCCATCGGACGTGCGGTGCACGCGGCACGACCGAATGCGTCGTTTTCAGCAGCTCGGCGTGTGCTGAAATGGTGCGTTGGGGGGTCAAAACCACCCGAATGACCTCGGAATGCCACGAAACCGCACGACAACATCCGTTGCGTGAATTGTGAAATGGTCGGGTAGACGGAACGTCAATCAGAGGTGCTGTTTGACCGCGGCGGCCGGAAACGCGTTTCCGGAGTCATAAAACACCAAAACGGCGTGCGGCGGTCGAATTCGGAGCAAACGTGTTCCGAATGACCTGAAACCGCACGAGAACGATAGAAATATTATTCCTAAGATGCAGGAGGAGGCGGCATGTCCATCGGACGTGCGGTGCGCGCGACACGACCGAATGCGTCGTTTTCAGCAGCTCGGCGCGCGCTTAAATGGCGCGTTGGGGGGTCAAAACCACCCGAACGACCTCCGAATGCCACGAAACCGCACGACAACATCCGTTGCATGAATTTTGAAATGGACGGGCAGAAGGCACATCAATCGGAGGTTCCGTTTGACCGCGGCGGCCGGAAACGCGTTTCCGGAGCCATAAAACACCAAAACGGCGTGCGACGGTCCAATTCAGAGCAAACGTGCTCCGAAAAACCTGAAACCGCACGAGAACGATAGGAATATTATTCCTGAGATGCAAGAGGAGGCGACACGTCCATCGGACATGCGGTGCGCACGGCACGACCGAATGCGTCGTTTTCAGCAGCTCATCGCGCGCTGAAATGGCGCGTTGGGGGGTCAAAAGCACCCAAACGACCTCTTAATGCCACGAAACCGCACGAAAACATCCGTTTCGTGAATTTTGAAATGGTCGGACAGATGGCACATCAATCGGAGGTGTCGTTTGACCGCGGCGGCCGGAAATGCGTTTCTGGAGTCATAAAACACCAAAACGGCGTGCGGTGGTCGAATTCGGAGCAAACGTGCTCCGAACGACCTGAAACCGCACGAGAACGATAGAAATATTATTCCTGAGATGCAGGAGGAGGCGGAATGTCCATCGGACGTGCGGTGCGCGCGGCACGACTGAATGCGTCGTTTTCAGCAGTTTGGCGCGCGCTGAAATGGCGCGTTGGGGGGTCAAAACCACCGAACGACCTCCGAATGCCACGAAACCGAACGACAACATCCTTTGCGTGAATTGTGAATTGGTCAGATAGACGACACATCAATCGGAGGTGCCGTTTGACCGCGGCGGCCAGAAACGCGTTTCCGGAGTCATAAAACACCAAAACGGCGTGCGACGGTCGAATTCGGAGCAAACGTGCTCCAAAAAACCTGAAACCTCACGAGAATGATAGGAATATTATTCCTGAGATGCAGGAGGATGTGGCACGTTAATCGGACGTGCGGTGCGCACGGCACGACTGAATGCGTCGTTTTCAGCAGCTCGGCGCGCGCTGAAATGGCGCGTTGGGGGGTCAAAACCACCCGAACGACCTCCGAATGCCACGAAATCGCACGACCACATCCGTTGCGTGAATTGTGAAATGGTCGGAGAGACGACACATTAATCGGAGGTGCCGTTTGACCGCGGCGGCCGGAAACGCGTTTCCGGAGCCATAAAACACCAAAACGGCGTGCGACGGTCGAATTCGGAGCAAACGTGCTCCGAAAAACCTGAAATGATAGCATTTCTTAAATCGGGGGTTTTAAATTATTATAGCACAATGATTCGATATTATACATATATTTAATATTATATATATTAAAACATTTAAAATATATTATATATATATATATTTAAAATATTGTATTTAATAGTATATATGTGAATATTTTTTTTAATATATATATATAATTTATTTATTTTTTTATTTCAGTGGACATTTAAAAAAAAAGATTCACTATAGAGACCGCCATTGGCAGTCGCTATAGGCCTCTAGCGACGTGGCTAAAGCGACCGCCAATGGCGGTCGCTAATGGTGGTTTTTTTAGTAGTGAACCCGGTGTGATTTTTCCTAGAATAAAAAGATGCATTCCTTGAAATGTGCAAGGGTCTCTAACTGTCACAGAATAATGGAATATACTCCTATCTATTCTTGAGATCCTCCAACAAACTTTTCATCCAAATAGCCTCTTTGCAAGCTAGTGTAACTGCCACGTACTCCACTGCCATGTTGGATAATGCCATAACTAACTTAACTTTGAAATCCAGCTCACAACTTCCCCTGTAAAAGTAAACACATAACCAATAATGGATTTCCATGAGTCATAATCACATGAAAAATATGAATGAACATAGCCTCTGATAGTGAAATATGTTCCTCCATAACATAATGCAATATTTGAGGTATCCTTGATGTATCTCAAGATCCTCTTCTCTATTCCTCAATGCTCCCATCTTGGATTCTCTAAGTACCGACTAATATCTCCCACTACATGTGCAATGTTCGGTCTAGTACAAACCATAACGAATATTAGACTACTCATTGTTGATGTTTACGGTACTCGAGACATCCCCGTCCTCTCATCTTCACTACTAGGACTCATTGTAGAGGATAAATTGAAATTAATAGGAAGCATGGTAGAGATTGGCTTATAGTATTTCATGCTGAAGCGTTTCAAGAATTTACATAATCAATTCTTCTATGATAGCCAATTGTGCCCATTCTTTATATCTATATTAATCCATATCCCAAGAATCTTATTTGCTGGTCCCAATTCCTTCATATCAAACTCCTTATCCAATTGTGCCTTCTTCTCTTAGATCTAATCTTTTTGGGGCTTGTAACCGACATATCTTCCACATAAAAAATAAGAATGATAAAAACATTGCCATACAAACCACTTAAATATGAACAAGGATATAAATGAATTATATTGATTCTAATTATCTTGATATAGGAATCATATATCTTGTACCAACACATCGACACCTACTTGAGGCCGTATAGATATTTGTTCAACCTGTAATATAAGTTATTATTTCCTTCTTCTAAAAATACATCTGGTTGAAACATATATAGATCATTATAAAGATCACCATGGAGAAAAGTTGTCTTCACATCTAGATTCTCTAGATGTAAAATGTATGTAACACACATTTCCAGAACTATCAGATAGTCATCAGTCTAACAATAGGAGAAAACATTTCATTGAAATCAATACCTTCCTTTTTTGCATATACTTTGACCATTAGTCCTTCACAATATATTTCCACGTGTTCCTTTCCATCGTGTGTGATCTTAAAGACATATTTAGTTCCTCCAGCCTTCCTTCCATGAGGAAATGGAATAAGATCTCAAGCCTTGTTCATGTACAGGGCTTCAAGTTCCCCTTGCATCGCTACCATCCATGAGGATACATCTGGACTCTGGTGGCCTCCAAAAAAGAAGATTTCTCTCCATCCTCTGTCAATAATAAATATGTAATATTTCTCTCATTAGAATAGTTTGAGTTCTATAATGGTGATATTTTCTCCCAAGTTGATCATCATGGTCCAGACTCAACCGATACATGATCATCATGCTCTGATAATGGCTTAGAGAAAACTCATTTTCCTTGTATTTATCCTTTACTTATATACTTTCTATATTACCATTCTCCATATATCCATTAATTTTCATATGCACCTTTTCTTCTTCAAAAAATGACATATCAACTGATGATAAGTTTACTGGTAGTGGGGACCCACAAATGATACCCCTTCACACCATCATCATACCCCAAGAATATAAATTCCCTGAACCTTGAATCAAACTTTGATCTTTCCTAGTCATTAAACAATGCATATAAAGGACTTCAAAAAGTATGTAACTGGGAATATTTAGTGGGTTTACCGTTCCATATCTCCATCAATGTCTTCATATAAAACACCAGTGATGAAAACATGTTTATCACATAATAGATAGTATTCACTGCTTATACCCAAAACATTTTGGCAATTCCAACAGTCATCAAAATCTCCCTTATTATATCCAATAAGGTTATGTTCATCCACTCTGCCACTCCATTCTGTTGAGGAGTGTACGCCACCGTGAACTATCTTTGGATTCATTCCTATTGAAAAAAAGTTTTAAACTTTTTGCTTATATATTCTACACCATTTTCAGCCCACAAACACTTGATCTTCTTTCCATATTCAATTTCCTTTTGTGATTTATATATTTTTAAGAATTAAAATACATCTGCCTTCCTATTGAATGGGTACACCCAACATCTCCTAGAATAATCATCAATTAAGGATTCAAAGTACCTTGATCCTCCCTGTGATATAACCGATTCTTGCCAAACATCGGGATGGATCAACTCTAAGATCTCCTTGCATTTTCCTATTGAAATCCCAAAATTTAACATTTGTTTCTTACTAAAAAAAAAATTCTCAGAAAAATGGTAAGGATATATTTTTAATCTCAAGAAACAATTTATGATTCGAAAAAATATTTAGGCCTCGTTCTGAATTATGGCCAAGCTTCTGATGTAATAATATCAACAATGCTTCCATCGAGGTAGTTGATGTGACAACTATCTCTGCCTCCTTGTATGTTTCACCCATAAGTATGTACATGTTATTTTATATCTTCTCTACATCTATTACCATAAGAACACCCTTTAGAATTTTCATCACATCATTCTTAGTGCAAGTCTTCCATATGATATCATCATGTTGTCCCAGAGACAATATGTTCTTTTTAAGGCACTTCACCTGGTGTACTGTAATCCTTGGATGGTTCAAACAATATCATCATGCATCTTCAGTTTGATGGTACCAAATCCAACAACCTTTAGGGTATGATCATTCCCCATGTATGAAAGTACTTCTGGGATAGTTTTATACTATACAAACCATTCCCACTGAGACTTCATGTGCCATGTTTCTCTTGAGTCAATTTTTCATGCATTTTTGTGATGCTTCCTACTTCTCACAGTAGTTGATACTTCATTGAATAGTATATCTATACTTCCATAAGCACATGCCACATTTATATCCATGTCATAATTCTGGCTACCACTAGAACCACTCTCTATCATCACATCTTCCAATCTTCCGTCAATGGCCATTCGACAATTATCCTTCCATAATATTGATTGCATCTTGATTTCCCACAATGTGAAATTATTATCATTAAATTTATTGATCTTGAAATTCTCTGTCATCTAGACTCTCCATTATTCAAGAACCTATTCTATTTCGCAATGGTGTATTTAATAATCTCAATAATGTTTTTTTGATGTGAAAGATCATTCGTGGTTTCAATCACATAGCACAATCAAATTTATGAGAGTTATTTATACCAAAGCATGTGAATAGAACCAGGCTAAAACCTTCCTCTAATACTAATTGTTAGGATCGTCAATGATTATCCCTCTGGTAAATAAATAATAATGAGATTAAATAGAGTGAAAAAAATGTGGAAATTAATATCACCAGATGTAAATTAGAAAAACCAGAAAAATTAATGGGGAAAAACCACCAGAATATAGAAGGATCACTATAGGTAAAAGTGGGTAAAAACCCCTCACTGTTATAAGGAGAAAAACCTAATAAAATATATATTGAATAATGGTAAATAAACCTCCCAAAGTACTACTCAAACTAATAGTTTTAGAAGATGTTTCTGAATTTTATGAGAAAAACATTGAGGGAAATCCACTTTTATAGGCCTCTACCATCCCTCTTATCACCTGCTCTTCTCCTCTCCCACTGGGTGGTTAGTGAGCCTAGCCACTAACCATTCCAATCACTGCCTGCCCCTTTCTCAAATCAGGTGGGGGAAACACCATCTGTGGAAAAGCATTCTGCTAACAGTTTAGGGGTCATTGCATGCCTCTAACCAAATCATGAAAAATACATGGTATCAGATGTTTCCCTAAGGGAACATTCTGAGCTAATTAATACCCATCATGAGGTTGTGATGGGGTTTCAATTGGGTGGAAGAGTGATAAGTAGGGATGTCATGCCAAGGGGTGGATTTATAGAGGTTTCATGAGTAAAATGATTTTTTAATCTTTCCCAAGCTAAAGTATCTATGTTTTTAGATATTTTTTAATGTCAACATGTTGAATACTTTTGGATTCCTATATTCAAGTCAAGAAACTATACATATATTGAAGAAACGTAAAGTAACCTATATAGTTAAATAGGTGGTTCTTGAAAAGTGGCTTGTAGTGCTCACTAACCACCATAATACATTGAAGAAACATTAATATTTTTGTAATGTTTTACACATGTAGGACATGAATAGAATGATATATAAGATCCAAATTTTGTGGGAATACATAGTATTGAAGTTGGGTTTTCTGATAATCAAAATGACAGGTAAGCAAGACATTCCATGGGTGTTACAAACAAACCCAGGTCGACCCCAAACCGCTCACCCAATCCAGCCCACAACAAGGTTTGATAGGCATTCCTGATCCTCCTCGGATGGAAAATAGTAACATGTGTCAATAAAAACTCAATTGAGAATGATTTATAAAATAAAAAATAGATAAATAAATAAATTAAAACAAATAAAACAATAAATGGAAGGAGAAAATAAATAAACCAAACATACCTCCATGTGACCTCACTGGCCACCAACAACTAGAGGATGACACTTCATCCATGAGTGAACTAGAGATGAGTAGAACCTGAACTAAAAAATGATAAAGAATATTGGCCTGAGAATTAAAATTCCTAGTAGTAAAGACATTAGTGAACGATGTACGATGTATTAACTTTGAAAAGAAATCAAATCATGTTAGTTTTAAAATAAAACATATACAAATAGGGTTTTTACTCTTTATGAAAAAAAAGTAAAAACAGTTCCATTTTTCATTTTTAAATAAATCTACTCTTAAACATTTTATCAAAATAGTCTTCAAAGATTGGAATAAATTTTAGAAAAATTGTTTATAAAGGATAATTTATTGTTAAAATGGATGTCATGATATGTAAACTTAACAAAAAAGTACATTTTAAAACTATTAAAATGGATAATAAGAGTAAAATTAATAAAGAACCATGGGAAATCCGAAAATAGCATGGTTTTTAGGGCCCCATGATCCTCATACATCGGTGATCCATACATATAGAATGTTATCATGCACAAGATGCTAGAGAGTTCACAACTAATGTTATAATAGTCCACACGTCATCATAATTTGTTTGCATGAAATTTTCAGAGATCCCAAGTCATTTACCAACCGACCCAAACGGTATACTAGTCCATAGCAACCCTCCTAGATACCCAGGGTCCCAAAGAGATCTATTATAATTTATATATCAAGTGAATCCATTTTTATACAATCACAATTTCAATAATTGAAACCATGCTTGAAAAACAACCATTTATAGAGGGAAATTCACCATTAAACCTTGAACTCGCATAAACAAATCATTGAAAATACCCATTACACACTGAAAACCATTTAGGAAACAACATTTATGAATTTAAAAAGTTGAGAATTATGGATCAAGCTTAGAAGCATATTTAAATAAATAATATATATGTCAAAACATAAAGGTAAACATAAAAAACAAATGAAATCCCAATACTAAGAATCACCACCATTTTGGATAGCATATAGATACTATTTAATATTAAAAAACACTTTTAAAACACTAAAGAATTTAAGTAATTCAAATTAAAGGCTAGGAAATAGGAAAACTGCCTCAAAACATGCTACTTTTGATAATGAAAACCTGAAACTGCTTCACACATACATGAATATACACCTTCACACACACACACACACACACACACATATATATACATGATTTAACCCAATGTACATATTCGCCTCTCTATATGGGAATATGCACAAGTAAGATATATAAATATACGATTACTCATGTATAATCATGCATGTCACCTTCAAAAATGGTAGTATAAAGCTATCCCAAAGAGGTTTGGGGTATACTAGAAAAATATTAGAAATCTGAAAATTAAAAAAACCCTAATTAAAAATTTCACAGAATTGAAGAATGAAAAAAACCTACTAGAAACCTTTGGTGAATCCATTTACTTCAATGGCGGTGGCTAGAACCAGCCTCAATAGGACATAAGATCCCTAAACATAAAGAGACAACAGAATAAACACCCAAATGGGGGTTAGGGTTCAGACCAACTTACACACACCACCATGAGAAAATGAAACCAAGAAATAGAGGAAAAAGAGGGAAGGAGAGGAGAAAAGAGACTCACTAAAGAATATTGAACCATAAATCAAGAGTTGGAACGGTGACTGGAGGGAGTAGGAGGGGAGGGGGGGGGGGTCGTGCATGTGAGGAAACCTTCCTAGGTGTCTAGGTTGCGTGAGATAGCTGAAACAGAGGAAGGGCATCATGTGGGTAAGGGAGGAGGAAACTCCTTTTGTGGTATAAAATATTGTAATAATAATAATAATAATAAAATTTATAATAATAATAATAATAATAATATTTTTGAAAAATTGGTAGGTCACATGGTCTTCCAGATAGTACGCCAACTGTATAGTCACCTCTATCTAAGACGAAAAAGTCTAGCATGATTTACCTAGAGGGGGTGAATGCACATATGCCTAGCCACACAAACTGGACATTTTCATAGTTTTGGTTGCACATTTAGTCTGGGAGGGTCCACACATCGGTGTGCTAGGCTGTACAGCCCAGACAGAGCCACTGTCTAGGCTACACAATTTTCACTAGGCTGGCACACAATTTCTCCTAACCATGCACCAACTATGAATCACCTATTTTACCAGAAAACAATTTTTTTGAAAAACACATGGTAAAGGAATAAAATAAGATCAATATAAAAAAGAATAATATAATAGATAAAATTTAGGTCGGGGTGTGAAAATTATCCCCACTATCACAATTTCTACCCCCATAAAGTCCCAAAAGACTTGGTTAACTGAAACACGAAGTAAGGGAGTTCTCCTCACAAATGAAACATCAACCACCAGAATAATGATGACTAAGGACTTGAACTAGAAAATGGATAAAGATTGAGGGACTTTTATCTCTAAAAATAACCTTAAAATAAAGAACAACATGACCCTTAAAATAATTATCACCAATATAAAACCATCATGATCAATTTGGGATCTCAATGACCATCTATCACATGACCCATTTCCCAAGATACACGAACTAATATGATTGGGGTCAGGAAGTAGGAAGAAATTCCCCGGTCATGAACACCTTGAAGATTGAGTTTTCCATGAGCTCATCCTATGGTGGTATCCCCACCATATTACGACTCTATCCAAATATTGATTTTCCAAATTGAAACATATCACAAATACAAAGAAAATCTCTAACACTGGTGTGACCTATTAACTTCACTAATTAAAACTAATCAGTTTATAAGAAGACATCAACGAGACCAGTAGTGGATCTCCCCACCATTTAAAAAAAACTTGCATTGATGAACCCCCAAAACAAAGGGGCCCCAATGAAGAGACTAAAATTAAACACTAGACCGAAACAAGATTAATAATTTTCATAATATTCAAACATCTTTAAACATGCACTACTCAAAAACTAAAACCATTCCAAAAATAAATCCACCAAAAATACTAAAAAAATGGGTTCTAACATAGACAATAACAGGAAGAGAAAACTAAAATGGATCACCTCGATGTCAAAGACAACCATTAAGATCTATATCCTATACACATGATAGATCCTTTACTGTGTGAAAAGATTATCTCCAAGACTTATGGATGGATCCCTGATGTATTAAATCATTTTCCACCTGGAAACCAAGAGATGATATCCTTTGATTGAGGATTACTCTATTGAAAATGCAACTTACAAAACTACTCCTGGTGTCCCATGTAACCACTCTAATGAAAATACATTGGTGGATTATGAAAAGATTAAAAACCAACCACACTGAAAGAAAACAAGAGTGTGTTTTGATGAATGAGAATCGTGAATTGATGAATGAGACAACCTAGGAACATGTTTCTCAAGTTCACACTCCTCACCGAATGGGGAACCCTTCATGAGCACCTTGAGAAACTAGACTTCCAACTGCCATATATTTTCCTCTACAATCTATCTCAGCTAGGGTCCCCTCACCCACCAAGTCATCAAAATAAACTTATTTGGATGGAAGAAATCGATCCTTAACCTCTGGACGGAGACCCTACTTGAAGGGATAGGTATTCATAATACTTCTCAATGTTATTTCTGATGAAGTAGGAACCAAATACTTAAAATGTTCAACACACAACTTCACTATTCATTGACCTTGATGAATACCCATAATCTCTTCCACTTTCTTCAATTTCACTCTATTGAGATAACACCATTTGAAGAAAGTAGTTTCACAAGTATCACAAGGAATCCCTACTTGCAAGGATAATGGAGTGATTACCTTTCACTAGACCAATCCCAGCCCTTCAAATAGACCAAGAATAACTCACACCATCATGAAATATAGAGTTTCCAAAAGCCCTAAGACACTCTCAACTTCATCAAGTTACCAAAAAAACCTCTAACAAACTTTGAACACTATAAAAAACAAACAAAAAATGAAAATAACATGACTCCACTACTCTACTTGGAGTTTGAAAAAAACCAATTACTATAAGAGACTCCTTAGAAACCTTTTGGACCTTTATTAGAGGAATACTATAAATAATATAAAACCACAAAACAAACCAAAAAACAATTAAACCTCAACTCAAAACACCAACCTTATAAACCAGAACACATCACATGGAAGAATTAAAATACTCTTTAAAAAATAGTATTTTCCATTATAAATTGAAAACCATTCTTCCACATCCAAAACCATTTAAGTACAACAACTTTAAAATTTAAAATTTTACCCTTAAACCCATAAATACCATTAGAAAATAATCAAATTTTAATGGAAACCATTTTCCTTTTAAAAAATCATTGTGGAAAAACCATGTCAAATATTTGATTTTAAATACTCATCCGTGAAATCCTATGAACTATCACATATATGTACATTCCAATTTATCTTATATCACCTATACATGTATACCAACATGAAACAAACACACACACACATATTTGAATGATCATAGTAAATACCAAGGTTCAAATATACCATTTTCCATAAAAACTAAATATTTTCAATTTTCTTCTAATTTCACATTTTATATAAGCTTTCAAAATTCAAAAAAAAATTCTCTTCTATTTTAAAAACAACCCATTTTTTCATTTTATAAATCCAAATTTATCAATTCTAGCCTCATTTTATAACTCAAGGAAAGAACCCCAAAACTAATTTAAACTCACACCAAGAATAAATAAAAGTAACTCAGCACTCAACATATCAAAATTCCAAAACTATAGAGAAATTTCTGTAACACGTGAATTTTTTTCATGATTTCGCAGACCGTGCACCAATTGTGTGAGCATGTTGGGGGATAATAAAGGTATCCTCATGTGTATTATATGGTTTTACCACAATGAACCCTCTAAATCCCTCCTATAATAACCACCAAATCTTCTAAATCAACTAAAAATTCTAAAAAAATCAAGAACCTCAAAAACATCTGAGAACCAAGATTATATTTTGATGAATAATCATTCCATACCACCTTGGAAATTCAAGCGTCCTACCGAATAGGTGGTGATCAATCACTTACCCATGAACGACTACTTGAATTATAACAATATTATCTTTGAACTACCAGACATCCCCAATTAACATGGGAAAATGTTTTGATACTATTTTTTCATTAACCAAGTCATGCCCACCTCAAACCAGTCACCTGAACCGGCCTACAACAATGGTCGAGAGGCGTTATTGATACTCTCGAGATAGAAACTAGTATTGGGAATCATGAACAACTCAATTAGGAATTATTTATCCCATAAAAAACAAACAAATAAATAATGTAATGAAAATAAAATTGTAACTGAAAAAATAAACTAAACATCCTCCATTTGACCTCACTAGTTACCATCATCCAGAAAATGACATTCACTCCATGAGTGAACTAGGGTGTGTAGAACCTGAACTGAAAAATGATAAATAATATAGGTGTTATCAATAAAATTCTTAACATGAATGACAAAAGAGAAAAATTCCCTATTCCTTACCTTTAAGAATAAATTCAATCATTCTAGTTTGAAAATAAGACATATAAAAATAGGGTTTTCTACTCTTTAAGAAAAATAAGTAACAAAATTCCATTTTTATTTTTTAAATAAAAATAATCTTCAACATATTTTCAAACTAATTTTCATATCCTATAAGAAATTTTAGAAAAATTATATATGAAAGATAATTAATTGCTGAAATGGATGTCATGATATGGAAACAAAACAAAAAAGTGCATTTTAAAACCAGTACCATAGAAAATAGGAGTAAAGTTAAGCAAGCACCATGGGAAATCCCTAAATAGCAAGGTTTTTAGGTCCCTATGATCCTCATAGCTTGGTGATCAATCTATATGTAATGTTCTCGTGAATGATACACTAGAGATGTCATAACCAATGTTCTAGTGGTCCCAAATTCATCCTCATTCATTTAGTTAGTGTTGTAGCATGAACTTATCAGAGAGCCTGAGTCATTTCCCAACCGACACAAATATCATAATAGTTTATAAAAATCTACCTAGATACCCAGGGTCACCAAGTTACCTATTACCATTTCCATATCAGGTTCATTACATCTTTATACAATCAAAAATTAAATAATTGAAACCACAATTGAAAAGAAACCATTTATAAAGGTAAATTTACTATTAAAATGTGAATGCATACCAACACATCTTTTAAAAATACCCTTAATATAGTAAATTACATTTTAGAAACACCTTTTAAGAATTTAAAATGCTGAGAATCCTGGTTTAATATTTAGAATCATATTTAAATAAAGAATACACATGTCAGAACATAAAGGTAAACATTAAAAACAAAGGAATTTATAATACCAAGAATCACCACCATTTTGAATCGGATATACATGCTATTTAATACTAAAAACACACTTATAAAACACTCAAGAATTTAATGAATTCAAATTAAAGGCTCACACATATTGAAATTACCTAAAAAATGATGATTTTGATGTTGACGACCTGAAACCCTTTCACACTTGCACACAAATAATCCTTCACACACACACACACACCATTTGACCCAATGTACATATTCCCCTCACCATGAGGGAATATGTACAAGGTGGATATATATATATATATATATATATATATATATATTCATACTCATGTATACCCATGAAAGTCATTATCAACAACGATGGTCCAAATATATCTCAATGATGTCTTGTTAGAAAAATATTAGAAAAATTAAAATAAAAAAAACCCTAATTAAAAATTGTGAAGAATTGAAGAATGTAAAAAAACTACCTGAAACCCATGGAGAATCCACTGAATTTTATGGTGGTGGCTATAAATATCCTCATTGGGGCCCAAGATCCCTAAATATAAAGCAAAAATAAAAAAATACTCAAAAGTGGGTTAGGGTTCAGACTAACTCACACGCACCACCCGAGAGAAAAGTAAACTAAGAAATAAAGGAATAAGAGGGAATATGAGGATAATGGATAATCACTAGAGAAGATCAAACTAGAAATCAGGAGTAGGAACATTAACTAAAGGGAGTGAGAGGGGGAGTTCATGCATGCGAGGGAGCCCTCATAACCAACTAGGTCATGTGTGACAGGGGAATGGGAAGGAGGGCATCATGTGGGTAAGGGGGAGGAAATCCCTTTTGGGGTATAAAATATGATAACAACAACAACAACAACAACAACAACAACATTTATAATAATAATACTAATAATATAATTAAAACATTTTTTTTTGAAAAAAATGAAAGGCCACACTGTCTTCCAAACCATGTGATTCATGCTCAAATTTACCCAAGATATGAAGGTAGAACTGTCCTTGTAGTCTATATTGGGTTGTCGAATCCACTGAGACCTAAGAAGATACCTAAGACACACAACCTATGAGGTGGATTTTTGGATATAAAGTGGCCAACTTGGTTCTAATTTTGGATGGTTTTAAAGAACACTAATAAACCTACGTGAATTCAATTATATGAAAATGAGTTGATCTTAAGATTATGCTTAGGGATGGATTGAATGAAATTTACTTCTTTAGACAATTTTGGTTTAATTAATTCTTGATGAATCCATTCTTCAAAATAACACTACCTTAATCATTTTCTGGTTTGATGTAACTAAACTCAATTACTAATCCCCTATACACTTAGAGAACCAAATTCATGATGTCTCCAAGGTATATGGTCATTTTAGTAATGGGATTTAGATTCCTCAAACACAGTGAAGATGAAGAGTGGAAATAACTGAAGAATGGAAGTCTTAAATTACTTAACCAATTAACAACAGTTCGTTCATAAAATAACATTAAATAAAGCCTTTACATCTTCCTAAGATCAACCCATTAAAGGGTTATCCCTCCATTTATGGTATAATCTCAATGGTGGGCAGAAGATGGCTTACAAGAATTAGATTCAAGAAATTAAAACCGCAAAAATAACGAGCACTCCTCCGTGTGTGTGAATGAAATTCACACCTATTTGTGAACTAATTCAGAACAACAAAGAGATATCACTGTGCTTTATGATTATAACGTTTTAATGAAAGAAATGGGAAGGATAGAAGAGAAATATGTTGATTAAGAACAAAGAAGTACAAAAAGGAAACTTACATGGAAATTGAAATGCGATTACAAACACAAAGTGGCAGCATAACATTACAATTAAAACAAAAAACCCAAGATCCTTCAATAATCGAACACCACTGCCTTAAATAGGAATTTTTGAGCCCTTGGGTCGAGCCTCCAACAGTCCAAGTCTCCTCAATTAATTGTGGTAGGCCATAGGTTGGTGGAAAGTAAGGGAGAGTTGATTTTTCCACCCTTGACCCGAGGTGGCATCCAGCTTTCCTTTACCAAACGGACACGCTTGGAAGAACTTCTAGATGTTAGAATCAGAGTGGGGAATAGAAGAAGAAAATAGATCCCTGGATATATTATAATCTCCTGTAAAATTTGGGCCCATTTGGAGTTGTGTATTCCGAGATATGATCATATTAGTGGGATGTTTTTCTGGGCCACAGAATCTGGACCAGAATTTTATTTCTAACTTGGGTCGCTTAAATAACCATAATGGAAGCAGAATTATCACTGGATCATGAATAATGATTTGTTCCTATATATATCTTCTAGAATCTTACGAAATTTGGGCTTCATTGGGCCTGTATTGTGGGCCCCACATTCTCATCCGTAGGCTGGTGTCCAATATGCCTTCTCCAGAATTGTTTCTTTTCATCACCAAATATCTCTTTCATCCTTAATGAATCATTCATTGATCCCTGAATTAAATTTTTTTAAATTTAATTGAAGATCCATTTCAAAAAATATCAAATTAAAATATGGATAAGTACATTCCTTATAATTAGATGACTCATTGAGCCTAAATTGGTGTACATTAGGCATGAAGTGCACAAATGATGAGAATGGATGTTCAAAATCAAAATCCACTAACTCAGACCCATAAGATAAAAAATGACCATTTAATACCATTAAAATGTAATTAAAATATATGTTTTTATTGGCTAATCACACCCCCAACTTGAAATTTGCTAGTCTCGAGCAAATAATTCAATGATTTTATTTGAATTCCTTTCTTCAAACACATTATAACAAACAATGCTCACAATGTAAACTACACACAAATATATCTTTATAACCTATCAAGATAATTTAAAACAAGATAAATTTAAAAGCAAATCCCAATCCCAAGCCCATTCCTTTGATCAAATCCATCATCATACTTCATCCAACTCAATTAGGTGTAATGATGTGTTGTGAATCACAATAGATATGTGGGTTCATTTTCATTCAAGGGGGAAATCATGGAAGCTCTAGGTGGAATCACATTTAATCCAAATATGAGTATTATTCATTCCTTTTTCTTTTTGGATTTTCTTTTCAATATTTCCATAGTAATTGAGATTTTAGTTAATCAAATTAACCCATGTAGCAAGACTTTGCCGATGACTCCCAGAATCAAAGGCCTTAGGGAACCAAGTGAAGCCCACATACTTGGGCATCGTCTCGAGTTAACTTAATAAAAAACAAATTCATATTACCATAAATAGAGATAGGGTGAAAAACTCAGGGCTAGACAACTCTGGAGTCACGATCCTCAAGTGCCAAAAGCCTCGCATTTTATCAATCCATTTCTCTACACACAATTTTTTATTTTATTATTTTTATTATTTTTATTATTTTTTATTATTTTTTATTTTTTTGAATACTCATATTATTCATAAAAATCAAACCAACCTTTGATATTTATTATGGGACCCCAAAAATTCAAATTAGTACCCCATAGTCTAGAGGACGTGTATTGTGGCATTTTGATTTAATGGATGAAAATAAAAATGATGAAAATTTTCATTGGAAAACCAAACTTCAAAAATCAATGCTTTTAAACTTAATCATGAATTAAATTTAGAGTCAAGGAAATAAAAATTATTTGCTATGTAGTTTTAGTGTGAGCAAAGATGTTATTATATGAATTATAAAGGAATTTTACTTTACTTTTTTTTATCATTGTTTTTTTAAAAAACATTTTGTTTCCACAACCCCCAACTTAGAATGAAACTGTCCCTAGTTTCATAAAAAGAAAATAGAGGAGAAGTGGGTGGGGGGAAATGATTTGGAAATGTCATGGAACAAGTTCACCTGATGGCTTCATAATGATGATTGTGGTGCTCCCAAATCACTCTTTGGTCTCATGGGAGATGTACGAACCTCCTTTATTGAATATGTATCACCAAAAAAATAGTCCCTAAACCATCAAAACAAGAACAAACCAAACAAAACAAACAACACAACAATTTATTTAATACCAAGTATCATCATTTTTATGGTTTTCCTTTTTTTTATTGAAATCAACTGATGATACAATGTCTTCTTTTTAATTTCTGGGTAAGGTAGTAATCAGGGATCACACCACGTGACACGGATGAATATGGTGCTCCCCTTTCGTAACCATCCATACTCATAATATAATAATATATCAACAGTCTATATTTTTTTTAAATATCAAAATGATTAATAAAAAAAATTATTCCAAAAAGATTGAAAACATGAAAACCATGGGTTACCTCCCTTGCAGCGCTTTGTTTAACATCGTTATCCTGACATGGATCCTAAATATATCATTTTTTTGGTTCATAGGTTGGCTCAGTTAACTCCACCTCTATTTCTTGTTTATTGAATGATTCAATGAATGGTTTTAACCTTTGATCATTGACCTTGAAAATGTAACCACTTATGGGATCTTGAATCTCTACTGCCCCATGGGGGCACACCTTATGCACTATGTATGGACCTGACCATCTAGACCTTAACTTTATCGGGTGTAAATGAAGTTTTGAACTATACAAGAGCACAAATTTTCCCGGTTCAAAATTTTTGGCTTTGATATTACTAGATTGTTAGTCTTGAACTCTAGCTTTATTTATCCTTGAATTTTCATAAGCCTCCATCCCAAGTTCTTCAAGTTCACTAAGATCTAATTTCCTCTTTTCTTTAGCTAAAGAAATGTCGAAATTCATTTTTTTGATTGCCTAAAATTCCTTATGCTCAATTTCAATAGGTAAATGGCATGATTTTTTATAAACCAACCTATATGGGCACATTCCTAAAATGGTTTTATATGCGGTTTGATAGGCCCAAAGAGCATCTAAGAGTTTCTCAGACCAATCTTTCCTAGAGGGGTTGACAGTTTTTTCAAGAATTTGCTTAATCTCCCTATTTTCTAACTCAGCTTGACCATTGGTTTGAGGATGGTATGAAGTGGAAACTTTACGAGAAATACCATACTTAGACATGAGTGAAGAGAATGGGAGATTGCAGAAATGGGTTCCTCGATCACTGATTATAGACCTAGGAATTCCAAATCGAGAAAATTTGTGCTCTTTCAGAAATCAGATCACAACATGATGGTCATTAGACTTGGTGGGAATGACTTCAACCCATTTTGAGACATAATCAACAGCTAAAAGGATATAGAGGTATCCCCTAGAGTTTGTTAAGGGTCCCATGAATTCAATTCCCCAACAATCAAAGATTTCAACGACCAGAATGGGAGTGAGGTTCATTTGATTCCTTTTTGTGATGGAACCTACTTGTTGACACCTAGGACAACTTTGAAAAAATGTGTAAGAGTCCCTTGAGAGGGTGGGCTAGAAGAGACCACACTGAATAATCTTAGTAGATGTTTTATTAGAGGAAAAGTGACCTCCACATGCCTCACTATGACATAATTTAAGGATGGACTCTTGTTCAGATTCTGGGACACACATCCTAATAACTTGGTCAGGGCAGAACTTATAGAGGTATGGATCATCAAACACATAGTGTCTAACATCAGAAAGGAATTTCCTTCGAGCATGAGTCCCTAAGAATTTTGGAATGACTCCTGTAACTAAGAAATTGGATATGTCGGCATACCAAGGGAAGTCACTCACAGAGTATAGGTGTTCATCAGGAAATGAATCAGACACAGAAAGGTGATTTGAGTTGTCTTTGAATTCCATCCTAGAGAGGTGATCATCTACAACATTTTCAACACCCTTTTTATCCTTGATTGTGATGTCAAATTCTTGTAAGAGAAGGACCCACCTAATTAGTCTAGCCTTAGCATCTTGTATTTGGAAGAGGTATTTTAGTGCAGAATGGTCAGTGAACACAGTGATGGGGGATCGTAAGAGGTAGGACCTAAACTTCTCTAAGGCAAACAAAATATCAAGAAACTCTTTCTCAGTGGTGGTGTAGTTGATTTGGGAATCATTTAAGGATTTTCTTGCATAAGCAATGACATAAGGAGTTTTATCACAACGTTGTCCCAACACAACTCCTACAACAAAGTCACTGGCATCACACATAAGTTCGAAAGGAAGGTTCCAATTTGGAGATTTCATGATGGGGGGAGAGGTGAGAGAGGATTTTAGGGTTGAGAATGAACCCTCACAGCTTTCTATCCAAAAAAATGGAGCATCCTTTACTAGTAGAACACAAAGGGTACGGGAGATTGAACTAAAGTCCTTGATGAATCTTCTATAGAAACCAACATGTCCTAAGAAAGACCTCACTTCCTTAATAGTTTTGGGTGATGGAAGGTGATGAATGATGTTAACCTTGGCTTTATCAACTTCAACCCCCCTACCTGAGACCAGATGGCCTAGAACTAGTCCCTCTTTAACCATGAAATGGCATTTTTCCCAGTTTAGGACTCGATTCTTTTCTTCAAATCTTGACAAAACTCTCTCTACATTCCTAAGAAGTCTCTCAAAAGTATCCCCAAACACAGAGAAGTCATCCATGAAGACCTCAAGAAAATCCCCTACCATGTCTGAGAAGATTCCCATCATGCACCGCTGGAAGGTTCCATAAGCATTGCATAAACCAAAGGGAATGCGTTTGAAGGCAAAGGTACCAAATGGACATGTGAATGTAGTCTTCCCTTGATCCTATAGGGAGACCTCAATTTGATTATACCCCGAGTAACCATCTAAGAAACAGTAGAAGGCATGACCTGCCACTCTCTCAAGGACTTGGTCAATGAATGATAAGGGGAAATGGTCCTTCTTAGTGAATGAGTTTATCTTCCTATAGTCAATACAGACCCTCCATCCACTACTCACCCTTGTTAGAATAATCTCTCCATCCTCATTGGTTATCAATGTGATTACAACCTTTTTTGGAACCACTTGGATTGGGATCACCCATTCACTCTCAGCTATGGGATATATGATACCAGCTTTTAACAATTTCAGAAGTTCTTTCCTTACTACCTCCATGATATTAGGATTGATTCGCCGTTGAGGTTGATGACATGGATTTGAATCAGATTCCATAACAATCCTATGAGTCCCAATAAGTGGGCTAATCCCGGGAATATCAGACAGGGTCCAACCAATGGATTTCTTATGTTTCCTAAGGACATCTAGAAGCATCCTTTCATGATTGGCTTCAAGAGAAGAAGAAATGACAATAGGATGTGTTTGATTGTCCCCTAGGAAGGAATACTTTAATGTAGTAGGAAGTTCCTTCAATTCAAGATCAGGTTGGTTCGGAATTTCAGCAGAATATTGGGACATTGGATCAAGATCAATTTTATTTCCTATAGTTTTTGATATGATTGATTCCCCACATGTAGAAGTTTAAGCTACTAGATTGGCTTGATCAGATTTAGGGAAGGAAGTTGGAGTGGTCTCCATGAAAGTGGTTTCTTGAAAGGTTTCACTGATTGTTGAACCTAAGAATTCATCATAAGATCAATTTGAAAATGATTCAAGCCAAGAAGATAAACTTCCTTTATATGAAAAAAAAATAAATCTTATCCTGAACTATCCTTGGAATTGATTTTGTGCTCGGATGTTGAGGTGACAGAGAAGGTTTTATTTCTCAATGCCTCGGAAGAGGATGCATCCAAGATTATGGGTCGGGATATTGAAGTGGATCTTAATGAGGAGAAAAATATATGGGTTGAAAAACAGGACATGATCCTGGTTGGGGGCTTCAACAAGGGGATGATCAGGCTAGAGGAGTACATTCAGATTTGGAATAAACTGACTTCTGCATTTGAAGACCTGATAAGGGAGGATCCACACTCTCAGGTATCCACTTTATCCTGGAATTTTTTTAGGGATATGGACTCTGATAGAATTCAATTGGTTTTCAATGATTCTTCTTTCTCCCTTGATGTGTGTGGAAATGTTTGAGGGTCAGATCGGCTTAGATGGGCTAGATCACACTAATTTCTCCACTGCAGGTCATTTGGGACTTGGTTGACTTAGAGGGAGGGCTTTGCCTTCGGTAGGGACCATGCTTGCATGGGATCGCCGAGTGGTCCTTCATTGGAGTTGGCGGTTGCTGCCTATGCTTGGATGAGACTATTTCTGGTTTTCTGTTTGGGGCTGTTTGGTTCTTGTTGAACATTTTGGTTTCTCAATTTTCCCACAAAAGTGTTTTTCTTAATAAAAAATAATAATTTCTGGTCCTCGTCATCCCCTATTTGTGAGCTTTCATTATAGATGTTCAAGTCTAGACTCATGTTCCCAAAGGTGATGGTCATGTTCCCATTTCAGACTTGGATAACAGAGTTGATTGTTGTAAGGAAGAGATGAACAAGGATAACTGGGGTTTGTTCCATATTTTCTATGTTTGGATGGTTGTCAAGGACAATGAAGTCAGCAGGGTAGATAAAGTTTTCAACCTTTACTAGAACATCCTTTAAAATCACCTTTGGAACCCTAATGATTCGGTCAGAAAGTTGAAGTGTGACTAATGTGGGTTGGATCTCTTCTAGGCCTAACTGGTAGTACACAACATATGGGATGAGATTGACACTAGCACCTAGGTCACACAATGCCTTGACAACTTTTCTCTCTCCAAGTTCAACATTGATGTAAGGGAAACCTGGGTCTTTCAACTTAGGAGGAATGTTCCCTTGAATGGTGGTACTCACATTAGCAGCCAAAAGGACTTGGTTTTTATGTGAAAATTTTCTTTTAAAAGTGCACATGTATTTAAGGTACTTTGAGTAGGTAGGTATGGTTTGAATTGCATCGAGGAGTGGAATGTTCAACTTGACTTGTGAGAATATTTCCCTCAATGTTTCACTCAATTCAGGCTTGGTTTTCCCCCTCATGCGTTGATGAAATGGTGCAGGTTGTGGGGTTGTTTGTTGAAGAGTTGTTTCTTTGAAAATGTTATCATTTTGTTCAATTTGATCATTTGGTTCATTTTAATTTTCATCCAAGTTTGAATCTTCAGGTGGGTTTTGAATTAGTTGTTCAGGTTTCTCAATTGATTCCCCACTTCTTAAAACAGTCACAACCTTTAGTTGTTCATGATTTGTTTGAGAACAACTTGAATCTACCCTTGAAGTTGAGGATGGAACCACTTAAGTAGGCATGGGTTACTTTCTAGTTTTGATGGTTTTAAGTTCTTGTTTAAGGTAAGAGACTTCTGAGTTCATCCTTTCCATTTGTTTTCATAGTTGTTCTAGTATGCTTTATGGAATAGTTTGGGTGGGTGCTTGAGTAGGTTGGTTTATCCCAGGGGATATTTTAGAGGTGGTATGGTTTGTTGAAAATGGACCGGTGGCTGTTGGTATTGGATAGGTTGGGTTTGGAACTGGTTATGGGTTTGGTAGTTCTGATGGGGGTAAGGATTTTATACCTGTGGTTGGCTAGGTTGTTGGTTATCTTTCCAGTGGAAGCCTGGGTGGTCGTTATACCTTGGGTTGAAGGTGTTTTGGTATTGAGGTTTTTGAAAGTTCAAATCATTTACTTCTGCTGGGGGTCCTCCTAAAAGAACATCCTTGATGGATGGAATGGTTGGGCAGTTGTCTATCTTATGGTCATGTTTTTCACAAATTGTATAAACAAGGTCAACAGTTTGGATTTCATGGACTTTCCTAAGGTTTATCTCTTCAACCTTCCTAGAGAGTGCTGCAAGTTTAGAGTGTCTATGAACCTCTCCCATGTTTCATAGAATGAATCTCCCTCTTTTTCAAAAAATTATTGGATACTCTTTTTAAGTGCAATGGTTTTGTAGTGGGGAAAGTATTTTTTGTAGAATTATCTTTGTAGTTGGTCCCAAGAGTTTATGAATGATGGTCTCAAATTTTTTAGCCAATTTTTAGCTTGATCCTTTAAATAAAAAGGAAATAGCATCATCTTAGCTAATTCTAGTTGATGTGGGGGACACATGGTTTCTACAATGTCATTGAACTCCGTAATGTGAAGGTAGGACATCTTGGACTCCATTCCATGGAATGTGGGAAGATGGTTTAGGACATGGGGTTTAAAGATGTAGTTGGAATCTCTTATGAAGTTGTGTCTAATGAATGAGGGTCATTGGTATAGGAAGGTGTGAGGTAGTCATTCATGGTTTGATCAATTTCATTTCCCAAGTTTGGGGCCGCCTCATTTGGGTTTCCATTTTGGTTCCCACCCGGGTTTATGATTTTGTTTCTTTGAAGACCCTCCATTGAAATTGGATCAATTTTTGACTCTAGGGTATTAAAGTATAGTGTAAACAAAACCTTAGGTTCACTTGACTCCCCTATCCTAGGAATTTCAACCCTAACAAGTCTTTTTGAGTTATCGCGGGTGTAGGCGGTCATGTGCCAAAAGAAAAAAAAAGCGAGAAAGGGAAAAGATAAGAGATCTTGGGTGAGAATAGAAGAATAGAGGTGAGGAAAGAAGTTTTATTTGTCTAAGGTACTTACTTGGTCCCTATAAATGGCACCAAAATTTGATTCACGCTCAACTTTACCCAAGATATGAAGGTAGAACAGTCCTTGTAGTCTAGATTGGGTTGTCGAATCCACTGAGACCTAAGAAGATACTTAAGACACACAACCTATGAGGTGGATTTTTGGAAATGAAGTGGCCAACTTGGTTCTGATTTTGTATGGTTTTAAAGAACACTAATAAACCTATGTGAATTCAATTAAATGAAAATTTTTTGATCTTAAGATTATGCTAGGGGTGGATTGAATGAATTTTACTTCTTTAGACAATTTTGGTTTAATTAATTCTTGATGAATCCATTCTTCAAAATAACACTACCTTCATCATTTTATGGTTTGATGTAACTAAAATCAATTAATAATCCCCTAAACACTTATATAACCAAATTCATGATGTATTCAAGGTATATGGTCATTTTAGTAATTTGATTTAGCTTCCTCAAACACAGTGAAGATGAAGAGTGTAAATAACTAAAGAATGGAAGTATTAAATTAGTTAACCAATTAACAACAATTCATTCATAAAATAACATTCAATACAACCTTTTCATATTCCTAATATCAAACCATTAAAGTTTTAGCCCTCCATTGATGGTTTACTCTCAATGGTGGGTGGAAGATGGCTTACAAGAATTAGATTGAAGAAATTAAAACTGCAGAAATAACGAGCACTCCTCTGTGTGTGTGAATGAAATTCACACATATGTGTGAAATAATTCATCACAACAAAAATATATCACTATGATTTGTGATTATAAAGTTTTAATGAAAGAAATGGGAAGGATAGAAGAGAAATATGTTGATTAAGAACAAATAAGTACAAAAAGGAAACTTACATGGAAATTGAAATGTGATTACAAACACAAAGTGGAAACATAACATTACAATTAAACAAAAACAACCAAGATCCTTCAATCCTACAACACCACTGCCTTAAATAGTCATTTTTAGCCCTTGGGTAGATCCTCCAATAGTCCAAGTCTCCTAAATTAATTGTGGTAGGCCATAGGTGGGTTAAAAGTAAGGGAGAATTGATTTTTCCACCCTTGACCCGAGGTGGAAGCCATCTTTTCTTCACTGAAAAGACGCACTTGTAATAACTTCTAGATGGAATAATCAAAGTGTTCCATAGAAGAAGAAGATGGATCCCCGGATTTCCTCTAATCTTCTATAACATTTGGTCCCATTTGGAGTTTTGGATTCCTAGATATGATCATATTAGTGGGCTGTTTTTCTGGGCCGCAGAATCTGGCCCAGAATTTTATCTCTAACTTGGGCCACTTAAATAACCATAATGGAGGCAGAATTAGCACTGGATCCTGAATAATGATGTGTTCCTATATATTTATTCTAGAATCCTACAAAATTTGGGGTTCATTGTGCCTGTATTGTGGGCCCCAAATTTTCATCAGTAGGCTGGTGTCCAATCTGCCTTCTCCAGAATTGTTTCTTTTCATCACCAAATATCTCCTTCATCTGTAATGAATCATCCATTGATCCCTGAATGAAAAATGTTTAAATTTAAGTGAAGATACATTTAAAAAAATATCAAATTAAAATATGGGTAATTATATTCCTTATAATTAGATGACTCATTGGGCCTAAATTGGTGTACATTAGGCATGAAGTGCACAAATGATGAGAATGGATGTTCAAAATCAATACCCACTAACTCAGGCCCATAAGATAAAAAATGAACATTTAATACCATTAAAATGTAATTAACATATATGTTTTTATTGGATAATCACCATGATCCAACTACATGGTCACCTCTGTCTAAGTGAAAAAAAGGCCCACATGGTTTACCTGGAGGGGGTTCATGCCCATCCACCTACCTGTGTTTCCTAGATAGTGGAACTATCCTAGTAATATGGTTAGCTCAGAAGGGGATGCATGCCTGTGCACTAGACCATGTGGCCTAGATAGAGCCACTGTCCAGTCCACATGATTTTCACTAGGCTGGAGCACAGTTTCTTCTAACAGTGCATCAACTATGCGCCTCTTGTTTTCCAAAAAACCAAAATTGGTTTCTAAAAAACACACTAGAAATCCAAAAAACTAAAGGAAGAATAAAAATTCTAAAATAAAATAGGAATTTTGGATTGAGGTGTGATAATGGGGAGTCTCTCATGTAGTTTAACATCCCAACCCAAACCACCAATTCTGAATAATAACTTCAACATGTCCACTAGAATGCCTATCCCTAGGCCTGAGGATACTGATTAGAAACTAGGGTACTAGGTGGAATTATGAAGAAACTATACCCTAAATTAGAGTACTCAATAACAAATAAATAACCAAGTATCACTATTACAAAACTGGACTTTAACAACACTAGAAATTACCTTTATCAGTACTAGAAAATTACTGACAATGTTAAAAATGTTAAAATCCCAAAACATTTATCAATGATTAAAAATCACTAATAATAGGATCATTTATCAATTCTTTAAAAAGTTATGATAAAATACCCATTTATTAGTGCTTTAATTTATTGACTCTAAAGGAACCCTTTATTAGTGGTTTTAGAAGTGTAGATAAATGTGTTTTGATCAGCTCTTTTAAAAGCACTAAAAAGGTCCTATTTATTAGTGTTGACAAAGGTCCATATTGTAGTATGATGTTACATCACACTGAAACACCTAAAACACACCAGAAACACATTAGATATCAACAAAAACAATTCCCAATACATAATTTAAATGAAATGAAATTTAAAACACAAATACTAGAAAAAACTATATTGTATAAATTTCAAATATTGGTTTATACAATCACATACATATAAATTATTATATAAATTAAAAAACAATACTAACTGTCAATGTTACCATGATTTCCATTTACTTTATTTTTCTAATTTCCAACATTTCATGAGTACTTTCGAACCACCTCAACTTGAATAAAATAATCCACCTATATAAGAAAAAAATTATTATGAGTAATACTAAAAAGAAATAAATTAACCATAAATATTAAATAATACATAAATTATATGAAAAATGATTTTACTATGAAAATATCAAGATTACAACTATGATTTAGTAGTGGATGGAACTTTAAATAATGTGATAAATGTCAACACTACAGGAGTGAAAGGTTTTGTGAGAGAAGAATTCTATGGAAATTTTGGTGTAGAAAGGGATGAAAGATGGACAAAGCACCCAAAATTGAATAAATTAATAAACTTATATAAGAAAACAATTATTATTTGTGTAATACTAAAAATAAATAAATTAAAAATACATATAAAATAATACATTAATTCCATTGACAATGATTTTATTGTGCAAACATCAAGATTACCTCTATAAGTGATCAGATGCAGCATTATTGCTCATCCTATAAAGGCATTGGAGGTAACTTGAATTAAATTGATAAATTAACCACTATAAGGGAGAAAAGGTTTGAAGGGAGAAAGAGCATGAAAGTTGGACATAACACCCCCAACTCGAACAAAAGAATTCATCTGTATAAGAAAACAATTATTATGTGAGTAATACTAAAGAGAAATAAATTAAACATATATATGAAACAATACATTAATTCCATATAAAATTATTTTTACTATGAAAAAATTAATATTACCTTTGTAATTGAGAAGAGGCAATGTCATTGCGCTTCTGAAAAAGGAAATGGAGGTAACTTGAAAAAAAGTGATAAATGCACCACTATAGGGGTGAAAAGGTTTTAAGGGAGAAGGAGCATGAAAGTTGGACAGATAATCCCCAAATCTAACAAAGGAATCCAATTGTATAAGAAAAAATTTATTATATGATTAATACTAAAAATAAACAAATTAAACATAAATATAAAACAATACATTAATTTTATGGACAATGATTGAAAAAAATAAAGATTACCTTTGTGATTGAGCAGAGAAAACATTATTTATCTTCTTAAAAAGGAATGACACATAGATTGAAATCTTCTAAAATAAATGAACTCTACAAGGAATAATGAAAATTAAATCAATGTTCTATTATATAATTTTTTTGGTAAAATAGAGAAAGTACATCATAAAATTACCTTTTCAACTATCCAAAGGGTTTCCTTTATTATAGTTTATTCTTATGAGGGATTAGTAACTGCATCATATGTAGAATACATTGTATGCATGAGTAGTAAAACATTTAATTTATATTATGTTAATGAAATAGAGAACATATAATATTATGAAGAGAAACACAATATATTAAAAAACACTTTTACCTTCTCATTGAACTCTATTTTTTAAAGGTTTCAATGATTTGGTTCCTCTTTAGAGAATCCAATTCTGCTCTTTTTGGTCCCCTCTAATGTATAAGACATTATCTACAGTGGGAATGACATGAACTGATTGTTATATCCCAATGAAAGTTTCAACCTCGATTGAATTTTCATTTGACTCAATATTTGTTTTAGTCTCCAGCAGAACAATCAAACAATTCTTATTTGTTGGATCAGAGACATAAAATACTTGCACTACTTATGATGCCATTATGAATGGCTCATAGTTTTCCCCTTCTGCCCTCAAATTCACCTTCACAAGGCCCATTTTATCAACTTCCACTCCATTAATATTGTCAAATCATTTTCAATGGAAAAGTATCACTTGAAATTTTATTTAATCCAACTCATATAACTATTCGATAATGAAAAAATATGACATATTTTCATAAATTGGATTTCTATCCTTTGAACTAGATATGTACTTCAGTTTATCCACAAGCATAACATCACTATTTTTCATTGTACTAATTTCATCATATTCCTTTTTATAGAACATATAACCATTTATTACAAACACAGTGTAATATATAACATTTTCATTTGGTCCTCTGGCTATCCATTGAAGTCTTTTGATAATTGAATTCACATTTTTGGACAAATCCATATAAATTTTATCTCTTAACCATCGTATAAACTTTTGATTATGTGTATTTGATATCCATATTTCATCCCTTGATGGATTAAAATCTCTAATAATTTCTTTATGGGATTCAATGTATGGATCAACATATTCACTATTATATAATATGTAAATTTGTACTGGCTTATTCTCTATTGAGGTAATTGTAACAACATCTCTTTTGAAAATCCCTTCTCCCATAAGGCGTTCTCTACGACGAGACATTGGGAGATAGATTATTTCAATATCTGATAGGAAATTATTACATAATTCAATAAATTCTTCAACAATATATCATTCTTTAATAGAAACTTTTGTCCAACTTTGATTATTGAAATACCCTTTCAAAATCTTCACATACCATTCAATGGGTCACATCCATCTATAATGGAAAGGGCCACATAGTTGAACCTCTCTGACCAAGTGACCCATCAGGTGGACCATTATATCAAAGAATGATGGTGGGAAGAACATTTAAAATTCAAATAATATGATTGAAATATGCTTATTCATGATGGGTAACTTAGCAAGGTCTATAAATTTACTTCATATGGATTTGAAAAAGAAGCAGAGTCTAGTTAATATATGTCGTACATTTTGACACAGAATATAATGGAAAGAAACATGCATTAAATCTTGCGTAAAAACATGATAGTCATGTGAGTTTAGTCTTTATAACTTCAAATTAGTCATTGAAATGATTTTCTTTATATTTTATGAATACCCCTGCGGAACTTTTACACTCATAAGGAAAATTAAAATTTGAAAATTTTTCTATTTTGATAGAGTATAATATACTAGAGGAAAAAAATTCCACCTTTTACCATTCACTGGTGCCAACTTTTCCCTTATCCCCATTTCAATCAAGTCTAACCTAGCCTTGATTCCATCTTTCATTTTTCCAGGAACATTTAGTAACATGCCAATAACAATATCAAATAATTTTTTCTACTTGAATGAAATCAAGAAAATTTATGACATACAAAAAAATCCCAATATGGTAATCCAAAAAAAATTGATCTCTTCTTCCAACCTGATTTTGTAAGTTTTTTTTAAAATGGCTTTTTGAAAATAGTGTCAGTATTCATTAATTATTTATATAATTGATCTCCTATTTCTAGAAATGGTGTTGTACTTTGTTCGATATTCCCGTCGAATGCTTTCATCCATGATTGGTATTTATGTCGCTGAGTTAAAAAATTTTGATTTCCTTAAAGAACAGTCTTTGAGGAATGTTTCAACCAAACTGATTATGTGTGTTTTTCACAAATGGGAAACCAAAAAATGCCTTTAATATTATAGCCTGATAAATTTAAATAAGCAGGGAAATAATTTATCATTCCATAAAATATGGAACTCAATGTAAATTCTTCACTTCCATGAGCATCATACATTATAACACCTATATCCCACATCAATTTTAGATCTACTATTAATGGAGCCAACTAGATATCAATATCATTGTCGAGTTTCTTTGGTCCAAAGATAAGCAGAAAAAACATAATTTATTTGTGCTTCATGCATAACCATGGTGTAAAGTTATAATTTACCAACATGAAGGGACATATACCATGAGTACTACTATGTACACCAAAAAGATTTATTCCATCTATAGATTGTGCAAGACTAATTTTTCTTGGTTCATTTTCAATTTTAGGAAACTCGTAATCAATTTTATTCCATGGAGGAGAATCCACAGGATGACTTAGGTTCCCATATTTAATTATTGTATCTATATGACATGTTAATTGTCTTGCGGTTTTGGGACATTCATATAGTCTTCTAAACCGTGTAATGATAGGAAAGTACCATACAAATTTTTAAGTACTTGATTCATTTTTCTTGTATTGATTTGCATCACACTTAGGGAATTTGACGAGTGATTCATGGTCATTGAGAAACAATATGAAATTATTTATACAAGCATATATTTTTTTAGAGATCATTCCCATTGAATGTAAAATTATTTGAGAATCATATGTTCAGAATCTTAGTTCATTTTATTTTGGTAGCATATCTTTCAGAAGACCAAGTAGTTCTATAAAGCTGGTGTCACTCTATTTGTTGCCAATATTAAAATTATACAACTTCAATACAACTTAAAATGTTATGTATTTAGTAAAACTAGTATACAATGGTTTATTGGAACAACTATTTAACTCCTCAAACAAATTTTTAAAATTATTAAAGTCATCTTTAATTTCTATTATCATTTCTTCCATGTAATCTCCATCATCTTTTACAAAGGTATTCATATCAAATGACTCATAAACAATACTATCATCCCAATTGATGTCCACATTTACGTTTTCCCTATGTTTATTCCAACATTTATAGCTTTGATATATTTTGTGACAAGATCAAATGTTCTTCCAACTATTCCAGACTAATTTAGCTTGAATAAAAACAATGTTAACACTGACATTGGATTTTAGAAGGGGTGTCTATATGCTCTCTTGAAAACTTGATGAAATTTTTAACTCCATCTTCATATTCATTTGTCAAAAAATTAACGTGCCTCCATTTTTGGTTAATATCCATTATATTGGGATCATAAAAGATTAATTTTATACAGTATATAAATAAATACTCCTAATATATTAATTATCAAAAGTGAAAGTTATAGACAATTATAATAAGGGAAATATGGATCATTTTTACTAGAATATCTGAGCACCTAGATAATCCAAATCCAATAATAAGGGCTATTGGAATTTGAAAAAAATATTTAGAGACAAAGGAAGATAATAAATAATATTATCACTAAGATTTATATGTGTAATCTGGAAGATGGATAGTGTAATGACCCTAGCCTAAATTACCCAAACAACACTAGGTCATATGATCTTATGACCTGAAACACACCTCAAAGTCACTAAAGGATAGTTTAATCTTTGAGTGTAAAAAACCATAAATGGGAGGTCCCCCCCCCAAATAGAAATAATTTGTACCAAATGTTGAAAAAAAATTATAACATGACCCTTGGGGTCAATAGACATGCAGACCCAAAATCATCATTACCCGATATAGGCATACTTGTTAGACAAACAACTATGGAAATAATTGATTTAATAGATATATAGAAACACATAAATGTCACACCAATATAAAAACACACACACTTATCGTCTATAAAAAATATCAAATAGATAAAAACCTGATTTTCAAACCCAACTTGAACTAAAGGAACCATAATGATTCAAAAAGTGAAGGCTTGATGTGATAAAACCTAATGTTCTTAACTGGGGATAACCCATTTGAATATGATTCATAAGAAAACTAAGAACTATAGTGAATTATAAGAGGATCTATATCCTATGATACATATAACCCATAGAGGAACATACATCACTCCACTAACTAGGTTCGTAAAAAATTGCATCTGAAGCTCCATGTCCACATAAGTTCCCTGAAAGTTGTCAGCATATATATAATCATTAAGGAACCATCAATGTGCCTAAAATAAATAGACAATAAAAAATAATATACATGAAAATTTATACACATTTACATGAACATATGAAAAAAATTATTTAGTAAGAAGATATAAAACATAGCAGTAAAAACACAATGAAAAAAATCCAAGGTTCAGTGTCAGATAAAAACAACGGATCATACATCAGTAGTCAATTCAAACAATAGACCACAAATCATTCCCTAAAAAATGGATGAAAAAAATCACAAATAGTGAATCATAAACAATGAATCATAAACAAATAATAGATGAATAAATCAAAAATGAAACCAAAAACACACAAAGAAAATCAGAAGGCCTACCTCTCTATGTTAAAGAAAATCCAATACCCTATTCATTTTTTAGATGAGATGTTCAAAGGTAGTTGAGTAGTGTGATTCAACCTTTGATTCATTGAGGAGGAGTGATTAGATCTTTGATTCACCAAGGAGGAGCACAAGCAATGGGTGGCTTTTGTGAAAAGCTTCTATATCGCGACGGGTTCACAAATGCTTAGGGTTTTTAAAAAGATCAGAACACTTTTATCAGTGCTTACCAATAAGCATTGACAATGATCCCTTTTATCAATGCTTATTATATAAACAATGATAAAAGGACTATTTATCAGTGCTTAGCACTGATAAAGGTTGATCTTTATCAATGCTAAAAAAGCACTGATAAAATTAATCTTTATCAGCTCTAAAGTTATAGCGCTAATAAATGTTCATTTATTAGTGCTTATTACTAAAGCGCTGCTAAAATATTTCTAATGATAATTATAAATAATTTTTTTTAAATATTTATAAGTACTTAATAAATATATATATAAATATAAATATAGTAAATATATTCATTTTTAAATATATTTATAATATATTATTAATTATTTATTTATAATTATAGAAATATTTTTTAAAAAATATTATTTATATCATTATAAATATTTATATAATTATACATATATATATTTAATAAATATATATATATATAAATATAGTAAATATATTCATTATTTAATTAAATTTATTATAAATTTAATAATTATTTAAATATACATTATTAAATATTTATAATTATATAAATAATTTAAAAAAATATGTATTTATTTATAATTATAAATATAAAATTGAATAAATATATTTAATGTACATTTATAAATATATTTACTTATATATTTTTTACAAATATTTTTTTAACATTATTAATGAATATCTAATTTTGAGTGCATGTATATATATATATATATATGAGTGAAATTGAATAAATTAAGAATATAGGTACATTTTAACAATATTGAAAAAATGGTTATGTTCTGTGTTTGTATATATTGTATATAAAAATTCAATAATTATATGTCTATGTAAAATCAATACAACACACTTTGATCTATATTAAATTGAAAAATAAAAAAACATTCAATTATATGTTGAGTACTATGCAATTAGTCAATATTTTTAATTCGTATTAATTTTTTATTATATACCATTATTAAATAAATATATGAAAATTTAATGTTAACACATAAATATTTTGTAATATATAATTATATTTATATACATTAATATATATATATATATTTAATATATACTATTTAATAACATTAATTATCATAATTATCTAATTTATAAAATGTTTAATATTTAATAATGTATAATTAATCAATTCATTTTTATCAATAATTTTTTTAATATTTTTTTAATTAACACATTTTTTATTTTTTATTTAATTAATTATTTCATTTTATCAATCCTAGAAATGCATTGATGAAAGAAATATTTATCAGTGCTAAACATAAAGCGCTGATAAAACGTATCCTTTATCAGTGCTAAAAATAAAGCACTAATAAAGGACACCCATTATCAGCATTAAAAATAAAGAGCTGATAAAGGATACCCTTTATCAGTGTTGATATTAAAATGCTGATAAATATTTCCATTATCAGTGCTAAAATAAAAGTATTGATAAACGATTAAATTTATAAGCGCTTTCTTTAGCATTGATAAATATACATTTATCAGCCTTTTCTTCTAGAGATGGTAAATAAGAGCTTTCCTCTTACCCATTTTTGTAGTAGTGTATTCAATTACTATACAATCAGAGTAAGTGGATGTCTAAACATACCAACTGTATGAATGAATATTGAAAAAAAAACTTAACTATCACAACTGAATAAAAAACAGTAACCAACCATTGATCTGATCATGTACATGATAGAAAAGAATAAAAGTAAAATAGTATTTGCAACTCCATGCCTCAACTCATCTCAATCTCCAAAATAATTTCAAGCTATCCCACTCAACAATCAAACCAGAGCCTCATCCCATCATATTCTTGTAATAACTGAGGGATTCCTGGTTACTCAAGTGCCATGGCCTCTAGATCAGGGTGTGAGTATGAATCAGTAGGGAACCAAAAACACAGTCTAGTAACTGATCGATAAAAATGTTGTGTACGTATAGGTGATAAGATTAGTAGAAAATAAATATTCAATACATAATTGTGTAACATAACATATAATCACAAAATAAGAAACAATAAAAAACAATCATATATAAAGTTGTTGTGTGCTTACCAATCCTTCATGAACCCCATACGCACCTACTTTAATTCCATGCCAAAAGGATGGTTGTAATGGATGTTGAAGTACATAATAACAATCCACAAGGCATGTCCACCAGGTATCAGTACATCACGTCACTCGACATACATAAGGTATCAAGTGAAAATGTCACTTGGAAATCTAAAGCAATCAAGTCATATCATACCAAGAGGTCATAGAGTCCTAGCTCAATCACAGGTCATGTCTCAAGACAATCATACCCCATCTATGCCTTGATTTAGAAAACAAGGAAATCATGATCTTAATACCATTCCCACAGTTGTGGCCTTAAGGTCAGCATTCCCCTATCCTATGATTAGGTCCATCATTGATATTATCCCAAGACATGAACACCCCCCCTCGATGGGATAACCATATCATGATGGTCCACCCAATCCATGTGTCGATAAATAAAACATCAAAGTCATGGAAACACACACAAGGGGAGATCATATATATAAACAGAAATGAACATATCATTATTATTTACAGACACTATAAGTAAATACATGTTACCAATAAGTCAAACATGGTATATTAGTCTATCTAAGTACCCTCATGGAACCATTCACCATATCAGTCTTATATATGTATTTATACAGGGCACATTCACATACATAGAGGGTCATAACACATAAAGGTAAAACTTATCACATCAATAATGAGTATCAACTTCCATATATAAACACATACATGTGATAATCATCAAAAATTGTCTAACAGGGATAAAAATGCACACATATGTGATCAAGGGATAAAATATGGTCTCATGGTCTACACACTCATAGATATGTGATAAAGACATCAAACATGATCTCACAGTCTCTTAGTCTAGTGTCGCATAACCATAAACCCATAAAGGATCCACGTGGTTTAAGGAAAACATTAGTGATCAAGCCTTGAACATCGGTAGTTTTCATCAAGCTAGTGCATAGTGGTCCATCACGACCATTGAAATTTTTTCTAATTACATTAGTCATAATTCCTTTAATTAATTAAGACATTAGGATCATTAATTAATTAAGAATTAATTTTTATTTATAAAACATTATGAAATTATGGGACATTCACCCAAGGTGGTGAACATCATACCACATTCCAAAAAACATGTATAATACTATACGATAGAGTACATTATACCACCTACTATAATCAAAGAAAAATCCAACCCAACAAATATCAATAAATTTGAATGATTCATCCAAATCTATTTAGAATCCATCGATCAACATGAGGTCCTACTAATTCCGAATAATTCCAAAAAATTAATTATAACTAAATTAAAAATAATTAATTTTTTTATAAGGAAACTCACATTCAAGGAGAAAGTCATACATTCTTAAAGACCAAATGGATATCTCTACCTAGCTAGGAACTCGTCCAACCATTAATGAATGATGCTTACCATGATTCAGACTTTACTTGGGAAAAATATTTATTGTGTGATAACAAAACATAGAATTATTTAATTTAAATATATTTGAACCTTTTTAAGAAAACCAACCAAGAAAAGCACCATAGGAACAATGACATCCAATAGAGTTTGACCACTCCTGAAAAAATCACGATTCTATGATGTGTAAAACCCTAAAATAAATTGCATGATATGATGGCTAATTTTACTCAATTAGACTAAAAACCAAAGAAGAGGTCACTAAGGGACATAAATTCATTAAAATAGGCATCAACAACATGGGTTTATCATCATGGTACATCCTCTATCATAGTTCTCAAAAAATTCCTTCAATATCCGATGGAATTTTCATCCAATTCATTAAGTGGGATCTATCCAATGATCAATTGGTGATTAAGATCACAAAAGAGAATATGATATAAAGATAATTGATACATTAAAGGATAGAAAGGGAAAAAATGCCAATAGTATCATACATGATGAACTTTACAATGACCCAGCGCCACATGAGGGGGAATGAGGCCAATATTTAAGAAGAATGAGGAATCTCACTTGGATTCCCCATCAGTTTTCACATTGATCCACCCTAGATTAATGATAGATATCAGAGGGAGGAATAGAGGTGAGTTAATCTAAATAATCCTCAAAATTTTGAGTGAAGGGAATAATTATTTAGTGGCCTTAGATGGTTATAAGGACCTAAAGTACATCCACTAAAATCCATCTAGTGCACCCCATTAGATCATTGGTTGGGGTCTATAGGCTATCCAGTGGCCCATCCACTACTTGATGTAGGCTCACCAGCTATTTGATGAGAGATTATTGAAAGAAAGCCTTCTTCCTCCCTCATTGGAGAGATGGTGCAGGATCACTAGCTACCAAATGATTCTTGATGGTAAATGAGGATTCTTCCCACCCAATAGCTAGCTAGTGGCTGTAGCAGAATCCTCATCTTCTCCATGCCTCATATACCAAATTCTTAAGCTTTGGGCCACTCTCCATGATTCCATGTAAGTCTAAAATAAATTATTAAAGTTACTTAAAAAATAATGTTATCGATTAAACACCTAATTCTCAAGAAGAGTCTTCCATAAGATAAAATTTTAAAGTTACCTCTAAAATTAAAAACACATGTTGACCCATTTCATTAAAATCTCCCCACCATAGCACTTATCATCCTTGATAAGTTAAAGTAGAATGTGAATCAGACCTCCTGATCTACCTCAATCGTCATTTTTTAGGATTTCACCATGTTCCACCCTTGATTTCCAACTCACCACCTCATGTATGAGTTTACTACTAAGCTCCCATCATGCTACTACTGCATAAATCCAAGTATAAACATTAAAATCCAAGACAAAAGCTTTATGTCATTAAAAATCAAGACCAAGATCACTGAAACCATTAGAATCAACACACAATTACGACCTTAACCAATTCCTTATCAAGTATCACAATTCCCCCACCATATAAATCATCATATAGAAGAAGAACCTATTATTAAAACAATATACTCAGTGCAGTTTAGTTACATCATGCTTGATCAAACATAAAGAAAGGGTAAAAGTTGCAACCAAAACCTCATTCATTGTTCCAAGATAAACTAATGACTCCCTACCAAAAAACACAACCCAAATACATTGACAATTATAGAAGGACCTAGATGATTCTTAAACACCTTTATCATACCTAATATGAAATGTTTGATGTAGTTCCAATACACTACATACTAGTTCACACAGAAATAGAAGTCAGAACTCTTCCAGCCATATTTCTACAAAGGCTCCCAACCTAAGAAATTGACACTCCTCAATGCCACTGATCATTATGCCTTAAAACATTTAGTCATCATCAAATCGATCCAACACCCTTATTGACGTCTGAGCTAAATTAAAATAGATTTCCCAAGTTGATTCATCAACTCCTTAAACTAGCCACAAGGCTCACAACCATGCATCAAAGCACAAAAAATCCTACTCTTTCTTAGCTCACACCAATTTATCTCAAGTATGAATCCCACATGTGGTATCTATCTAGTGCTACATATGAATCAAACATAAATAATTAATCATTAAAATAGATACTCTAATTTCCACTCTACATAGATCTTCTAGAGTCACCATAATGGTCCAATGCCCAGTCTTATGCAAGAACACAACACTTTCCAAAAGAGAGTAAATTTCACATAAAAATAGATGATCCCCAACATATGAGTATCATAATAATAACCTCATAGAACTTACATTAGCCTATTAAACACTCAAATATTCCATTTTTAGTGTAATGACTAATCATGACCATCTGTTTATAACTGATAGTCATGGAAGAACCAACTGCTTCCCACACATGGGTACATAGAATATAGCTCACTGCATTCCAAAATCAATTCATGATGTGAATAACATTCTTCAGTAGCCTATGAATGGGATAAAACATCCTACTTATATGGATATCATCACCTCATGCAAGCTGTAACACCAAAGCATGTCATTTCCAAAAACAACCAACTTGATTTGACCGCACAATGGTACCCCAATATACTAATGACATTGTCATTCACCATTGGGGAAACTTTGCACACAACAACCTCTAGGATTAAAATACCTATCGGATTCACTCCAAATAAACAATTTTATAACTGAAATAGTGACCTTGAACTAAAAACATTAGTGACCTACCTTCAGTATCTCTTTTAGGATCATCAAAAGACCTAATTTTTTTAATGATATGATCACCACACTTGTTTCACCAATTTAACCAAACTCACTTGTAACCACAAAATTTACACATTATTATAAATGAATTTGAAAATGAGGCACGTTAAAACCACTCTTACTCCCAACAGAGTGATTTCCTAGGAGTCCCAAACTTACATGTTCAAAACACATGCTCTTTTAGATTTACACACTTCTCAAGTATCATACTCCACAAAACAAAAACACCATCAGTGATTCAATTTATAATTGGACTCTTATTGATATTGGGATTCATCGCACACCCATTTTATATGGGAGTTAGTTTAATACATTAGGAATCCATCCATGCTCAAACCCTCTTAGGTACAACCAAAGAGGATATTTTGTCACCATCTAATGATAGTTACTTTTTAAACTAATGAGTATGGAAACCCATGGTCCTTCCCTTGATGCCAAAAGCAGCCAAGTTCTCTAAAACATAAACTTTTTTACCGAGTAAAAGAACTCAAGGATCTCCATACTCTCGAGTTACAAGGAAACTTGAATGACCTTACTTTAATCCTTCCAATATTTACTCACATATATAGGGAATTTTAATCAACAAAAACTTCCCCAAAGGAATTTACATTAATTATCCCCTCATAGAGAATAACCTCACCTAGGTTACCTTCATGCTACATAATAAACCGACTCACTAATAACTAGAGTAACATTTCTAAGGTTATAAGGTCTTGTCTGAAACCCGTAGAATCTTTCACTAAGGGTCAAAAATCGCAAAATTTTACGTTGGAACATCTCCATGGAAATTCCATGATGACTTCAACCATATAATGAAAATGTTAAGTTTCATGAATTCTTAGTTAATTTAGGTTGTATGTAACTTTTCTCCACATGTATAACTCTATATAAATAACAATAGGAGCCACAATTAATTAGGCCTATCTAGTTTCCACTCACACAAGACTCTCACTAAGTTAATTAATTTCTGACGATGACCTGGAAAGGTATATTGCACAACATATGCATAGAGGGTCATCATCATCATCATCATCATCATCATTTACCAACATCACCACATTGTAGTCTCAGATGACCTACTATCATAAGTAGACATACACAGGGGTTCAGTAGATTTGAATTTCACTAAGTGCTCATATATAGAAATATATAAAAAGTGTTTAAAACTAATAAACTGAGTCCTTTGGCATCAGTAAAGTCACATATGAGCAGCATATGTGTCATGAGAAATAGATGTTCTAAATAGGATTCATATGACGACTCTAGTCGATAAGTTCAAGGTTCAAAACTATATAAAATTATAATATAAAAATCAATGTGTGTCATACTAGGTAAAAAATATGATCATAAAAAAAAACAAATATCCTCAATTGCATGCCCTGGTAACATATAATTTCCTTGAAAATGGTGTTCATGACACACCAGACTAAGTTAAATCTCAATATCTAACACATTCCAATGTCACCTGTCTTGTAACGAATCAAACTATTATAAATAAAAATTCTATTTGTGGTTGAATTAAATGTCTTATTATGTGTTATGGTTATATAAAACACATACACTTATTTGGTTTCATTAAAATACCATTATGTATCACTAACATTTATAATATAGTTGTTGAACAATGATTAGTTGACTAGTATAAATCAGGGGTTTAGATTAATTCAATTGACACAGATAAAGGAAGTGATGGCCTCAACTAGTATGATTATACCCTAAAAAGCTCATTTATCAAAGCTTCCAAGGGATATATAATCACTAGAAATTTACCTTGAACAATCATAATATTATATCCAAAAACTTATGTATGAGTGAAACATTTTATGGGAGAAATTCAATCTCATTGAGATCATGTCCCAAACTATGTACACCGAAGCACCCCATTAAGTCTCACCATCGCAAACCATACACTTCGGGTGTTTTATGGTGTATTAAAGGGATATGTATCAAGACCCCAATAATATGAATATGTATATTTTATATAATGATGAATATATTTTTATTTTATAATTGTTACTTTATAAATGATTTTTTATTTTTATAGAATAAAACACAAATTATATTTTTTGGTAATATTAAAATTCAATTAAAGCATTAATGAATTAATGGATTTTTCAAAGAGATAATATTTTATTAAAATATTAGTATTAATTAATTTCTATTAAACATAAAGTATAATTTTTATGAAGATAAATAGAATTTTTATAAGGGTTTGAAAACTGTTATTGTCAAAAAACCCAGCATTTTTCAATAGATGTGGACTACTATTTTAAAAGTGAAAATTCACATATTTAAAAAATTATTCGGTTCAAATAAGTATTATTTTTTGAATTATAATTTTGAAATTATCCAATGGTGAATTTTTCATAATTTTATGTGACAGTCGAATTTTTGGGTAAAAATTAAATACAGTATAAATATATAGTGTGTATTATGACATCATGATTACCCAAAAATTATGTAATAAATACTATAAATGGTATACTATAAAATAAATATTTTTTACTTTATAAATAATTTAATATTAATTTAATTTTATTAATTTTATAAATCTTTTATGGATCCTCTAGAACCTATAATATATTTTATTATTTTATAATAATTTCTTTAATAACATGACTCACTTACACATCACCAAGGGTATTAATTTTATAGTTTCAGCCCTTTTCCTAATAAAATAATAGAAAACCCTATTTTTCAGAAACAATGTGAAAAAACCATGGGAAGTTTTTTTGTTCTGGTTATTTAATTATATAGATTCCAAAACCTATGTTTGAGAAATGATAAAGAATTTCCCACTCATTTCATATATAATGCCACCAAATATCTCATTTATCTCCACTAAAAAAACCATGGATCATATATTTACTCTTCCATATCCTCTCTAGATTACTCCCAGGGTGCACCTAATCTCTCAATAATCTCCTCACAATCATTTTGAATCACCCTTTTAAGATAAGGGATTCTCTCCTTCTCGTATTTATTCAAGTTTCTTCATTATCTTATGTATTTTATCTCCAATTCCTAATGATGGGATATATTCTTACATATTACCATTACATTCCATTTTATTCCTACATTATGAGAGTCCCATTTTACTCTCATCAATCCCTTCCATGAACATTTATACACCCCGTTATGCTACAGAAATTTCACGATGATTTTCCATGAAAAACAATTATGTAGTGAATACTCGTACAAATTTCCTATCAAGTTTGTTCACCTTAATGAACATATAATTATTTGATTTGGGACTTAAATTTATTTATTCCACACTCCTTGTTAATGTAAAAAAATATAATAATAAATGATTCCATGTTTTATGATCTATGTGGCACACTTAAGCATGAGAATGAAATGAAAGTGATAGGTGCACCTAGAATTATATAGTTCTCCAATGCATTGGGTAATGTTTTTGTATCATGATACATCATTCAAGGGATTAGTGAGCAAGCCTAATCTATAATGGAACTCTTTCTATCATGAAATATGTGTATTTATCCTTGAATTATGTTTATGATGCAGTGTTTTAAGTTGTTGCCACATTTTCCATCTTGCCATTAAGGTTATGATGTTATATCATGCCTCATTGTTAATGTTTATGATTATAACTCCTTTTATAACCCACTTATATTCCTATTGTCTATGATTTATTACATTATTCATGTTATTCTATGTTTATTACCTTACTGGTCTTTATAGCTCACCCCTTTCTTATGTATGTTCCCAAGTTAGCCCATATAGTTTTAAGTATGAAGGAATAATATGAGCATATTAAGGATGTTTTCAATATAGATGATGTATTACATGTTTTAAGTTGTTATTTATTTAACCTCATTCCCAAATACACCATACTTATCAATATTATGGGTTGTATGATGTGTAATATTATGTATTAAATCATGAATTAATGTGTAATAAAGAGTAGAGTTTCCATATGTCTACCAACTCCCCAAAATAATAAAAAATAATCATGTGATTTGATACCATTTTGTAACATCCTAATATGAATAATTGGGTCCAAACTGTAATTCCACATGACCGGAGACACACATCCCCACATACTAGAGGCTATCAACTAGTAACTAGTATTTTAGATGGAATCGTGGGAATAATATACCATCAATCAGAGTACTCAATAACAAATAAATAACCAAGTATGCAATCAGTATACAATAAAAGTAAGTGGAAACAAAAAAATACCAACTATATAAATGAATGTTGAAATAAAATAATCAACTACCACAATTGGAAAACAAACACTAATTTCCTGCCAGGTCGATCTCATACATGATAAAAAAGAATAAAAGTTCAAGTGGATCTGAAAATCCAAGCCTCACCTCATCATAGTCTCTATAATCATAAAGATATATCCTACTCAATGATAAAACCCAAGTCTTATCCAATCCTATACATGTGAAAAGTGAGGGATGATCAGCTATCCATGTTCCATGTGTGCTTGAGCATGGCATGGGTATAACTTAGTAGGACACCACAAATGTGGTCTAGTACCCAACTGATAAAAATAAAGTGTATGTGAAATTGATAATATTAGAAGAAAATAAATAGGTAATACATAAATGTTCAACAAATCATTTAATCACCAAGTAATAAATAAATAAACAATAACCATATACCAAGTATCTATGTACACACTAAGCTACCCTGAACCCTGGACTGTACCTTCTTTAGATCCAAGTTGAAAGTATACTTGTAATGGATGTCAAAGTAATCAAGAGAAAGTCACAAGTCTGACCCACGAGATATTTACATATCATATCACTTGGCATCTACAATGCATTGAGTGAACATGTTGGTTAATAGTCTTGTAGGATCGAGTTAGATTAGGACACATGACTATCATATCCCAACTCTATCACGATTCAGGCATCAAGATTGTGGTACCTCATCTATGGTTTAGGATAGAACAAAATTCCATCATAACCCTAATGTCACTGCCATGGTCCAAGCCTCCATTCCATCATACCATTACCCAATTCTTAGGTCCATCATCATCATTATCACAACAAGTGTGCACTCCCCATTGAAGGTGAACATTCTAGGCATAATAGAAGCACCTGAATGGAATGGCCAACTCAATTTTTTATTTTTAATATGTGAATAATAATTATTTCACATGAAAATTAAATTCATTTCCAAAAAAAATAATTGATTATTGTTAGGAACAAAAGGGGCCTAGATACCCTGAGAGGGGGGTGAATCAGGGTATGAATATTCTTTTACAAAAATTCTTTTTTCCCATTGGATCTTGACCTTTATATTACTAGGGTCACTTTGTTTTAATTTGTGTGTTTATGATTATCACTTATTTTTTCCTTTATCTGAGGATGATGCTTTAAATGCAATGTAGGGAAGAAAGAAGACAGACACATAGATTTTTACTTGCTTCACCCTAACTAGGATATATCCAAGGAGCATACAACAATGATGTGCCGATGAACCTAATACACTATAAGCACACTGCTGTTTACAAGGTTCAGGATATATCACTTCTATGCCTAGGCTCACTGCCTTTACAAGGTTTAGGGTCATCTCACTGCTTTCCCAATGGTCACTCCTTTAGTCTCTCTGTCTGGATCACTGTCGGTGGAGAGGATCAACTTCTTCCTCTTCCTTTTCTCACTGCTCTAGAAGGGAACCAATCATAGTTTATAGACCTATAGGTCTCTACATTTTCATGAATACATGCATCCACAACTATTGATATATGCTCTGCTAAAGTCTAGATTTCATCCACTGATGAATACCACTTTACCACAGATGTTTTGGGAAATTTATAACTTTCACGCAACCTTAGGGTGAATTTAGTGCCCCTTTAGCTAGTGCACATCCTTTGCCTTCATTGTGGAAAAACCAACTTGCGTGCCACACTTTCGTGCCAAAACTTACACGACAAAACTTTCACGCCAAAATTTGCACACCAAAACTTGTGCGCCACACAGCTTGCACATCACACTTGCGCGGTGCACTTGCGCAGTACACTTGCGCGGTACACTTGCACGTCACACTTCCCCCGCACACTTGCGTGCCCCTCTTGTGCGCACACTGAACTTGCACGACACACTTCCACTTGCATGCTCAAAGCTCGGATTTTCTCTAAGTGTTGAGCTCATTGAGAAATGAGGAGAGGAGCCATATATTTATAGGAATTCTGAGGACTTTCATGTCAAACTTGCACACCAAACTTGCGCGCCACTTTAGGACTTGCGCGCCACACTTGTATGCCATTTTAGGACTTGCGTGCCACACCTGAGTGCAATTTTAGGACTTGCATTCCACTTTTCCTTTGCCAAATTTTTGATATTCTGAATTAAAAAAATTCCTGGTGTACAACATTATAAACCTCTTTAACACAAGATCACAACTCCCTTTGCCAAAAACACTTTTTCCCATTCTCCAAGAAAATCCCCTTTGTCAATAGTTTGAATCATTGAGACTCACTTTGTCTACACACACAACTTAAAGTCCTGTATTGTCAACAAACACAATCATCTCAAAAATTCTTCAATGATACCTTGAGGGATTTTTTCCCAACAGTATCTCCCTTTGGATTTGTTGACAACTCTTCTCAAAACAATTCTCCATTCTTTGATACCTCATTAAGGCTTCATTCATCTTTAGACACCATTCGCCTCTTGTGATACAGATATCGATCAAAGATTCAATCAACACATACTCTAAGACCACATGAGAAATGCTCTACATGAGAAATAAGAGTATCATGAAAATTTAATCTATGAGTCACTTAATTTTTGACACCACTATTGATACCAACCTAATACCAATTAAAATTTTTATACCAAACTGATACCAACCACACTTCTGCTTTTATCACGATCCTCAGCTATCATGATATATGTTCTTTGATTGATCACGTCTAGCATCGTCTAATTTAATTTTTTTCCCAATCTCATTGCTCCCCATATCTCATTGATCCACCAGCTTCTCACCATATCATTCATGATTTATCAAATAGCCACACTGTCTCCCCCTTGAACAATCACTGTTTTCTCCCCCTTTGTCAAAGAACCCAAAGAGCACTCCTTTATGGTCTGTAACAGGGTAAAAATTCATATTAGTGCATTAGGGAAAACACAACATACCTCGAGGAGAGGGGAGGTTCCACATCCACACTCTTTTAAGTGCAGGGAGTCTACTGAACTCCCAGAGCTAGTAGATGCCTCTCAAAAGTTTCTTTGGGTAAGGCCTTTGTCAGAATATCTACAACCTGTAGCTCTGTAGGCACATACTCCAACTTCAAAAGACCTTGATCCACCTTCTCCTTGATGAAATGATATTTGATCTCAATGTTCTTCATCCTTGAGTGATGAACTAGATTTTTTCTAAGATTGATAGCACTTGAGTTATCACACTAGATTCCAATTGGAGACTTCACTTCAACTCCCATATCTTCAAGCTGCTGCTTCATCCACAATAAATGTGTGCATGCTTGAGAGGCCACAATATACTTAGCATTTGTGGTGCTCAGAGAAATGTAATCTTGTTTCTTACTTATCCAAGAAACACACAAGCCACCAAGATAGAATGCACCTCCTTATGTTGATTTCCTGTAATCTGCTGAACCGGCCCAATATGCATTAGTATATACCAATAATTGTGACTAATATTTTTCACTATACTTCAAGCCGAAATCCACAGTTCCCTTGATATACCAAATTATTATTTTCACTTCAAGCATGTGCCTTTCCGTGGGATTTATTTGATATCGTGCTGCTTGGAATGTGGCAAATACAATGTCAGGACTTGTCACTATCAGGTACAATAATCTCTCAATCATCTGCCTGTATTCTGTGATATTAACTACCTTACCATTATCATCTTTTGATAATTTCATCCAAGTTTCAACTGAAGTTTTCATCTCCTTGGAATTTTCCATTCCAAATCTTCTCAGAACCTCCTTGGCATATTTGGATTGAGAAATCAATGTCCCATTCTCTCGGTACTTGTTTCAGTCCATATAACGCCTTCTTCAGCCAAAAAACATTGTTATCATCCTTATTAATGATAAAACCATCTAGCTACTCAATATACACTTCTTCCTTTAGAACCAAATTCAATAATTCTGATTTTACATCCTTTTGGAACACTTTGAACTTCTGTTGCACTAAAATGGCTAGTAATAATATGATTGTCTCCAGCCTTGCAACTGGTGCAAATTTCTCATCGACATCTATTTCCTCTATCTGGGAGTATCCTTTTCACACTACTCATGCTTTGTTTTGGATAACTGTGCCATCTTCATTCATCTTGTTGTGATAGACCCATTTAGTCTCGATGACATTCTTTATCTGCTGACCATGAAACAATCTCCCATGTATAATTCTTTTCTGAATCAGCATCAATCACTTATGCTCCCCCTTTGTTGCTTTCCTCCTCATCACATTCATCATGAAATTTCTCACTGTTTCATTGTTCAGTTGAATCATTCCTTTCATCTACTTCTCGCAACTTCTTGGTATCCTGAAAACAGTCAGTTGATACAACATTGTTAGATCAAAATAAATAAGCATGAGATAAATGATTATTGCTAATTATTCCCCAATATTTATTCCCTCGATAGGAAACACCTAATCTGAGTCATACAATTATTTCTTTGATGGATCTTGCATATGATTTTGTTATTGAATGCTCCTCATTTATTATACAACACTTCCTAGTTTTAGACCCATAAACATTCTACTTCTTCTGCATCATTTATTATCATCTTCCACTCGGCATTGAGCCATTAGCCAAATCTCTAAGCCTACTGAGTTGTAACTCGGTGTAGGAAACAAGATATAAAGTTAATAACACAATCACTTCCTATTGTTCTCTATTGTTCCCTTTCTTCTTCAACTCTACTACCTGATTTGAGTCAATTGAAACTCTGAAGCATATCAATTCTATTGTGCATATTTAGATGCCACTTTCCCTTGGATCATATCTCCCTAAAACCTGAAACATTTGAATCATTAGTTAAAAATATTTATATAAAAGGGGGGGGGGGTAAATTTCTGGAATCCTCAAGAAGAGGATTTTGGTTGATCCCGATGGGTCAACCCATTGATTCTTTCTTACAGAGCATCACACTCATTCCATGCCTTCTCTAACTGCCTATCCAACTTCAACTGCTCTGGATATATAACTAAGCATTCATTACCCACATGTTGAGACTTTTTCTGATATGTAGATTCTACAGGCTTGACCTTTCTCACACTTTGAAGTTTAAACCCACCGATATGCATTTCCTTCTTTGATGTTCCACTAATATGCCACTTCCCCTGATTCATTCTTTGAGTAGGAATATCTCTACTTGTCATCTTCCATTGCCTCTTCCACCATTGCAAGGATCTTCTACTTTCCTCCACTTTTTGTTGTGGCACACGACATGCGAATTTCTCAATGCATTCTTTGTTCATTTTTCTTTTATCAGATATCTGAGTCACCACACTGTTTTTTGCTGGTGGTGAGTCCTCCACTAAACTTTCCTTCTTCTTAATCACAGCTAGATTCTTATCACAGATGGAGTATATCTCCCCTTAATATTCTAAGTTTATTCACATTCTCTACTCGAGAGATATTGTGAGTATGGTAGACAAGGTTATTGATACACCTTTCATTTATCTATTTGTGATTCCCCTGGGGTAGCAAACATATTTTTCAATTTACCACTTTGTCTTCTGGTGTAGGATTTATCATTATACACCACTAGAGTCGAGAATCTCTTTTTGGTTTCCTTTTCCTTTCTTGCTTTCTTCTTGATGAAATTTCATTCAAAATGCCAATAATCAGAACATATAAAAAATTTTCCATCAAAGGGATACCTTATTTCATCATTTCTCTGTCAAGATGTTGTTGCAGTTTGAGTTATTCCTTTGAAATTAGGATCCTGAGCATCCTAACACTTACTTATGGTCTGGCCCATTATTCCATAGTAATAACATCTGATGAATGTTTTCCAAAGAGAGACTCTTCTTTCCAATTTCTAATGATGCTTATTCTTATTATCAGATTTAAAAAAATTTATATCTTCACAATAAGATATGTATTTCTGGGCCTCTATACAAAATATCTATGTGTGGCCATGAATCCCACAGAAATAGCACATGTCATCACTACTTCTTTTAACTGTCCTCTTAGGCATATCTTCCGTACTGACAGAATTTTCTCCACTTCTGGAACTATTCACAGTTCGCATTCTATCATGTACGGGATGAGATTCATCAAATCCAATCCCAATTTTTCCCAAACTATATGGTCTTTGAGCTGAGAAAATATGTTGTTGTTTCTCTTTAGAAATAGCATATTTGTTATTTATTTTTTCATCACTTGTTGAAGGACAATTGAATAGTAAGTGTAGTGCGTCCTTCATTTTAGACTTTCCTTTGGTATTGTATTTCTCCACTTCCTTCTTTACTGATTCTATATATTCTTCCATCTTTTGAATATTCATATCCCTTGATTCATGTTGGACATCAATTCTCTCTTGAGAAGCTTCCCTCTACTCATCTCACCTTCTAATTCACGTGTCATCTTATCCACCATGTCACTATGCTCCTTTACTTTCAATTTTTCTTGAGCAACAGAATCAGAGCAACATGCATTATCTTATTGTAGCCTTTTATTCTTCTGAACTTGTTTAGAAAAATGTGTAGCTAGATCATCATTTCTAGCTTTCATATTTTGAACTTCATATGACTTCTGATTCCCTTCATATTCATCAGCCTTTTGTTTTCCTTTCATTATATCCATCTTTTGTAGTTCTTCACCTTGTTAACCATTATTCTCCCTTAGGTTAGTAGCCACATCAATAAGCCTTTGATTTAAGCCTCTTAGCTTGTTGATCTTAGTTTATAGTTCTTGAATCTGAATATCTTTAGATTTAATTTCATCAGTGAATTTTTGATCTAATTCCTTCTCTTTGTGGAAAACATCAAAATTTTGACTTCTAGGAGTTTCTTCATCATCAGTTGTTCCAACATCACTTGGAATGTCAAGTTCTTCACTCATTCCTTATACATTATTGAATGAGTAAGTATTTTCACTGTATGATTTATCCAAATAAGTATTATCTTCATTATTTGATTCTTTCAACTGAATCACACTCTTCCCATTGATACTTCCACACTGGGGAATTTTACAAGACTTATTCTTCTTCTTTAAAGTTCTTCCCTTTTCCATGGAACACCAAGATAAGAGCAGACTGGATCTTTAAATTGATAAATAGACTAAACCAAGTCAGAGAAAAAAAATCTGATAAAAGAAACATTCCCTCTGATACCAATTGTTAGGACCAAAGGGGGCCTAGATACCCTGGGGGGGGGGGGGGGGGGGTAAATCAGGGTATGAATATTCTTTTACAAAAAGTCTTCCTGCCCCACTGAATCTTGACCTCTTTATTAAGAGGGTCACTTTTTTTGAACTTGTGTGTTTATGATGATCACTTATTTTTGTCTTTATCTGATGATGATGCTTTAAATGCAATGCAAGGAAGTAAGAAGGCAGACACATAGATTTTTACTTGGTTCACCCTCACTGGGCTACGTCTAAGAAGCATACAATGATGATGTGACACTATACCAAATCCACTATAAGCACACTACTTTTTACAAGGTTCAGGAAAGATCACTTCTATACCCAGGCTCACTGCCTTTATAAGGTTTAGGGTCAGCTCACTACTTTCCCAAGGGTCACTCCCTAAGCCTCTCTCTATGGATCACTATCAGTGGACAGGATCACCTTCTTCCTCTTTCTTTTCTCACTGCTCTATAAGGGAACCACTCATAGTTTATAGACCTGTAGGTCTCTTCATTTGCATGAATACATGCATCCTAAACTATTGATAGATGCTCTGTCGAAGTCCAAATTTCATCCACTGATGAATACCGCTTTACCAGAGATGTTCTGGGCAATTTCTAACTTTCACGCAACCCTAGGGTGACTTCTGTGCCCCTTTAACTAGTGAAAAACCTCTGCCTTCATTGCGGAAAAACCAACTTGCGCACCACACTTGCGCGCCAAATCTTGCGCACCAAAACTTGTGTGCCAAACTTTGTGTGCCAAAACTTGCGTGCCAAAAATTGCGTGCCAAAACTTGTGCACCACAAAGCTTGCGCGGAACACTTGCACGGTGCACTTGCGCAGTACACTTGCGTGGTACATTTTCATGTCACACTTCCCACGCACACTTGTGCGCCCCACTTGCGAGAACACTGAACTTGTGTGGCACACTTCCACTTGCACACTCAGAGCTCAGATTTTCTCTAAGTGTTGAGCTCGTTGAGAAATGAGGAGAGGAGTCGTCTATTTATAGGAATTTTGAGGACTTGCGCGCCACACTTGTGCACCATTTTAGGACTTTCACACCACATTTCCTTTGCCAAATTTTTGATGTTCTGAATTCGAAAAATTCATGGAATACAACATTAGAAACCTCCTTAACATAAGAGCACAACTCCCTTTGCCAAAAACACTTTTCCCCATTCTCCAGGAAAACCCCCTTTGCCAATAGTTTGAGTCATTGAGACTCACTTTGTTAACAAACACTACATGAAGTCCTTCATTGTCAACAAACACAATAATCTCAAAAATGCTTCAATGATACCTTGAGGGATTTTTCCCAACAATTAAATTACTATAGGAAATAATCAAAACTAGAGAGAGGAGGAATGTCACATGTAATTTATTTGTAATTAATGAGAATATATATACTTACCTCAACTTGCAATTCCCTCTTCATTGATGATCCAGTTCACAAGATCTCATTTTACAATCATTTAAATATAGGGTTTACATGTTGAATCCCACTACCAATGATCCACATGTGTACCACAATATATGGACATCATCTTAGAATCCTTATGTTCTAGCATAACCGATCCTGATCATTTTCATTATTTTCGATTGATCGAATAATAATTCTTCTTCAAGGAGGAATAAATCTTGATGTTTTCTAGATGGAGAGGGGTATTCCAGGAAGTTACCAAAGGTTATCTCAATAAACTTTATATTTATTTTTTCAAGTTGGTTTTCACGAATCATAGGTTCTAGCATAAGATCCCTAAATAGATTTTGGGGGCATATGTGCACATAATATATGAGTTTTCATGCTGATTAGGGTTGCGTGAAGGTGTATTCTCTTGCATGACCCCAAATAGAATTATGTTATGTTGTGTGAGGAGCTATAAAATATGGCCCAAGGCATGTTGGTCCCCATGGGAGGTTAGTCGTTCAAGTTTCATACATTTAGGAATCTATGAGGTGGTGAGTTATAGGATGTCACGTAGAAGATGTTATGCATGTGTGGGATTATGTTTCAACTTCCAAAGATACATCCACAAGTTTTGGGTGTGGGATGATGTTATATATATATATATATAATTGGTAGAAATACTTATGCCACCTAGATGGTTCATGCACCTCAGTTTTGTGCTTCTCATGCCTTTACCACTGGTATGCAACCATCCACGATGATAGTTTGACATCTCCTTTTTCACGAAAAAATATTTTTCATTACAAAATTTGAATTCCATGTAAACATATGATGTTGCACATAAGTTCATTTTTATATGATTCAAGGATCTTGTAGAACCTGGAGAATTTTAATCTTTATCATCTCCTTTCACATGCAAATGGGTTACACACGTGACATGAAAGTTACTCAAAGACCATACCAGTTTCACACACCTGATTCATTGCAGTACTAACAAATGGGTTTATCCAGCATTAGGTATTTAATAGTACTAGATAAAAGCACTGTTAAAGAATCCCATTGTCATTTCTAGGAAAACCACTGTTAAAGGGGGTCTTTAATATCACCATTTTAGTACTGTTAAAGGGGACCCTTTATCAGTGATTGTAAAAAAGAACTGATAAAATCCCCCCAAACATCACGAGTAAAATAATCACTTATAAAAGTGTCCCTTTATAAATTATAGTAAAATTAACTAATGGGGGTGGGGTGGGGGATTTATTAGATCTAGTAAAAAAGCCCTGATAAAGGGAGGATCTTTATTAGTGCTTTTTAGATGCACTAATAAAGACACCTACCCTTTATAAACGATTTTCTACTAGCACTGATTAAGGGTATATTTAAAAAAAATTATAATCCATTAAAAATAATATATACATATATACATATATTTATATTGATATAAATATAATATATATTTTTTAAAATATATTTTAGATAAGGATAAAAAGGAATTTACACTTAATATACAATATATTTAGTAAAAATAGCTTATAAAATAATTTAAAAAATATTTTTAATTAATAATTTTATAGTAATTATTTATTATATTCATTTAATAACAATTCAAAGATAAAAAAAATAAAAAAATAATAAAAGATCTCAAATAAGTTGAAGACATAACTCGAAATTTAAATGACCATAAATTTTGATTCAGGTTTCTATTTGGTCTCTACCACATATCAAATAGAATCTTGTAACAATATCTACACCCTAGAGATAGGGGGACCCCTTGTCACTTTTTTGAGGCCAAAAAATGCTGATAAGTCCTCTGAAACTACGTTTTTTGTCAGGTACCCTAATTCATTTACATTCCATGGAATTTCAGCTTCATTTCATAGAATCATTTTTACCATTTTTAGTGGGGACTGAATTTATTCCTAGGTCTTACATTCATATTGATATCATTGTTTTGAAATTTTATTTTTTTTCATAATTTTGTTTTATTTATTAATAAATATATGAAAATTTTCTTATATTTAATTATAATAAATGTCTTTTATAAAAACATATAACAACATATTTATATATAAATGTATTTTTAAATATGTAAAATAAAATTTTATTATTTATTTTATTTAAAGTAAAAATGTAAAGACCCAGAATTCCCATGAATTTTTTTTCTTAAATACATGGAAATTTTAAGAGTCTGCGCAAATTTACGGCGCTTGATTCTGAGGCCCGATGTGCCTGGAATTAATTTCTGAAGTTTTATTCGGTTACATTCAGTAAACGTTTGAGCGAGTTTTTATAAATTTTGAACCGGTGCTCAGAATTGAAATCTGAAGGCACCGTTGAACTCACAACGCCGGTATTCTCTTAATAAGACTTTCACCTCAATGACAGATGATCGAGAATAAAATTTAGATTTTGGGTTTTTGTGGAAAGTAATAAAATAAAGTTAGTTTTCACTTTATAGTATTTAAGCTCCCATGTGGGTGATTGGTAGTTAAAACCTTCTCATGGAAGTTGGAGGTGGGACCACCACACCATAAACTTCCATGAGAGGATATGGTGGTGGGGCCCACCCGAACATAACCTCCCATGAGAGGTTACGATGTGGGGACCACCCGAGACCACATAACCTCCAATTTGAATAACAGGGGTGGGGACCACTCGACCCCTATTAGTGGGACAAGAGTATAACCTCTCAAATCTCCCTAATTAATGAGGGAGAGCCTCTTGAACTTCCCTTAGTTTAATGGGTTCCAACTCCCCAATTAATTCATGCCAACACACATGAATTAATGAGGTGGAGCCTTTTAATTTAATTCACCCTTTTGAATTTTGTGCCAACAAAACAATAGATAAACTAATCTATTATTTGGAATAATTATTTCACTTGGGTGATTGGAGAGAAAGCTCTCAAAGTGGAGACTCATCTTTCAACAAAGAATGAATAACGAAGCTTCAACCATCGTGAGATGTCTTCGATGACCGACTTTCGCAACGTTGTCAACGAGCCGTCGCAACCCGGGTTTGGAAGTGCCTGGCGGATGCGACGAATGACGATCTTCTTTGTCTACTTTATACAAATCCGTCAACGAACGACGAACAATGGTAGGGGTTTAATTTTATCTAAGTATGATCTTTACTATGTTCTTCCTTTCACTCAAAACAAATAATGAGGGTTGTTGTGCTTCATACTTACGAGCCTCTTGATACCACCCTAACCGCAGAGGGTGAGGGCCAAACGAATATGGCCTGAACCCTCCACCGATCTTGTTTATGGTAATCGTTGGCATGGCGATGAAGAAACAAGGCAACGAAGGCGGCGGAAGACAAAGGCTGCGCTACCCGCGGCCTCTGTGAACTGCGCCGCCCCCGCGGTGACCCGCACCACCACCTGCCAAACCGACCACCCGACCACCCACCGCCGGCCGAACCGGCCGCCCGTCCACCCACCGGCCTGCTGACCCGCCTGCCCGGCCGCCCTGTCGGCCTGCCTAGGCCGCTACCCAGCCTACCCAGGTCGCTACCCGACCTTCCCAGGCTGCCAACTGGCCTACCTAGGTCGCCTCCCGGACTGCCTGGTAGACTAGCCAGCCTGTCCAGGACACCACTCGGCCTGCCTGGCCACCCCGCCAGCCTACCCATGCCGCACCCCAGTTCTTGGCTGAACCGGTCGAGACGCGCCGGCCTACCGAGCCGGCCTGCGGCCTCCCTCGCGGTGCCACTGGCCGAACTAGCTTGGCCTCCCGGGCTGAGCCACTCGAACCGCGCCTCTCGCGGAGCTAGCTGAACCGAACCGGCCGCGCACTTTGGCTAGAGCTGCGCCCCTCACGGTGAACTCCAGGTGAAACCGCCCTCGTAGTCTGCTAGGCCGGGCCCAACTGATCGTGCTGAACCTAACAGGATGGCTCCCCCAATGGGCCAAGCCAGACCCAACTGGTATGACCGAGTCACCCCAAACTTGGTCGGCCCAGACTGGGTCAGGCTGGGTCGGTCCGACTGAGTCAGACCGGACCCTGGCCTACTACTGACCCTTTAATTTCTTTGGTCATATCTTTGGCACCGAATGACCATTTGAAGAACTGTCTACAACGCTGGTTTTCATGGAGCATGATGGTACCTTTGAGAATAACCCATCATTGTTTAGGTTACAGTTGAGATACGGTTTGGTTGGATCTTGCACGAATCCAACCAGGGCACCAGGACTAAAAGGATAATATCTCATAGTCCGGGTGTTGGATTGATGCAATGTCTATTGCGTTGAGACACCTATGAAGAGTCGGACCTTTGAGATACTTTTTCTTGGGACATAGTGGAAGTTGACGTATCGACACTAGGCTTGAGGAGTGGACTCTCCTAGAATCAAGCATGATAACTGCGGAACCCTGTGGTTGGATGTACACTGATGACTGTTCCTGGATCATGTGTGGTTCTGACAGTTCTGACTTCTGTTCCTAGATCCTGTGTGGGTTCGATAGAATAGATGGTCCTGGATCCTATGTGGGTCCAACAGCTCTGACTACTATTCCTGGATCCTGTGTGGGTCTGACAGTTCTGACTTCTATTCCCGGATCCTGTGTGGGTTTGACAGAATATATGGTCCTAGATCCTGTGTGGGTCCGATAGCTCCAACTACTGTTCCTAGATCCTGTGTTGGTCCGATAGTTCTAACTGTTGGTCCTGGATCCTGTGTGAGTCTGACAACATAGATAATTCAGTAGCTATATCTGATCATCTCTATATCTCTACATAAGTTGTATACCTGTGTGAGCTAAGTCAGTAAATTTTGTGTTTACCTCATTATTGAGATGGATTACATGATAACTTAGGTATATTTATGGGAATATACCTAAGTGGGGTTATCTGTTGATTTCATACTTTGTGATTTATCCTTGTTAGATTTTGTGAGACCTTGAGGGTCTTGGGGTCCCTACTGAGTATCGTTATACTCACCCCTGCACGGGATATGCCCGTACCTCGTTGTGTTGGTTGCAGATGACATATATCGCTAACTGAGGATTAGAGTAGCAAGACTGGACGATACTTAGAGGTGGACCTTACGATGATTCGGTACATGGAGGAGACTAACAGATGTGGAGTGCTGAGGATGCTATCTATACCTACCCTTCAGGTAGGAATCCTCAGAGGATAACCCAGTAGCTGCTTTAACTTTCTTCAGTTGTACTTGTTTTTCAGTTGTACTTGTACTTTCCTATTGGGCTTGTATTTTCGGCCCCTTTTACTTTTCATCACTCCTTTGTATACATTTTTTCTTAGTGTTTTACTTCCATCTCATACTCTGTTGTGTGTGTTTACTCTTTATAAAGGCAATGCTTTCCTAGTTTAGGGATTTATGCCTTTGGTGCTAGTCACCAGCCTCTGGACTATGGAAGGTGGGCTTGGGGTAGTCACAACATGGGCCCCGGGGGACAGGTCATGACAAATTGGTATCAAAGGAGTCGGTTCTACCACATAACTTAGGACTCCAATCTTTTTTGTGAAGCAATAGTGTTAAGGGTACTAAGTGTGGTTTTCAGTTCAGGGAGTCCAGTGTTGGTACGACGACTGATGTATCTATACACAAGGAACCTGGATTCTGATTTCTGACTCAGTGCACAAAAACAAAGATTGCGTGTGTGATTCAAGAGTTTTATTAGTGATCTCTTTGAGTCAGCTATCCAGGTATTACTTTTTGACCGTGGCATACCTGTTTCATTACAGGATGCCTCCATGCAGACAACCAGCCAGGGTTCCGAGAGTTGTACGAGATGGCAGCCCACCGAGCGATGAGGCCTCGATGTAGGGCCCTATTACAATAGAGGCTCCAATAGTACCACTACCCATTGGGACACTGATACCACCAGCCTCAGCAGTAGAAAGTGCACGCCTCTTGAGTGCGATGCATGAGTTCCAGCGCTTGAGGCTGCCCAGGTTCAGGGGTGAGACGGACCTGTAGGTAGCTGAGGATTGGCTGGAGGATATGGTGATAGTCTTCAAACTAGTAGGGACACCAGCCGAATTTATGGTGATTCTTGTCGCGAGTCTTCTTTAGGTAGAATAAGGCAGATGGTGGAGCCTAATTTTCTAGGTTCATGACGAGGTGACACTTCTCTGGGAAGACTTCAAGAGCCTATTCTGGGCGGAGTTTGTCCCAGCCACCCTACGTGCAGTGCAGATACAAGAGCTACTTCATCTGTAGTAGGGCGGTATGACTGTAGCTCATTACTCAGCAAGGTTCACCAAAATATCACGCAAATCCACAAATATGGTGCATAACCCATTCTTCAGGGCCCGGAACTTCGAGCAGGGGCTCAGGCAAGAGATCAGAGCTTTGATGATCTCCCTCAGTATCCCGACGCAGGCAGGGGTATTGGAACGAGCCCTCTTAGTAGAGAGTTTCCTTAATGAGCAGTCACCAGCAGCGATACCCACCACCGAGCATCATGTTGCGGAGTCTTCTGCAGTTGGTAGCAGACAGATGTCATAGAGGTCCAAGCGGACCAGACCATCCGGTGGACGACATCAGGACACAAGTTCGATTGTGTAGGACACATGAGATAGATCCAGTCATGTGAGGAACTTCCAGTGTTTCACATGAGGCAAGGAGGGACACATGGATCATGACTGTCTGACCCTCCATTCAGATGATTAGAAGACAGTTGAAGGACCTCCTAGGTAGAGGTAGAGGTTTGATCGAGGCGGTCTGTAGGGAGAAGGTAGAAGTGGAAGAGGATCTGGTCATGTAGCTGGTGGTGGACGATGTTATGAGGTGTTACCACCACCACCACCACCAGGAGGTCCAACCCAACTGTAGGGAGCAGGTGGATAGGGAAGAGATCTGCTCCAGGTAGCTGAGGCTTATGATCACGGTGCTCTAGAGACGATTCAAGGTACAATTTGTGTCTACTCCATCATAGTTGATGTTCTTATAGACACAGGTTCCAGTCAATATTTCATTGCCACTGCCCTCATTCGGATCTTACAGATTTTGACGGAGCCTTTGGCTTGATACTAATGGATAGAGAATACTAAAGGAGTAGACTCGACCATTACACTCTGGTGCCAACAGTGTGAGCTTACTCTAGGAGGCGAGAGCTTCGGCTAGGATCTCCTAGCAGCGGCGTCGAGGCCTTACGACATCATCTTGGGTATGGACTGGTTATCTAAAGTCTATGCTCAGATTGAATATATTAAGTGAAAAGTGCGGTGTGTCCTCACAGATGGGACTAGGTTCACCTTCACCGGCAAGAAGGGAGCCTTTGAAGCCCAGGATGGACTTGTTTGGAGGAGTGTGCTACTGATCACTCATCAGTTAGCCTGCATTACCCTCAGAGGAGTAGATGTGTAGAGTCTGAGCTATCCTATAGTGGTGGACCAGTATACAGATGTTTTCTTTAACGATGTCTCAGGTCTACCTCCTTGAAGAGAGGTGGACTTCTACATTGACCTATACACCAGGACGACACCGATATCTACACCAACATATCAGATGGCTCCCATGGAGCTTCAAGAGCTATGGGTGCAACTAGAGGAATTGTAGGATAAGGGATTCATCTCGCTCAGTGTTTCTCCCTGGGTAGCCCCAATTCTGTTCGCCAAGAAGGTGGATGGGATCTTGAGGATTTTTTTGACTACCGTTGCCTAAACTAGGTGACCGTGAAGAACAAGTACCAACTTCTGAGGATAGATGAAATCTTTGATCAGCTGAAGGGATCATGGTGGTTCTCGAAGATAGACCTCATATCAGGCTATCACCATCTCAGAGTTCGAGATGAGGATGTGTAGAAGACAGCCTTTAGGTGTCGGTACGACCGCTACGAGTTCTTGTTTGTGGCCTTTGGCATAACTAACACTCCAGTAGTGTTCATGGGACTAGTGAATAGAATCTTCCAGCCATACCTCGATCGATTTGTTGTATTATTCATTGACTAAATTCTAATCTACTCGAATACTAAGGAGGAGCATGCCTACCATTTGAGGGTAGTACTGGACACACTTTGAGAGCCCCAGCTTTATGGTAAGCTCTCGAAGTGCCAGTTTTGGATATGAGAGGTTCACTTCTTGGGACACGTCATCTCAGAGGCTAGAGTTGCAGTGGATTCAGTGAATATTGAGGTGGTACTTTCTTGGGATCCACCCAAGAGTGTGATGGAGGTACGAAGTTTCCAGGGTTTGGATCTTTATCATAGGTTTGTACTAGACTTTTCGAGAGGTTCATCACCACAATTAGCCTTGATGAAGAATGGGAAACCCTTCATGTGGTCAGAGAGATTCTAGTAGAGCTTTCAGGAGCTGAGGTAGAGGCTGACTAGTGCCCCCATCTTGTGGCTTCCAGAGGAGGGAGTAGGGTACGTAGTCTACTGCGATGGATCAGGGACCAGACTTGGGTGTGTCCTGATGCAAGAGTGATTAGTGATCTCTTATGGTTCTCAGTATATGAGAAAGCACGAGCAGAACTACGCTACCCATGACCTGGAGTTAACAGCAGTGGTCATCACCTTGAATATATGGTGGCACTATCTTATGGGCGAATGTTTACTCTGATCACAATAGTCTCAGGTATATTTTCTCTTAGAAGAACCTGAACCTGAGACAACAACATTGGCTTGAGTTCCTCATAGACTATGAATTCAAGATAGTCTATACTCCTGGGAAGGGGAACATTTTTGCGGATGCGCTCAGCAGGAGATCTAGTATACAGCTGCTAGGAGAGGGGACAGAGCAGCTGGTTGTTTTACAGATTTCTTATATAGACTGAGATAGGGAAGCTTTCATTCAATCTCTTACAGTCACTCCTCCACTTATTCAGTGAGTCAGGGAGGCATAACATGGGGACACTGACTGCGAGACACGACGTGCTCAGATATCCACAGGGTAGGCACCTGATAGATTTTTTGTAGGTGGGGAGCACGTCATCCTCTTTAGAATATGTACTATGGTTCTAGTGTCACTTTAGGAGGAAGTGTTGAGGGGGTTCCACACATCCCCTCTAGAGGTACATCCAGGAGTGGTGAATATGTACGCGGACCTTTGGATACAGCACTGGTGTCTAGGTATAAAGAAGGTGGTAGCCGAGTTTTTCTCTCGATGCCTCATTTGTCAACAAGTGAAGGCGGAGCACCCGATACTAGTAGGCTTGGTTCATCCTTTAGAGGTCCCAGAGTGGAAGTGGGATGAGATATCCACAGACATCGTGATAGGAATTTCACATAAATCTGGGGGACATGACTCAATTTGGGTGACCGTTGACCGACTCACCAAGTCGGACCACTTCCTACCGATTAGAGAGTAGGGTTTAGTAGAGAGTTTGCGATGCCTTTATGTGCAGAAGATTGTGTGGTTACACAAAGTAACTTCTTCTATTGTCTCTGATCATGACACGCGGTTTACTTCCCGGCTATGTAAGGGGTTGCAGGAGGCTTTCGGGATGCAGATTTTCCGGAGCACTGCCTTCCATCCTCAAACGGATGGTCAGACTGAGCAGACCATTCAGACCCTCGAGGACATGCTACGTTCTTATGTCCTTGAATTTAGTCGCAGATGGGAGGATCACTTACCTTTGGTGGAGTTTACCTACAATAACAACTATCACTCCACCATCAAGATAGAACCTTTCGAGGCATTATACGGGTGACCTTGCAGATCACCATTGTGCTGGACTGACCCTGGGGAGTTAGCACTAGTAGGAGTAGAGATGGTATGAGATACTATGGAGAAGGTACAGGTCATCAAAGAGTGGATGAAGACCGCACAGGGCAGACATAAGTCGTATGATGATAGGAGATAGAGACCTATGGAGTTCAAGGATGGAGACTACGTCTTTCTACGGGTCTCACCTCGACGAGGTCTATGGAGGTTTGGCTGAGGCGACAAGTTATCTCCGAGATGTATCAGACCATTCCAGATTATCAGAAAAGTATGCGAGGTGGTTTACCACCTAGCTCTTCCACCTCAGTTGCACCGGGTGCACGACGTCTTTCACGTATCTCAGCTGAGGAGATACGTGCACAACCCTTCTCACATCATCAACCATGGAGAGATGGATGTCGATGATGGGGAGAATTTCATGGATGTTCCTGTGGAGATTGAGAATCGATAGGAGAGGGTCATATGCGGATGGTCTATACCTCTAGTTCACATTCTCTAACAGCATGGGATCCTCCAGGAGAGCACATGGGAGTGGGAGGCCCAGATGCATGCTCAGTACCCCACTTGTTCCCTTAGTTCAAGTTGTATCTTACAAGGACGTAAATCCCCGAGGTGGGGAGAATTTAAAGACACATAATTCCCATGGAATTTATTTTTCTTAAATACATGGGAATTTTACGAGTCTATGAAAATTTACGGCACTTGATTCCAAGGCCCGGTGTTCAATTTCTAAAGTTTTGTTTGGGTACGTTTAGTAAACGTATGAGTGGGTTTTTATAAATTTTGAACCGGTGCTCAAAATTGAAATCGGAGGGCACCGTTGAACTCACAACGCCGTTATTCGCTTAATAAGACTTTCACCTCGATTCCAGTTGATCGAGAATAAAAGTTAGATTTTGGGTTTTCATGGAAAATAATAAAATAAAGTGAGTATTCATTTTATTTTATTTAAGCTGCCATGTGGGTGAATGGTAGTTAAAACCTCCTCATGGAAGTTGGAGGTGGGACCACCACACCTTAACCTCCCATGAGAGGTTATGGTGGTGGGGCCTACCTGAACATAACCTCCCATGAGAGGTTATGACGTGGGGACCACCGGAGACCACCTAACCTCCCTTTTGAATAATAGGGGTGGGGACCACCGGACCCTTATTAATGGGAGGAGAGTATAACCTCTCAAATCTCCCTCATTAATAAGGGATATCCTCTTGACCTTCCCTTAATGTAATTGGTGAAAAATTCCCAATTAATTCATGCCAACACACATGAATTAATGAGGTGGAGCCTTTTAATTTAATTCACCCTTTTGAATTTTTTGCCAATGAAATAATAGATAAACTAATCTATTATTTGGCACAACGATTTCACTTGGGTGATTGGAGAGAAATATCTCAATGAGGAACCTCATCCCTCAACGAAGAACGAAGAATGAAGAATGCTGACCTTCTTCGACATCTTCCTCAACGCTTCAACAGTCATGAGACATCTTTTACGACCGACTTCCGCATTGTCATCAATGAGAAGATGCAACTCAGGTTTGGATGTGCATGACGGATGTGATGAATGGCGATCTTCTTCATCTACTTTCCGCAACTCCATCAACAAACGACGAACGAAGAACAAAGTTAGGGGTTAAATTTTATCTAAGTATGATCTTTCCCATGTTATTCCTTTCTCTCAAAATGAAGAACGAGGGTTATTGTGCTTCATACTTGTGAGCCTCTTTATACCACCCTAACCGTGGAGGGTGAGGGCCAAAAAAACATGGCCCGACCCCTCTGCCGATCTTGTTTATGGTAATCATTTCCATGGCGATGAAGCAACGAGGCGATGAAGGTGGCGGAAGACAAAGGACGTGCTACCTGTGGCCTCCGTGAATTGTGCCACCCCCACGACGCCCCACACTCCCATCGGCCAAACCGACCACACGACCGCCCGCTGCCGGCCTGCCCGGCCACCCCACTGGCCTGCCCGGCCACCCGGCCGCCCTGCCCAGGCTGCCTCCCGGCCTGCCCAAGCCACCCTGCCAGCCTACCTAGGCCGCACCCTGGTTCTCAGCCGAACCGGCCGAGCTGCGCTGGCCTACCGAGCCGGCCCGCAACCTCCCTCGTGGCACTGCTAGCCAAATCGGCTTAGCCTCCCAGGTCGAGCTGCCCGAACCGCGCCTCTCGTGTCGCTGGCTGAACCGAACTGGCCGCACCCTTTGGGCTGATCCATGCCCCTCGCGGCAACCTCCAGGACGAACAGCCCTCGTAGTCTGCTGGGCCGGGCCCAGCAGACCGAGCCGAACCTAATAGGCTATCCCACCCAATGGGCCGAGCTAGACCCAATTGGTCTGACTGGGTTGACCCAAAGTGGATCAGTCCAGACTGTAGCAAGCTGGGTCAGTCCGATCGAGTCAGACCAGACTCGGGCCCACTAACGACCCTTTACTTCCTTTGACCATATCTTTGGCACCGAACGACCATTTGACAAACTGTCAATGGTGCTAGTTTTCTTGGAGCACGATGATACATTTGAGAATACCCCATCAAAGTTTGGGCATCTGATTGATGCACCGTCTGTTGTGTTGAGACCCCTATGACGAGACGGACCTTTGAGATACTTTTTCATGGGACTTATTGGCAGTTGATGTATCAAATTTTTTCTTGAGGAGCAGACTCTCCTGGAATCAAGCATGATATGTGTGGAACCCTGTGGCTGGCTATGCACTGATGACTATTACTGCATCCTGTGTGGGTCTAACAGTTCTGAATTCTGTTCCTGGATCCTATGTGGGTTTGACAGAATAGGTGGTCCTAGATCTTATGTGGGTCCGAAAACTCTGACTACTGTTATTGGATCTTGTATGGGTCTGATAGTTCGGAATTCTATTCTTGGATCATGTGTGGGTTTGACAGAATAGATGGTCCTGGATCCTGTGTGGGTCTGATAGCTCCAACTACTATTCCTGGATGCTGTGTGGGTCCGAAAGTTCTAACTGATGGTCCTGGATCCTATGTGGGTCAGACAACTTAGATGATTCAGTGGCTAAATCTGATCATCTCTATCTCTCTACATGAGTTTTATACTTGTGTGATATGAGTGAGTAACTTTTGTGTTTACCTCATGATTGAGATGGATTACTTGATAACTTAGGTATATGTATGGGCATATACCTAAGTGGGGTTATCAGTTGATTTCATACATTATGATATAGCCTTGTTGGATTTTGTGAGACCTTTAGGGTCTTGGGGTCCCTACCGAGTATCGTTATACTCACCCCTGCATGGGATATGCCCGCACCTCATTTTGTTAGTTGCATACGACGGACAACACCGAATGAGGATCAGAGTAGCAGGACTGGACAGTACCCAGAGGTGGACCTTACAATGAGTCGGTACACGGAGGAGACTGATGGACGTGGAGTGCTGAGGAGGCTATCTATACCTACCCTTCAGGTAGGAATCCCTAGAGGATGACCCATTAGCTGGTTTAATTTTCTTCAATTGTACTTGTTTTTTAGTTGTACTTGTACTTTCCTATTGGGCTTGAATTTCTGCCCCCTTTTACTTTTCATCACTTTTTTATAGAGTTTTGCTTAGTGTTTTACTTCCAGCTCGTACTCTATTGTGGGCGTTTATTCTCTATAAAGGAAATTCCTTCCCAGTTTAGTGATTTACGCCTTTGGGGCTAGTCTCCAACCCCTGGACTATGGAAGGCGGGCTTGGGGTAGTCACGACACGGGCCCTGGGGGACGGGTCGTGACAAAAAAATTATCCATTTTATTTACCTTATAAAAATACATTCATATATATATATATATATACCTATAAAATTAATGTATATATATAAACCTATGTTACAATAATTGACAAATATATATGTGTATGTATCTTCTAATCTATGTAAATAAATGCATATTCTATAAATTTATTTAAAATAATATCTAAACATTTTTTTCATTATAAATAAATAAATAAATATATATATAATGTTTATATATACATATATGTTTGTATTAATAAATATATATAGATTTATATTATATTATAGTGTATGTAAACGAATATAATATATAATATATTTAAATAAATAAAAGTTTATATATATATCACTCACACACACAAACATATATTTTATAAATTTATTTAAAAAATATTTATAAATATATGACTAAAAAATATATTTGAATATATATATATATATATATAAACAAAAATAACATTAAATAGAATACAAAACAACATGATGCAGTGGTAAAGGCATTCCAACGTCAAAGGACAGGTGCAAGGTTCGAATCGAGGTGGGCGTAGGAGGCTTGAAATTATCAAAGTGCTGATAAAGGGGTAGTGGGATGAAAACCCTGATAAAGTGGGGGGAGTGTTGCTATTAGGGTTGTGGAAGCACTGATAAAGGGGACCAGGCTCATATATCTATGAAAAAAAATAGAATTTCACCCCCTTTAAAAGTTCTAAAAAATAACTCTTAAAAGTGTACTTTAACAACACTAACAAAATGCTGTTAGAAGGTTCCTTTAACAGCTATCATAAAATCCTTGTGCTTTTAACCATGATTTGTTAGTCAATAATTTTTAGCATAGATAAAGGCCTATTATAGCACTGTTAAAGGACGATTTTATAGTAGTGTTGGTTTTGGGATGTTTTTTTGGTCTAAATTAGGCCTTTTAGGGAATACTAACCATTTAAGGAATGATACACGTTTTCAGTGCCAAAAAACCTCCCTCTCTAAATTGAGGTTGGTGGGGGACTGGTAGATCAAGGTTTTAGGGTAATGTCGAAGTGTAGAGTGAATTTACTTCATGTTGTTCAACTCTCCCATTTCTTCATGCAATACTATTTATCTGAACATAAAAACTTGTTGTGTGATCCCTATAAAATGGGTGAGGGGGCCTTTTACAGTCATCCAACTTCTCTTCCTGATGATACCTATATCATGCACTGAACTCTACAATTTTCATGAACTCTCATCATTCAATAGCGATGTCAGTAAAAATCCTTCTTACGTGACTAACCTTGCATAAAAAACTTTCCATTTTTCATGAAATACTAAGAGGTTATGCAAAATTACTCCTTTTTCATGGAAAAAGTCTCCATTTGCATGATCCTATGTTTTTGAACCCTTAGAGAATCCTAGAAATGACCAATCCTACTAACTAAGCCGCTTTGGATGCTGTTGCTGCTACCTGAAGGCCGAATATGGTCAGGAATCCCAAAATTTCTCATTTTAAAAGGATTTTATTAGAGACTAGAGAGCTGTTGGACTTGTTAACTAAATCCCAGAGGGATTATTTGTTTTGAAACCACCTTCCGTTGTACAATTTTGGACTCATGGATGATGTGGATATCTCGACCATGGAAGTAAACACACCACGATTATGTTTCACCAATCATGATGAACTCAATCATTGAAATGTCATAGACACTGGTCGTTTGGATAGGGATCATGAAGATAATACTGCCTGCACCCTGAGTGATGGAAGAGGATTGTAATGGTGGATCAATCAGTAGATGAGGAGTTCTCAATTTTCTATGTGACCATCATATAAACCATTGTCTATAACAAAAACATTGGATGGTATGAGGACTAAGAACTGTGATCCATAGACACTTCACTGATGAGTGGGAATGGGTGAATTGGGAATGATTCACTTGTCAGGATTATGGGGCTAAGTTATAGCACATCAGAATATATAAAGAAATATGAACATCCCAATTCCACATCTACCAACAAAAAGAGATGCTATAAGATATTCTAAGTCAGTTTTCCCTAGACACCAAGACCTTCCACCTCCATCATGGGGAAGTGAGAACCAGACAAAGGTACCTCTACTAAATTGGTGTCATCTCACTAACAATGATCCAATAAAATGAATTCCTTCTAGGTCCCAATGTATAGGGGAACATGGAACTGACTCCCATAATAGTAGAAATTTATCTGGATGAGCTGACTAGGGTTTTTAAGTATCACCCTCATTTCCATCAGGAAATTACATTCAAGACATAGATGGGCACGTTATTGATATAGTAGACATTAATATTAAAGGGAAACAAAAATCAGTTCCCAAGGTCACATCATAGAACAAGTTTGGGGTCTTACTGGATGATTCTAGAAGAATTTCACTACCAGGAATGAGGTAATAACATTACAGATTAGAAAACTATGATCTGATATATCATATTCTGGGAAACCTTCCAAAGTGGTTATCTGCTACTGGTTAGGGATTCCAACATAGGCTTATACCCTAGGAAACTAGTGATGGAAGTGATCATGTATTCTAAAAACTGGATGACTTTGGGATTCCCATTGTTGGCCAACCTCTATAGCCAACTAGGGCATGTCACAAGAGGAAATATTCTTAGGCACATCTGTACTTTGTTATAATTTCTTCAAGTGTAGATCACATTTCACTTTAGAGGGTAAAAATTTCCATATTCCATTACTCCCCAGAATTCTATCTTGTGACCTTCACTCCTCAACATTATTGGGGTTCAACCAATAAATATTAATGCAATAGGGGTCGTGGTAAGCATTGAAAACACTAGGAACATCATATTTCATCTATTCCTAACCCCCTATAGATATATATTTTTTATTATCTAAAGGGAATGATGGAGTAGTGGGAGTAACTTCAGTCCTTTCAAGGTAGGGTGTTGGTTACTAGGATATATGACAATACTTATTGAGAACCATACACTCTATCTTGGATTTCCCGATAGTTTGGATGCATTAAGTAGCTGATGAAGTGATTCTACATGGGTATCTATGAGGAAAGGTATCCTTATATCCTTCATCAACTATGGTGTATGTTCACATATGAAAGAATATGAGAGGTTACTATGCTTCCACATACCAATCTCAATGTCAAACTCTCCTTGAATTATGGTGGAAATTTGTCATCAAAATATCTAGGTGCAATCCTACATCAGTTCATGAGGAGGGTTATGCCATCAGACAATCCACATAAACAGTAGAGCGGTAGATGGTCTACTCTTCTAAGTGTCCTCCAGACATCAAGAACTCAAGTATAAGCATTGCTGGGGGAAGATCTTGGTTCTATTGCACCCACACAAAATGCGATGTTGGTCTCCCTCATAAGATGCATTTAGATAACTAGGATATCTATCAGGCTCAAAAAAGCAAGATCATAGTGGCTTTGGGGAAGTAACTACTATATCTAGTGTATCCAGATGCCTATTCCACCTATCCTACACTCTTGGTGGCGTGGAGCATTTTGAGGTTGTCCCTGATGGTGGAGAAACTATAGAGGAGGCTCACACATGACCGTCTTGAGCTATTCAAGGTTGGTCATGCTAGGATCACAACCCAAATAGTATTATATGAGTGATTCTTCTACCTGGTGGAGATGTATGCCTTTACATTCTAGTTCTGGGAGGATGGACCTACCACTAGCTAGATACAATAAATTTTCTAGGTGGAGATTGATGAGACAATTTCAATTGAGCCTTATCACCATAATACATTAGTCTATGTTATCGATATTCATGGTTATAGTAATATGGAGTCCTAGGGATCTACTATCGGCTAGGATAACTCTCATGAGAGTAAAAAGGTCACTCCTGGGTATGATTACCTGACTGATATCTTATTGAGTTAGGTAAGTTTAACTTTATCACCTCTTCTAGCCAATATTTCTTTCAAAGTTTCTAACATTAGATTTTTTCATATGCAGGAAGCAACCAGTGAGATCCAAGGGGCCTCTGTTGAGGGGGATTAAAGGGCCTCTACAAAGTATAAGGAATTTTCCTAAGAGTATTCTCTAGTGGTCTTTGTGGGAGATGTGCCTACAAAGGATATATAAGGGGAGGTTTTTATAGGTTTTGGGCACAGTGGAAGCACATGACGAGCATGTACTCAACTGTGAAAAATTTCCTAATTGATTATTAATCTAGAATCAATATGAAAATGAAAACCAATATACATGGAATTGAATCAAAGATAAAATACAAAGGATAGAACCCAAAACTAAGAAGAGATTATCAACATATTTTGTTTATAATTAATTTAATTAAATTATATAATTACCTCCTAGGTGATTCTTTATTTGTTGATGCATTTGACTATGGGTCAGAGGTGTGGATTCGTTGTGATGTAGAATCCAAGGATAGTAATCCTCTAGCAGTGATCCACATATGCTCCATGTTTCTCCGGATGTTGTCGAAGGAGTCTCCAGCTGCTAGTGTGGAATATCCTTGCACTTGCAATGTTCACCTTCGATCACCTTGAGAATTACTTCAAAAGCATTCTCCTTGACCCGGTGGAGGAGTATCTACCTTGTTCTTGGGAGTGTTCTTAGAGGGAAAAGAGTTCCTAAGGCTCTAGAACTTTTCTCCAAGTAAGTTGTACACACAACGATTGGTTACCCAGTCAAATGACCCCTTTTCTTATATAGAGAATAATAACATAATGGAGAATTTAATTCACTAGGTAAAAATAATTAATTATCATAGGTTCTATTACTTAATTTATTATTTCATGTGAAACTTCATGTCAAATAATAATAGAAATTCTATTATTTCCATGAAATGTTCTGAACTTGTATGTTATATTTAAATATTATTTAACCAAATAATATTTAATATTATTTCTCACTAGACCCCTAACTTGGTCCACCAATCCTCCTCAATATTTATCGGGCCTTGAATAATGACTATTTTTTTATTAAATAAATATAAATGCATTATTTTTTGATAAATAAATATTTTATCTGCAATATATTCTCTTATAAAACTAGTAAAGAAATAAATATGATCATGCACACTTGAATAATAATTAAACCACAACCAGATTTATTAAATAAATAGAAATGCATTATTTACTGATAAATAAATATTCTGTCTGCAATATAGTATCTCGAATAACTAGTGAAGAAATAAATATGATCATGCATACTTTAATAATTATGAAACAACAACCATGAATAATATTTATTCAACTTGTTAAATAAATAAATTATTTAACTGAGATACTAGCTATAGTTAGTGTGTGACACTCTAGGTCTCTTTCTCATTGGCATTGTGCAGACTTTCCTAAAGTCCGAGATTACTATCTAGCAATAGGTCAAGGCACCCAAGAGAAATAATTTAATGTTTCAAAATCCTGTCACCTCATACGAAAGTTTACCATGTAATATAATCAAATTTTCCTGATATCTCTAATTAAGTAGATTACATGCAAGTTCCATCAACCCTTCTGCTCAATTTCTCATTATTTGACTTCCCAGAATTGAACTTTCCTAGATAATACCATGGACATGGATTTAGTTAGGCTATATCATTTACATAAAAGGGGAAGAGATATCTACTTCCGTAGAAGTGAAAAATCCTTTCTCACATTATTCATTAATGCAGTATTACTCGTGACACACCCAACATATCCTACCTCACTGTAAACATCTATCATTACTAGTTTCGTCAATGCATCTAATTACATGATTCATAATACCCATTAATAATATATTAATTTATGAGGACAAATACACACATCTTTAGATAGTAACATCCAATGACACATATGAATGTGGATTTACTACTGGAAAGTCTTGTTCTCAAAATATCCTCCTGAATATTACCAAGGGTACACACCATGAGAAGGTGCCTCAAAGTTTCATGAGTCACCACCCCTAATAGCCTATATCATTTGTGTTCCTTCAAATGATATCATCTGGCCATAGAACATATATTCAAGAATATTGTCATGGAACTTCCAGGTTCTCATCAAAGTAGGGATCCACTATAACCTTATAGTGTGACAACTATTCTTAAGACATTATCAAATACTATGTAACTCAGAAGAATAATCATGATGTGATAAGTAGTTTATTAATATTAATCCAATGAATATAGGTTTATCATAAAGTACAAAGAAGTTTGTTTCTAGGGAACCAACTCCAACAAACTCCCACTTTCACTAGAGCTAACTGATAACAACCTTCAGTCTGCTAGATCTCACATGATATTCATGCTTCTACTAAGATAGGACTTTAGTCAAGGGGTCTGCCAAATTCTCTTCTTTAGACACTCTACCCACTACAAATTCACCCATTTGATATAAATCCCTCATGTGGTGATACTTTTGGAGTATGTGATTTGTCCAATGATGTGACCTTGGATCTTTTTCAAGAGCCACCACTGTAGTATTATCACAATACAATGTAATGGGATCTTTGCTGCTAGGAACCACATCAATATATTTGAAAAAGTTTCTAATCCAGAAGGCTTCCTTGGATATATCAGAAGATACTATATATTCATAATCCACTATAGAATCAGTTATAACTGGTTTCTTTTCCATCTCATAGCTCCTCAATTGATACAGAAAACATATCCTTATTGAAACTTTAGATCATTCTGATGTGTCTGAAAACTAGTATCAGTATACCCTCTGATGACAAGCTCCTTGTCTCATCTATACACTTGGAACATATCCTTGTTTCTTCTTAGATACACAAGGATAGTCTTAACAGCAGTCCAATGTTGTTCTCCTGGATCTGATTGATATCTTCATTACCATGCTTAGTGCATAGGAAACATCACGTCTTGTATATAAAATGGAATACATGATAGATCATATCATTGAAGAGCATGGAATCTTACTCATACTATCCTTCTCTTGTTGTGTCTTGGGACACATTTTCTTGGAAATATGTATACCATGTGACACTTGAACCAATACCCTATTGAATTGTTTCATAATAAATCCCTTTAGTATCTGGTCAATTTATGTACCTTGACTTAGTACAAGAAGCATATTGAATCTATAATGAATGATCTTGATCCCTTGAATTTAGACTGCTTCACCTAAGTCCTTCATGGAGAATCACTTGTTCAACTTGTCCTTAACTAATAGTAGGACTAATGTGTTGTTTCCAATAAGCAATATGTCATCAACATAAACTACTAGGATAATGACCACATTCCCATTAAACTTCTTGTTAACACATGGATCACATTAACTATTAATGAAACCAAATTATCTTATGGATTCATCAAATCGAATGATCCATGACATAGATGATTTCTTTAATCCATAAATGGATCTATGAAACTTGCATAACCTTTTAGCATCACCTAGTGTCACAAACCCTTTTGGTTGTGTCATATAGACATCTTCCTGAAGGTTCCCAATAAGAAATGAAGTTTTGAAATCCATATTGCAAATTTCATATTTATGGAAAAATGATATGGAAATTATGATTTTTAAGTATTAAAACATGGAAAATTTTGAAAAGGTTTCATCATAGTCAATTACTTGATGCTGTTTAAAACCTTTAGCCACTATCCTTGGTTTATAGGTACTAACCTGACCTTTCATGTCAATTTTCTTATTGAATACCCATTTACACCCAATAGGATTTACATCAACTGGTTCATTGACCAAAACCCAAACTTGGTTCTGATACATGGAATCCATCTCAGAATTCACAGCTTTTAGCTATCTTTCAGCTTCTGAGCTCTCTACTACTTCCTTGTAGGAGATATGTTCATCATTTTCCAACAATAATGAGTCACCATCCTTGGTGATAAAGAAACTATATCTCTATGGTTCCCTTACCTATTTTTTGTACTCCTATATAGTACTTGTGTTTTAGGAACTACTTCTTCCATGGGGACATGTGGAACTTGTTCCTGTACCAATTCTTGTGTATCTTGAGCATCAACTTCATCAAAGTCAATCTTGTTTCCACTATCCTTTTTGAGGATTTTCTCCATCTCAAGAAAGACAGTCTGTCTGGAAATAATCACTTTCTTATATGAGGTTTTGTATAGGTATTATCCCTTTGTTTCCTTGGGATAACCTATAAAGATACACTTCGTGCCCTGAGGTGCTATTTTGTTGCCTAAAAGAGCCTTAACAAACACCTCGCCTCCCCATACATGTTTATACCATAAGTTGGGTTTCCTTCTACTTCATAGCTCGAAGTGAATCCCATTTTACACCCTATTTGGTACTTGGTTTAATGTGTATACCTCAATTTGCAATTCATATCCCCAAAAAGATAATGGAATATTTAAATGACTCATCATTGACCTTACCATGTCCAACAAGGTATGATTTCTCTTTTCACTAACACCATTCCACTGTGGTGTATAAGGTGGAGTTAGTAGAGATAGAATCACAGATTCCTGTAAAAGGTCAATTAACACTTGGTTAAGATATTCTCCTCCTCGATCCGATCGAAGATTCTTTATCTTCTTACCAAGATTACTCTCTACTTAATTCTTAAGCTCCTTGAATTTATCAAAGGACTCAGACTTATACCTTATTAAGTATACATAGCCATATCTACTCAATTCATTGGTAAAAGTAATGAAGTAAGAATATCCACCTCCAGCTTCTTCTATAAATGGTTCACACACATTAGCGTGCACCAATCCTAAAATCTAGATTTCCCTTTCATCCTATCCACCAAATGGTGGTTTGGTGAATTTCCCTATTAAAAAATCATGACATCTATCAAGTTGTTTTAGGTCAGAAGAGTCTAAATAACCATATTGATAGATCATTGTCAGGCGCTTCTCGTTTACCTAACCAAGGCAGTGATGCCACAACTGGGTGTTGTATAAGTCATGTGGACTTAGTTCTTTATCAATTTACAAAAGTTAGTTATCATAATTTAATACATACAAACTATTATTTAAATGTGCCATACTATAACATATGTCATCCTTATAAAACTAACAAAATTTATTTCCGAACATAAAAATAACTCCATTTGTATCTAAAATCAATACATAAATTATGTTATTGGTAACACTAGGTATATAATAACAGACATGTAAAACCAAAATAATTTTTGTCATAAATGTGAGGTGGTAGTAACTAATGGAAAGATAAGCCAACCTTGCACCATTGGCAGCTCGCAGATCCACCTCTCCTTTGGCAATGTTATGGAATATACTCGGTTCTTTCATTTGAATACATATGTGAGCCCCTCAAGCTATATCTAATACTCAATGTGTAGAAAAGGAAAGATTGCACTCGATAATGAACAGAACTTTGGGTTCCCCTTACCTTTGGTTGTAGTTCCTATTCCAGTGGCCCGAATTACCACATGAAAATCATACTACCTCCATTTCCTTACCCCACCACTGGATCTTTTTCTTCTTGGTTGGATGGTGCTTAGAGGCTTTAGATTGTTTATAAATATTAGGCCCCTTTTCCTTTTCCTTACTCTTCTTATTCACCATAATGACTCTGGGTATTTCACACCCCATTTTTTATCAACATGGAAAATCAGGGTAAGAAGCTCTGATAGATTCTTCTCATTATTTATCATGTTATAATTCATAATAAAACTAGAGAAGGTCTTATACAGTGATGATATTATGAGATCTGTATGCAACTCATCTGAGAATTTAATCCTTAAGATGTCTAGATGCTCAATGTTTTTAATAATCTTGACTACATGTGGTCTAGTATGCATAGACTCTCCAAGATTAGTAGTGAACAAAGCATTTAAGATCTCACACCTTTCATGTCTTTCCTTCTCTTGATAGAGATATCAAAGGTGATAAATCATGTTATAAGCATCCATTTCTTCATGTTTCTTCAAAAGATTATTGGTCATGGATGATAACATGAGGCACTAAGCATCTGTAGCATTATTCAAATTTTTCTCGTACATAGAGAGTTCATCATCACATACCTCATTTCCAGGCACAATTGGTTAAGGCTATTCCAACATATAATGTTTCCTCTAACGACAAATGATAACCCGAAGGCTCCTTTTTCACTCTTAGAAATTAGTGTTGATGAGAAGGTTTTAATTCTTTAGTGAGGATCTAAATGATATGTTTGATGTCATTTTGATTTTTGTTTCCAAAAATTATGATTTACATAGTTTTAATACATTATCTAGAAAAATATAGACAAATAAATAAATTAATATTTATTAGTCTCCCACTATTTTTTCAAAACCCAACAGCCCTCATCATTGGCTTTAGAATATCCTATTTCTTGTATATTCTAGAGTTAAGGATCCATATTGACCTTCGTATTACCCTAACTAGGTTTGGTCAAGAAACTTGACATGTTGCAGGTAGGAATTCCAAATTCCAACTACATTACATCACAACTCCTTGATATTTTGAGTGGACTCCCCAATCCTAAAATCCTTAATTTTGGATTTCCTCAACCTTTGCCTCTCAGTTACACCAAGTCCTACTAGGGCAGTGAACTTTTGATGTAAACTAAGTTAAGTCAACCCAAAACATAAAATTAGAATTCCATGATAATTGAAAGAACCCCAACTAGGGTTGTTCAAGCACTTTGAACTGTGGTTCGATTCTAACCGAAGTAATGGAAGGCTATACCAACTTAATATTTAATTGAGGGATTTTATCCTTTATGTGAAAATTTCCACTTATTATATTTTCACATACTTGTTAATATAAATTGGTATATAATTAAGTGATTAACCATGTATAGATAATATTCATGCATATTCCATTTTATTTTAGTTCCATCTTGTGTGATTTTTAGTTCATTAATTATGTGATCGCATCAAACATCCATAATGAATAACCATACAACTTTAAAAAATAAATAAATGGTATTATCATGAGATTTACTATTGGTTAGTTTATCTAGAAGTTCATAAACTAACCCTAACCTAGGGGTGAAACACCTTGAACCATTTAAGGTTTGTGTTTACAACTTTCCACCCATCCACCTTTGTATCTCCATATATTGGTTTTTCCTTGGATCCTAACTTGAACTACCTCCACTAGCTTAGGAGCTCCATACATTACATATTCCATTAACTCACATACATGTGAGGGGTAAAAGGGGGTTTACATAATGAAAACCATGGGCATGCATGCCCTACATATTAATGAGGATAAGGCACACATACCAACAATTTTAATTTAATAAATATTTTAAAAGGGAACTAATTACATGCAATGGTCTGGTTTATCTCATGATCATACGCATACATGAAACAAATTTTGTATTTAAAAAAACTATAATTCAATTCTTTAATCAATATTATTAAGATAAATTATGCTTGAATCGATTAATAATTATATTTAATTAATTAATCCATTTTATCTTAATCCTTTTCTGAATTTACTTGAGATTCTCATTCATAAACATGTATATAACTTGTACCCAGGAGGAAATCTAGTGAATACCAATAAAAAACTACAAAGAATGTATTTATACTTGTATACACTTTATTATTTGTGACATGTAGCATGAATTCATAATTAGAATTATTTTATAATTCACACGTGATGTGAAAATCTTTGGACATCACGCAAATTTTAATTAAACACACACAGACACACACACATATATATTTATATCAAACACCTATCACATGTTGTGTCCCATATTTATGCTCACATGAAGGTACATGTCTTAAGGGTTTACATAATATAATAATAAATTTTTTAAATCTGCATAATCTGTTAATAGTACACGACGTGTAGATTTGACTACACAGTGTGTACCCTTCTCACCATCCATCTGAAGTACATGCCTGGGGAAATAGCATGTAAGGTGTACTTCAGAAATCTTTAGAGTACATAGCATGTCTACTGGGCCACATGCCATGTAGACTCCGCATTACATGGTCACCAGCCGGGAAAGCCATGTATGGGATACACAACTTGATCTTGACCTAAAGGGACTACAGGCTATGTCCAATAGGCCACACGATATGTAGTTGGGCTAACCTTGCACCAGTCTATCCTTGTCAACACACAATGTAATAATTAACTACACCACATGTCATTAATGCACATGAATTGAGTAATTTATGAATTACTCTTGATACATTGAACACAAATACATGACATGTAGATCTGACTACACGATGTGTATTCTTGTGTTATCTGGACAGAACCATCGACACCTCCTAATGAGATCCTCATTTTTATTTTAATCATAAAATTATTCATTTCTATTAGATCTGTGAGAAACTAAATGGGAGGAACATATATCTAAATTCAAATTACCAGAATGATTAAACATGAACTAAAAAAGAAAATTATTAAAGCGTAAATCATCAATGAATTATTTAAATAATTACAAATAAAAATATGACCACTTTGATACGACTTGTAAGTTCCAGGAACAATGGAAGTGCATGATGATCATGTACCCAACATTGAAAATTGTGATAATCTATTATTAATTTGGGATCAATATGATGGAGAATTCTAGTATTCATAGAATTGAATCAAAGATAAAAGAAAAAGGATAAAACCTAGAACTGAGAAGAGAGTATCAACATATTTTATTTATATTTAATTTAGTTAAATTAATGAATTACTTCCAAGGTGATTCTTTCTTCGTTGATGTGTTCGACCATGGGTCTGAGGTGCAGCTTCATTGTGAAATAGAATAAAAGGATAGAAACCATCTAGAGGTGATCCACACGTGATCCATGTAACTCCATACATCACCGAAGGAGTCTCGAAGTGCTAGCATAGAAGATCCTTGCGGTTGCGATGTCTGCCTTTGGTCACCCTGAGAATTTTTTCCAAAGCATTCTACTTGATCTGATGGATGATGATCTTTCTCATTATTGAGAGAGTTCTTGGATAGAAAAGAGTTATATAGGCTCTCAAGCTTCTCTCTAAGGATGTTGTGAACACAACAATTGGTTACCCGGTTGAATGACCCCTTGGCTTATATAGAGAATAATAACATAATGGGGGATTCAATTCACTATATAATAAAAAATAATTAGCATAAATGCTATTACTTAATTTATTATTCCATGTGAAACCTCATGTAAAATAACAATAACAATGCTATTATTTCCATGACATGTGTTTAACTTGCATGTTATATTTAAATATTATTTAACCAAATAATATTTAATATTATTTCTCACCAAACCCATAACTTGTTCCACCAATCCTCCTCAATACTTACCGAGCCTTGAATAATGACTTTATTTATTAAATAAAAATAACTGCATTATTTGTTGATAAATAAGTATTCTGTCCACAATATATCTTATCGAATAACTAGATAAGAAATAAATGTGATCAGGAATACTTGAATAATTATTAAACCACAACCAAGAATAATATTTATTCAACATGTTAAATAAATAAATTATTTAATTGAGATACTAGCTACACTTAGTGTGTAACCCTCTAGGCTTCTTTATCATTGTCATTAGGTGGGCTTGACTAAAGTCTAAGATTGCTATCTAGAAATGAGTTGAGGCACCCAAGAGATAAAAGTTGATGTTGCAACAACATCTCACCTCATATGAATGTTTATAGTTTAATATAGTCCCTTTTTCCTAATATCTTCAATCTAGAAGATTTCATGAAAGTTCCATCAAACCATGTACATGATTTCTCATTATTTGACTTCACAAAAATAAACTTACCTAGAAAACACCACAACTTGTGATTTAGATAGGATATATCATTTACATCAAAGGGACTGATATATCTACTTCTATAGAAGTGAAAAATCCTTTCTCGCATTATTCATTAATGTAGTATTATTCATGATGCACCCAACATATCATACCACATCATGAACTTCTATCATCATGGGTTTCATCAATATATCTAAGTGTTTGAGTCATAATACCCATTAATAATAATATTAAAGTCTAAGGACCAATACAAACTTCCGCATATAGGAACATCCAATGACACTTATGAATGTGTATTTATTACTGGCTGGTCTTGTTCTCATAATATCATCCTGGATATTACCAAGGGCGCACACCATGAGATGATGCCTCAAAGTTTAATGAATCCCCACCCATGATTCCTTTAAAATGATATCATCTGACCATAGAACATATATTCAAGAATAGTGTCATGGGACTTTTGGGTTCTCGTCATAGCAGGGATCCACTATGACCTTTTAGTACATCAACTATTCTTAGGAAATTATCACATACTTTGTAATGCAAAAGAACAATCATGATGTGATAATTATATTATTATTATGCATCCAATGAATACAAGTTTATCAAAATGTACAAAGAATTTGGAATCTAGGGAACCAACTCCAATAGTTTCTGATTCTACGGCCCTCCTAGTCATGTATGGGGGACCACACCCTAGAATTCCAACAATGAATTCTATCCTTAGTTAGATAGATCACACATGGTGGATCATTATTGAAATACCTTCTCCTAAATGAAATAATAAATCTCAATTCTCAATAAAATTGATTTTTCATGGGTTTGTCCATTTCCATTTCATTAATGGGTTTTTTTCATTTTATTTAGATTTCATCTATACTGTACTGAGCTACTCGGTGTTGACCATTATGATGCTAACTGGTGACGAGGGGTCCCTAGTGATGGATTTTCCTTTTGAGACCCAAAAATGGAAATCTTTATTAATCTCACCCCTTTTATAATCTTTTATTTTACAAAATTCATGTTTTCCATGTTTTTTGTCACAAGTCAAATAGACTGACATGGTTCCATTTAAAATAGTACACGAGAGAGTGCATTCCCAACAAAAAGATATAGCTTGGGGATTTGGTATGCTTCTTCGAATAGCTGAGACAACCCTTTGGGATCTGACCACTCAATATGAGCTTACCTCATTCATAGGAGGCAAAACTACTATAGTCACAGATGTGGTATCTAGGGAGGATAGACCCAAGGATGGCATAGATGGTACTACCAGCAAAGAGTCATTCAGAGATTCCCCTATCTCGACATGAATATTAGTACATTTGAGAGGATCCTAAAGGGATACCCTTGTTCCACTATTTCTGTGAATTCTCCAGAGTATGAGAAAACACCACCTAAGGAATTGGAGGGTTTCATGCCAGATATTGATGAATAGATTCACATTTTCCAATGTAGGGTGTGGATAAGCATGTAGAAATTCATCACCTATAATATGGAGTAGCAACTAATGAGTCGTATGGGATATATCTATCACTGGATGCTGAACCTAGACATTTTAGGGGTGGAAACATGTTTCCTCCATGAGTTAGATTATGATTATCTCATCGAGTGGGTATATGAATAAGATCAAGAGTTTGATGTTTCCTGGAATAGGGAAACATTTGAGTGTACCAAAAAGCATTGGGTAGATGAACAAGAACTTAAACTACTAGAAGAGTAATAGCATGAGAACGAAAATTTAATTATTTTTAAAGAGGGGATCTTTTGACAATTAGAGGCCCCATTAGAGGTGGATGAGGCAACAAATGCATGGGAGGAATCACTAGAGGCTGAGTTCCAAGATGAGTAGGACCTTATGTAAATTAGTTTTAGAAAGGTTCACCTAGTGTCCAAGGGGAAATGACATAGCCTTATAGGCTGTAATAAGTTATAGAGGAAACTAACCATACAATGGATGACCTAGAGCATGCAGCTTATAAGTAAGATCCCTATAGAGAACTGGGTTGGTTAAAATAATGGAGAGGCTCCAACATGGGGATAACCCTACCAAACTTTTTCACTTTTTTACCTTAAATTCATCGTATTCATTAGTATGTTTCTCTTTGATTCACCTTAATAAAATTAATGAAAAAAACCATTAATAAATCCATAAGCCCACATGATTCATGTTCGATGTTGGAAACAATAGACAAACAAAATATTTCTCACCTACATGAGAGTGAAAAATAGAGGGTTCAACACATGGGGTATGAATTATTTTTTGAAAAATGGGAGTATCCATATATTTAAAGATTTGGTTGGAGAGAATGAATCTCTTCATATATGATTTTCTTTATTAATTTGTATAGGATCAAAAATGGGGTAACTCTAGGGGTGTTGAATTCTACCCGAACAAAGGGGATGGATGAAGAGCATGAACTGATATGTTTATCATATGGAACACAAGTGGTGGGGGTTGATAGGGTGATAGAGGGAGGATTCTGACCATGTTTGAAGAAAATATTTTACTAATATTCTATTAGAGGTGGGAAAAAAATGAGGTTCATCCATTAAACATTTTTAATAAATAGGACTTGTCAAAATGTTTTTAGAAGCCATTTAGAGAATGTTCTTATGACGGTGGGTGATCCAGTGTCGCCAGATACTATTTCCATTAGGGGGATCGTTCAGATGTGAAAGATGATGGGATCCAAATCTAGGAATAGAAAATGTGTGGGAATAAACTGAGGATATGTTTAGATGGATTTCAACACTCTCAAAACTACTCCATTGAGGCTTTAAGCACATTTGGTTGGCATATCGGTCTGCATAAAGGATGGCACATCTTTCAAAGTGAGCTTCATCTCGGATGTTAGGTGAAGGCCAAAGAACTTGAATGGTGTGGTAAGTAATTAGCACCTAAGGTGAAAAGGGATTCTTATTAGAGGGCCTAATATGTTTTGAAATCTCACATCGTGCAATGGGGATGGAGTTCATGCAATTTAACATCATGTGGCCAAGATGTTGAATGTTCAGTTTAACATCTTATGGTGAAGATAATGCATCATATAGTTTATTATCATGTGATTAGGGAATTTGTATCATAGTTTAACATCTTTTCACTAGGATGTTGATTTAACATGAATAAATACTTTCTATTTAGGGTAATGGGATTTATAAAAAGGAGGCACAATGGACATCACTTCATATAAGAGCTCGCAAAAAAGGGTGATAATATTTGGCTCCAACTTTTACCTCAACCGATGGGCTCCAACAAGCATAGCCTGGTTTTTTCAAGGTTTATGGTGGTTCCTTATAGCATTTAAACTCTTTATTTTCACCCTCATTTTTATTGCCCATGTTTCATGAGAATCTTTAAGGGTGTAAGTATAATTTTTGGTCAAGTTTCCATTATGGGTTATTAACCTAACATAAGTTTGCGTCTCTTTCCTCATTCCCATCAGACCAGGGTTGTATTTTCAAGGATAAATATCTTGGAACAAATGTTGAAAATTTTCTAAGGTCATAATTAAAGGACCAAGATTTTGGGAAGCGTGTCCCATGAATGATCATGCAGTGAAAAAGAGAAGAAATATGACATGAAGAGAGGGCCAATAGGGGTTTCATGCCGCATGAGAAATCTCTAATAAAATTTTCAAATATTTTATGGTCATGATTCTGGGACCAAGAGTTGGAGAAGTGTTTCCAAGGAATTACTTTTAAATGAAAAATATTAGAAACCTGACATGAAGAGAGGTCCAATGGGGGTTTTTTGCCTCCTTAGAAATTTCCAAGATAATTGACACATAGTTTAAGGTCATGATTCTTGGACCACAGATCCTTGTTAAGGTTGTACAGTTTAGACCAAAAGGTAAAAAATAGTTTAAGGTCATAATGTTTGGACCCAAGATTGGTTAATTTCCCAAAAGAGTGTGTGTGTAATAGAAGAGTGGTAACCCAATGTAAATAGAGGGCCATGGAGGCCCGACAACACGTGAAACATTCTTACGGAATCTCACACTAAGTATTAAAGTCAATATTCTTTGACTTGGGATCCTAGTTTAAGTTCATATTTTTCGAACTAAAATTGTAGTATTCCATTTAAGGAGAACCTTTGCATCTCAACCTTTCTTAGGAAAATCCATTAATAACTTCTAATCTCACATGATTCATTATTTTTTAGAGAAACAAGTAGAGATCATGAAGTTCGAAATTTTACATTGGAGAGCACAATAAGTGAAAAAATAAGGCTACCTGAGGAATTCCCAACAATACCGACTTACTTGGTCATCATACATGAGTGCAATGTAGTACAAAAAATGGGGTTTTGAGATCCCCAGAAGAGAAAGGTGATGTGTAAGGAAGGTAAATCATGAATTCTAATACACGGGCCATGAAAGGGGGGTGATTGATGGGTGGAGAATGAATTCTAACCCGATATAAAACATAGGTTGCACAACCAAACCAATCAAAGATAGGGCAGGAAAATGGGTGATTGACCATTGAATATATTCAAAACATGGGAACTATCATGTGTTACTAGGAATCCTTCAAAGAATGTTCCCAAGATGATTGGTTGGACCATGTGGATGGGGCCCATTATTGTTAGGGGGTTTCATCAGTTTGGTAAGATGATTAGTATCCAAATTGAAGGATGTATGAAGTGTGAGTGTGGAAGTGGGGAGTTTCTTGGGACAATTTTAGTGCCTTGGGATTTATCCCGCCATGTGCTCGAACACGCTAGATGGACATACCATCAGGAAAAGAACAAATTTGACATTGAAGGGTAAGAGTTGGGAATGATTTGGTGGTGGGACTTAGCCCATGATATGTGATCTGAGTTTCACTATGTATCTTTTGGGTTAGGAATCAAGACACTCATAGTTCTAGAACATGGCGTAGTGGGAGATTGGTGTTGGAAGGGGTCAGTCCACTCGAGCAAGGATGCGATAAAAAAGATAAGGGGGCATTGGTTTACCGAGACACTATATTTGAACCAAACTATGAATATAAGTGGATACATGGGGCTAGATAAAAATATTTTAAGGTTATAATTCTTGGATCTAAAGTGATGTAGGTATGTTGAGGATATTAGGGTGGTGAAAAAGAGTTAAAACATAACGTGAAGAAGGGTCCAAGGCAGCCCTTCACCACAGAAATCAATCTTGAAACTAGATTCCCACCATTTATGGTCATGAGTCTTAGAACCATAGGGGTAGGGGATTATAAAAATAAGTTGGTGATGTGGTTATGCCAGTGATGTTGTATCCAAAAATCTATATGTATCTCGTCAAGCATAGTAATCAAGCCATACATATTTCTAGAACATGGTGTGATGGGAGACCGATGATGGTAGGGTTCTGTGCACTCTGATGTGGAAAATGGATCATCTAATGGTCATCATATGAGGCATTTTATGTTCATTACATAGGATAATGCTAGAGTTTAATTTCACGTGTTGAGGATTTTGTTGTTTTGTCATCCCATATTTTTTTATGATGCATCCTATATTCATCACATAGGTTAAAGTTACAAGTTAACATAATGTGTTGAGGATGTTTTTTTTTCATCCCATATTTTTCATATGTGGCATCCAATGTTAATCAGATAGGGTAATTCTATATTTTAATGTCATCTATTAAAGATGTTGGTTTTGGTCATCCCATATTTTTCATATAAGACATCCTGTGTTCATCACATTGAGTAAGTCTATAGTTTAACATCAAGTTCTAAAGATGTTGGTTTTTCTAATCCCATATTTTTCATATGAGGCATCATATATTCATAAAAAAGGGTAGGGATAATGTTTAACATCACATTCTATAGAATTTTATTTTGGTATTACCATATTTTTCATATGAGGCATACTTTGTTCTTGACGTAGGATAAAGCCGTAGTTTAACATCATGTTCTAAGGACATTTGATTTTTTAACCAATATTTGTCATACAAGGAATCATATGTTGATTTCATTGGGTAAGACTACAATTCAACGTCATGTGATAATGATGTTGGTTTTGGTCATTCCATATTTTTCAGATGAGGCATCACATGTTCATTGTATAGGGTAGGGATATAGTTTAATGTTGTGTCCTAAGAATGTTGGTTTTGTTCATACCATTTTAGTTATATGAGGAATACTATTCTCATGGTATAGGGTAAGGATATATATTAAAATCTTGTGCTGAGGATGTCTTAATTTTTTGTTTAAATTCGTACAACTTGGACTATGGTTGTTGTTAGTTTAAATTCATGGAGTTTGGACCATGGGGAAGCTACTAGTTTATGGTTGTAGAGCTTGAACCATGGTGGATCATGCATAATACCTATCAAGGAACCTATATTTAGTGGGAGGAATAATGTTCTCCCTAATCATGGTGATCAATGAGTAAGAACTATTGATATAGACCTTATAAATAATGTATGGTTCTTCGCATTTGGGTTCCAGATTTGGGGAATTTCTACTGGGTATCATTGATGTTATCAAGGAAAATACCATGTCACCTGAAGGAAGGATTAGAGGTGAACCTTCTTGTTGAATTTTCATGCTACCCTATTTTGGTGCCTCTCTAAGTTATGTGATTCCTAAGCATGTTTTACTAAAGAGATTCCAAATTAACTAGAAAGACTTATTCTATTTTATCTAGAATCTATTAGCTATAAATGGATATTTAGAGTGATGGAAACTGAACCTCAATTGGTAAGACTTCCTATATTCCCTACACTGTGTAATATGGGGTTTCTTGGGTCAAATTTTGAGTTGTTTTTCGATAGTCGTAGAGGCAATTGGGGAGTTTATCGGGATAACTATTTTTGTTCTAAGCCACCATCTTCTATGGGATATTAGAGAAGGTTTTTTTTAAATTATTATATCTCTCAATTCTCATGTGCATGGTATTAGGAAGTGTGGTTAGACTAGATATTTAACTTGGCGTACGATTTCATCAGATCAACAGCCTAAAAGTTAGTTCCTTTTTCTATGAGAATAGAGTGAGGAAACCCAAACTGATGAATGATGTGTTGGTTAAAAAAATAGATCACAGACTAGGATTTAAATTCTTTGTGGGGAACTGTTTCTACCCACCTTGAGAAGAAGTCTATTATAGTTAGAATAAATATGTACTATTGAGTGTTTACTGGGGGTTATGGAACCACAACACCGAGTCCCCAAACTGTAACGGTCCAAGAATATCTGGTAGTATGGGGAAGCTCCAGTGGTTAATGAACAAAGTTAGCATGTATTTGGCATGCATGAAAACTTTTTCTAAACTCAATGTAGTCCTAAACCATGAAGAGACATAAGTAACCCATCCTTTGAATTTAGTGGAAGAGTTTCAATACTTCTTGATTTGATCCAAATTATTCGGAATGGACCAATTTCATGGCATGAGGTATTTCATTCTCTTAGATACATTGGATAATAATTTAATCAAAACCATTCATGTAGTGAATCTTATTGAGGTTTAGGCCACTCTAGAGGGAGAACTATGATTCACGATAGCTAATTCTCTCATGCTCAGCCAAATTTGTTAGGAGAATTCTGTGATTGAAAAACTCAACAAAGGGAGTCATCCAAATAGTCATTTCCTAAACTGTAGAAAAACATTTAAAGTACCTATAGTAGTAGTATCAGTGACCAGCTAATATAATTTTTTGGTTTCCATCATCTAGTTTGGAGGGGGTGATAACCCTACGATGTTTCGTATAAATGACCAATTCATCCCAGTTGGGATTTTCAAGGGGTGTATCCAGGATTTCCAAAGTATCAGATCATTCATTTTATGACCAGGGAGCATGGGTCTCCATTGGATAAGAAGGATAATGGTCTATTAGTTGATGTGTCTATTCCAATAAATGCCCAAGTTCTAATTTTCTGACGATGTAGTCATATTTTATCGACTTTATTACTATATCAAAGTTTCATTTAACATAAAAATAAGGGAATAAATCTCAAGGGACAACTCAAGACTAGTAATAAGTTCATGATAATCCACCTCATTTCTAGTGGATCCTTCTGACAATATGAATTAGTATAGTAGGATAGCTCTTTCAGGAGTGATGGAGACAATCCTCATGCCTACTATTTTGAGCTTGGGGTCATTAGGCCTTCTACAGGTTGGACTCCGAGAGTCACCATCAAACTGAATATTCCAACAAGGCATAACATGATCTAATACGATAATGTTGTAATATATGAAATAAACATACATGGGAAGTTCCTCACGGACCAGATACACAACCAAGAAATCAATCAGAGTCTATCCCTTTACAGATTTATATGTGATGAACATGATGTCAAACTACAAAAGTATTACTAACCAGTGTTCTAATTAACCTATCATCATAGGGTGGATGAGACTATATTTCAGTTGGTCAATATGAGACACAAAATGTATCTCATAGTGTTGTAGGAAATTCTATAACCTCTACACTATGAAGAACATTTGAAGAAAACTATTCTCAAAAGGAGAGTATCAGGTATCCACATCGAGGATAATGCGTTTGATATGATATAGGTATTTTACCCTACCATAATTGTTTTTCAAGGCTATAATAGAACCAAGTGATCATTGTATAGTGATCTGGTAGAAGACTAGAGGATTTCCTTGGATAGTTGGCATTAGAATCATAGGATTCATTAGATACTTCTTAATATCCTAAAAGGTAGTCTAATAGTTCACATACCACTGGTAAAAAATGTATTTTTTATAAACATTGAGAAGGGATTACACTTGCTATCTATATTTTCAAAAAATTGTAAAATATTGGCTAAGTGGCCTTGGAGGACTTACAACTCCCAAAGGTTGTGTAGGGGAGGAATTTGGTTGATAGCCTTGATTTTCTCAGGATCAATCTCAATTCCTCTATATTTGATGATGAAGTTGAGAAAAGTACTAGAGGTAACCCTGAATACACACTTCAAAGGATTCATAATGGAGGAAGCTGAATAATTTCTTAGGATATTTGAGATGGTACTGGAACTGTTGAGAATTGACCACTAAATACTCCATTTAACATTATACCAATGTATCAATGAGGAGTTTGATTATATGGTGTTTTACCCATTACTAAGTGGACCCATAATTCCTCAAATTTAAAGGAATCATGTGGTAAAAAAATTACCTTAGGGTTCCCTGAAGGTAGTGGCCTCCTCATTCACAAGGTCCATATGGATCTGATTATACCCCAAATATATATCCATGAATCATAGGGATTGGAAACCTATTGTAGAATTAATCAATATTTCTATCACCAAAAGGGGAAATTTATCCTTCAGACAATGGAGGATGAGTTCTCGAAAGTCAATACATACTATGATATGCCCATTCTTCTTCTAGACTAGGAAAATGTTGAACAACCACTTGGGGTACTAGAATTATCTAATGAAGTTTAACTTAATAAGCTTAAAAACTTAGGCCTCAACCATTACACTGTGGGAAGGGTTCATTTTTTGGGTGGTAGTTTTAACCCCCAATGACTCACTAGGATGCCTATAAATTTTGTGATTGGGTCCTTGTATGTCACTATAGATTCAAGTGAACACATCATTGTTCTATTTAAGGAAGTCCACATACTATAATTTTACCTCTGAAAAAGTAGTTGTGATAATACGTTTTAGTTTCAGATCTTAGTTAGTGTCGAGGTTATCCGGATTCAAGACATACACAGTGGAAGAGACTCCATTTATAAATAAAGTAAGGGACCTTCTAAATACTCCTCATCTTCCAAGATATTACGTTCATAGGGAGGTAGTAACTCTCTTGAGATTATAGATCGAGGGAAAACATCATAACTTGATACAATGGAGGAGTCTTCAACGTAGATCTTTTTCTCCTTGGAGATAACATCAATGAAGGATGATTAACTAATACTGTATGGTTTCTGATTGTGATATATTCTATTAATATCAAATAAATTATGATGGGTTGACTTACATCAACATATCCCCTCTCTGTGGAACATGTAGAAATATCATGGATCAGTGGCCATAAGGAGAACTTCATAATACTTTACATGGGTATGGTCATTCAGTATTGGTCAGGAATGTATAGTGTTTACGTATGAGGTAATCTATGAGCACTCATTCTTGGGTACTATAAAACAACCTCCTAGGCCCGATTTCAAGGGTTCCAACCAATGGATTGGGATAATGAATCTATCTTCCATATTTATCAAAGGATCTACTATAGTGGTCATCAGATCAATTGGGGAGTTAATATGCTCAACCCCATCAATATAGGGTTGTTTTCCATACATTTAATAGCAATTGGAATCTATATTTAAGGCTTCACAAGAGTTGAAGGGAGAAGCATCACCCTGGAGTACCCCTACTTGACCTTCACGCGAGTATTTGGGGGGCACTGGTGCTAGGAAGAGGGGAAAATTTCATAAAAATGAAGCTAGGGCCTTATCCGTAATAATTTTAGGCTATATCCTATGGGAATATAATAAATTCATTTATTATTACCTGACCACCAGATAGGGTGTTTAGCCCAATATTTCCATGCAGCTTCTACTCACTATTATCATACCCTTGAATTGGTAGGTTAGAGGGGATCATGTACTCTTATGTGAGCCCTAACTTATGAAGTATTTGATTCTTGATGAGATTGATCCTAGAGTAGTTATCCACTAGGAAATTGTTTATTTCAACACTATTTAATTTTTTAGTGATATACATTAGGTGTATATTACACTGAATTGAAGCACCCTCATATTATTTGGAAAATGAAATGATGGGATGAAAGTACTCTCATGTATCTTCTTCTACATAATAGGATTCAAAAGTTGTTACCACTATCTCAAACTAAAGGGAGATCCTCAAGGATTATATATAGGCCTCACAAATCTTATTTGAAATGAGGAGCATCTCAAGAATTGAGAGACTCACTTGTATGCTGGAAAGTTTCTTTATCAAATCATATTTTAGGATGAAGGGAATGTTTTGGCCAGTAGGGGTTCATTAATTAATATGGAACATATAAGCTTTAATTGGATGCGGTTTTGGGGCCTACCTAGTTCTAATTTACTCTATTATTGGTATGTTGGCTTACTCTGAACACCTAATAATTAGGCACTAGATGGCTAAGGTCGGGCCCTGGTTGGATGCAACTAATCACAGTGTGGTTGAAAACAAGTCATACGGTCTAATAATACAATCATATATGAAGGAATGTTCGAAATAGTGGACTAGGAAGGGTTTTATTTCTAAATAATAATTGATTCCTTATGTTCGGTATCAGTTGTATGAATATCCTGATTTGAAGTGCTAGCCTACACATTCGTCAGGCTAGAAACACTAGCCTGGAAATTTTATCTGCCAGCATGCCCCCTATATATTCTTCAATGGTGCTAGCCAGAGGATCCTGATGCATTCTTGTAACACCCTGACCAACACTAGTGACTTTAATGGATATCATGTAGAATGAATCAAATCGCACCGTGGAGACGATAGACCATACATACGCACGAGCGATGATATCATTCTTTTAATTATGAAATGGTTTCAATGTGGATGGTATATATATTCTTACAGAATAAATACCTTGTAAAAATAATCATATATAGTTATTATTTCCATCATTATACCCATCTAAGTCATGTATTGGTGAAAAACAGATTACACCATAGCGTGGAGACGGTAAGATGTACGTATGCATGCATGGTGTTTTTATTTTTCATAGGATGGATAGAAGGTGGAATATGGCTATTTCATAATCCTAATAAAATCTCAGTATACAAGTGATAATGGATTCATTAATTTATAATGGAAAAAACTCACAATGAGGAAGTAGAAGAAGAAATAATTTGAAAGAATCGGTAGAAGAGATTACCTCTTCTTCGACGAGCTCCCTCTAGATCTCCTCTTAAAGGTAGTAGAATTGGACTTTTGAGAAGACCAGAACTTTTAAAATGTGAATAAGAAGTTTATAAGAAAAATGGGTAGGGTATGGATGAGATTTAAGGATAAAAATGAATTGAAATTATGAGGGAGGATGTACTGTTTTATAATTGAGTTGAGGGGAACATTTGGAATCTCCAAAAATAATAATTTATAATAATATCAAACCACATAAAAAACCTCCAAAATGTCATAGTTTCAAAGATAAGATGAGATAATGTTGTAATATCATCAACCAATAAATTTTGGACAAGTTGTTATGTCAATTTAAACCTTATCATTTTAATTTAACACTGAGTTATTCTATTTCATTTTAACTAGGGTAACAATTATTTAAATATTAAAAGGGTAAAATATTTTCTTATTTGATGTAAATTAAATAATAAAAAAATAATTTGTATCATTTTAGAACATATAATAAATTTTATATATGTTTAAAAATGTTTTAATATTTTTAAATAATTTAATAAAACATTTTTTTAACAAAACAACAATAGTTCCAATTTTGAAACTATTCAATTATTGGATTTTTAAAAATATCAAGATAAGATGTTATACTTGAAAAAAAATATTATATCCCTAAGGGGTATAATTCATATAGATACATATTAATTATCTCAAAAAATATTTATTTAAATATATTTAATACCATTAATTTGATATTTTCTTTAATAAAATAATTAGTATATCAGTATTGTGTAATTATTTAATACACTTATTTGTTTGGTAAAAATTAAAAATAAAATAATATGATGAAGGTAAATATACTAGATTTCAGTAAAAACTTTTAGTCAAATATATCTTCTAGAAAATAAATTATTAAAAATGTTATATTTTTTAAAATATGAATGTGACAAGTTTAACACCACTTTAAATAAAAAAATATAAGTGTCATAATATCTTCTATAAGTCTCAAAATGGTCCATAACTCCACCCTTTAATTATTATGGTCAATATATAATCAAAACATAAGATTTAGTCATGTTTTTTTTTGACTTTTAATTGTTATTATCACTTTAATAAAAATTATTTTATTGATATTTCATTAATTAAATATTTTTTGTATCATTAATAATTAAACCTTTAAGGTCATTATTTATTTTCTAAAAATTAAAAATAAATTACCATGATAGATAAAAACATTTTATCTTTCTTATGTGTATTTATAGTATATTTAAACATATGTATAAACTTATTTTAAAAATCATATGTTATTTAAAATATGAATATGACATATTTAAATTTTTATTAAATAAAATATTATACATACCCTAATATCTCCCAAATATCCCCAAAAAGTCAAAAATAAATTTATATTAATTTTTTTATTAAGATGAAAATTACCATTTAAATTCATTGATACCACCCATTTGTCTGTATATGGACACATAATAGATATTAAAGACAAAGAAAATTAAACTTTGTGTCTTTCTTTGATTTAAATATTATTTAAGTCATTTTCATGAACAAGTATCCATTAAATGACATACTTTCAATCCTTAAGTTTAAGGGTTGAATTAAATCAATCAAATAAATTTTGTTCATTTTTTGGTCATTTTATAGTCATAATAAGTTTATTTTTTAACGTAATTACCTAGTTTACCCTTTACCACGGTAACAAAATATACCACAGTTACTATTCATATTAGTCAAAAATTAAAGGGACATACTTACCAAATTTGGACCTTATGAATACAATTTTTTCATTCATTTTTCAAAAATAAAAACATAGAAGTTATAGAATTAAAAATATAATAAAACTAATAAAATTTTATGAAAAATTGTTTTTTAAAAAATTCCCCTTTTTAAATGGAATTTTTTTTATAATAAAGTCATGTATAAAATAATTTTCAAAATCCATAATTGGATAAAAATGACCTCATTAAAATTTAAAACTAATTGAAAACATAATTTTACTATGTAAGGACTTTAAAAGAATATTATATTTTTAATAAAAATTAGCATTTTAATTATTCATAAAAAAATTGTAACCATGGTAAATTTTGTTACCATGGTAAAGGGTAAATTAGGTAATTTAGGTTAAAAAAATAAAATTATAATGACTATAAAATGACCAAAAAATGAAAATAATTTATTTGATTAATGGAATTCAACTATTAACACTTAAGGATCGAAAATTATTTCATTTAATGAAAACTTATCTATGAAAATTACTTAAATAATATTTCAATAAAATAAAGACACAATGTATCATTTTCATTTTCATTGAAATATATTATGTGTCCAAATATTGAAAAATGGGTGGTATCAATGAATGTAAATGGCACTTTTAAACTAAATAAACATATTTTTGACGTTTCTGGGACATTTGGGAGATATTATTGTATTTATAATATTTTATTTAATGAAAATTTAAAAAATGTCATATTCATGTTTTAAATAATATATTATTTTTAAAATAATTTTATACGTAAGCTTAATTTGACTATAAATAGTCATTTGAAAGCTAAAATGTTTTTATTTATCATGGTAATTTATTTATAATATCAAGAAAATAAATAATTACCTTAAAGGTTTATATATTGATGATGTGGAAATCTTTTAATTGATGAAAAATGAATAAAATAATTTTTATTAAGATGATACTAACCCTTAAAAGTAAAAAACACTTGAAAATATATTATTGGTCGAGTATATCTTTACCATAATCATCCAAGGGTAGTGTTATGGACCATATAGAGCATTATAGAAGACATTATGACACTTATATTATTTTATTTAAAGTGGTGTTAAACTTGTCACATTCATATTTTAATAAATATAATGTTTTTAATGGGTGAATTTACAAAATATATATTCAACTAAAAGTATTATAATGAAATATATTAGATTTATCTTCATCTTAATATTTTATATTTAATATTTACCCAAAAAATAATTATATTAAATAATTACAAAATAATGAGGTAGTAATTATTTTATTAATGGAAACATCAAATTAATGTTATTTAAAATATTATAATAAATATAATTTAAGATAATTTATGTGTAAAATTAATTTTATAGATTACCAAGACCACTTATGGATATAATAAAATATTGTTTTTTGAGGATAACATCTTATCTTTATATCTTTAAAAATCAAATAATTGAATAGTTTTAAAATTGACACCATTGTTGTTTTGTCAAAATAATGTTTCATTAAATTATTTAAAAATAATAAAACATTTTTAAAAATATATAAAAATTATTATATGGTCTATAATGATCGAAATTAGTTATTTATAATTTACTTTACATCAAATAAGTAAATATTTTACCCATTTAGTAATAAAATAATTGTTTCCCAAGCTAAAATAAAATAGAATAACAAAGTATTAAATTAAAATGATATGGTTTATATTAACATAAAAACTTTTCCAAAATTTATTGTTTGATGAGATTATGACATTATATCATCTCATCTTCAAAACTATTCCATTTTAGGGTTTTTTTGATGTGGTTTTATATTATTATAAATTCATATTTTTGGAGATCCCAAATGTGCCCTTCACCACAATTATAATAGGGCACATCCTCCCTCACAATTTCAATTAAATTTTTTCCTTCAAGATTGGACATCCCCTAACCATTTTCCTTTTTGACATAGTCAAATTCTTGAGGTTCTAGTCTTCTCAAAAGATCAAATATAGTTTCTTTAAGAGGATATATAGAGGGACTTTTATTTGAAGTTTATTTTCAAATAAATTATTTTATTTTAAAATTACATGGAATTTTGAGATAAGAAAAAGTTTGTGAAAAAGAAAGGATATTTTCATCAAGAATTATTTTAAAGTTTTATTTAAAATTATTTTCTATTTAAGATGGAATTATTTAATAGGGTTATGTTTCAGGTATAATATCTTTATTGTTCATATGATTTGATTACATTTTTTATGGAATTATATTTAAGAAATCAATTTTTTTTACATTGACTATGTTATTATATAATGTTGTTTAAAAAACCCATTTTATTCCTTAGGTTATGATAAATGATTTATGTTATTATGGACTATATAATAATGATTTCATTATGAGATGGGTGAGACCTATATCTCCCTCCAATGTATTGGGTAAAGATTAATATCTCATGAGATAGACATGAATGGAACGACAAGTTAATCCAGTTCATTAAAATAGGGCTGAAATGATAGGTAAATAAAATTCTATAATATATGGCTAGAATGAGGAGTGAAATTGGTTCATTCATGGGTTTTTTACACTATGATAGTCTTGGAAATGAGCCTTGGATAATATGGAAATGTTTTTCTATGCTTTTGTGTTTTCCATAATTCTATGATTTATGACAATTCTATTTTATCATGGTTCATGTTAATTTTTTATTTATTCCTTATAAACTACCAAGATTTATTTCACGACTCAAGATGTTTATATTCAATATTTATGTTCATGTTTTCATATTCATATGTTTATGTTTTGTTTGATGTTCTCCATGTTTATTCTTTCTTAGGATTTGAGATCACCCTTTTTATGTTTTCTTTTCCCTAGGATATAAATAAAGGTTTTAGGTAGGAAAACAAAAGGGGAATATCCTTATGGGCGATGTAGGAAAAAAATGGGAAGATATTTATGGGAGATGTAGAAGATCTTTCACCAAGTTAAGAGAATGTGTTCCCAGTTTACAAATATTATAAGCTAATATGGTCTCTGGGAATCTATTTTTTAAGGTATTAATTATTCCACAAAGTAATGTAATGTCTATATATGCCAATATTTGAGTCTTTACAATTGGTATTAGAGTGAAGGTTTAGTTAACCTTTGTAAACTAGGATGAGAAAACTTTAGCAAGATCCCTAGAGATAGTTCTAGTGTAAGTCTAGGGATGTCTTAAAGAAAATTATAATTATAGGTTAAAGTCCTAGAATTTTGGTAATGATCATGGATAACATATGATTAAACCTAAGATGTTATAGATTTAATGTACATTCCTTTTTTTTTTCTAGTATGATTATTGTCTCTCACAGTATTTTTTGGGTATTAGAAAATGGCTTGAAACAATAGGATTCTTGTTATTAGATAATATGATAGAAAATGAAATAATATTCTTCATTATAAACTAAATGAAGTGGGAGTTGGAAGATGAAACATCATTATAATGCATAATCAGAAATATTATAATATGATCAATAATCTCAACTTTGGTGAGTTTCCTTACCCACCTAATAATATAAATATGGAGTTTCATGGAAATTAGAGAGGAAATAAAGTTCAAATTTACTCATGTAAATCATGTGGGAAGAGGCATCAAAGAGTATTTTTAAAAGGAACTAGAAGATGTTTTGGGTGTTGAAAAGAAAGAAACAAAGCCAGTAATTGCAAAGTAAAATTTCCAGTTAACACAAAGGACAAGGGTAATGGTATTTCTAAGACATCAATGATGGTTAAATGATTTAAATGTGGAATGTATGGGTATTATGAAAATATATTACCTATGGAAAAATATCATTAAGGGAATAATCATGGTTGTATGGGTTATATTTATTTTTTAGATGATGAAGAGACTACGAATTACTTGTGAGATGAAATAAGTGTTAAGGAATAAAATGATGAAGCTTGGTCAATGATTTAAAAAGATAGTGACTTGATTTCATGTTTATCAAGAATAATTTTGTCTAAGAAATTTTATGGTATTATGGAATAAAGAAACCTCTAAGGATTTTTATCCTATTGTTTTTACTTATTTATTTGAAAGTATATTCTGAATGGTATTGGTATCCTTGAAAATAGATTATGGTAATAAGTCGAAAAAAACATGATTAAGGGAAGGATAACACTTAATATGAGAATGATGATGATATGTTGGTTATGAATAAGTAAATTGTATGGTAATGATTTATTTATAACTGATTAAGCATTTTTTGAAAAGTAGTTTATGCATTCAGGGATGAAGTTTACAGTTTTTTGGAATTTAGAATAAGAAAACATATATTTTTTCAATATATATATATATATGGTAATTAAGGTTATTATCAAGATAATACACAATGAAGGTGTTAATATGTTTGGAATGTGACCAACAATAGATACTATATAATATATGGGGGATAAATGTTAATAAGAGTTACTGAACCTTTTTCTATAGTTTTGGATTTTTAGCTTTCATAAGGATTTGAAGGTTATCAATTTATGTAAAGTTTAAGTTAAAAATCAGATGAAGTTTGTCAGAATAAAGTATTATCTCATCATTGGAAGACTTTTATATATGATTACTTATGATAACCTTTTTTTATGATAAAGACAGATGGAATGACTTATCATTATATTTATGGATCACATGCTCTAATAACACTTCATGATTGAAAAATTCAACTTCATTTCTATGAATAAGAGGTGAAGTAAAAATTGTTAAAGGCACGAAAAATGGTGAGACTGTATTGAAATTATGTAAGTATTTCTTCTCATGTTCTTCAACTTTAGGGAAAGGATCTTCAAAAATGTTATCCTAGAACCTTCTTATCCGATGAATCAAATGTCCCCTTAAGTCATCAATGATTTATTTCCTTGTTCTCTATCACTCTCTATCAATACTTGATAATAGGATTTCTATTACATATCCATGATTTCACTGCTCACCTATGTTCTCCTATGCAGAACCCCATTTATGAGTTACTTTGGGTAATCGTTCTATTTCTAACTTTCCTGTTTAAAATGATGTTTCTGTATTAATTTTTATAATGTGGGTTTCTATAAAAGAAAATTTCAAGTAATAGTCCTTTTATAGCCTAAACAAATTTCGAGGGTGGAATTAATTTTAGGGGGTTTAGTGTAACACCCCGATTTTTTAATGCGATAAATTTTCTTCTTTTTGTCGATGTCATATGTTGTACGGTACACCAAGATAAGCTTATGCTATAAGCAACACCAGCTAAGCTTGTCGTATATATAGAACTATTCTTGTCTTACACACAAATTCTAGTTATTTTGACATAATTAATTTCATGCAAGACCAATTATAAGTGAACAACTAAGTATTATAACCTAGTCATTATAATTGGGAGTATGAATTGTCTTAACTTTCTTCTGAAAAACTATTTAAATGAAAATTAGCGAGTCTATAAAATAATAAAATAACTCTTGATGTATTTTTTAATGAAAAATATATGTAATATATTTAATATCATGTTTAATATTCATCTTATATGTTTTCTAGACATGTTATTAGAACAAATTAATTTTTTTGGATAAAATAAGTATTTTTTCAAAAAATAAAGTTTTTTTTTCGCATTTTGATGGTGCACCCATTTTAAATATTTTTTTGAAACTTTATTTTATTTAATTTGACAAATTAAAATTATACCTTTAATTTGGAATACAAAAAATTACATTGGATGATGTTTTTTCATTTTTCTGATAACTTTCATTTTTTGATGAATAGTGAAAATACTGATTTTTGTTGACAAATTTATTTTCTTTTAATGTCATTACATTATAAAATTATGTTTTGGATTAGTTTTAAATTTTAATTAGTTTATTTTTATACAATTATGGTTTTTGAAAAATAATATATACACGGATTTATTACCAAACCCTTCCCTTTAAAAAGGGTCATTTTTCCAAATAAGTGTTTTTCATGACATTTTATTGGTATTATTTTACATTTAATTCTGAAACATATATATTTTGAATTTTCAAAAATGAATGTAAAATTTGGATTCATTATGTCCAAATTTTTTAAGTAGGTCCCTTTTATTTATGACCAATATGAATATTAACCATAATAAATTTTGTTACCATTGTAAAGGGTAAATTAGGTAATTCAGGTTAAAAAAATAAAATTATAATGACTATCAAATGAAAAAAATGACAAATCTTAATTTTATTAATATAATTATACCCTTAACACTTAAGGATCTAATTTTTTTAATTTAATGGAAACTTTTTTATGAAAATAAATTAAAGAATATTTAAATCAAAGAAAGACACAAAATGTCATTTTCTTTATCTTTAATATCTATTATGTGTCCACATTTGAAAAATTGGGTTGTATAAATGAAATAAATGGAATGTTTGAAATTAATTAACATATTTCCCTAATATAAATTTATTTTTATGTTTTGTAGCCATTTGGGAGATATTATGATATTTATAATATTTTATTTAATGAAAATTTAAAGTGGTCACATTCATGTTTTAAATAATATATCATTTTAAAAACCATTTTATAAATAAGACAAATCTGAATATGAATACTAATATGAAATATAAATTTTTTTTTATCAAGGTAATTTATTTTTAATTTTTTGGAAAAACATAATTACCTTAGAGTTTTATATATTGATGATGCATAAATTATTAAATTGATGAAAAATCAACAAAATAATTTTTATTAAAATTATAATAGCAATTAAAAGTCACAAAAACTTGAAATAATATTATTTGTTGATTATATCTCGACCATAATCATCTAAGGGTAGATTTATGAACCATTTGGAGCTTTATGAAAGAGATTATGAAACTTATATTATTTTATTTATAGTGATGTTAAACTTGTCACATTCATATTTAAATAAATATAAAATTTTTAATGATTGATTTTCCATAAGATGTATTCAAATAAAAGTATTATAATGAAATATAGTAGATTTATCTACATCATATTATTTGTTTTTTAATTTTTATCCAACAAATAAGTATAATAAATAATTACACAATACTGATGTAATAATTGTTTTATTAATAAAAATATAAAATTAATGTTATTAAAAATATTAAAATAAATATACTTTGAGCTAATTAATATGTGAAATTAATTTTATAGATGACTTAGACCCATTATTAATATAATAAAATACTTTTTTTGAGAATAAAATCTTATCTTGATATTCTTAAAAATCTAAGAATTGAATAATGTCAAAATTAATACTATTATTGTTTTGTCAAAAAAATGTTTTATTAAATTATTTAAAAGTCCTAAAACAATTTAAAAAATATATAAAATTATTATGTGGTCTAATTTGATCTCAATTATTTATTTATGAATTAATTTACATCAAATCTGTAAATATTTTACCCTTTTAATATTGAAATTATTGTTACTCTAGTTAAAATGAAATAGAATAACTAAGTGTTAAATTGAAATGATAAAGTTTAAGTAGAAATAAAAACTTGTAAAAAATTTATTGTTTGATGAGGTAACATTCTTATCGCATATCTTCTTATAAATATTAAATTTTGGAGTTTTTTGGATGTAGTGTGATATTAATATAAATTAATATTTTTGGAGATTCTAAATGTGCCCTTCACCTCAATTATAAAAGGGAACATCCTCCCTCAAAATTTAAATTCACCATTTGCCTTTAATATTGGTAATCCCTTACAAATTTCCATTCTAAAATTTCTTAGTCACATTATATAGGTTATGTTATTCTCAAAATACCAACTCTAGTTCCTTTAAGAGGAGATCTAGAGGGAGCTTGTCAAAGAAGAGGTAATCTCCTCTACCGATTCTTTCAAATTATTTATTCTTCTACTTTTTCTTTGTGAGTTGTTTCAAGTAAAAATTAATTAATCCAGTATAAAATTTATAATTATATGTTATTAATATTATGTAACAACTATATTCCACCTTCTATCCATCCTATAAAAAATGAAGTCACCACATGTGCGTACGTACGACTTACCGTCTCTACACCACGATGTAATATGTTTTCACCACCACTTGACTTGGATGGGTATAATGATAGAAATAATAAATATATAAGATTATTATAAAAGGTTATTTATTATGGAAGAATATATATACCATCCACTTCGATACCATCTCCTAATTAAAGGAATGATATCATCGCTTGTGCGTATGTATGGCCTACCGTCTCCACGATGCGATGCAATTCATTCTACATGATATCCATTAAAACATGATTATATAAATGAATAGAATAAATAAATATTATATATATATTATGTTAATATTTTTTTAATGATATAAATATGACCTAATAATGATAACTAGAACTTATTTGACAAAACATTCATAATAAAATGAAGTAATTAATACCTGAATAACGAGTAATAATGAAATATTATTACCAAACAGATGATAATATGACCATATATATGATTACAATGACCAATATTCTAGAATAAGTCAATGAATTTTTTTAAATCATTATACACGTGGTTCATATACTTACAAAGGGTAGCGGACCTAAGGTAAGGGATAATCTCACAATCTTATTATTATTCGAGATTGTTTATATGTAAGTATTTACTAGGGTATATTTATCATCCACATACATGTTTCTAAAATATGTATCATTATTTCTATTCTTATACAATTTTTTAAAGTAAATTTACTCATTGGATAATTTTTATTATATTTTTTTGAATGTAATCTTTTGTCATTATTCTATACGAGGTACTTTTTGACTTTTCCATCAAAAGTACGAAGAGAATGTTTTTTAACTTATACAGAATGAAAGATTTGTTAAGTATTCACAACACCTTAGTTACATGAAGCATACTCTACAATATTTCAATTTTATTTTCAAATAAATTATTTTCTTTTCAAATTTCATGGAATTTTGAGAAAAGAAAATGTTTTTGAATAAGAAGGGATATTTTCCTCAAGAATTAATTTCAAATGTTTTATCAAAATAATTTTCCATCTAAGATGGAATTGTTTAATTAGGTTATGTTTCAAGTATTCTATCCTTATTTTTACTATAATTTGATTATGTTTTTTGTGGAATGATATTTATAAAATACATCTATTTTACATGGATTATGTTATGATGAAATGATTTGTAAGAAACCCATTTTATTCCTTGGGTTATGATGAATGATTTATGTTATTGTGGAATACATTAGAATGATTTAATTATGAGATGGGTGGGACCTATATATCCCTCTAATTCATTGGGTAAAGATTTATATCTCATGATATAGAAACGAATTGAATGGAAATTAAATCTTGTTTAGTAATATAGGGTTGAAACGACAAGTAAATCTAGTTTAGTAATACAGGGCTAGAATGAGGAGTGAACTTGGTTTAGTAATGGACTTTATCCACAATGATAGTCTTGGAAATGAGTCTTGGATAATATAGAATTTTTTTTAAATGCTTATTTATTTTCCACAATTCCATGTTTTATTCCAATTCTATTTTATCATGGTTCATGTTCATTTATGATTTCTTCCTTACAAACTACCTAGATTTATTTCATGACTCAAGACTTTGATATTCAACATTTGTGATCATGTTTTTACATTCTTATGTTTATTTTTTTTGATTTTATTCATGTTTAAACTTACTAGGAATTTGAGATCACCGCTTATATGTTTTCTTTTCCATAGTATATAAATAAAGGTTTTAGGTAGGAAAACTAAAAGGGAAGATCTTTATCGGAGATATTGAAGATCTTTCACCAAGTTAACAGAATGTGTTCCCATTTTCCAAAGAAACTATACTAATATGGTCTTTGGGAATTTATTTGTTTATCGTATTAAGTATTAAAAAAGGTAATTTAATATCCATGTATTCTTTATGGGATAGATTTTCCTTTTTTTCAATGTCTTATGTTGCACGCTACACCAAGATAAGCATGCGTTATACGCAACACTAGCTTAGCTTATGGTATAAAAAAATATATTCTTGTATTTCACACAATTTCATGTTATTTTTGTAGAATTAATTTCATGAAAGACCAATTATAAGTAAAAAACTAAATATTATAAGATAATCATTACAATAGTGGGTATGAATAGTGTTAAATTTCGTTTGAAAAACTATTTAAATTAAAATAAGGGAGTCTATAAAATAATAAAATCACTCTTGATAGATTTTATTAATGAAAAATATATTTAATATATAAAATATAATGTTTAAAATTCATATTATATGTTTTCTAGACACGTTATAAGAAAAAGTATATTTTTTAGATAAAAGAAGTAGTTTTTCAAAAAAAAATGCAGTTTTACCACCTTTTAATGGTACACCCATTTTAAATCTTGTTTCTAAAACATTATTATATTCAATTTTAAAAAATAAATTCTTCTTTTAATGTGTAATATAAAAAATTACTATTTTTTGGTTATTTTTTTGATAACTTTCATTTTTTATGAATAGTGAAAATATTGATTTTCTTTGAAAATATTTTTTTTCTTTTAAATTCATTTCATAGTAAAATTTTATTTTTGATTATTTTTAATTTTTAATTAATTAATTTTTATCTTTTTATGGTTTTCAAAAATTATTTTGTATAATAATTTATTATAAAAACATTTTCCATTTTAAAAGGGGCATTTTTCCAAAAAACTACTTTTTGTGAAATTTTATCATTTTTATTTTAAATTTAATTATAAAACTTCTATATTTTGAATTTTAAAAACTGAATGTCAAATTTGGATTCATGAGGTCCAGATTTGGTATGTAGGCCCATTTTATTTTTGACCAATATGAATAGTAACCGTGGTAAATTTTATTACCACGGAAAAATATAAAATTATATTGATTATAAAATGACTAAAAAATGTTTATTTTATTTTATTAATGTAATTCTACCCCTAACACTTAAGGATAAAAATTTTGTCATTTAATGGACACTTTTCTATAAAAATGACTTAAATAATATTTAAATCAAAGAAAGATACAACGTGCCATTTTCTTTGTCTTTAATATCTATTATGTGTCCACATATGGACAAATGGGTGGTATCAAAAAATATATATGATAATTTTCAACCTTATAAATATATTTCACTAATATATAAGTATTTTTTGATGTTTTAGGGCTACTTGGGAGATATTTTGGTATTTATAATATTTTATTAAACGAAAATTTAAAAATGACACATTCATTTTTTAAATAATATACGAGTTTTAAATTAATTTTATAACTAAAATAAATTTGATAATAAATACTCATATTAAATTTAATTTTTTATTTATCTTGATAATTTGTTTTGTAATTTTTAAGAAATAAATAATTATCGTAAAGGATTGTATATTGATAATGCAAAAATTATTTAATTGATGAAAAATCAATAAAATATTTTTTATTAAAATGATAACAACTATTAAAAGTCACAAACATTTTTCCACATATTATTGGTCGAGTATATCTCAACCATAATAATCCAAGGGTAGAGTTATTGACCATTTGGAGCCTTATAGAAGAAAATATGATACCTATATTATTTTATTTAAACTCATGTTAAACTTATCACATTCATATTTTAATAAATACAACATTTTCATGATTGATTTTATAAAATATATATTTGAATAAAAGTATTCAAATATAATCTAGTTGATTTAGCTTCATCATAGTAGTTTATTTTTAATTTTTACCCAACAAATATGTATATTAAATAGTTACACAATACTGATGTAGTAATTAATTTATTAATAGAAATATCAAATTAATGTTATTAAAAATATTAAAATAAATATAATTTGAGTTAAATAATATGCAGATTTAATTTTCTAGATGACCTTGACCCATTATAAATATAATAAAATATTTTTTTTGGGTATGAAATCTTATCTTGATATTTTTTAAAATCCAAGAATTAAATAGTGTCAAAATTCAAACTTTTATTGTTTTGTCAAAACATTATTTTTTTAATTTATTTAAAAATAATAAAACATTATTAAAAATATATAAAAATTATTATATAGTCTAAAATTATATAAATTATTTATTTATTATTTAATTAACATAAAATATGTATTTATTTTATCCTTATAGTATTGAAATAATTGTTACCCTAGTTTAAATGAAAAAAATAACTAAGTGTTAAATTAAAATGTTAAGATTTAAATTTACATAAAAACTTGTCAAATATTTATTTTTTTATGACATTATAACATTATCTCATATCATATTAGAAACTATGACAATTTTTAGGTTTTTTATGTGGTTTGATATTATACTAAATTAATATTTTTAGAGATTCCAAATGTGCTGCTCACCTCAAGTATAAAAGAGCACATCCTCCCTCACAATTTTAATTCACTTTTAGACTTCAAGATCACCCATCCCATACCCATTTCCCTTTTAAAATTCCCTAGTCACATTCTAGAGGTTCTGTTCTTCTAAAAATACCAACTCCAGTGCCTTTAAGAGGAGATCTAGAGGGAGCTCGTCGAATAAGAGGTAATCTCCTCTACTGATTATTTCCAATTATTTCATCTTCTACTTCCTATTTGTGATTTTTTCCATTATAAATTAACTAATCCAGTATCAAATTTATACTGATATGTTATTAATATTATGGAAAAACCATATTCCACCTTCTATCCATCCTACAAAAAATAAAATCACCACGCGTGCGTAAGTATGACTTACCGTCTCCACACCGTGGTGTAATATATTTTTCACCACCACTTGACTTGGATGGTTATAATTATGGAAATAATAAATACATATTATTTTTATAACAAGTTACTTATTATAGAACAATATATATACCATCCACTTTGATATTATTTCTTAATTAAAGGAATGATATCATCGCTCGTGTGTACGTACATCCTACCATCTCCATGATGCGATGAGATTCATTCTATATGATATCCATTAAGGGTTAAAGTATAGTAATACAATAATTATTTTCATTTTTTGTTTGTTTTATAGTTATTATAATTTTATTGTTATAAACTAAATTACCTAATTTACCCTTTACTATGGTAACAAAATTTACCATGGTTACTGTTCATATTGGTAAAATATAAGGGGTCATACTTACCAAATTTAGACCTCCTAAATCAAAATTTTACATTAATTTTTCAAAAATCAAAATATAAATGTTTCAGAATAAAATTTAAAATAAAATCGATAAAATGTCACGAAAAGCATTTTTTTTGGAAAAATGCCCCTTTTTAAATGGAAATTGTTTTAATAATAAATTCATGTATAAAATAATTTTCAAATACCATAATTGGATAAAAAAAAACTAATTAAAATTTAAAACTAATCCAAAACATAATTTTACTATTTAATGACTTTAAAAGAAAAAAAATTTCAATAAAAATCAGTATTTTCAATATTCATCAAAAAGTGAAACATATCATGAAAATACTAAAAAATCAACCAAAGTAAATTTTTATATTCCTCATTAAAATAATAATTTTATCTTGTCAAATTAAATACAGAAAAGTTTCATAAAATATATTTAAAATCGGTGCGCAATCAAAAGGGGACAAAACTGCATTTTTTTTTGAAAAAAAATTATTATTTTATCGAAAAAAGTAAATTTGTTCTTTTAACATTTCTAGAAAATATATAATATTTATTTTAAAAATTAGATTGAATATATTATATATATTTTTAATTAATAAATCCATCAAGAGTGATTTTATTATTTTATAGACTCACTTATTTGAATTTAAATAGTTTTTCAGAAGAACATTAATACTATTCATACCCACCGTTATAATGAATAGGTTATAATATTTAGTTATTCACTTATACTCAGTCTTTTTTGAAATTAATTATATCAAAAGAACTTGGAATTGTTTGTATGACAAGCAAAGAGTTGTGTATACTACAATCTAAGCCGATGTTGCGTATAGCACAAGCCTATCATGGTGTAACATACAACATAAGACATTTAAAAAAAGAAAATATATCTCATAAAAATATTGAGGTTTTACATTCTACCATGCTTAAAATGAATTTCTCCCTCAAAATTCATCTATGCTATAAAAGGATTATTATTTGAAATTTTATTTCATAAAAACCCACACCATAAAAAGGAATAAGAAAACATCATTTTACAAAAGGAAAGTGATAAATAGAACCGTTACCCAAAGAAACTCATCAATGGGGTTCCACATAGGTGAACATAGGTGAGAAGTGAAAACATGGATATGGAAGATAAATATAACTATCAAGTTCTGATGAAGGGTGATAGGGAACAAGTCTATAAATCCACAATGATATAAGGGGCCATTTGGTTTTTCGGATAAAAATAAACTAGGATAACATTTTTGGTTTTTAAGATGCTTTTCCTAATGTTTAAGAACATGAGAAGAAATAATTACTTGATTTTAATAAAATATCACAATTTTTCATGCCTTTAACAATTTCCACATCATCTCTTATTCAAAGAAATGAAGTTGAATTTTTTAATCTTAAAGTGTTAGCAGATCATGTGATCCATAAATAGAATGATAAGTCATTCCATATGTCTGTATAAAAAAAATTTTACAACATGTAATAAAATATTAAAGAATACCAATGGAGTGATAATACTTTATTTTAAACAACTTCATCCAATGTTTAACTTAAAATTTTCATAAATTTATAACCTTGAAATCCTTTTAAAAGGCTGAAAATCCAAAACTATAGAAAAAGGCTCACTAACTTGGATGATCATTTACCCCCATATATCATAAGTTATCTCTTCTTAGTCACATTCCAAACATGTTAACACCTTCATCATGTATTTTCTTGATAATAACCTGAATTAAAATATATCCAGATTTAAAACATTAATGTTTTCATATTCTTAATTCCAAAAAACTATAAACTTCACCCGTGATAGAAAAAACCACTTTTCAATAAATCCTTAATCAGTTCTAGAGAAATCATTACCATCCAACATAATTATTAATAACCAACATATCATAAACATGCTCATATTAAGGGTTATACTTCCCTTAATCATGTATTTTTTAACTTATTACCCCAATAAATTTTCATGGTTACCATTACCATTCATCATATACTTTCAAATACCTATGGAAAAAACAATTGTATAATAATAATTTGAGGTTTCTTTATTACATAATACCATATAATTACTTATACCAAATTATTCTTGATAAAACTTAATTTATTTCACTATTTTCTAAATTTATTGACCAAGATTCATCAATTTATTCCTTAATACTTATTTTATCTATTGTGTTGTTCGTAGTCTCTTCATCATTTAAAACATAAACACTACTCATATGACCACAATGATTCTCTTCATGAGATTTTCCCATAGGGAATATATTTTTATAATGCCCATAAATTCCACATTTAAAACATTTAACCATCGTTGATGTATTAGTAATACCATTATATTTATCATTTGTGTTAAATAAACCTTTTCATTTAAAATTACTAGTTTTTTAGTTCTTTTCCACAGCCAAAAAATCTTTCATTTCCTTTGAAATATTCTCCTTGATACCTCTTCTCACAGGATTTATATAAGTAAAATTGAACTTTTTTCCCTCTGTGATAACCATGAAACTCCATCATTAACTTATAGGGGGGTTAGAAAACAAACCAAAGTTGAGATTACTGATCATATTTTGAGCCTAATGATTAGGTATAATAATGATGTTTAACCTTCCAAATCCAACTTCATTTGGTTTCCCTTGAAGAATATCCTTCTATTTTCCATCATATTCTCCATTGACATGAATCCTCATGTTTCTACCCATTTAGTAAAACCCAAAAAGGAAAATTGTGAGTGAAAATGTTCATACTAGAAAAACAACATAATAAAGGTAAATTAATTTCAATCGATAAAATATTAGGTTTAATCTTATGTTATCCATGATAGTTACCAAAATTCTAGGATTTTAACCTATAATTAGACTTACAGTTAGTATAACCCTAGACATGGCTGATAACTATCACTAGGGATCTCACTAATGTTTTCTTATCCTAGTTTCCAAAGGTTAACTAAAGACCCAAAACATGATGTACACGGAAATTAAAAACATAATAAAATCCCTAAACATACCAAAATTATTGGTCTATTTGAAATAGAACAAGAACATATGAATGATATAATGTCGAATAATTTTCGGTTCTCCTACTTAGGTCATAATAATATTCCATTATTTCACTAAATAGGTTTCTTAAACATAATTAAAATCCCTAGACATACCTATATATACCAAAATTATTGTTATATTTTTTATTCATGATATAATGTTGAATAAGTTCCAATTCTCTTTCTTAGATCAGAATAATATTTCTTTATTACACTAAATGAGTTTCTAAAAAATCATTCCATCATAACACAATCCATGTAAAATAAATTGATTTCATTAATATAATTTAATCAAAAACATAATCCAATCATATTAATAATAATGATATTATACTTGAAACACAGCCCTATTAAAAAATTCCATTATAGATGGAAAATAATTTTGATATAAAACTTGAAATTAATTCTGGAGGAAATTATCATTTCTTATTAAAAAACATTTTCTTTTCAAAAATTCCACACAATTTTAAAATAAAAGAATTTATTTGAAATTAAGATTCAAATATTGTAGGGAATGCTTCATATAAATAAGGCATTATGAATAAATAAAAATCTGTTCATGCAATATAAGTTAAAAAACATTTCCCTCTTTCTTTTTCCAAAAAAGTCAAAAAGTACCTCATATCAAAAATTATGATCCATTTCATAATTAAAGACCCATAATTTACATACATTGATTTTACATAAAAGTTGAAAAATATTCATCACAAAATATAACAAAGACATGGAAAGATCTTATAGGTATAGAGACTTTAGAAATTGGAAAACATAAACTCCTAGTTCCTAAAACATATTCATTATCTCCCAGTTATTTTTTCATAACTAGCCCCCTTTTTGACATATCTTACTTAATACAGTTTTTCATGACCTGGGAAAAAGAATCATATGAAAGACTGAGCTCACATGCATTATAAGGGTAAACAAAGTAGATATCAATCATATAATAATCATAAAACATAAGGACATAACATTTGAAAATCATATCCTGTATATGAAATATTTGTGATTTCATACCCTGGAATAAATCATGAAAGTTCATAAAAATCAATGAACATAATCCCAAAAGTCATAACATAAGACATGAAGTTTTTTGGCATACACATAAGCATAGACAATATTTTCATATTAGTCAAGGATCATTTCCAAGACCGTTGTAATGGATAAATTCCATTACTAAACTGAGTTCACTTCTCATTCTAGCCCTGTATTATTGAACCAAGATTATTTCTCATTCCAGCCATGTGTATCTTCTGAGATATAAATATTTACCTAATGTGTTGGAGGGATATACTAGTCCCACCCATCTCATAATGAAATCATTGTTACATGTGCCATGATAACATAAATCAATTATTATAACCCAAAAAAGAAAATGGGTTTCCTTAAATATCATTCCACTATAACAAAATCTATGTAAAAAAAATGGATTTCATAAATAACATTTCATCAAAAACACAATAAAATAATACAAATAATAAAAAGATTATACTTGAAACATAACCCTATTAACCAATGCTATCTTAAATGTAAATAATTTTGATCGAACACTTGAAATTAATTCTTGAGGAAAATATCCTTTCTTCTTCAAAAATAATTTCTTCTCAAAATTGTGTGCAATTTCAAATGAAAATAATTTATTATAAAAGAAACTTGAAATCATGTAGAGTAAACTTCATGGAAATAAAGTGCTATATAGACGAATAAATCTGTTCATGCTATGTAAGTTAAAGAAAATGTATCATAATTCTTTGACCAGAAAATTCCAAAATTAACTTGTATCAAATAAAGAGAAAATATTACTTTCATTATATGATATCCCGCCTTTTTAATACAAAAATTTTCATTACATTTTACAAACAGAGGAACTTTAAAGTCTAGTGTCTTGGAAATCAGGAACAATAAAACATGAAAAACTAAAAAACTATTTTAAATAACCTTGAAAAACTTCTTGAAATGTTCATCTTATGTACAATTACTACATCTCATAACCTAGAGGCATACATCAAAGGAAAGGCTGAGATGAAGGCCTAGTACGGAAAGCAAGGGAATCCGTTTACTTGTGATATCAATAAGAACTTGATGAAAACCACAAGTCATGAGCAATGGAAGAAGTGTAATATCATAATAAAAAGAACATGAATAATAACTTTAATATGTGGCTACAATATTTCATTTATACATTCATGAACATATCACCATGGTTCATCCCTAAGGTGTCATAAAAAAATTACCATGTCTATTCACCAAAGTATCGTGAAACTTGTCATCTCTAGAGATTAAATTATTTACCCAATGAATTTGAGTGATATCAAGGAAATACTTTAATATGTATTTAATTTCATGTGATACACATATATAATAATTAAACATTTGATAAATAACCCAAATACAATAAATGAAATTGGTTTCATTTCAAAATCGTGACGTTTTAAAAGTGCTTAAAAATAAGATCATTATGTAATTTATTACCCACAGAAAGGGAGTGAGGTTTATATGTATTTCAATTATAGAATAAAATAGATAAATTTTATGTATTGACTAATACACCTATAAATTAAAATAGACTTGGGTATTCAAATAAATAATACAATATAATTTCTTGATAAAAAGGGAGAGATTTTGAGACGAAAATTTTACAGCATAACGACTATATAATAAGGTTTTAGAAAACATTGAAAAGAGATGGGACAAGAGTCACCCACTAATAAATAAATCATAATAAAGTATGGGTACATAATAAAAATAAATAATATCATGGTATGGATATTTTAAGTAAATACCATATGAAAATGAAACTCGAAAGAAGATAGAAGATGTGATTTCTTTTATGAAAATTCAGCAGCCTAACGATGTCACTTAAAAATTCAGAAAATCAGTTGATGAGAGAAGAAAGGGTATCTCATAAATTGAACATTAAATTTTCAGTAAGAAAAATATATAAGAACATACCCCCACATAATAAAATTGAAATTAGAAGACATAACATAAAGAAAGACATGACTTAAAAGAGGAGGGTGAAAGGTTCCCTTACCTTGAAGAATGACTTCGCAAGATTGACGGTTGGGACCTTAGGGGGATTTAGGGAACCTTAGGAGGACTCTTTGGGAGGTAAAAAGAGTATAACATCATTTATGGGGATTGTGGAATGAAATTAATGAGGGAATGGCTTGGTCTTTATAGTAAAAGTGAGGGAATATTTAATTAATTTTTCAGGGACACCTCATCGGTGGAATTTGAAAAACCATGGGATTGCCCATGGAATTTTCCCATGGTATTGGCCACTTGGGACAAATAATAACATATATTACTATTCAAAAGTTTAATATAATGATTACAGAATTATTACGTCATTAATGATGTCATTAATCACACTGAAACTCAAAACCATATTTTTACTATTCACTAAAAAAAACATTTTTTAAAAATCTCATAAATTCATTGTAACCTAATATGAACATTCTGAATTAAAAAATTAACTATATTATATGAAAATAATTTTATAAATATTATTAATTTAATTTTTAGCTAAAATCATTATTTATTCCAAAAAAACAACTTTAAATCTATAACTCATTTTGTAACACCTTGAAAAAGTAATCAAGGTCCCTTAAAATTATCGTATAGCTAGAAGAAAATAAAGTAACAATTTATGTTTACATTTTCTGAAAATAAATTTACATTTTAAATTATTTAATTAATTATAAAATTGTAAATAAAATATTTATGACATAAAAAACACCAAAATTTATACTATGATTGTTTTTTCACTTTTAAGATGTCTAAATTATATTTATACATTCATGGGTGAAGGTTTTATTTTTTGGCCGATTTACTATTAATTACTATTCATAAGGGTATGATATTATTCATACTTTACTATTCACTAAAAATTAAGTTGATATTATTAGACTCTAAATTTTTTACTGGTTATAACTATAGAAGACCATTTTTTGAAAATCATTTTACATTATTAATTATTTAATGTTTCCATGAATATTTTAAAATACCCGTTTTTCCAAAATTCATTAGTAATAAGGAATTATAAATTCCCCCTACATTTATCTAGATATTTAAAATTCACCATCTTTTCCATAATAAGAAATAAAAATTTTACTTATACAAAAGGCTTACACAATTAAATAAGGTCACATTACATAGCCCCTTATAACACCCTCATAAGACCTAAGTGTAAGGTGTGCTATGGTGATAGAATATTGGGGAAACTCAGACAACATTTCCCGAGTGGTGATTTTAATCAGTTTGAAATTCTCCCTTAAGTTATTACTATCAAGCTTCAAATGTTGAAGCTCAGCTTGGGCTTGGTCTAGAGAAAATCCCTAAGATACTACCTGCTTCCCAAGCTCTGATAGATGGGCTTTGTACAACCTGAGTCTACTAGATGAGGCATCGACTCTTGATTCTGTATTAATTAGCCAATATAACTTGTATTTATAAAAAATAATTGTAACATTAAGAGTTTAGTTTCCAACAGTCATATTGACCAATTATCACATAACCATCAAAACCCAACGATCTCATTTAATTATACTCACTTCATTAATTAAATGATATAGTTTTTTTGAGTATAAAATAACACAAAAATTTAGAAAATAAATATTGTTAAAAATTTCAGTTTATTACATTCTTCCCACCTTCAAGAAAATTTCATCCATGAAATTCTAACTTGTACCTAAGAAGAGAAAAGGTGTGGGTATTTCTACCTTATAGACTCCTCTGGTTCCCACGCAGATTTTTCGCATTTGTGGTTCCTCCAAAACACCATAACATGGTGGGTACTCTTGTTGCATAGAACATTGTCCCTATGATCCAAGATCTCCACCGACTACTCCTCATAAGATAGTTCATGTTCTAGTTGTACCACCTTTAGATTTAGTACATGTGAAGGGATAGGTATGTACTTCATCAAGAGGGATAAATGGAAGACATCATGAACTTGTGCTAGATTTAGAGGAAGTGCAAGCTGACAGGCCAATACACCTACGCGATCAAGGGTTTCATAGGGGCCAATGTACCTAGGGATGAGCTTCCCTTTCTTCCCAAACCTCATGAATCTCTTCCAAGGTGAAATTCCAAGAAATATTCGTTCACCAACATCAAACTCTAAGTCCCTTTGACTGTTGTTAGCATAAATCGTTTTCTGAATCTGAGAAGCCTTATTGTGTTGTTGGATGGCATGGACTTTTTTGTCATCTCTTGCACAAGATCAAGCCCAAGAATATTTCTATCACTAGCTTCATGCCAACAAGTAGTATTCCTACATTTCTTACCATATAGAGCTTCATAGTGTTCCATTGGAATGCTCAAGTGGAAGATGTTGTTGTAAGAGAACTCAACTAAAGGGAGATGTTGATCCCATCCACCTTTAAATTACTTTGAGCATGTTCTTAGAATATCCTCGAGTGTTTGAATAGTCATTTCATATTGGGAATCATTTTGGGGGTGATAGTTCATACTAAAATTCAATTCAGTGCTTAGAGCTTGTTGAATACTTCTCTAGAATTTTGATGTGAACATTGGATCACAATCAGATATGATAAAAAGTGGAACTCCATATAGACTTACCACTTCCTTCACGTAAATCATGGAAAGTTGATCAAGAGATAAATCTTCTCAAATGGAGATAAAATGGGCAGTCTTGGTGAGACAGTCCACAATAACCCATATCACATTGTTTCCTTTCGAAGTTATCAAGAGACCAGTGACGAAGTCCATAGTGATATTGTCCCACTTCCATGCTGATATGGTTTGTGGTTGTAATACCCCTTTAGGAATTTGTCACTCTAACTTCACTTGATGACATACCAGGCACCTTGAAGTGTATTTAGAAATCTCCCTTTTCATATTATCCCACCAAAAATGATCACGAAGGTCCCTCTACATTTTTGTGCTTCCAAGATGTATAGAGAAAGTAGATCTATGATCTTCATCCATCAGCTAATTTTGTATTTTAGGAATAGATAGAACACATAGTATTGTAAGAAATATCAGTACACCTTCTTGATCAATATTGAACTCAGGAAACATCCCATCCTTCATAGCCTCAAACTTCTTCTGTAACAAAGGATCTTTTTTTGAGAATTATTGATTTTCTCTTGTAATGACGGTTGAGAAATAATTTGGGTTAGGGTTGATGATTTCACTTCACTTATAATTCCCATGTCTAGCTTTACTAGGTCATTGATCAAAGGATCTCTTTGAACCCTCATCATGGACAGAATAGCTGGGTCTTTCCTACATAATGCATCAATGACTTTGTTTTCTCTTACAGGATGATAATGAATTGAAAAATAATAGTCTTTAAGAAGTTCCAACCATCTACTTTGTCTCATGTTCGATTCCTTTTGAGTGAAAATACAATTCAAAGTTTTATGTTTTGTGTATATATCACATTTCTCCCCATAAATATAGTGCCTCCATATATTTAGAGAAAAACCGAACGCAACTAGCTCCAGATCATGTATAGGATAGTTCTGCTCACGAGTCTTCAACTATCAAGATGCATAAGCAATAACCTTTTCATATTTCATGAGGATTCACCCAAGCCCTTTAAGAGATGAATCACTAAAAATAATGAATCCTTCTCTACTTGAGGGAAAAGTCAACATAGGTGTAGTAACGAATCTCTTTTTTATCTCTTGAAAACTTTCCTCACACTCCTTTGCCCAGATGAACTTCACCCCTTTTCTAGTTAACTTGGTTAATGGATTAGAATGTCATGAAAGGTTTTTCACAAACTATCTATAATATCCTGCTAATCCAAGGAAACTATAAATCTCAGTTATTATTGTAGGCTGAGGTCACTCCTCTATAACATTTGTCTTTTTAGGGTCAAATATGATTTCTTCATTGGTTACAATGTGTCACAAGAAGGCAACTTGTTGTAACTAGAATTCACATTTTCTAAACTTCCAAAAAATCCTCTCCTTTCTTAGAGTTTTCAAAATAAACCTTATATGATCTTTATGCTGCTCATGAATTTTGAAATATATCATAATATCATCAATAAAATCTACCACAAAGTAATCAAGGTAGTCCTTAAAGACTATATTCATCAAATCTATAAAAATAGAAGCTTTATTAGTCAATCGGAATGGCATAACAACAAAATCATAATGAACACATCTTGATTGGAAGGAAGTTTTTGGAAAACATTCTTTTTTCACACTCAGTTGATGATAAACTGATCAAAGATCAATCTTAGAGAATAATTGAGCCCCATGAAGTTGGTCAAATAAGTCATCAATTATTAGGAGTTGGTATTTGTTCTTAAATGTGATCCCATTAAGTTATCTATAATAAATACATAACCGCATTGATCTATAATTATTCTTTATAAAGAGAAGAGATGCTCCACAAGGAGACATACTCGGTCAGATAAACTCCTTCTCCAAGAGATCTTGGAGTTGTTTCTTTAATTCCTCTACCTCCACATTTTCTATCCTATATGGAGTCTTTGATATTAGTTGAGATCCAGGTATGAGTTCAATGGTGAAATCTACCTCTCTTTCTGGGGGAGCTCCGGGTAACTCATCAGGAAATATGTCAATGTATCCCAAGATGATGGGGACATTTTCTATTATTAAACTCTCATATCCTTCTTCTTCTTCACCGATCCACTCCATATAGAAAGATATAGGAGGTTCTTCTAGACAATGATCAGGTTGAGATATCTCTCCTTGGAATATAACTGTAGGTTTCCCATTAAAGACTACTGAGATTCCCTTACTTCTGCATTTGATTGTAACATTATATTTTGAGAGCCAGTCCATGCCTAGCATAATGTCGAATTCCATCATGGGATTGACTACTAGATTTGTGATAAGATTGTGCTCACTAAAGTAAATACTAGAGTTTATAAACATAGATGATGCTTGTATAATCCCACCAGATGTCTTGACTGATAACTCTACTTTTAGAAAATCGGGGGTTGATTCTAAATTCTTGGAAAACTTGGAGGAAATAAAGGAATATGTAGAACCAGAATCAAACAAACTACTTGATAGCTTTGAGATAACAACAAGAGTACTTGCCACCACATCATTTGGTGCTTCAACTTCAGCCATAGTGATTAAAAAAGTATGACCTTGTTCACTTGGCCGTTTCTGAGGCTGATGGTGATTCCCCTCCACTGCCCTCGGATTTGGAAAATGATTGTAAAAGTTCCCAAGTTGTCCACACTTATAGAATTGGACATCAGGTAGGGCCTGAACCATCATCCCTTTTTTGTTAGTGATGTGAAGTTGTGGCTTTACCTCACTATGACAATTTTGTGTGATATGGACATCTCTATCACACTTGTAGCACTTCCCGCTCTCGAGCAGGCAGTTCGTCGAATGCTCCTTCCCACATTTATTACACGCGGGACGTTGTACCTGTTTTCCTCCTCCTACCTGATCAAAGATCCTCCCTAATATTTTCTCCATTGATATATTCTTGTCATTAGATTTATGAGAACACTACATCTCACCAAACTCCATTTCAACTTTCATCGCACTATGCACGATCTCTTCATAGCTATTAGACTCTCGGTTGACTAGATTCTTCTGCAGATGAGGTCTCAGTTCACCGAAAAATCAATCAACCTTAAAATTTGGATCCATTACAAAGATATAGGTGTAACATGAAAGCCTTGTGAATTTTAATCTCATAGCTTCCCACAAATTTATTCTCCTTCTTCTTTGGATCGAGAAACTCCTTCTCCATTCTTGTTCTCCTGGAATGAGAGAAATAATTACTGAAGAAGATACCTCTGAATTCTTCCCACTCCATAGCTTTAACCTATACTCTTGGACTTGTGTTTTTAATCAGTTCCCACCACTGATCAGATTCTCCATCTATGTAATAGACATTTATGGTGGCCTTATCTTAATCTGAACATCGGAGCACAGAAAAGATACTCTATATAGTTCTGATCCACTATTTATCAATCAATGGGTCAGTCGATCCACTAAAGGTTGGTGGTCGTTGACACATAAAGGACTGAATAGAATGTTATTCCCTTTGTGGTGAGATCGGTCTCTAATATTGAGTCAAGTTATTTTCCATTACTTGAGTCAGTTGGTTCATAATTCTCATGAAAGTTTCCATTTCAGCTTCCATTAGAGGGTCGTTAGCGCATGGTCCATTACAGTCACCATTTTCACGGTTCCTCCTATTTCCCTCAATTTTCTATAAGAATAAAACCTTAGTGAGAAACTTATTTTATTTATGATTCTTTTAACTATAAATGATTTTATATCTTAAAAATTCATGCTTTAAACAATTACATTTCTCTATAAATTTATCACAATGATTTATAAAAAGCTTATGATTAACCATACATATTCCACATGAGTGTCGTAACCAAGAGAGAAAAAAGGTCTGTTTTTGTCTACTAGGATACCCCAGGTCAATCCCAAAACTCCTTGTCATTGTTTTCACTCCTAGGTACATCTTTTCCAGTGCCATCTCTACTTGCTCGTATCCAGACATGGATGCATTTTCTTGATAAACCACTTACTCAATACTCACCAAAATACCAAGAAGTTTTCCTATATTTAAACTTTTTTATAGGGTTCTTCCTAAAATTTTCATAGCCCAATTCCCATAAATAACTAAACTATTCTTTTATACCAACTATGACATCCCACCTTTTTATTACCAAACTTTTCAGTACATTTTACAAACAGAGGATCTTTAAAGTCTAGTGTCTTGGAATTCATGAACAATAAAACATGAAAAATGTAAAACACACTTTTAAATAACCATAAAAACATTCTTGAAAAGTTCATCCTATGTATAATTACTACATCTCAGATCCTGGAGGCATACATCCAAGGAATGGGTGAGTGGAAGGCCCAGTAAGGAATTCAAGGGGATTAGTTTACTTGTGATATCAAAAAGAACTTGATGAAAACCATAAGACATGAGAAATGAAAAAAGAGGCATGTCATAATAAAAATAACATGAATCATAAAGTGAATATGTGGCTATAACATTTCATTTATACATTCATTAACATATCACCAAGGTTCATCCCCAAGGCGTTATAAAAAAATTACCAAGTTTATTCACCAAGGTATTGTAAAAATTGTCATCTCTAGAGATTAAATTATTTACCCAATGCATTGGGCTGCTATTAGGGCGCACCCTTAATATATATTTAATTTCATGAGGTAAACATAGATAATAATCAAATATTTCATAAATAAACCAAATATAATAAAAGAAATGGGTTTCATTTCAAAATCATGACGTTTTAAAGGTGCATAAAAATAAGATCATTATATCATTAATAACTCATGGGAAGGGTGTGAGGGTTATATGTATGTCAATTCTAGAATCGAATAGATCAATTTTATGTATTTATTAATACCCCTAGAAATGAAAATATATTTGGGTATTCAATTAAATAATACAAGAGAATTTCTTGAGAAAAAGAGAGAGATTTTATGATGAAAATTCTACATCATAACAGATATATATAACATGGTTTTAGAAAACATTGAAAAGAGAGGGGACAAGAGTCACCCAATCATAAATAAATAATAATATAATATGGGTACATAATAAAAATAAATAAGATCATGGTATGGATATTTGATGGAAATACCATATGAAAATGAAACTCGAAGGAAAAGAGATGATGCGATTTATTTTACCAAAATTCAGCAGCCTAACTACGTCACGTAGAAATTAAGAAAATCAGTTGATGAGAATGGAAAGTGTCTATCATCAATTAAAAATGAAATGGACAGTAATAATTATATATAAGAACATAACCACACATAATATAATGGAAACCATAAGACATAACATAAAGAAAGCCATGACTTAAAAGAGGAGGGTGAAAGGTTCCCTTACCTGGAAGACTGATTTCGAAAGCTCGAAGGTCGGGAATTTGGGGGCATTGATGGCACCTTGGGAGGACTCCTTAGGAGGTAAAAAGACTATAAATTTGTTGAGGAGGATTTTGGAATGAAATTAATGAGGGAATGTCTTAGTATTTATAGGAAAATTGAAAGAATATTTAGTTAATTTCCAAGGGACACCTCATCGGTGGTATTTGCAAAACCATGGGATTTCCCATTATATTTTCCCATGGTATTGGCCACTTGGGGAACCTAATAACATAACTTACTATTAAAAATTCTACCAGAATGATTACATCCTTATTACATCATTAATGATGTCATTGATCACACCGAAACTCAAAACTGTATTTTTACTGTTCACTGAAAAACAAATTTTTTTATGAAAATCTCATAAATTCACTGTAACCTAATATTGACATTCGGAATTCAAATATGAACTCCATTATATGAAAATAATTTTAAAAATATTTTAATTTAATTTCTATATAAAATCATTATTTATTCCAAATAAATAAATTTGAATCTATAAGTTGTTTTGTAACAACTTAAAAAAGTAATCAAGGTCCCATAAAATTATCGTATAACTATAAGACAGTAAAGTAACAATTTATGATTAAATTTTATGAAAATACCTTTCTATTTTAAAATATTAAATTAATTTTAAAATTGTACATAAAATATTTATGACATAAAAATATACCAAAACTTATATTATGATCGTTTTTTCACATTTAAGATGTCTAAATTGTATTTATACATTCATGGGTGAAGTTTCTATTTTTTTGGCTGATTTACTATTCGTTACTATTCATTACTATTCATAAGGGTATGTAACTATTCATACTTTACTATTCACTAAATATTATGTTGATATTATTAGACTCTAAATTTCTTACTGGTTATAACTGTAGAAGACCATTTTTTGAAAATCATTTTACATTATTAATTATTTACAGTTTACATAAATATTTTAGAATACCATTTTTTTCATAATTTATTAGTAATTAAGAACTATAAATTCATCCTATATTTATCTGGATATTTGAAATTCACCAACATTTCCATAATAAGAAATAACAATTTTACATTTATAAAAGGTTTATACAAGTAACTAAGGTAACATTACATATCCCCTTATAACACCTGCATATGACCTAATTGTAAAGTGTTATATAGTGATAGAATCTTGGGGAAACTCAGAAAACATTGCTCAAGTAGTGATTTTAATCAGTTTGAACTTCTCCCATAGAAGATTCCATTCAACCTTCACATGTTGAAGCTCAGCTTGGGCTTGGTCCTGAGCAAAGCCCAGAGATGCTACCTATTTCCCAAGATCTGACAGATGGGCTTCATATGACCCGAGTCTACTGGATGAGGCCATCGACTCTTCTTTTTGTATTAATTAACCAAGATCAATAGTATTTATAAACAATAATTTTAACATTAAGAGTTTATTTTCCAATTGTCATATTGACCAACAGTCATATAATAGTCGAAACCTGATGATAACATTTAATTATACTCACTTCATTAATTATAGGATATAGTTTTGTTGAGTATAAAATAATAAACAAATTTAGGAAATAAATATTATTAAAAATTTTGGGTCGTTACACATACCATTTAATAAAAATTAATTAATGGGTAAAATTTAATTTAATTTTTTTTAGAAGAATAAGAATAATTTGACATGTTTAGGAAAAATGGAATTGGATGATAAATATACCCCAGTAAATACCTAAATATAAACAACCTCAGATAATAATGAGATTGATAAATTATCCCTTACCTTAGATCTGATATCCTAAGTATGTATCATAAGCTCATGTATAATGATTTAAATAATGTCATTGACATATTCCAGAATCATAGTTATTTTTATGATATCATATATGATCATATTATCACCCATTTTTTAATAACATTTCATTGTTACTCATTATTCAGATATTAACTACTTTAAGTTATTATCCATGCTTTGTTGAATAAGTTTTGGTTATATTTATTAATTTATAGTTATATCATTAAAAAAATTACATTAACAAAATATGTAGCATTTTTATTCATTATCTACAGTTAAACAATCATGCTTTAATGATGATCATGTATAATGAATCAAATCACATCCTGGAGATAGTAGGCCATACGTATGCACGAGCGACGATATCATTCCCATAATTGTTTAATGGTATTGAATTGGACATTGTACAATATTTCATAATTAATATCTTGTTATAATTATATATAGTTATCATTTCCATCATTATACCCATCCCAGTAATTTATAATAACATCAAATCCCATAAAAAACCTCCAAAATGTCATAGTTTTTTATATGAGATGAGATAAGGTTATAATATCTTTATCCAATAAATTTTGAACCAATTTTTATGTCAATTTAAAACTTATAATTTTAATTTAACACATAGTTATTCTATTTCATTTTAACTAGGGTAAAAATTATTTCAATATTAAAAGGTTGAAATAATTTCTTCTTTTATGTAAATTAAATCATAAATTAATAATTTAGATCATTTTATACAATATATTAATTTATATATATTTTTAAAAATGTTTTATTATTTTTAAATAATTTTATAAAACATTTTTATGGAAAAACAACAATAGTGTCAATTTTGACAGTATTCATTTTTTGTATTTTTTAAAATATCAAGATAAGATTTTATCTTCTAACCCAAAAATTTCTACATCATCAATATATAAAATTTTAAGTAAATTATTTATTTTCTAAAAGTTACAAATAAATTTTCATGATAAATAAAAACATTTTAGTTTTCTAATGAGTATTTATAGTCGAATTTAAATTATGTATAAACTTATTTAAGAAACGATATATTATTTAAAACACGAATGTGACATATTTAAATTTTCAATAAATAAAATATTATAAAAACCATAAATCTTCTAAATGACCCCAAAATGTCAAAACTAAATTTATATTAGGGAACTTTTTTTATTAAGTGTAAAAGTATCATTTATATTCATTGATACCAACCATTTTTATATATGTGGACACATAATAGATATTAAAGACAAAAAAATGGAACTTTGTATCTTTTATTGATTTAAATATTATTAAAGTAATTTTCATGGAAAAGTGTGCATTAAATAACATAATTTAGATCCTTAAGTATTAAGGGTTGAATTACATTAATCAAATATTTCTTTTCATTTTTTGGTCATTTTATAGTCATTATAAATTTATTTTTTAACCTAAATTACCTAAATTATTCTTTACTGTAGTAATTTTTTTACCATGTTACTATTCATATTGGTAAAAAATAAAAGGGACATAATTACCAAATTTGGACAAGTAATCAAAAAATGAGGATATCATGGGATCCATAAATTTACCTTGTTTATTCTTAAACATTAAAGAAATGAAGTTTAATTTTTCAATTATGATGTGTTAGTAGATCATGTGATCCATAAATAGAATGATAAGTCATTCCATCTGTCTTTATCATAACAAAAAAGTTAGCAGAAGTAATCAAATATTCCAGTCTTCCAATGGTGGGATATTACTTTATTCTAAAAAATTCCATCATATGTTTAACTTAAACTTTCCATAAATTGATAACCATATAATCCTTCTGAAAGTTAAAAATACAAAACTATAGAAAAAAGGTTCACTAACTTGGTATAACATTTATCCCCCATATATCATACGATATCTCTTATTGGTCACATTCCAAACATATGAACACCTTAATCATTTATTTTATTTATAATAACATAAATTACCATATAACCATATTGAAAACATGCATGTTTTCTATTCATAATCCAAGAAAACTATAAACTTCATCCTTGATAGCATAAATAACTTTCCAAACATATGAACACCTTCATCATGTTTTCTTATTCTCTTGATAATTTTTCACCCTTGCTGGATTTTATTAATAAAAAATATATGTAATATATTCAATCTAATGTTTAAAATTAATCTTATATTTTTTTCAGACATGTTATAAGATCAAAATCAATTTTTTTGGATAAAAGAATTATATTTTCAAAAAAATAAAGTTTTTCGCCTTTTGATGTTGCATCCCTTTTAAATCTAGTTTTTTAAACTTTTTTATATTTAATTTTACAAAATAAAGTTATTATTTTAATGAGGAATATAAAAAAATTACTATGGTTTATTTTTTGTATTTTTTTGATATGTTTCATTTTTTGATGAATAATGAAAATATAGATTTTTATTGAAATATTTATTTTATTTTAAAGTTATTACATAGTGAAATTATGTTTTAGAATATTTTTAAATTTTAATTAGTTTATATTTATCACATTATGGTTTTTTAAAATAATTTTATTCCTAAATTTATTATAAAAACATTATCCATTTAAAAAAGGAAATTTTTACAAAAAAAAGTTGTTTTTCATGACATTTTATCTATTTTATTTTAAATTTAATTATGAAACTTAGTTGTTTTAAATTTTAAAAAATGAATGTCAAAATTGGATTCAGGAGTTCTAAATTTGGTAAGTAGGACCGTTTTATTTTTTACCAATATGAATAGTAACCATGGTAAATTTTGTTACCACGGTAAAGGGTAAATTATGTAATTTAGGCTATAAAAAATAAAATTGTAATGAGTATAAAATCACAAAATTTTATTTGATTAATTTAATTAGACCATTAACACTTAAAGATAAAAATTATTTCATTTAATGAACACTTTTCCATAAAAATGACTTAAATAATATTTTAATCAAAGAAAGACACAAAGTATCATTTTATTCATCTTTAATTTCTATTATGTGTCCATATATAAAATAATAGGTGGTATAAATGAATCAAAATAATAATTTTCAACTTAATAAACATATTTACGTAATATAAACTTATTGTTTATGTTTTGGGGCCATTTGAGAGATATTATGGTATTTATAATATTTTATTTAATAAAAATTTAATGATGTCACATGAATGTTTTAAATAATATATCATTTTAAAATAAGCTTATTTGTAATATAAAATAGGCTATAAATACACATATTAAATATAGAATTTTTTTATTTAACATGGTAATTTATTTTTAATTTTTAGGAAATAAATATTTACCTTAAAGTTTAATATATTGATGCTGCATAAATTATTTAATTTATGAAAAATCAATAAAATAATTTTTATTAAAATGATAATAACCATTAAAAGTCACAAAAACATCACCAAATATTATTTTTACTGTATATATCTACCATAATCATCCATGGGTGGATTTATGGACCATTTTTACCCTTATATAAGAGATTATGACACTTATAGTATTTTATTTAAAGTGAAGTTAAAATTGTCACATTCATATTTTAATAAATATAACATTTTTAATGACTAATTATCAAAAATATATATTCATCTATAAGTATTGTACTGAATTTTAGTAGATATATATACATCATATTAATTTATTTTTAATTTTTACCCAATAAATATGTATAATAAATAATTACACAATACTGATGTAGTAATTATTTTATTAATAGAAATATAAAATTAGTGTTATTAAAAATATTAAAATTAATATAATTTGAGCTAATTATATTTTAAAATTAATTTTAAATATTACATAAACCCATTAGGTATATACTAAAATATTTGTTTTAAGGATAAAATCTTATATTGATATTTATAAAAATCCAAAAATTAAATAGTGTAAAAAATGACACTAATGTTTTTTTGAGAATCACCTATTTTATTAAATTATTTAAAAATAATAATTGTTATTTTAATATATAAAAATTATCATATGGTCTAAAATTATCTAAATTATTTATTTATTCTTTAATTTACATAAAATAAGTAAATATTTTACCCTTTTAATATTGAAATAATTGTTACCCTAGTTATGAAATAGAATATCTAATTGGTAAATTAAAATGATAAGGTTTAAATTGACAAAGAACATGTTAATTTTTTTTGATGTTATTAAAACCTCATATAATCTAATATTATAAACTATGACATTTTTTTGGTTTTTGGATGTGGTTGGTATTATTATAAATTAATATTTTTAGATATTCCAAATGTGCCCATCACCTCAATTATAAAAGGGCACATCATCTCTTTCAATTTAAATTCACTTTTAGCCATCAAGATCTATCATTCCCAACCAATTTACCTTCTCAAATTCATTATTCAAATTTTAGAGGTTTTGATCTTCTCAGAAGACCAACTCTAGTGCCTTTAAGAGGAGATCTAGAGGGAGATCATCAAAGAAGTGGTAATCTACTCTACCAATTCTTTCAAATTATTTCTTATTGTACATCCTCATAGTGATTTGTTTCCATTATAAATTATTAAATCTAGTATAAATTATATACTGAGATGTAATTAATACTATGTAAAAACCATATTCCACCTTCTATCCGTCTTACAAAAAATGAAATCATCACGCGGGCGTACGTATGACTTACCATCTCCACATCGTGGTGTAATATGTTTTTCCCCACCACTTGAATTGGATGGGTATAATGATGGAAATAGTAACTATATAGTATAAAAAGTAATTCATTATATAAATATATATATATTCCATCCACTTCTATACCAGTTCATATTTAAAGGAATGATATCATCGCTCGTGCGCACATATGGCCTACCGTCTCCACTATGTGATTCGATCCATTCTACATGATACCCATTAAATCATGATGATATAAATGAAAATAATAAATAAATATGATATATATTAGGTTAATATCATTTTTTAATGTTATAACTAGGACCTAATAAGGAGAACCATAACTTATTCAACAAAACATGCATAAGAAAATGAAGTTGTTAATAGTTAAATTACGAGTAATAATGAAATATTATTACCAAATAGATGATAATATGATCATATATATCATAAGATTGAATAGGATTCAATAATAAGTCAATGAAATTACTTAAATCATTATAAAGGAGGTTTATATATATACAAAGGATAGATAACCTAAGGTAAGGGATAATTTCACAATCTTATTATTATCTGAGATTGTTTATACGTAAGTATATAATAGGGTACATTTATCATACACGTACTTTTTTCCTAAATTTATAATATTATTTATATTCTTCTATAATTGTTTAAAGTCAATTTCACCCATTCGTGATTTTTTTGTTAAATTTTATGAAATGAATCTTTTTTCATTAAGTGATTTGAGGTACTTTTTGACTTTTCTGGAAAAAGTACGAGAATATTTTTTTAACTTATACGACATGAATGAATTTTTATGTATTCATATCACCTCATTTCCATGAATAATCCTCTTCATGATTTCAAGTTTATTTTCAAATACATTCTTTTATTTTAAAATTGCATGACATTTTGAGAAAAGAAAACATTTTTGAAGAAGAAAGGATAATTTTTTGAAGAATTAATTTCAAGTGTTATATCAAAAATATTTTCCAACTAAGATGGAATTATTTAATAGGGTTATGTTTCAAGTATAATATTCATATTTTTCTTATGATTTTATTATGTTTTTGATGGAATGTTATTTATGAAATCCATTTGTTTTAACATTTATCCCCTATATAACACAAGGTATCTCTTATTGGTCACATTCTAAACCTGTGAACAACTTCATCATGTATTCTATTGATAATAACCTGAATTACCATATATCCATTTTTAAAACATGCATGTTTTCTTATTCTTATTTCCAAAAAACTGTAAACTTCACACGTGATAGCATAAATCAAATTTCAACAAATCCTTAATCAGTTCTAAATAAATCATTACCATCCAATTTAATTATTCATAACCAAAAAATCATCGTCATAATAATATTAAGGGTTATCATTACCTTAATCAAGTATTTTTCAACTTATTACCCCAATCAATTTTCAGTGTTACTAGTACCATTCAAAATATACTTTTAAATACCAAAGAAAGAACAATTATATAACAATACTTAGAGGTTTCTTTATTCCATAACACCATATAATTACTTATACAACATTATTCTTGATAAAAACTAAATCATTTCATTAAATTCTTAAATCATTGACCAAGATTAATCATTTTAATACTTAACACTTCTTTTATCTCATTTTTCCATCGTAGTCTGTTAATAAGATGAAACATAAATACTACCCATATGACCATGATGATTCTATTTATGATATTTTACCATAGGTAATTGATTTTTATAATGCCCATAAATTCCAAATTTAAAACATTTAACCATTATTGTTGTCTTAGAAATACCATTATCCTTGTCCTTTGTGTTAACTAAACCTTTTCCATTGCAATTAATGGATTTGTTTCCTTCTTTTCTACAACCAAAAAATCTTCTAGTTCCTTTGAAACATTCCCCTTGATGCCTCTTCCCACAAGATTTAAATGAGGAAAATTGGACTTTATTTCCTCTATAATCACCATGAAACATTATATTTCTCTTATTAGGTAGGTCAGGAAACTCACCAAAGTTGATATTAATGATCATATTATGAACTTACAAATTAAGCATAATAATGATGTTTCGTCTTCCAACTCCCACTTAATTTCGTTTCACTTGATGATTATAATTCCATTTTCCATCATATTCTCCATTAACATGAATCCTCCTATTTCCATCCATTTTCTAAAACCCCAAAAATGAATGTGTGAGAGACAATTATCATACTAGAAAAACTACATAATCTAGGGAATGTACTTTCAATCTATAATATCTTAGGTTTAATCCTATGATATCCATGATCATTACCAAAATTCTTGGACTATAAACTATAATTTGACTTATCCTTAGTACATCCTTAGACATACCTTAGAACTATCTCTTGGGATCCTAGGTTTTCCTTGAATTTATGGCAAAGTCTTCAGCAGGATCAAGATATAGAGTTATGTTTCAGAAGTTCTTATCATCCTTAGATAGATGGTAAGTCTGAGAGTACAATTAAAACTCCAGAAGACATATTGATAGCTTTCTCTATGGATTTGAAAGGTGGTTGGGATCAACATCTACCTTTGGTGGAATTTTATTATAAAAACTGATTTCACTCTAGTATTCTGATGGCTCCCTATGAAGAAATATATTGAAAGAAGTTAATAAATTCAACTTTCTAAGATGATGTTGGGGAAATAAATCTATTAGGACCTGATCTTGATGATGAAATGGAAGAAAAGGTTAGATATATTCAACAACAAATAACAGTAACTCAAATTCAGCAACAAAGATTTGCTGACAACCGAAGAAAATACCTAGAGTTTGAAGTTGTTGAAAAGGTGTTTTAATAAATATCTATCTAAAAGAGATTAATGAGATTTCAGAAAAGGGGAAATACGAGACCTAGGTATACCAGTGTTTCTGAAATTTTGGGTCGTGTTGGTAAGGTAGATTACCGATTGACGCTTCCACCAAATCTCCCTCAAGTTCATGACATGTTCCATATCTCTCTCTTGAGAATGTACATACATGATACTTCACATGTACTAAAATTAGAATTCGTACACCTAAATTAAGATCTTTCATATGAATAACAACCAATAGAGATTTTGGATTATAGTGATAAAGTTCTGCGAAACAAGACCACTCACTTGGTTAAAGTTTTGTGGAAAAACCACCAATTTGAGGAAGCTATGTGGTAAATAGAGGATATGATGAAGTAAATATATAATTATCTGTTTGTATCCAAGTGACAAATTTTGAGAGCAAAATTCATTTTAAGGGGGTAGAATGTAACACCCATATGTTTTTATGAAATATTTTCTCTATATAATTTTAATTCTTTAATAGCTTATGCTGCACACAATCATGATTTTAAATGAACCGAGAGATGCCCTTAGTATAAAATTAAAATTCTAAACATTCCGTTAGGTTATTGGGAATACATATAATTAAGTTATAAAAATATATGGTGAAGTATTTTGCTACCAATGTTTTAGGAAAAATATAAATCAATTATATTTTTGTATTTTTTGTTAATAAATCGAGTGAATTACTATTAGTAAATGAAATATATATTTCATATAATTAATAAAATATTTTTATATTCATCCAAAATATTTTTTTTCATAGGGTATGAATAAACCCCATTTGATGTATAAAAAACTATATTTTGTAAAAAGGTAATTTTCCACCTTTTAATGGAAAACCCCTTTTAAATTAAGATTTTTACAGGTTAATTATTTTTATATGATAATATAAACATGTTATTTGGAAGTGGGATATAAAAATTTACATTGGATTATTTTTTAATATTTTTCTAATAACACTCAAATTTTGATGAATAGTAAAAATACACTACATTTTAATTAAAAACAACTTTTTTAATCGAAATAATTTATATGTTTAAATTATAATATTGAATTATTTTAAAGTATAAATAGAATATATTTTTATCATTCAATATAATTTTTGTCATTATAATTAATTTTACATTGAATTCAGATGTAAAAACATTTCAATATTTTGCAATGTTTTAACTTTTAAAACATGTTCTTTCTTTCCGACAACGTTATTAATTTTAAATTAATTTCTGCAAATTCTGTGTTTTGAATTTTGAAAAATGGATTCCATGTAACATCCCAGGTAAGTAAAGAAATAATATATTTTCATTTTCATTAATATTTTGTGAATTAAATATTAATTTTACTTTAAACGGGTTTCTATGTTCGATGACGTACCCTATACGCAACAACGAGTTTCTTTGAAATCTTACGTTGCACAATAATAATATAATATTATTATTTTAAATGGTAATTTAGGACTAGCCATTATAATGGTGGGAATGAATAGAACTAAATACAATATGATTATACATGTTTGTTAAATGTTTTTACATTTATCTAATATAAGTTGGAGGCTTAAAATGTGAATGAATCTAATTTTAAGCATAATTTACTATAAACGGTTGATTTACCACCTTTTGATAGACAACCCTATTTAAATCTATTTTTGATCACTTTTATATGTTATATTTGACCAAATAAAATTATTATTTATAATTGGGACATCAAAATTCACTTTGGGTAAAATTTGGTATTTTCTGATAAAATTTATTTTTTGATGAATAGTGGAAAATACTATATTTTAATTCAAAACCTCCTTTTAATATAATTTATTAAAATGGTTAGGTAATCTTTTTAATTGGTTTTAAAGTGTAATTATATTATATTTTTTCCATTAAATCCTATGTTAGTCATTTTAATTAATTTCACTTTGAAATTGGACATAAACAAGTGTAAATCTTTTGATAGTTAATATTCTTTAAAAATACATTTTTTTTTGTTTTGACAAAGGGAATTAATTTTAAATTAATTAATCCAACTTCTATGATTTTAATTTGGTAAAATAGACACCATTTTTTAATTTTGAATATCAAATATAACTTAGGCTGAATTTTTGGAATTTTTATAAAAAACTTCAATTTTTGAAGAATAGTGAAATCACTAAGTAGTAGTTAAAAACTGACTTTTTCATAAAAATGAAATTTTATTGCTTCTGTGAATTGAATTTTAAAAATCCTACATATATGTAGAGGAAGTAATATTCTTATCTAATGAAGTCGATGAGCACTAGGTCTTCTTCCAAGAGGGAAAGAGGGGATGTTGCTCCTAAAAAACTTTGCACGGAGAGGCCCTCGCTGGAACAAGTGAGGCTTCAAAAGTAGTATGCCAAGCTTCTAAAGAATTATGGAACGAGATATGAGTGGGAATCAGCTACTGCAGAGGAATACCCTTATAATGGTGGTGTTGAGGGTCACTATTACTATGATATGTAGTTTTCTTCTCTTGATGGCTTTGTCGTTTGATTGTGGGTAAGTTGCACGCACTCAACCTCTTTCCTGTCTGCTGTAATTTTTCTTTTCTTTTGATTAATAAATGGTCAAGGGTTTTTTCCTTTGAATATCCTTTCCTGGTAGTAATTAAAATGTGGTTCAATAAGATGAAAATAATTTTTGGTGAATAATTACTTTTGACTTTTATTTACCGCGGTTGAAAGTAATTAGGGTAATTTAAGGTAAAAAGAATATCATGATAATAAAATATTACCTTAACACTTATGATAACCATATTAGATGAGTCAGGGCCTACCATGGGCATCCTTGGGTCTATTTTTGAATCTCATGGAGCCACTTAAGGGTGATAATGACACTTTATTTTAATTAACTTAAAGTAATGGAAAAATGACATAAAAAATATATCTTATAGTATATTAATTTTTACATAGAGTTATATTAGTTATCTATTTGACTATAATTATTATTTTTAAATCTAAAAATATTTCCTAAATCATGGTATTTTTTATATAATTTTTAGAAATTAAATAAATAAAATTATTTATGACACAATAATGATGCAATGATTACCTTATTAATAAATTATTTAAATAAATAATATTATAAACATTAAGACAATATCCAAGAACTGTTCAATTCTTATTGGATGATTTTATTTCGACAATGAGTCATCTTATCTTATACTTTAATTTGTTTTGGACCTTTAGAAACTGAAAATCATTATATAATAAAATAATATTTTCACACTTTCCTAAAGAGCCCCTCCTCCCCCTTATAAAAATCCCTCACCTCTAACCCATTCTTCACACCTCTCAAGCCCCTTGGATCATCCAAACTCTACCCAAATAAGGTCCCTACATCCATCTACTCTTCTTAGAAGCCTTACTTTAGGCAGAAGTGACTTCAAGAAGTTCTTTTGGTTCAAACCAAAGGGAGTTACCCGAATTAAAGGTAAAAATTTCTCTTAAATTCTTTTCCTTTATTTTACTTCTCCAACCCCTAAACCCTTCTTATTATTTTCTTTTATAACAACACCATTATCCTAATTATACTAGGATGTTTTTATGAGAATTATTTGAACTACACTTTCAAACACCTCTATCTAATGGGTAAAGAATATATTGTTTCTGTGGATGGAAAACTAATGCCTAATGAAATGATGATTGTTCAATTATCTCCTACCGCCTCTCATGGTGGCCATTATGATGGATCTACATTTATATATGATATATTTTATATTTATGTTGTTTCTATGCTTCTGTATATCTCATTTATAAAATACCTTTATGTATTTCATAGTAGGTAAATACGATATTCTCATTTGATGAAGTGCAGACTACCGCCCCCTCAAAGTGATATGAAATGTCCATGCCATATGTAAAACATATAAAGGATAGAGTTACTGAGATTATATATATTATATTATCCTAGAATTATAATATACCTATGTATCATTATGTTTTCATTCCATTAAATATGAAATATAAATGAAAGTAGTGTTCATGCGTATGTACGACTTACCGTCTCCATGAACGGTGCATTTCATTTCTTACCTCCAAAAGTTATGTACTATTTTAAATAAATGTATATACTGGATATATATGATATCTAAATCATGTATATCATTCAGGATATAATGAACTTTTGACCACATGAACAACTTGTAATTATAAGAATTCCATTTTGACTCAAGTATCAAATATGGACAAAACGACCATTATTAACTTAAATGATTACATAATGTTTATAGAATGATAATAATTGATATAAAAGGAATAATAAACTTGAAAAAGGTTCTTAATCAAGTAGAAATTAACTTTAGTTTATTATTCAAGAGATTAAAGAACGAACGGGTCAAGTCGGACACGAGGTAAGGGACTTCGTCTAAATCTCCTTTTATTGAGGCATATTTTATTTTATACATGACATTCTTTTATATGGTATATAAACACCTTTTACTTTTCATTTCATTCAAAAAGATTCTTTTTCTACAAAGAGTCTTACTAAATGAAAAAAATAATATTTCTTTTTAACGTAAGTGGTGACAACGACTTTTCCACCGCCATGAGTAGTATTTATTCTTTGGATTCCTTAATAAGACATAGTGTTTTTTTAAAGGAAAATAAATTCTATATACCTTTTTTACATATTTTGGTATTGAAAATGTTTTTGAGAAAGAATTTATTATTTCAATATCTTGAAAATATATATTGTGATTGGAATGTGGAAATGTTATCTTTCCATTATGCTTGTTTTATGTGTTATGGTTTATGGGAATTGTTTACATATATAGGTGGTTATATGATAAACCTAGGGTCGGTGAGCCCAAGATAGCTCTCCAATGAATTGGGCAAAGTGATAGAGGTAAACGTGAATGTTTCTCCTAAGATATTTAGGGAATATACTGTGATGGGTATTCCAAATGTAACTCTCTACGTAACTGTGATAACTACAATGTAACTAATATATGGATGGAAAAAGTTACCTTTATAATTTATGTTTTCTATATGTGATTCATAAATCTTATGATTTCATGAGGTATGTTAAAGAGCTTATGTTATGTATGTAATGATGAACTAATGTTTTCTTTATTTGTTTTATAACCCTTACTGAGATTTTTATGCTCATCCCAAGTTTTGAAATGTTTTTCACATGACTTAAAGATGAATAGGGTTAAAGATGGGATCAAGGAAAAGTCTTGTTGTCTAAAACATGGAACTGGACATGACTCTTTTTTAAGAGTTTTTATTTTGTTAAGAAATGGGAACTGGGTAGAAGTGTATACTTTGTAACTTTTGAGATGTAATGTAATAGTTATGACCTATTTCTCTAAACCTCTAAACCTGAAAAGATCCTCAATGTGAATTATTCATTTAATTCAAGATTATGTAATGTTTTATGTACGGATCCTTATAGTTGGTATCAGAGGTTAGTTTATATAACGTTAATAGTTTGGGTATTGTTAAATTAATATCCATAAATTAATTTATGTTAATATTGAAACGATAGAATTTACAGATTACCATGTTGCTTCGCCTAAGATATCTCTGTGTTCAGAATAGTTTTCCATAGAGGAAACAATATAGATATGTTGGGATGACATGAAGAGTAAGACAAAATTCGAAATCAACAACCTAATATGGTCGGAATAAGAAATGAATAGTTTGTTGCAGTGATGGGGCAATTGAGTCAGGATATAAATGGTGGTGGTATCTATACACACGATCATCCAGATCAACCATAGAGAAACATGTCAGTAGTAGAGAATTTCATAAGGCAACATCCCCCATCATTCAGAGGATCATCTGACCCTGTGCTAGAATAATGTTATATTAAAGCACTAGAGAAGATTTTTTATGCTATGAGGTGTTTAGAATATCAAAAGGTTAGTCTCGCTGTTTACTATTTTCAAGGTGAAGCTGATCGGTGGTGGTCGATGGTAAAAAATATCTGAGATAGTAAAGAGATTGATGCTCTTGATTGGGATGAATTAAAAGATATGTTTCTTGAAAAATATTTTCCTAAGGTGGTTCGTCTTAGGATGGGAAAAAAATTCATAGAATTGAGGAAGGAGGATGACTCAGTGGCTACTTATGAAGCAAAATTCAGTTGACTGGCAAGGTATGCTTCAAATTTCATATGAGATCTTGATAGTAAAATCAACCATTTTACTCAGGATTAAAGCCAAAGTATCGAATGTATTTAGCTTCTTGTGAGTTCAAAAGTTATGAAAAACTTGTTCGATGTGCAGAGAAGGTGGAAATAGAGTTTGTCGATGATCAAGTGTTCTTTTACAAACAACAGAACAAGTGGTCAAGGTGGAAGGTGAAAGGGAAGAGCTCTTCAAAATAGTCTGATGGTAAGAAACTTAAGTTTATAGTTTGTGAAAATTGAGGTAAAAAGCATGATGTGGAATGTCTTTTTATTTCCGGTAAGTGCTAATGATGCGGTAAAATGGGATATAAAGCTCGTAATTGCACTGAAAAATATCAGGGTAATGGTAAGACAAAATCTGATTTAAAGACTATAAAATGTTTTATGTGCAATGCAATGGGTCATTTTGAGAATGAGTTTCCAACGAAGAACTCAACTGAGGGAAAGCATCCAGACTACAAGCAGAAAGGGGTGGTGAAATCCTTTGTAATTACTTCAGCAGATGTTGGGCCATCAAATGAAGTAGTATCTGGTATAATTTTTGTTTTTTAGATTATGCCAATGTGTTGTTTGATTTAGGTTCTACATATTCGTTCATTTAGGATAAGTTTTACAGTAAATTTGGAATTCCATATCAAGATATGAATCATGAACATACGGTAAAAACACCTAGAGGAAATGTTGAGACAAAAAGAAACTATAAGAACCTTCCTGTCCTTGTGTGTGGAAAGAATCTACCTACAAACCTTATTGTTTTGCCTCCAGTAGATTTTGATGTTATTTTGGGTATATATTTTCTTTCTCTTTATCAAGATAAGATTGACTGTAGAGCTGGAGAGGTTTATTTTTAGAAATATTTAAAATTTGTGTACAAGAATAAACCTTACTTTTGATAACATATCAGGAAGCTAAGAAACTAGTTAAATATGGAATTGAATTTTACCGTTCACATATTATTGAAAATAAATGAACTATTCATATTAATGATGTGCCAGTGGTAAATGAGTTCCTTGATGTTTTTCCTGAGGAGTTTTCTAATATTATACCTGATTGGGAAGTTGAATTTACTGTTGACTTAGTTCCTGATGTAAATCCAATTTTAAAACCCCCTTATCGAATGACTTAAATTTAACTTTTAGAGTTAAAGAAGAAATGGTAGGATTTATTAGATAAAGGTTTCATTCAACCTAGAACATCACCATGGGGTTCTTGAGTCTTGTTTGTTAAAAATAAAGATGGTTGAATGAGACTTTTCATTGATTATAGATCATTGAATAACATCACTGTTAAGAACAAATATTCATTGCCTCATATCGATGATTTGTTTGATCAAATCCAGGGAGATCAGTATTTTTCAAAGATTGACTTGAGGTCGGTGTTCCATCAGTTGAAAGTAAAAGAATAAGACTCTCCAAAGACCGTGTTTCATACTAGATATGGACATTATGAATTTGTAGTTATAACTTTGGGTTTAAACAATGCACCTTCTATATTCCTGGAACTTATGAATATAATTTTCTGTGAGTTCTTGGATAACATTATGGTTTCATTCATTGATGATATTTTGGTTTATTCTAAAAGTAAAGAGAATCATGAAATTCATTTAAGGGTTGTCTTGCAAACCTTAAAAGAAAATAAACTGTATGGGAAATTAGCATGTGTGACTTTTGGTTACAAAAAATTTGTTTCCTTGGTCACATTGTTTAAAAATATGGCATAACTGTTGATCCTACTAAAATAAAAGTTATTGAATAATGGACAAGACACACAAATATAACTGAGATCCATAGTTTTCATGGTTTGGTATGTTATTACAGGAGGTTTTTTTTATAATTTTTCACAGTTATCTAGACCACTGACTAAGTTAACTTGAAAAGGTGTTAAGTTAGTTTGTACAAAAGAATGTGAAGATTGTTTTCAATAATTGAAAAGAATATTGGTAAATGCTCCAGTTTTGGAACTGCCTTATAGAAATGGTGATTTTGTTATCTATAATGACGATTCTTTGAAAGGAATTGGCTGTGTCCTGATGCAGAATGATTAAGTAATTGCTTATGCTTCACGTCACTTGAAACCTCATGAGTTAAATTACCCTACACATGATTTGGAATTATCTGCCATTGTTTTTGATTTAAAAATTTTATGGAATCATTTTTATGGAGTAAAAAGTGAAATATATACTACCCACAAAGTTTTAAGTATATATTCACACAGAAAGAATTGAACTTGAGATAGAGGAGTTGGTTAGAATTAATCAAGAATTATGATTGCATGATTATTTACCATCTGGGAAAATCAAATAAAGTGGTTGATGATTTGATTAGAATAAGTAAATCTTCATTAACTATACTATATTTGAAATGGGATCCTTTGGTTTTTTATTTGATGAACTTTGGCATAGAGGTTGTTGGTGCAGGAAATTGTTCTGTTTTGTTTCAGGTGTCAGTGAGATCATCTCTATCTGATGGAATAAAGGAAGCGCAAAAGGAAGATAGTGAGTTGTAGAAAAAGGTAGAGTTGGTTAAGAAGGGTAAGTTACCTGAATTTAATATTGATAATGATTATGTTTTGAGTTTTGGAAAGAGATTTTGTGTGTATTGTGATTCACAGTTGAAGAACGAGTTGTTATGTAAAGCTCATAGTTCCCCGATTTCAGTTTACCCTTGAAGTACTAATATGTACAAGGATCTTCGAGAGTATTACTATTGGAATTGAATGAAAATAAATATTATTTATTTTACTAGGAAGTGTTTGACTTGTCTTCAGGTTAAATCAGAGTGGCAGTTAACAAAAGGGATGCTTCAGTCATTACCGATATCAGAGTGGAAATGGGAAAATATATCCATGGACTTCGTTGTGGGATTATCGGAGACATCTCAAGGTAATAATGTAGTCTGGGTTATTGTTGATCGATTGACTAAATATTCTAATTTATTTCCTATTCGAGATACTTTGTTTGTAGATCAAATTTATCTATTGTATCATAAAGAGATAGTCAGGTTGCATGGTGTTCCCCTCTCCATTGCATCTGATCCTGATCCCAGGTTTACTTCTAACTTTTGGAAAGACCTTCAGAAGCCGTTGGGTAATGAATTAAATTTTAGTACATATTTTCATCCGAAATTAGATGGGTAGTTGGAAAGAAAAATTTATACCTTGGAGGATATGCTACATGATTGTTCATTGAATTTCTAGTGAAGTTGGGACCAACATATTTCTTTGGATGGATTTTCTTATAATAATAGTTTTCATTCCAGTATACAGATGACTCCATTTGTGGAATTATATGTAAAGCATTGTCGAATTCCATCTTTTTTGGATGAAGTAGGTGAAAGGAAATTGATGGGACCATAATTGGTAGAAGATATGATAGAAAAGGTTTAGTTGATTCAGAATCACATAGGAATAGCTCAGAGAAAGCAGAAAAGTCATGCGGATAATCAGAGGAAGGATATTTCTTTTGAGGTAGGTGATCATGTCTTTCTCAAAATTTCTCCATGGAAAAGTGTGATGCATTTTGTTAAGAAAGGAAAGTTGAGTCTGAGGTTTATTTGACCTTATGAAATCCTAGATAAAGTTGGATGAGTTACCTACAGAGTGGCTCTACCTCAAAGTTTATCCTAGGTACATAATGTTTTTCATGTTTCAATGTTGAGAAAGTATATACTAGATCCATCTCATGTTTTAAGTCGAGAGGTAGTTTAGTTGGAAGAGAATATCTCTTATGAGGAACAACCAGTCCAGATTCTTGACCATATAGAGAAAGTGTTGAGGAATAGGGTAATTCACCAGGTAAAGGTTTTGTGGGAAAACTATATGATTGAAGAGGCAGTATGGGAATCTGAAAATTCTATAAGGGATAAATACCCCCATTTAATTCACAAGTGAATAAAATTGCGGGGACACAATTTTCAAAAGGGTGGAAGGATGTAACATCACAGGTAAATAGAGAAATAATTAATTTTCATTTTAATTAATATTTTGTTAATTAAATATTAATTTTACTTTAAAGGGGTTGCTATGTTCGATGACGTATCTGATACGCAATAATAGGTTTCTTTGAAATCTTACGTTGCACAATAATAATATAATATTATTATTTTAAATGGTAATTAATGACTAGACTTTGTAATGGTGGGAATGAATAGAACTAACTAAAATATGATTATACATGATTTTTAAATGTTTTTATATTTATCCAATAAAATTTATAGGCTTAAAATGTGAATGAATCTAATTTTAAGCATTATTTACTTTAAAAGATTTATTTACCACCTTTTGATGGTGAACCCACATTAAATATAGTTTTGGACAATTTTATATGTTCTATTTGACCAAATAAAATTCTTCTATAGAATCGGGACATCAAAATTCACTTTGGGTAAAATTTTGGTATTTTTCTGATAAAATTTAATTTTTGATGAATAGTGGAAAATATAATATTTTAATTTAAAACATCATTTTAATATAAATAATTTAAATGTGTAGATTATCTTTCTTAATTAGTTTTAAAGTGTAATTAGATTATATTTTTACCATTTAATCCAATGTTGGTCTTTGGAATTAATTTCACTTTAAAATTTGACATAAACAAGTGTCAATATTTTGATAGATAATATTTCTTAAAAACACACCTTTTGTTTTGACAACGAGAATTAATGTTAAATTAATTAATCCAACTTATATATTTTGAATTTGGTAAAATATACATCATTTTTAAATTTGGAATTTCAAATATATCTTAGGCTGAATGTTTTGGTATTTTTCTGAAAAACATCAATTTTTGATGAATAGTGCAACCACTAAGTAGTAGTTAAAAACTAACCTTTTCATTTAAATGAAATTTTACCACTTCTGTGAATTTAATTTTGAAAATAAGACATACATGGTTGTTATTGGTACATAAAATTTGGTTTAATAAGATAAAAATAATATTTGGTGAATAGTAACTTTTGACTTTTATTTACCGCGGTTAAAGGTAAATAGGGTAATTCTAAGTAAAAAGAATATCCTAATAATAAAAAATTACCTTAATACTTGTCCTAACTTTATTGGATGAGTAATGTCCTACCATGGGAATCCTTGGGTCTATTTTGGGATCCCATGGAGCCACTTAAGAGTGATAATGACACTTTATTTTAATTAATTTAATGCAAAGGAAAAAATGACATAAAAAATATCTTTTAGTAAAATTTTTTTACATAGGGTTATATAAGTTACCTCTTAGACTATAAATATTATTTTTAAATCTAAAAATATTTCATACATCTTGGTTTTTTTATAATTTTTAGACATCAATTAAATAAAATTATTTATGACACAATAATGATGTAGTGTTTACCTAATTAATAAATGATTTAAAAAAATAATATTATAAAGATTAAAAAAATATCCAAAATCTGTCCAATTCTTATTGGATTATTTTAGTTCAACCATGTGTTATCTTATCTTTGAACTTAATTAGTTTTTTACCTTTAGAAGCCTAATGTATAATAAAATAATATTTGCACACATTCTTAAAGAGCCCCTCCTCCCCCTTATAAAAATCCCTCACCTATAACCCATTCCTCACACCTATCAAGCCCATTGGATCATCCAACATCTACCTAATTAATCTCCCTACATCCCTCTCTTCCTGTTATAAGCTTTACCTTATGAATAAGGTATTTTAAGAAGTCCTTTTGGTTCAAACCACCCGAATTAAAGGTAACAATTTCTCTTAAATTCTTTTCTTTTATTTTACTTCTCCAACCGCTAAACTCCTTTTATTATTTTCTTTTATAACAACACCAAAATCCTAAATATATTGGGATGTTTTTATGACAATTATTTTAACTAAACTTTCACACACATCCATCTAATGGGTAATGAACATACGATTTCTGTGGATGGAAAAGTAACACCTCACGAAATGATTATTGTTCAATTATCTCCTACTGCTTCAGATTATGGCCATTATGATGGAACTATTTTTATATATGATATATATTATATATATTTATATATTGTTTCTATGATTCTGTATTTTTCATTTATAGAATACCTTTATACATTCCATAGTAGGTAAATACGATAATCTCATTTGAGGAAGTGCGGACTACCGCCCCCTCAAAGTGATATTACTATTCATGACATACGTGGAACGTATAAAATATGGAGTTACTAAGATTATATATATATGTATTATACTAGAATTATAATATACCTATGTATCATTATGTTTTTATTTCATTAAATATGAAATAGAAATGAAAGTAGTGTTCATGCATACGTACGGCTTACCGTCTCCATGAACGGTGCATATCATTTCATATCTAAAAATGTTATGTACTATTATCAATAAATGTATATAATAAATATATATTATATATATGATATCTAAATCATGGATATCATTCTGTATATAATGAAATTTTGACCACATTAACAACTTGTAATTATAAGAAGTCCATTTTTGACTCAAGTACCAAATATCGACAAAACCACTGTTATTAACATAAATGATTACATAATGTTTATAACATGATAATAATTGATATAAAAGGAATAATAAACTTGAAAATGGTTCTTAATCAAGTATAAATTAACTTTAGTTTATTATTCAGGAGATTAAATAATAAACGGGTCAAGTCGGACACAAGGTAAGAGACTTCATCTCAATCTCCTTTCATTGAGGTATATTTTGTTTTATACACGAATTTCTTTTATACAGTATATAAACACCTTTGACTTTTCATTTCATTAAAAGGGATTATTTTTCTATGAATCGTTTTACTAAACAACAAAAAATAATGTTTCTTTTTAACGTAAGTGGCGACACCAACCTTTCCACCACCGCGAGTAGTATTTGATCTTTGGCTTCCTTAACAAGCCGTAAATTTTTAAAGAAAAATAAATACTATATAACTTTTTTACATATATTGGTATGGAAAATGTTTTTGACAAATAATTTATTATTTAAATATCTTTAAATGATATATTGTGATTGAAATGTGGAAATGTTATCTTTCTATTATACTTGTTTTATATGTTATGGTTCTTGGGTGTTATTTACGTATACGGGTGGTTCTATGATAAACCTAGGGCGTGTGAGCCTGAGATAACTCTCAAATTTATTGGTTAACATGACTGAGGTAAATGTGAATGTTTCTCACAAGAGATTTAGGGAATATACTGTGATGGGTATTCTAAATGTAACTCCCTATGTAGCTGTGATAGCTACAATGTAAGTTTGATATGGATGCTACAAGTTACCTTTATGATTTATCTTTTCTATGTGTGATTAATAAATATTATGATTTCATGCGGTATTTTAAAGAGATTATGTTATGTATGTAATGACAAAATAATGTTTTCCTTCTTTGTTTTATAACCCTTACTGAGATTTTTATGCTCATCCCAAGTTCTGAAATGTTTTTCACAGGACTTAAAGATGAATAGGGTCAAGGACGGGATCAAGGAAAATGCATGTTGTCTAAAACATGGAACTATACATGAATCTTTTTTTAAGAGTTTTTATTTTGTGAAAAAATGGGAACTAATTAGAAGTGTCTAATTTGTAACTTTTGAGATGTAATTTAATAGTTATGACCTAATTCTCTAAAACTCTAAACCTGAAAATACACTCTATGTGAATTATCCATTAAATTCAAGATTATGTAATGTTTTAAGGTCGGGTCCTTATATTCCATATTTGGAATAATTTTGTATAAATTATGTAAATATCTTTATTTTATTTTTGGGCATTATGAATTGTAACTTCGGTATTTATTATTAATACAGTAAAAGGGTAAATCGGGTAATTAAGGTAAATAATACTATTATAAATATTACCCTAAAACTTATCTTAATGTCATTAGATGAGTGTATTTCAACCTAAATCATCCATGTGTCAAAATTGTGTCCTTTGGAATCCATTTGGATGAGATTAGAACATTTACTATATTTTATTTAAAGAAAAGTTAAATATGTCTCGCTCAAATTTTAATAACTATATTAATTTATATATAAGGTTATACAGAAGATAAATTTTATTATAAATACTCATTTTAAAGATAAACTGTTTTTATTTGTCATGGTAATTTATTTTTAATTTTTAAAAAATAAATAATTACATTAATGGATTATACTTTGATGATGTAAAAATTATTTAATAGATAAGAAATAAATAAATCATTTTTTATTAAAGTTATAACAATCATCAATGGAATCAATAACTTGAACCAATATTATTGGTCGATTATATATCACCATTGACATCCAAGGGTCGAGTTAGTGACCATATGGAGCCTTATATTATTCATTGGGACACTTATATGATTTCATTTAAAGTGATGTTAAAGATTGTCACATTCATATTTTCAAAATTATAAAATTTTTAATGTAGAATTTTCCAGAAGGAAATTTCAACTAAAATTATTCTTATTAAATATAGTAGATTTATTTTAATTATTTTATTTTATTTTTAATTTTTATTAAAAAAATATGTATAAAAAATAATTACACAAAATTGATGTATTAATTATTTAATTAATGGAGATAACAGATAAATGTTATTAACAATATTAAAATAAATATAATTTGTGATAATTAATATTTGCATTGAATTTTTGAGATGAAATTGACTTCTTATGAATTTAATAAATAGTTTTTTTGAAGTTAAATTGATATGATAATATTTTTAAAAATCCATGAATTTAATAGTGTCAAAATTGACACTAATGTTCGTTTAGAAAAATAATGTTTTATTAAATTATTGAAAAAACATATTTTTTTTTAAAAAATATATTAATTATTATATGGTAAAAAATGTTATAAGGTATTTATTTATGGTATCATTTACATATAATATGTAAATATTACATCCTTTTAATATTTAAATATTTGTTACCCTAGTTAAAAAATAAATAGAATAACTAAATGTTAATTAAAATATTAAAGTTTAATTTGAAAGAAAACATACAAAAAATTAATTGGTTGATGATATTAAAACCCTATCTCATATCATATTCTAAATTGATACATTTTTGAGATTTTTGGGTAGGGATTGATTTTATTATAAATTATTATTTATAGAGTTTCCAAAAGTGCCCCTCACCTCAATTATAAAAGGGAACATCCTCCCTCACCTTTCCACTTCGCTTTTATCCTTAAAGATTATAAATCCCATTCCATTTTCCCTTATCGAATTCCCTTGTAACATTTTATAGGTTCTGGTCTTATTCTATGACCGACTATAGTTCTCTAAGGGGAGATTTAGAGGAAGCACATCAAAGAAGAGGTAATCTCCTTTACCAATTATTTCAAACTTCTTTCTTCTTCTACTTCCTCTTCATGAGTTGTTTTAATATAAAGTAATTAATAAAGTATCAATTATATATTTTTATTTTATTATAATTATAAAACAACCTTATTACATATTCTATCCATCCTACAGAAAATAAAATCACCACGCATACGTACGTACAACTTACGATCTCCACTTTGTGGTGTAATGTGTTTTTCACTACCACTTTAATTGAATGGGTATAATGATAGAAGTAATAAATATATATGATAATTATAAAATTATATTAATTATGAAATATTATACACCATCCAATTCAACACCATTCAAAAATTATGGGAATGATATCGTCGCTGGTGCGTATGTACAACCTACCGTCTCCACGATGCGATACAATTACTTCTACATGATATTTATTAAAGAATGATTATATAAATTTACATAATGAATAAATATGGTATATATTATTTTTATATCATTTTTAATGATATAACTATGACCTAATAAGGAGAACCATGACTTATTCAACAAAACATGTATAAGAACATAAAGCTGTTAATAGCCGAAGAACGAGTAATAATGAAATATTATTACCAAATATAAGATAATATGATAATAAATATCATGAAATTGACTAGGAATATATAATAATTAAATGAAATTATTTAAATCATTATAAAGTAAGTTAAGATACATATAATGGAAAACAGACCCGAGGTAATCAACAATTTCGTAATCTCATTACAATATGAGATTATTTATACGTAAGTATTTACTGGGGTATATTTATCATCCACATACATTTTTAATAAATATTTAATATTATTTCCATTCTTATACAATTTTTTAAAGTAAATTTTAGCCATTGGTGAATTTTTATTAAACGGTATGAAAGAAATATTTTTTCATTATTTGATACGAGGTACTTTTTGACTTTTCTGAAAAATGTATGAGGAGAATATACTATTTAACTTATACGACATGAATAGATTTTTACGTATTCATAATGAATTATTTCCACGAAATATCCTATATTTTATTTCAAGTTTATTTTCAAATAAATTATCTTCTATTAAAAGTACATGCTATTTTGAGAAATGAAGAAGTTTTTGAAGAAGAAAGGATATTTCCCTTAAAAATTAATTTCGAGTGTTATATCAGAATTATTTTCCAACTAAGTTGGAATTATTTAACAGTGTTATGTTTCAAGTATAATATCCTTATTTTTCCTATTATTTGATTATGTTTTTTAGGTAATGCTATTTATGAAATCTATTTGTTTTACATGGATTATGTTATGATGAAATGATGTTTATGAAACCCATTTTATTTCTTTGCTTATAATGAATTATTTATGTTATTGTGGCACACATAATAATGATTTAATTTTGAGATGGGTGGTACTTATATATCCCTCCATTTCATTGGGTAAATATTTATATCTCAGTTTATAGTCATTACTAAAATGGAAAGTAAATCTAGTTCATTAATACAGAGATGGAATGATAAGTAAATCCGGTTTAGTAATACATTGCTGAAATGAAGAGTGTACTCTATTCAGTAATCGAATTTATCTACTATAATAGTCTAATAAATGAGCCTTGGATAATATGAAAATTATTTTATATTCTTATGTTTTTCCACAATTCCAAGTTTTATGACAATGTAATTTTATTATGGTTCATGATCATTTATGATTTATACCTTACAAACTTCAAAAATTTATTTCATGACTCAAGACTTTGATATTCAAAATTTATGTACATGATATTACATTCTTATTTTTATGTTTTGCTTTATTTTCTCCATGTTTTACCTTAATGATCATTTCATATCACCCTTTTTATATTTTTTTCCATAGGATATAAATAATGGTTTTAGGTAGGAAAACAAAATGGGAAGATCTTTATGGGAGAGGTTGAAGATATTTCACCAAGTTAGAATAAAGTGTTCCTAGTTTCCAAAGACACTAAAATAATATGGTATTTTGGTATATATTGTTTTTAATTTATTAATTAATCCTAAAAATTAATTTAATTTTCATGTATGTGAAGCTTTGGGTATCCAAAGAGGGAGCTCATTGAAGAAGAGGTAATCTCCTCTACTGATTATTTCAAATTATTTATTCTTCTACTTCCTCTTTGTGATTTTTTTCCACTATAAATTTATGAATCCAATATCATTTGCATACTGAGATGTTATTATGATTATGGATAAAAAATAATCCACCTTATATTCATTATACGAAAAAAAATCACCACACGTGCATACATACGACTTACCATATCCACATTGTGGTGTAATCTCTTTTTTCACAACCACTTGACTTGGATAATATAATTATTGAAATAATAACTATATATGATTATTAAAACATGGTATTTATTATTTAATAGTATATATAACATCCAATTCGATACCATTTTATAATTAAAGGAATGATATCATCGCTCGTGTGTACGTACATCCTACTATCTCCACGATGCGATGTGATTAATTCTACAAGATTTCCATTAAAGCATGATTATATAAATGAACAGAATAAATAAATATGATATATATAATGTTAATATGTATTTTTGATGATATTAATATGACCTAAGAAGTAGAACCAAAACATATTCGACAAAACATGCATAAGAAAATGAATCATTTAAAACCTGAATAACGAGTAATTATGAAATATTATTACCAGAAGGATGATAATACGATCAAATATATCATAAAAATGTATATGATTATAGAATAAGTCAATAAAATTATTTAAATCACAATACAGGAGGTTCTAATACATAAAAGTATATAGGACCTAAGGTAAGTGATAATTTTTCAATCTCATTATTATCCGAGATTATTTATACGTAACTATTTACTAGGGTATATTCATCATCCACGTCCATGCTTTCGAAACATGTAATATTATTTATATTCTACTATAATTTTTTAAATTCATTTTTATCCATTGGTGAATTTTTATTAAATGGTATGATAGGAATCTTTTTTTATTTGATATGAGATACTTTTTTTCTTTTCCAGTGAAAGTACGTAAATAATTGTTTTAAATTATATGTCATGAATATATTTTTATGTACTCATAATGCATTATTTTCATGAAGCATCATCTACATGATTTTAAGTTTATTTTCAATTTAATTCTTCTCTTTTAAAATTTCATGGCATTTGGTGAAAGGAAAACGTTTTTGAAGAGGAAATTATATTTTCCTCAAGAATTAATTTCAACTGTTATCTCAAAATAATTTTCCATATAAGAAGTTATTTTTTAATAGAGATATGTTTTAAGTATAATATAATTTTTTTACTATGATTTGATTATGTTATTGAGGTAATTTCTTTAGGAAATCCATTGGTTTTACAAGGATTATGTTATGATGGAATGATGTTTAAGAATCCCATTTAATTTCTTGGGTTATGATAAATGATTTATGTTATTGTGCCACACATAAGAATGATTTCATTATAAGATGGATGAAACCTATATCTACCTCCAATGCATGGGATAAATATTTATATCTCATGATATAGACATGACTGGAGCGACAAGTAAATCCGGTTTTGTAATACAAGGCTAGAATGATAAGTAAATCAAGTTTAGTAATATAGAGATGTAACATCCTAGAAATATTAAATAATTTTAAAAAAAAATTATATTTTAAATAAATAATGTTATGAAACATTTTTATAAAACTATATAATTTCATTTAATCGAAATGAATTTTTGTAACTTTTATTAGTATTATATTATAATAGTGTTACTTTTTAATATAAGAAGACATATTAAAATTATAAATTAATTATACTTTTATGAAATATAGTATAATTAAATGGTATTTTCTAATATATTTTTTTAATAAATAAAAATAATTAAAGGTAATTATAATTTTTTTTAAAAGAAATTTTTTATTATTGTCAATATAGTATATATTTATGAATTTGTTTATAATTAAAAATGATGTTAAGAATTAAAATAAATTCAATTAAAATGATTTGTTTTTAAATAATTAAGTATAATATTTTAAATTATATAATAAAAAATGAAATTATTTAAAAAATCATTACTTTTTATTTTGAATTATATAATGAAATTTTATATTATTAACATTATTTATTTTCAAAATTTCAAAATTATAATTATTTCTATATAAATTATGATAATTTTTTTATTGATTTTAACAAATTATGATTTTAAAAAAAATTTGAAATGTATAATAAGATATATATATATATATATATATATTAAATGAAAAATAAAATAAAAAAACAAAATTCAAAAACAATAAAGAAATGAAGAAATCAAAATGTGAAACTGGTTAGGGTTTCGAGTCATGAGACACCAAAATGGTTTGAGTCTTGAGCGAGGTCAAGAGGGCGAGCATGACTGGGAGCCGAGGTGATTATGAGGGTTCTTCTTTGTGTTCAGGAGTTGAGGCAAACACATGTCTGAGAAAGGATATGAGACCCAATTTCATCAATGTCGGATGATGAGTCGTAGGCTAGATTTGATAATTTTTTAGTGCATATTGATGATAGGGAAAGTCCCGACCACCAATGAGATTGTGAAAGTTCGTATCTGAGTCACGTGGAGCTTTGGATGAGACTTGGGGAAACAACAACTAATTTTATAAGATCTAACTTTGGTTTTCCAAAATCCAAAACTAGGTTTTGTTCATTAAATTAATGTATATCCGAACCTCATTCTTGAATTATTCTTAAATGATGATTTGTCTTCTTGCTATCTTTTTATCTTCTGCATTAGAATTTCTCTATCTTAGTTGATTTTTTAGTGATTTAAACTGGTAGTATGGGGATCCAAGAGTGATATATTCTTCAATTTTCCAAGTTTTCATTTATTTCAAATCCTGTGTTCAATGTTTTTAGTTGAATTGGTCAAATCTTCACCATGAATCTAATCTCTTATTCGTCAATTTTTATTCTCATCTCTTTCAAATGTATTGTTTGGTTTTCATCCTGGATTGTTTTTTTATTCCCATTAAATCATAACTCTTTAGATAGAATCCAACCAGATTCATTTTGTGTCAAATAATTCAGAAACATTTTATCATTTTCTTTATTGTTTCAATATGTATGTTATGCTTGATCAGTAAGAATTTGATCTGAAGAAGATGTTTTAGAAAAGAAATTCAGACACTTATCAATTTTTTGCTATCTTCTTATGAATAATAAAATGTATATATTATTATAAATTGATTTATTAGGAAATAAATATTTATACAGTGAGGGAAATGGCTCTATCTATATATATATCATCTTTTTAGAGTTATTGAAACATAACTTAGAACCACTGATAGGTAGAGTTATAACCTTTGTTCACTTGTATGGGGAGCATGAGAGCAAGAAGGGTGCCTTGGTTGTGTTTAGACTAATTTTTAAGGTAATTGAAAATTATTTTTTCAAACTTATGTTTATTTTTTTCTTTAAATAAAAATCAATTATGTTTCTTAGTTTTGAAATTTTTTATAAGTTTTTAGTAAGCTGTTGTTCTGAATTTTTTAAACATTGTGTCTAATTATTTTAAAATTATGATTTTATTTTTTATATAATTCGAATTTTTTTCAAAAGGATCATCTTATTAAATGCGATATATATATATATATATATATCAAAATTTTGGTTTTAATTTGATTTCATATTAATTCTACTAAGGGGTATTTCTAGTTATCGATGTTTCATTTAAACATGAATTTATTCTATTATTATGTGACATATATATATATATATACTTGTATAATTTTCAAGTATATAACTATTTTAAATAAATTATGACAAACCAAGTATTATTCTAAGTTTAAATATATAAATTAATAATATCATAATTTTTTCATATACATGTTATATGAAAATCATGACTATGGCCATATATATATGTTTTTTAGGGCACTTCATACATGAATATGCATATATAAGTATATACATATACTCATGGTCATTGAATAAACTTTACCAAAATAGATTTTTATGCAATTAATAATGAAATTATACATATGTGGATGATAATTAATCTTCCATGTAATTATGAAAAGTCTACATATCATGATATTTGGTCGAACCAAGTCAAACACACAATTTATAGTGAAGATAAATATTTATATATTTATATATATAAATTAATGTGAGGATATGTCTATGATGTATGATTATATATATATACATATATAAACATGTAAATTTACAAAAAATGTTTTCAAGTTTTAAAGTAAAAACTCTAGTGGAAATGAATGTATGTGTATAAATCAAGCTTAAAAATGTTTTTAAAAAATCCCGCATTTGAATGTGGTAAATATGTTAGGAATTGGGGATTAAACCTAATCCCTCATTAAGTAGGAAGGACCAAGATATCCTTCAATGGTTTAAGTTTCCAGAGTGTTTTTTTCAGAATATTTCATAATGTTTTCTAAAAATCACTAGATTATATTTAAAGAAATTTTTGAATGTAAATAATTTCAAAAGTGATATAGTATTTTAAAGCGTAATTAATTTTAATTATGTTTTCCAAAAATTATTTCCAAAATTATTTTTATGTTATTGTTAAAAGAATTTTCAAAAGAATTTCCCAAAGTTATTTTCAATGAAAATATTTTTTAAAAAGTATTTCAAAAAATTTCAAAAATATTTACTGGGAAATTGAATACTCACCCTTTGTTTTAAAATGATTTTTCAGAGGTATATTTGAAGTTCAAATTCTGATATCATTGATTTTGGAGTTAGCACACGCAGAATAAAAGTATGCATGTGTTTTATTTTTGTTATACTCTGACAAATGTAAGGTGTTGTCTTATTCTTCTAAACCTAGATTGGAATAGGTTCTCGTTTGTGTAATGTGTTATATAATTGTTTAGTTATGTTTATAAAAATAATTACACAACATTTATATGTGCTGAGTCCAGAAGCATGACCTCGAGCTATTATAATTGGTATCGAAGGAACAGTTTAGAAAACTTTTATGATTAGATGTTTTCCTTCAAGGAAAATAAAATCTACATATTATATTTTTTGTTACATTGTTAGGTCCCGTTAGAAATTTCTTAATTCTAAAGATGAAAATTCATAATTTTCTTAAGTGCAATGAAACAATTGTGGGGGTTCAATTCATTTAAAGGGTGGAGGGAGAATGTAACATACCCTAAATATTATTTAATTAATAAACAAATTATATTTTAAATAAAAACTTTTTTGATATATTTTAATAAAACTATGTGATTTCATTTAATTGAAATAAAATTTTATTACTTTGATTTTTATTATTTTATAATAATTTTACTTTAATACATGAAGACATATTAAAAAAAATTATTTATACTTTTATAGAATATAGTATCATGAAATGGTATTTTCTAATATATTTTATAATAAATAAAATAAATAAATGAAATTATAAATTTTGTTCAAAAGAAACTTAATATTATTGTCTATATAGTACACATTTATGAATTCATTTATAATTAAAACTTATATTTAAAATTAAAATATATTAAATTAGAATTATTTTTAAATACTTAAGTATAATGTTTTAAATTATATAGTAAAATAAAATATTAAAAAACTTGTTACAATTTATTTTGAATTATAAAAAGGAATTTGTAATTATAAACATTATTAATTTTCAATACTTTAAAATTATAAATATTCATGTAAAAATTAAGATAAAATTGTTATTTTGATTTTAAAAAATTATTAGTTTAATTTTTTTAGAAATTTGAAATATATAATACAATATATATATATATATATCTTTGTGTGTGTGTGTTAAATGAAAAATTAATTAAAATAACAAAATATAAAAATGATAAAAAAAGAAGAAATTAAAATGGGAAATGGGTTAGGGTTTCGAGTCGTTAGGCACTTTAAGAATTTGTGTCTGGAGAGAGGTAGAGAGGGTGAGTAGGACTGGGAGCCAAGGTGATCATAAGGGTTTATCATCATCTTCAAGAGTTACGGCCATCATAGGTCTGAGAAAGTCTATGAGATCTAGTTTCGTCTTGGACAAATGATTTGTAATGGGATGTATTTTAGAATTACCAAGTGTGTATTGATGATGGAGTGAGTCTCGACCACCGACAAGATTCCAGAAGATTAGATCTGATTCACATGGAGTTTCAAACAAGATTTGGGGAAAACGACCTCTGATTTTCTGAGATCTACCTTGTGTTTTCTAAAAATCGCAAGTTGTTTTTGTTTATTCAATTTATATATATCTTAAAGTCATTCTCAAATCATTCTTAAATAATTATTTTTCTTATTGATAGATTTTTGTCTTCTACTTTTGTCTATCCATGTTTTCATTGATTTCGTAGTGAATTAAAATGGTAGTATGGGGATCCGAAAATGATATATGCATAAATTTTCAATGTTTTCATTTATTTCAAAATCCTGTCTTCAACATTTTTAGTTGAATTTATCAAATTGTAATAGTGAAGATAATATCTTTTTGACCAATAATTCTTCCCAAAGCTTTTGGATGTATTGTTTGGTTTCCATCCTGGATTATTTTTTTTATTCTAAATGCACCATAACTCTTTGGATAGAATCAAAATGTATTCATTTTGCATCAATAAATTCAGAAAATTTAATCATTTTTTTGTTCTTGTAATAATTATGTTATGCTTGCTCAACAAGCATTTGATCTGAATCAGATGTTTCAAAAAATAAATCCAGATACCTATCAATTCGTTCCTATCTTATTAAGGCTAAAAAAATTTATATATTATTATATATTGATTTATCTGGAAATAAATATTCTTACAATTAGGTTAATGGATTTATATATATCATCATTTTGGAGTTCTGAAAACCTAACATAGAATTACAGAGAGGTAGAGTAGCAACCTTTGTTCTCTTGCATGGGGAGCATGAGAGAAAAAGGGTTCCTAGGTTGTGCTTAGACTGATTTTTAAGGTGAGGGAAAATTATTTTTTTCAAACTATTGTTTATTTATTTCTTAAAATAAAAATCAATCATGTTTTTTAGTTCCGATTTTTTTATGTTTTTAGTAAGTTGTTGTTCTTAATTTTTTAGGGAGTGTGTTTAATTATTTTAAAATTATGATTTTATTTTTTGTTAAATAATTTATAATTATTTTAAAATGATCATCTTATGACATGTGAGTGATATATATATATATATATATATATATATATATCAAATTTTATATTTTAATTTGATTTCATATTAATTATTCCAAGGGATATTTCTAGTTATCCATGTTTCTTTAAAACATGAATTTATTCTGTTATTATGTGACATATATATATATATATATATAATTTTATAATTTTTAGGTGTATAAATATTTTAAATATATTATGAATAACCTATTATTATTCTATGTATGAATTTACAAATTAATAATACAATAATTTTATCATATACATGTCATATGAAAATCATGATTATGTACATATATCGATGATTTTTTAGGGCACTTCATATATGCATATGCATATATAGGTATATACATATACTCAGGTACATTGAATAAACTTTACAAAAAGATTTTTTATGGAATTAAGAATGAAATTATACGTATGTGGATGATAATTAATCTTCCATGTTATTATGAAAAGTGTACGTATCCTGATATTTGGTCAAACCAATTCAAACATGTAATTTCCAGTGAAGATCAATATTTATATACTTATATATATAATAAAAAGTGAGTATATAGATATATCATTGTCTATTATATAAATATATATAAGCCTATAAATGTAATAAAAATGTTTTTATGTTTTTATAGTATAAACTCAAGTGGAAATGTTTGTAGGTATATAAACAATGATTAAAAATGTTTTATGAAAATACATCACTTGGATGTTGTAAATATGGTAGGAATTTGGGAGTGAATCTGATCCCTCATTAAGTGATTATGCCCAAGATATCCTTCAATGTTTCAAGTTTCCATAGTGTTTTGTTTTCAAAAGGTTTTATAATTATTTCTAAAAATCACTAGAAAATATTTAATACACTTTTTTAATGTAATTAATTTTTAAAGTGATATAGTATTTTGAATCATAAATAATTTCAATTAAGTTTTCAAAAGGTATTTTGAAATGTATTTTTATGTTTTTATTTAAAAAAAATTTGAAATCATTTCACATATTTATTTTCGAATAATGATTTTATGAAAAGTATTTCCACGATTTTCAACAAATATTTCTAGGAAATTTAATGCTCACCTTTTTTTTAAAATGTTTTTTCATAGTTATCATAAAAGATCATGTTTAGATTTCATTTCTTTTAGAGTTATTATAAATATAAGCACAATAGGAATGCATTTTATTTTTTTCAACTCTTATAAATGTAAGGTGTTGTCTAATTCTCCAGAACCTAGACTAGAAAGGGTCCTCATTTGTGTAATGTGTTTTGTAATTTTATAGTTACGTTTATGAAAAAAATGCACGACAATTATACAGACTGAGTTAGGAAGCATGGGCTCGGGCTGTTATAATATAAAGTTGTTATCATTAATAGATTTTATAGATCCTATTTAATTAAAGTATCATTGAACATTGATTTTTTCTTCTTATCAGTTTTGGAATTGATTACTTGAATTATAAGTCATAACACATGATTATTTTACTATATATGTATATGTATGTATTATAGTTCATTAAACCAGCATTTTGTTTAAAGTATTGTGTTTTCTATAAAATTTCTATAAATTGGATGCAACCCCATTTTATTTCAGAAAATAGATCAACTCACATACCCTCTCATTGTTTATGAAACCAACAATCTGTAGACTCAAATTGACTTCAATTATTTGAGTTAAGGGGAAGTTTTTTTTTATTTTTTTTTGTTTTAGGTAAAGGAAGTTGTTATTTATTTCAATTTATAATCATTATTTTATGTTTTTTTATAATATATATATTTATATTTATTTTTATGACAAACATAATTTTTATTAAAGAAATTTTATCAACCACATATATATATTTTTTGATTTAAGTACATATTTTATTCTGACTTTGATTAGATGACTTTATTTTTGTTATTTTTTTTATTGGTTTCCTTAAATAAAAATAAATCATTTTTTTTAGTTTTCAAAAATTTTGATAAGTTTTTAGTAATCATTTGTTCTGAATTATTTAGACAATGTGGTTAATTATTTTAAAATTATGATTTTATTTTTTTATAATTCAAACTTTTTTCGAAAGGATAATCTTATTACATGTGACTAGTATATATATATATATATATATATCAATGTTTATGTTTTAATTTTATTCCATATTAATTCTACTAAGGGATATTTTTAGTTATCAAAGTTTCATTTAAACATGAATTTATTCTGTTATCATGTGACATATATATATATATATATATATATAGTTGTATAATTTTCAACTATATAACGATTTTAAATAAATTATAACTAACCATGTATTATTCTAAGCATGAATTTATAAATTAAGAATATCATAAATTTATCATATACATGTCATATACAAATCATGATTATATCCATATATTGATGATTTTGCATGGCACTTCATCCATGAATATGAATATATAAGTATATACATATACTCTTTAGCATTTAATAAACTTTACAAAAATAGATTTTTATGGATTTAAGAATGAAATTATACATATGTGGATGATAATTAATCTTCCATGTAATTATGAAAAGTCTACATATCATGATATTTTGTCGATCCAATCTAGACATGTAATTTCTAGTGAATATCAGTATTTATATATTTATATATATAATTGAAAGTGGGAATATGTATATCATGTTTGATTATATATATATATATACAAACATATAAATTTACTATTTTTTTTCATATTTTTAATGTAGAAACTCTAGTGGAAATGTATTTATGTATAAAAATAAATATTAAAACTGTTTTCAAGAAAATTAAATGTTGTAAATATGGTAGGTAATTGGGTAGTAAATCCAATCCCTCAAAAATTGGGTAGGCCCAAGATAGCCATCAATGTTTCAAGTTGCCTTAATTTTTTCTTTTCAAATGTTAATTTTTTTTTGTAAAAATCCTTGGATTATATATAAATCACTTTTTAAATGTATATAATTTCTAAAGGGATATAGTATTTTAAAGGGAAAATAATTTCAATTAAGTTTTAAAAATTTATTTCAAAAAGTGTTTTTATGTTATTATCTAATTAATATTTAAATCATTTCACAAAGTTATTTTCAAATAAAGATTTCTTAAAAAGTATTTCAATGATTTCAAAACCCCTTTTGGGAAATTTAATTTTCACCATTTGTTTTAAAATGATTTTTCAAAAGTATCTTATAAGTTTTATTTTATACAGCTTTGTTTTTGGAGTTAGCATGCACGGAAGCGTAGTAAGAATCTGTTTAATTTTTTGTTTCAACTCTGATAAATGTAAGATGTTGTTTAATCCCCTAGAACCTATACTGGTAAAAGGTCCTAGATTGTGTAACTTGTTGTGTAATTGTTTATTTTCATTAAAGAAAAAAATTACACACCATATTTGAGCACCTAATCTAGAAGTGTGGGCACAAGGCCTTATAATATGGAAGCGTGGGCTCTAATACCAACTGTGAAGACAAAAATCTTGACGTACATGGAAATTAAATTACTTTTTCTAAATAATTAATACATTAAACAAATGAACACCAAAATAATGTATTATTTTTTTGCCTTTGGAATTTGGAAACACATTATGCTAACTTGGTGAAATATCTTCAACATCTCCCATAAAGATATTCCCCTTTAGTTTTCATACCTAAATCCTTTATATATATAATGGGGAAAAGAAAACATAAAAATGGTGATCTAAAATACTCAATAAGGGTAAACATTGAGAACAAAAAACAAAACATAAACATAAGAATATAAAAACATGAACATAAATGTTTAATATCAATGTATGGAGTTATGAAAAAATCTTAGCAGTTCCTAAGGCATAAATCATAAATGAACATGAACAATGATAAAATAGCATTGGAATAACACAAAGAATTGTGGAAAAAAGATAAGAATATAAAATCATTTCTATATTACCCAAGGCTCATTTCCAAGCTAATCATAGTGGAAAAAATTCCATTACTGAACCAAGTTCACTCCTCATTCCAACCCTGTATCACTGAACCGGATTTACCTGTCGTTCCGGCCCTGTATTAATGAACCAGATTTACTTTTACTTCCATTTAGGTCTATCTCATGAGATATAAATCCTTACCCAATGAATTGGATGGAGATACAGGTCCTACCCATCACATAATGAAATCATTCTTAAATGTTTCACAATAACATAAATCATTCATCACAACCCAATGAATAAAATGAGTTTCTTAAACATTGTTCTATCATAACATAATATATATAAAACAAATGGATTTAATAAATATAATTCCATAAAAAATAATAATCAAATCACAGGAATTATAAGTTTATTAAACTTGAAACATAACCCTATTAAACAATTCCATCTTAGATGGAAAATAATTTTGATATAACACTTGAAATTAATTTTTGAGGAAAATATCCTTTCTTCTTCAAAAACTTTTTTTTTCTAAAAAATGATGCATAATTTTAAAATAAAATATTTTATTCGAAAATAAAATTGAAATTGTGTATAGGATTATTCATGAAAATAATTCATTATTAATACATAAAAATACATTCGTTCCATAAGTGATTAAAAAATAATTTTCCTCACACTCTTGCTAGAAAGTCGAAAAGTACCTCATATCGAATAGGGGAACAAGATTCATTTCATACCGTTTAACAAAAATTTACCAATGAGTAAAATTGAATTTCAAAATTATATGAGAATATAAATAATAATAAAAATTTATTAAACATGGACATGGATGATAAATATACCCAGTAAATATTTACGTATAAACAATCTTGGATAACAATGAGACTGCGAAATTATCCCTTACCTTTATTTCACTATCCTTTGTATGTATCTAAACCTATTATATAATGATTTACATAATTTGTTTTACTTATTCTAGAATCCTGGTAATTTTTATGATATATATGATCATATTATTATCTATTTGGTAATAACTTTTCATTATTACTCGTTATTCAGGTATTAACTGCTTTATTTTCTTATGAAGGTTCTGTCGAATAAGTTATAGTTCTCCTTCTTAGGACATAGTTATATCATTAAAAAATGATATTAATATAAAATATTTCATATTTATTTGTTATGTTCATTTATATAATCATTATTTAATGGATATCATATATAATGAATCACATCACATCGTGGAGACGTTAGACCATACGTATGCACGAACAATGATATCATTCCTTTAATTATGAAATAATATCAAAGTGGATGGTATATATATTTTTATAGAATAAATAACTTTTTATAATAATCATATATATTTATTATTTCTATCATTATACCCATCCATGTCATGTGTTGGTGAAAAATATATTACAACATAGTGTGGCGATGGTAAACTGTACGTATGCACGCGTGGTGATTTTGTCTTTAATAGGATGAATAGAAGGTGAAATATTGTTCATCCATAATCTTAATAAAATATCAGTATATAAGTTATAGTGGATTTATTAATTTTCAATGTAAACAACTCTTAAAGAGGAAGTATTAGAAGAAATAATTTTGAAGAATTGGTAGAGGATATTAACTTTTCTACAACGAGCTCCCTATATATCTCCTCTGAAAGGCACAATAGTTGATCTTCTAAGAAGACAATAATCTCTATAATGTGAATAAAGAAGTTTAGAATGGAAATGGGTAGGGTATGGTTGATATTGAAATCTAAAAGTGAATTGAAATTATGAGGGAGAATGTACCCTTTTATAATTGAGGTGAGCAGCACATTTAGAATCTCCAAAAATATAAATTTATAATAATATCAAAACACATCCAAAAACCTCAAAAATTTCATATTTTCCAATATAAGATGAGATAAGTTTGTAATCTCATCAAAAAATAAATTTTGGAAAAGTTTTTATGTAGATTTAAACATTATCATTTTAATTTAACAGTTTCTTATTATATTTCATTTTAACTAAGGTAATAATTATTCCAATATTAAAAGAGTACAAAATTTAATTATTTGATTTAAATTAAATCATAATTAGATAATTTAGATCATTTTAGATCATATAATAATTTTTATATATTTTTAATATTTTTTATTTTTTAATTAATTTAATAAAACATTATTTTGGAAAAACAACAATAGTGTCAATTTTGACACTATTCAATTCAAGGATTTTTAAAAATATCAAGATAAGTTTTAACCTCAAAAAAATATTTTATTATATCCCTAGGGGGTCTAGGTCATCTATAAAATTAAATTTACATATTAATTAGCTCAAATTATATTTATTTGAATATTTTTAATAAAATTAATTTGATATTTCCATTAATAAAATAATTACAACATCAGTATTGTTTAATTATTTAATATGCTTATCTGTTGAGTAAAAATTAAAAATAAAATACCAAGATTAATATAACTCTACTATATTTCAGTATACGACTTTTAGTAGAATATATCTTCTATAAAATCAATTAATAAAAATGTTATATTTATCTAAATATAAATGTGACAAGTTTCACACCACTTAAAGTGTCATAATATCTTTTATAAGGATCCAAATGGTGCATTACTCTAACCTTGGATTATTATAGTCGAGATATACTTGACCAATAAGATTTGGTCAGGCCTTTTTGACTTTAAATGGTTATAATTATTTTAATAAAAATTATTTTATTTATTTTCATCAATTAAATAATTTTTGCATCATTACTATATACACCTTTAAGGTAAATTTTATTTCATAAAAATTAAAAATAAATTACCATGATAAATAAAAACATTTTATCTTTCACATTAGTATTTGTAGTCAAATTTATATTAAGTATAAACTTATTTTAAAAATGATATATTATTTAAAACATGAATGTGACATCTTTAAATTTTTCTTAAATAAAATATTATAAATACTATAATATCTCCAAAATTGTAGTAAAATGTCAAAAATAAATTTATATTAGAGAAATATTTTTATTAAATTGAAAATTACAATTTAAATTCATTGATACCACCCTTTTGTCCATATGTAGACACATAATTGATATTAAAGACAAAGAAAATGACAATTTATATATTTCTTTGATTTAAATAATATTTATGTCATTTTCATGGAAAAGTGTCCATTAAATGACATAAGTTTGATCCTTAAGTGTTAAGGTTCTAATTCCATTAATGAAATATTTTTTTTCATTTTTTAGTCATTTTATAGTCATTATAATTTTATTTTTTAACCTAAATTATCAAATTTATCCTTTACTGTGGTAACAAAATTTACTAAGGTTACTATTCATATTGGTCAAAAATAAAAGGGACCTACTTCCCAAATTTGTTCCTTCTAAATCAAAATTTTACATTCAATTGGTTATCACTCGTGTGTTTATACGACCTACCGTTGTAAGAACCTGGATCTTCTTTTATGTATGTTTTTCCTCTTTCTGGAGTTTTTGAGAAAATAGGAGTTTCTGGAAATTTTTCAAGTACACACCGTGTACTTTATGAGTACACGCCGTGTACTTTGTTGCACAGGAGGCTGTGTGCTGGCCCTGTCATGGCCACACACACTATCGTGTGGGGTGACGTGGAGGCTGCATAAAGCGGAGTACAGAAACAATAAGCACACACTGTGTACTCCAAAAGTACATGCCATGTATTTCCTTTTTTTTCATTAAATGCACTAGGGTCACGTCTAATTTCCAAAATCATCTTCTTCTAGGTTTCTTTCCGCTGAGATCCCCCGTAAGACCACGATCTTCCTCTGAGCCCCAGACCGAGCATTCAAACTCTAATTCAACCACTGTTGATTGCGTTGGGATCGTCTCGGTAAGCTCTCTCTTCTTCTTGAGATTCTTTTCATATTTACTCATTGTTCTCAAGTTATTGTGGGTTGAGAGTTTTGTGAGTTTTCTTAGATCTACGATGTTCTAAAGAGATTCAAGCCTTGTGGTTCAAGTATATTGATCTTATAACCCCAAGGTAGGCGTTTTGTGCCCTTCCATTTTAAGTCTTTGAGTATTATGTGCAAATTCCACCAATACCCTTGAACGGGGTACTGTGTGTTTACCGTTTTACCCCTATTGTTTTCCTACCATGCTTGTATGCCTGTGTAGAGGTAATTTGGATATAAATTGGGTTGATTTATATACCCTGGATGTTCTGATCATGCTTTGTTCTGTTTACGACCGTTTGGTTCTGTTTAGCCTATTGGCCGTTAACTTGTTTTCCATACCTTGTGGTCATAGGATGGAGTGTTGTTTTCTGATATGCTTGAGTTGTTGTGGACTGGTCATCCAGGTAGTTCTGTAGGTTTACTTTGACCATATATCATTACTATGCATTTACTTACACGAGGCCATGAGAACCTGGTGTTATATACTATAAGAGGATAGACTGAGTGAGCTTCCTCAGAGAGTATTTGAACATTATAGACTATAGGGGGATAGGCCGAGTGAGCTTCCTCAGAGATTATTTGGACATTATAGACTATATGGGGATAGATTGTGTGAGCTTCGTCGGAGAGTCTTTGAGATTTATATACTATAAGGGGATAGACTGAGTAAGCTTCCTCAGAGAGTCTTTGTTTTACTTGAATTACCATGAACCACTCCAGGCTATAAGGGGAATTGACCAGGTGTTCTTCCTCAGAGAGTCTGTGAAGGACCTTGGGCTATAAGAGGAATTGACCAAGTGAGCTTCCTCAGAGAGTCTCTTGACCTTGGGGTATAAGGGTAATTGACCTTGTGTGCTTCCTCAGATAATCGTAGACTAACTTAGACTATAATGGGAATTGATCGATAGTGATTACTTAGAGAGTCTTTATGAATTATTATGACAGAATGAGAGGGGTTAGGATGAGTCTACTGACCATAGGGTTGCTTGTGCTCATTTGGTTGGACCAGAGGGGATGGATGTGGGTACTTCTTAGAGGTTTACCTATGTGTGTTAGTTGATGCTTGACTTTGGAATGTGGATTGTTACTGCTGTGTACTTTCTGGTTTACTGCTTTCTGTACTTTTACCTGCCATATATTCACTGAATGTTAGACACAGATCTTTGGGTGGTTGTCTATTGGGATTTAGTTTTACACCCTATTTGGGTCATGCTTTTGGGCCCAAACAGATTATATTACTGTAGGCATAGATAAGGTCAAGCACCCTTCTACTTCAGGTACTTGACTTGATGTAGAGCTGGAGAGAATGGGACTAAGAATATACTTGTGATGCTGAGGAGCTATTTATATTTTATTTTGTACTTTGGTTTGGTACTATTTGTATTCTAGTATTGTGACTTTTTTTGGTGCTTTCCTAGACATATGTATCATGAATTTTTTTATGCATTTCTCTAGTTGTTTATTATCTCAGTCTTCCACTATTTACTGTTGTTAGATATTTACTACATCTGATATTGTATGTCTGTTTCTCTTCTGCTGTGTTACTCTGCCAATGAGGGAATAGTTTCCCCACTATCACACCCAAGACCCTCGCTGCTAGTAGAAAGCATCTTGCATTTGGGGAAATGCGCTTGAGGCCAGGTGACCAACTGGGTACGGGGCGCCTCTGGGTGGCTTCCAGAACCTGGATGTTACAAAGTGGTATCAGAGGAATTCTTTTCTCTTGATTTACTGTTTGGAGCCTTTAGCCAGGGATAGGACAGAATCGATACTTGGTAATAAGCTGTGTCTTGGAGTAGCTAACCGACATACATGGTAAATCCAATTCACCTCGTTAATGTAATTTTCATGATTTTCAATTTTATAGTTGATTTGATTTCACCATTGAGTGACTCACATGTACGTGCTATTACTGTTGATATTATTGAGGTTCTATTTCTGTCTCAACCTGATGAGATGAGGGTATTCCATCTTATGTATCATATATGCATTATCTATAAATCACATGTCATGAATTCTTCCATTCCATTTAGGGTGCATTAGCGATTGCATGTTATTGTGATAGACATTCTGTAGAATATGCATGCTGTTGTGATAAATGATTTGATAGAATACATGATCTCAATAGGTACTGCTATGTGTATGGTCTTGTTTGAATGAACACCAAATTTTGTTTCTTGAGGTGTTATGGGCCCTCATGAATCAGAACATGGTGGATCATTGAATTGTTTTACTTGTATATGACATGTATAAGATTCCAACCTTTGATTCACGGGGAGTAGGGGACCTCACAGATCAGAATTCGGTACCTTAATGCTTGTTTTCTATGTTTTCTCGGCTTCGGAGCAGTTCTGAGGCTTCCATCCAAGAAAACCTAGAATACACGGTGTGTACTTTATGAATAAAAACTATGTAGCATATAACTGTGTCACTAACTTTGTGGGAAGGGACACGGGGTTGTGAAAAATCTTGCAAGAACACGCCGTGTATAGTACGTACACGCCGTGTTGTAGTGACTGTGTGTCTACCCGTGTGACTAAAAACATGGATGGATGAAACTTAGGCTATACATGTCGTGTCTTTATTTCACACACTGTGCAATGTAACCTAGGTACCTTTCTATGTCACGAATAACATGGGTCAGGGAAATCTTTCAAGTACACGCCGTGTGCACATGGAGCACGCTGTGTATAGTAAACCGTGTAGCCGGCCGTGTAACTAACAACACAGGTCATTGAAACTTGTCTAGTACAGACCGTGTCCATCGTAAACATGTTTTGTAGTCTAGGATTAAGAGGAAAATGTTGGTTAGCCATGTAAGGAGACTCAGGAAGGGGAATAGAGTTCAAGTACACACCGTGTATGGAGACAACACGCCATGTGGTTGGGGTGTTACACGGCCAGTTGTGGCAGAAGTACATGCCCATGTGAATGGCTTAAGAGAACATGACGTGTAGTGTTTATACATGCCTTGTAGTCAGGTTTTGTAAAAATTTAATGTTTTATTTCCCCTGTTCATTTCTTGTACTGTTATGTTTTTAGTCCTTGATAATCCTGATCTAAGGTGTGCATTTGACCTTTCAGAATTATGCCACTGAGATGTCCTTCGGTTGTACGCCAGTTGCCAAACGGTGATCAGACATCGGATATAGCTGATCAGGGACTTCCAGCAGATCTTCCTATTGTACCAGCCTTGGCACCATCCGTTATACCTGGAATAGGTGCTGATGTACAGTTCAAGGAATGATTTCTGAGGATGATGCAGACTTTTCAGGGAGCACCGTCTCCTTCCCTGTCAATGGTGGAATTGACGCGGGTTTTTTAGCAGCAATATCCTCCTACTTTCTTAGGGGATGGAGGACCCCAGGCTTCAGAATCATGGGTAGAGGCCATGCTAACAATATTTGAGCATCTGGAGATACCTCCAGATAATAGGGTGAAGCTTGCTACCTATATGCTCCGAGAATCTTCCAAGAGGTGGTGGAAGGTGATCTCACAGTTTGGACGCCAACAGAGTATGACTTGGGATGAGTTTCTGTGCATCTTCTATGATTACTTCTACCCGGAGACCTTGAGGGCCGATCAAGCCTGAGAGTTTATAAGTCTGGAGCAAGGTACTCTTTTTGTTATGGAGTACTCGTCTCATTTTACTAAGATGCATGGTTTCTCACCTATTCTAGGAGGCGATGATCTGTTCCTTATGCATAAGTAAGAGGATGGATTGAGACATGAAATCTAATCGCAGGTAAACATTTTCAGGTTGACTTCGATATCCTCTATCGTCAACCAGGTTCTGATAACTGAGTGCAATTTGAGGGATTCGGGAGCAGCAATCCAAGGCGGTTCGACATCCAGAGTTAATTTTCCTCTAAATGATAGAAGGAAGTGTCAGAGGGAGTCTGCTCGAGGAGATCAGAGTAGGCGGGATGTATCTTCTGGTAGCCTGGTAGTATGCTACCAATGCGGGAGGAGTGGGCATACTAGGGCTCAGTGCCAGAGAGACCCGATGGAGTGCCAATATTGCAGCAAGATGGGCCATCTTCAGTGTTTCTGTAAGATATTCTCACCTGTAGCTGGTGGAAATGGTTATCTATGACCCCGTATTTAGGGGAAGCATCGCCAGTTTCTCACCAGTCTGGGAACTAGAGTTCTTTTGGCTGTTCAGGCTGAGGTGGTGGTTGGAACAATGGCGGTCAGTCACCGGTCTACTAGTGACAACAGAGTGGATCAACTCAGAGTGGTCAGGCATGGTCAAAAGTTCGTGGAGTACTCCAGACCTTTATAGTAGAGCAGACCCATCAGGGGCAGGATCCAGGTCCCTTTACAGTTTGAGGTTCGATCTTAGTAGCCTTTTTTTTATCTTCTGCTCTTTTTGATACTGGTCCTATGCATTGCATTATATCTATTGCTGTTGTGGAGAGCCTTGGGATCTGTATCTTTTCTTTTGATAATATCTTGATGCTAGACACACCGTTGGGGACTAGAACATCTGGTGTACGTCAATGTAAGGAGTGCCCTCTATAGGTTTCTGGGTGTCACTTTCTATGGGACCTCTATGTCCTAGAGATGACATTCTATGATGTCATTCTCAGGATGGACTGGTTGGTTCCCTTCTAGGTAGTTATCGACTGTTATCACTGCAGGATGAGTTTCATATGACCAGAGGGTGGATATTTTCTTCATAAGGGAAAGTGGGATATCCAGGCGAGCAGAGCGGGTCCAGAGCATCATGTTTTGGGAGGAGTTAAAACCCAGATTGCTAGTTTTTATCTGGATGACTAGGGGAATTCACAATTAGACTTTACTCCAGCGGTGGATTGTTTTAGAGATGTATTTCTAGAGGAATTTTCAGGTTTTCCACCGCAGTGTGAGGTGGAATTTTCTATTGAGCTTGTGCCAGGGGCGGCACCGATTCCCATTCCTCTATATAGGATGGCTACACCAGAGTTGTAGGAGCTCAAGAAATAGTTGGAGGAGTTGCAGGCCAAGGGTTTCATCCAACCCATTACTTCTCCTTGGGGTTTGCCTATCCTGTTTTTGAAGAAGGTAGACGATACCCTTAGGATTTGTGTGGATTAGTGGAAGCTGAACCAGTTGACGGTCAAGAACTGATATCCCTTGCCTAGGATTGATGATCTCTTTGATCATCTTCGAGGAGCCCGACTGTTCTAAAAGATTGAATTGACGTCCGATTATCATCAGTTTTGTGTTAGGCCATCTGATATACCTCTCTAGCCTTCCGGAGTAGGTATGGTCTATAAAATTATATGGTTATGCTATTCAGTCTCACGAACACACCTACAGTATTCATGGCACTTATGAATCGAGTGTTCTATCCATACTTGGATTCCTTCATTGTTGTTTTCATGGATGATATCTTGGTGTACTCTCACACTCGACACGACCATGCTACCCATCTTTAGATCTTTTTGAGTACACTAAGGGAGCATTAGTTATATGCTAAGCTCTCAAAGTTCCACTTTTGGATGGATTAGATTCACTTCTTGGGTTATGTTATCTCAAAGATAGGAGTATCAGTAGACCCAGAGAAAGTGAGGGCAGTATTTTCCTGGGAGCAGCTGAAAAATGTCTTTGAGGTGTGAAGTTTTCTAGGGCTGGCTGGATACTACAAACGTTTTATACAGGACTTTTCACACTTAGCAGCACCACTGACAGGTCTAAACATGAAGGGTGCGAAGTTCTTATGGTCAGATTCACGTGAGTCAGCCTTTCAGGAGCTTAAATGGAGGTTGAATTCAGCACTGATACTAGTCTTTCTAGAGCCAGGAAATAGCTATACTACTTTTTGTGATTCTTCAGGTATCATGCTGGGAGCTGTGCTTATTCAAGGAGATGGATTCTTTGCGTATGAGTCTCGATAGTTGAGGCCACATGTGAGGAATTACCCGACGCACGATCCGGAGTTGGCAGCTGTTGTTCATGACATATACTATTGGAGAAATTATCTTCTAGGAGAGATTTTTTTTTGTTTTCACTGACCAAAAGAGTCTCAAGTACATCTTCACTCAGCGTGATCTGAATTTGAGACAGTGAAGGTGGGTTGAGTACCTTCAGTCTTTTGACATTGAGCTTGCCTACACACCGGGGAAAGGTAATGCAGTGGCCGATGCATTGAGAAGGACTCTGATACATGCAGTTTAGGAGGCCAGTAGTGAGTGGAAGCTTATGTCTATGTTCTCTGAGATGCATTTGGAGGTGCCTGATAGACAGGGTTAGACTTTTCTATCTTCTGTAGCTGTTACCTCTAAAATTCTTGATCTGGTACGAATGAGGCAACTATCAGATTTAGAAGGCCTAGTCCTAAGAGAGAGTGTGTCAGGAGAGAACCATATTCTTGGATAGACCATATGCGAGGATGAGGTCTTGAGTTTCCAGGGGCGCATGTGGGTGCCAACAGATATAAACGAGGAGCTGATGCAGGACTTTCATTCCTCATTTTGGGAAGTTCATCATGGCGTCACCAAGATGTATCGTGATCTACACCGTTAGTATTGGTGGCTAGGTATGAAGTGGGATGTTGCTGTTTTCATCATGAAGTGTTCCACTTGTCAGCAGGTGAAGGAGGAGCATCAGCGACTATTAGGGATTTTGCAGAAGTTACCCAATCCTAAGTGGAAGTGGAATGGCGTTGCGATGGAATTCGTGACTGGGTTACCGAGGTCTCCTCGAGGGAATGATGCAGTTTGGGTTGTCATTGACAGGATCACGAAGGTTGCTCATTTATTTCCGATCAAGGAGACCATTAGTGTTTATGAGATGGGGCAGTTGTACATCCGAGAGATTTTACATATACATGGAGTTCCACACTCTATTGTTTCAGATAAGGATGCCCATTTTACTTCTCGGGTCTAGAAGGGGATATATAAAGCTTTGGGTATATAGGTGATTTTGATTATAGCTTACCACCCCTAGACAGATGTCCAGTCCGAGCATACGATTTAGGTTCTTGAGGATATGCTCCGAGCATGCATTCTGGATTTTGGAGGTTCTTGGGAGTAGCAAATAGATCTTGTAGATTTTTCCTACAAAAATAGTTTTCAAGAAACTATTCAGTTGGAACCTTATGAGGCATTATATGATAGGCCATTCTGATCACCCTTAAGATGGCTGGAGGTAGGATAGGCAGCTTTGCTAGGACCTCATCTTGTTCAGGAGACCACAGAGCAGATATAGTTGATTCGGAAGAAGA